>CM050163.1:145835222-146435222 GCA_027410445.1 Discoglossus pictus
CTAACCAAGTTATTCTCAATAAAACCCGCCATTAGTATGTGTCCCAAAGAGAGCATAATATTTACTCAAACTTCGTTGACTTTATACAATCTCAAATACAATAAAACAATGGGTCACTTTGCCTAAACAAATAGGGTTGCAGAAGTTTGGGGTTTAAAAATGTCTTACCTTGTCATCCAGTCAGACAATCTGGAGCCCCTTTGGTAGGCACCAGCCCTCACCCGATCAGGGTGGTTTGTCCTGATCTGGGATCATAGGAAAGTAAGCTTCCGTTTACCCCCTAGTTTCTGGGCGCCATGGTGTCTGCAGCCACAATGCCAGATCTCTGTGATTTAACGTGGGCTGTTTAGTTAATGTATGCAGTTCCTTTCAATTTTATTTAATAAAAGGTTCAGTTTGTGTTGTTGTTCTGTTTGCTGTTTCTTAAAATAACGGGGTATTTCTATATATATAAATATTGTTGAATAATCAGAGTATTGCAGTGAAGAGTGATCCTTTTTTATTGGACAAATGTATTCATAATAAAGCGATGAGCTTTCGAGAGATAATGACTCTCTTTATCAAGTCAAAAAGCGATACTGATACAAGTATGAACTAAAAACAGTAAATAGAAAGAGATAGGGGGATATACCGTATTTATCGGCGTATAACACGCACTTTTTCTCCCTGAAAATAGGGGGCAAATGATAGGTGCGTGTTATACGCCGATATTCCCTCCCCCCTCCTCATCCTCAACCTCCCTCCTCATTCTAAACCACCCTCCGTATTCTAACCCCCCCTCCTCATTCTAAACCCCCCCTCCTCAACCTAAACCTCCCTAAATACCTCCCCCTCACTTACCTGCTTCTGCTCCGGCCTCCGCTCCGCTCCTGACCTGTGCATATACCGGGTGCCAGCACACGGTATATGCTAATGACGTGGCACCCATGTGGGCATGTGACATCACATGAGCGCCGGGTCAAGGAGCGGAGGCCGGAGCAGAAGCAGGTAAGTGAGGGGGAGGTATTTAGGGGGGTTTAGGTTGAGGAGGGGTGTTTAGGTTGAGGAGGGGGGGTTAGAATGAGGAGGGGGGGTTAGAATGAGGAGGGGGGTTAGAATACCGAGGGGGGGGGTGTTAGAATGAGGAGGGAGGTTGAGGAGGGGGGTTGAGGATAGGGGGGTTGAGGTTGAGGAGGGGGTTGAGGAGGGGGTTGAGGATAGGGGGGTTGAGGAAGGAGGATGAGGATGGGGGGGTTGAGGAGGAGGGTTGAGGGGGTTTGAGGATGGGGGGTTGAGGGGGTTTGAGGATGGGGGGTTAAGGAGAGGGTTTGAGGAGGGAGGTTGAGGAGGGAGGATGAGGAGGGAGGTTGAGGAGGGGGTTGAGGATGAGGAGGGAGGTTGAGGATGAGGAGGGGGGTTGAGGATGAGGAGGGAGGTTGAGGAGGGGGGTTGAGATTGAGGAGGGGGGTTGAGGATGAGGAGGGAGGTTGAGGAGGGGGTTGAGGTTGAGGAGGGGGTTGAGGAAGGAGGATGAGGATGGGGGGGTGGAGGAGGGGGTTTGAGGAGGGGGTTGAGGATGGGGGGTTTGAGGAGGGGGTTGAGGAGGGAGATGAGGAGGGAGGTTGAGGAGGGGGTTGAGGATGAGGAGGGAGGTTGAGGATTTTGCTTCAAAGTTCTTTATTTGAAATGTATTCATTTTTCCCTGAAATTTGCTTTTTAATATGAGGTGCGTGTTATACGCCAATAAATACGGTATATATCTTTTTATATATATATATATATACACACACCCAGATGAGCACCTGGAATTGTGGGAGGGAACCTCTCACTTGCACCCATTCACCTGTTGCTCATTGCACAGGCCGCAATCAAGCTTCTGCCTGGTTCCAGGCAGGTCTGTGCTTTGCTTTTGCTGTTCGATTGATCCTGACGTTTCCTCTTCGGCTACTCTCTGTCCCTCAGCAGCTCTCTCTCCCTTGCTTCTTCCTCACTGTGTGCTCCACCGCCCATTACCTCTTAGCTTCTTTTATTCTGTTCCTCCGCTCCTGTCCTCCTCTTTCCTTTTGTGCTCCTGCCTGCCTATCCGTGCCTGCAGCCCTTTTGGAGTCCCTCTATCCCTCAAAATCTCACTGCCCCGTCTCTTGCCACACTCTTCTCTGCCTTCCCATTCCCTCTCCTCGTCTCCGAGTCGGCGCTCTGCCTCTCTGCCCTCGACCAAGAGTTCTGCGTCTGCGCTCTTTCCCCTGTCAGTCCCTCTTGCCCTGCCTGCTCTTTCTCTGCTGTCATCCTATGTCCTGCTTTTTTTTTTGCTATGCCGGTAGCCGGCTGGCATTTTGGTGGTGTTTTCTCCAGCATGCTGTCCCCTATCCACCAGTCTGCTGTCTTGCCTCCGCTGCCGTTGTTTCCTTGCCCTCACCTCCCCCCGTGCTCTCTACCAGTGGCCTTACTGGTTCTCGGCCTTTGCCTCATCTCGCTCCCTCCTACTCCGTTCTTCCCTATCGCCATTGGCCTTCACACCCACACCGCTCTGCTCCCTTCCCTTCTCTCCTACTCACTTTCCTCTGGATCTTTCCCCTTTTCTTACATGCATGCTGCCTCCCCCCCCCCCCCTTCCAATCAGTGTCTGTTCTGCCCTTTCTCCTTCATCTCCCTCACATAATCTGCCTTTGGCCTCACCACTATCCTTGGGCATGTCCTCATTGTGTAACCGGTCTTAGTATCCATACACTGTCTCCTCTCACTGTCTCCTTAGCAACCAACAGCCAACCCGGTAGCTGACAAATCCCTTAAAGCTACAGACCCCACTTATCAAACAAATTCATACAACTGTATAAAGTATGAAACAATACTACTCGCATCTTAAGACCAAACTTTAGCACCTTCCTTACAATAAGCAAGCCCAGTAACCACTCCCATTCAAGCTACATGCGCTACACAAACCATCATCATTACCACAAATTAAATGCACAATGTAAATCATAAATATACATGCCTCATAAAACCTACAATAAGTTACAGTATCGACGCCCATCACCATACTCACTTCTAAGGATGTCTTTAATACCAAGATGCTCATTACTAATGATTACACAATGTTTACAATCAAACTCAACTCGTCACCAAGCAAACTACCAATCGCTTTTCTGATCACACCCTTCAAGTTGCTCTCACCACCTTCAGACATAAACTACCTTTAGCATTAATGTACCTCTCATCAACAGACTATTCTAAAAATGTCTCACCCCAAAGATTCAGATGATGGAAGATCTCCATGACTGGACCCTCCATAGACAGGAACAGCAGGAACAGCACTCTCATCTCTTCACCTATGAACAGTTTCTTGTCTTGTCCCGGAACTGAAGGACCATTCCCTGCCTCCACCAGAAAGGCCAAATTCTATTGATTACTCCTCTCAGGACGCCAAACTCCTCCTCCTGCTCAACACAACCAGTTCACGTAACTCCAGAGAATTGTTGCCGATATTGCTTCCTCTATGAATGCCTTGCAAAATAGAGACCTGCTCATCAAAAATCCTTTGGCATCGATTCCAGCAACTCTTCCAGCTGAACCTGGAACAAGCCAAGGTGAGCCATCAACCCATTTGAGGAGTAACATCATAGATGGTTAGGATGTCAGCCTGGTAGCTCTCATATCTTCCTATGAGCTCACCGAAAACAAGACCATCTCACAAGGGGACGTGTCCATAATAGTCAAATCCAAAGATCCCGGGCTGAGCCGCAAGATGACTATACCTGAGTTTATACTGAGTTTCACTCTATACAGAGACGTCGACTGCACAGCCTTTCCATCAAGACATCAGGAGCTAACCATGATAGGACCTAGCTTACTGATATGAAGGTTTTGACTAATATGACTTGTCATGATCTGCTTCTTCAGGGGGCCTGATATGAACCTAGTTCAAACCTACCCCAGCAGAATCATGTAGCTCCTGTTCTCTGTGGCACAAAAGATGGCTTCTGAAGAGGGCAAGGTCCAAAAGTACAGGCAGAGAATACTGGATACAGGTTACTAGTGGCCTATGGCAAGACTACTCTCCAAGTCAGGATAAAAAACACAGAAATAGTCTCACACTCTGCATATGTGAAAACTATAACTGAACCTTTATTGAATGATCAAAACAACATATTTATACTCTCCAATACCACACCTTTGTGTACATTTGTGTATGTGTCTGATGTCAAACCTCTGTCCCACTCATCAGATATCTAAAACTATAGGCCAGGTGGACATGGCTAGCTAGGGCAGAAAACCTTGATGTAAAGCTAAAGTATTTGCTTAGGACTACTTGAAGTGCAGGCAGCTGTCTTGACTACTGTTTATCAAGGTCTGTATCTGTGTGGGTGCAATGATCTGCAGCTAACTTCTGTGCACAGCATTGTTTTACCATTTCCACATAGGTTATGTATAACATTTTCCCTCTGTAGCATATAATAACTAGTATACATAATAATCATGTACAGGCAACATATAACCCACACAATAATACATAATCACAATGTAACAATGGCATGCCCCTTGGGCACATCCACAATTACTGGCAATATCAGTCCTTAAACACTGAAATCCTGACATGACTATCATAGATCATTTTCAGCCAAAGCCGCAGGCGCACTAAATAAGTATAACTATCACATCAATTAGTCATCCTTGGACCATGACCTATTCTGCAGGCACTTCACCGGAATAAAATCCACTATATGCCAACAATGCCAATCATCATTCTTACACACCATAAATTTCTGTCCTAACACTAATTTCGCTAACCAACTTCAACCTATCCCTTCTGTCTCTCTACTCGACAACTCAATCTTGCCCTACTAAGGATTGCTTGGACAGACAAGTACTATACCTTGGAGCAAATCCGATTTGCAACAACTTCAACACTAGAGGTTGCAACTTTAAAGGCTGCCATTTGATTCACGCTTGCACCGTGTGCCATAAGGCGCATGCTAAATCTATTTTCCCTAAGGTAACTCATACCAAATGACTATCTGTCATTAATCTACCATAGCTGTCCTTCTATCTTTCCCAACACCCTAACAGTACTAGTACACTTCCTTCTACAGGATTTTCAGCACGGGTTTCACACCGGGTGGCAACATTTCTTTAGGCTTCCTTCGGCAGCGATAACTTACTAACCACCACAAAGGAGCCGGGGGTAGTGGATCAGCTCCTAGCATCTGAAACCTGCAACAATTACATAGCCCGACCTTTCTCTTCACCCCCATTTCCCATATGGACAATCAACCCTATTGGGGTGGCTACCAGAAAATATTCCTTGAAAAAATGTCTAGTCATTGACTTCTCAGAGCCTCATAATACATCTGTTCCAAGCAGTAACTCACTCATACTTTCGGAGGATTATCTCCTTAAATATGAACGAGTAGACAATGTAATTACCATCATCAACACTCTTGGACCTAGATGTTGGCTTTCAAAATCCGACAATAAAGACGATTTCAAACTTTGATTGATCTGGACCTATGGCACCTCCAACTGCATCGAATGGAGAAGTTGCTATTATTTTGCCACTCATCTAACGTTCAGATGCAAAATTAGCCCAAAGCTATTCGACAACTTCGCTTTGTTGGATACTCCTCAACGTATCCCGATGCCCTCACATCATTCATTGCCTGGACAATTTCCTTTTCATCGAATCAGCCAACTTTAAACCTTACTCTCCTGATAAAAAAAAAGGTTCATACTACATCGTAGAATTCATCAGAATCATTTTAGAGACAATCAAGATGTAAGCTAAAGCTAGGCTTCCTTCAAACAAACTCAAAAGTCACCAGCGATATACTGTATATCTTCACTCCACATCTCAAAACAAATCACACTTAAAGATCTACAAATTGGTCATTTGAACTACACATCAAAAATTCTACCCCAAGGTAGACCTTTTCTTAGCAACTTATTGGTGAATCTAATATCAGTATCCAACACATGACTATCACTATCACTGATCAATCCCTACAGGACCAAACCATGTGGACCGAATTTCTCTCCAAATGGAACAGAAGGTCCTTTTTCTTGTCAATCTTCTTTCCTATCTCTCCTTGCCTAGTAGTATACACATTTACCAAGCATTTCAAGGTCCTGATTCAATCAGAAATCGTTACCTCTCATTGGATGCTCAACCTCTCTCCAACTGCCAAATTAATTTATCCTATATGGATAGCCGCTCTCACAAAGAGCTCCCAGTGGCACGACCAATCAGTCCAACTCGCCACAACCAACAAAATCACTGCCTCCTTACCAAATCCAGGTCACCAGACCCCTCCACAATGTCCCTTCTTAGAAAACTGGCTTATTGTTCGAGGAAACATAATTTCATCATTCACCCCTTCCATTCATACCAGACTTTTTTCCTCAGGATTTCCAATTAAAGCCTTCAAACATCTGAGCCTGAATACCTCCTCTTTCCTAGTCCCTGCTTCCCCACTGGACTTACTCTTACTCCAAGCACGTAACACAAAGACTGAAGGCTTAGCCCCTAAAACCAGACTTATGACAGAGCCTGGGCACTTCCTTCATGAGTTATTCTTATCATCACCTCCAGTTAAACTATACCTCAAAGAGCTTTCCAGATCATCTGAACTTACAAAAGCCACATGTCTCCCTATTGATAGCCTCCTATTTAAACAGGCAAATAATTTCTTGCCTGTCATTAAACCTATTTTGAAAAGACACATTACTCACCATCATTGCTGCCACTAAGATGGCGTTCTTCGTTCTAGCGAATTTACTACTTCACAATCGCAACCAAATTACCTCACTAAACAGGACATCACATTCCACAACTACACATGTTGCATATCCATTTCCTCCACCAAAACTAGCTGTGCCTCCACTATTATTACGCTCTACCCCACAGCAGACTTCTGGTGTCCAGTTACTACTCTACGCCAACAGATACATACACAGTATCCCTAAAAGTGCACAGGTATGGATATACAGAGATGTTCCTTCAAGTTGCTTCTTCTCTCCTCTCTCTCTCATATATATCTTTATCTATCATATAATGTTATCTTTACGTATCTGTGCTGTCTCTCTCTGCATGCCCTCTCTCTCTGTGTGCCCCCTCTCGCTCTCTGTATGCCCCCTCTCTCTCTCTCTGTGCCCCCTGTCTCTCTCTCTGCACTCTCTCTGTGCAGCCTTTCTCTCTCTGTACCCCCTCTCTGTGCACTCTCTCTTCCCACTCGCTCTCCATACTGATCTGCAATGCCATGATGCAATACCACAGTTTATTCACAATCGTCTGACACCTGCGCAGTAAGCAGCGCACATACGTTACAGACAATTGTCAATTATTATAAGGGATATATATTTTGTTGTTGTTCAATCATTTAGTCATGTCTGACTCTCTGTGACCCTATAAACCAAGGCTCGCCAGGCAGATCTTGTGTCTGGTTGTGCTCGCCCATAAGGTTTTCATGGCAAAGATATTGGAGTGGGTTTCAAGTTCCTTCTCAAGTGATCCGTGATTTGTCTGACATCTCTGCTATGACTTGCCCATCTTGGGTGATCCTACATGGTTTCACTGAAGTAAACAAGCCCCTTCCCCATGACATGGTAGGAACCCAGAAGGGAATATATTTATATACACACCTCTGGAAGGAACTAGTTAAGAAAAAAAATTGAACTCTTAATATATGTGCTCCCCTTCTGGATCGCTACCTTGTTGTGGTGAAAGAGCTTGTGTAATTCCATGCAGCTGTGAGCTATACCATGTTGGGATACCCAAGAGGGGAAGGTTATAGCAGAAAGGTAAGACAAAACTAGGTCCACTGGAGAATGAAGAGGCAGCCCACTCTAGTATGTTTGCCAAGAAAATATTATGGTTAAGCACAACCAAAAACATAACTATATGGGATCGGAAGATGAGCCCAGTTCAGAGGATGCCTACCACATTACTGGAGAAGAGCAAAGGGTGGGTATGAGTAGCACCAGATCAAATGAAGTCATTGGGCCAAAGTCGAGAGGACACCCTGCTGCAGATGTGTTTGGTAGGGAAAGAAAGTCTGCTGATCAAAGATCAATTCAACATAGGAGCATGGAATATTAGAACTATGAATGAAGGCAAACTACATGTGGTCAAACATGAGATGACAAGATTAAACTTTGATATCCTAGGAATTATAGAACTTAAATGGACTGGAATGGGACATTTCACATCAGACAACCAGCAGATCTTCTACTGTGGTCAGAAATCAAGCACATCTGTATGAGTAGCCCTCATAACCAATCAAAGAAATAATGATTCAAATTCAAATTCAAGGCAAGTCACTTAACACCACAGTGATCCATGTCTATTCTCTAACCATGGATGCTAAAGTTGTCCAATTATATGTGGATATTCAACAATTACTAGATATAACACCAAGAAAAGATGTTACTCTCAGTATTAAGTAGAGAACCAAAAGATACCTGGAATAAAGGGAAATTTGGGCATTGGAATACAAAATGAAGAAGGTCAGTGATTAGTAAAATTCTGTCAAGATAATTCTCTGGTCATAGTAAAAACCTTCTTCCAACAGCCTCAGCTACAGCTCTACAGATGGAAATAGCCAGATAGACAACATAGAAATCAGATTGACTATATACTTTCTAGACAAAGATGGAGGAGCTCTATATGGACAACAAAAATAAAACATGGAGCTGACTGCATCCAACCTTTCTATTGCAAAGCTCAAAACTAAACTGTAGAAAAGAGGGAAAATCATCAGACAGATATCAGATAAATAATATACCCTATTAATATACTTGGAGGTAAAGAATAGATTTGAAGGACATACATGGTACATAGAATGCCCGAAGAACTGGGACATTGTCCAGAAAACAGCAACAAACAATATCACCAAAAGAAGAAAAAAACTAAGAAGGTAAACTGCTGTCTGATGAGGCTTTGAATGTAGCCAAGCAAAGAAGGAAAGCAAAACAAAAAGTAGTGGAGGTAAGAAAACATTTGTCCAACTGAATGCAAAAATCAAGAGTACAGAAAGAAGAGACAAGGATACATTCTAAAATGAACAATGTAAAGAGACACTACAATATAAAATAATGGGAAAATCAAGATAACTCTTTAAAGAAAACTGGGGATCTCAAATGAAGCTTTCATGCCAAAGTGGGTATCATAAAAGACAAAAATAGTAGGGACTTAACATAAGCAGAGCAGATAAAGAAAAGGTGGCAGGAATACACAGATGATCTATACAAGAAGCATCTTAACAGCATTGATAACCAAAATAGTTGGTCAAATGAGCTGGAGACAAAAATATTAGAGAGATCCTAGAAGATGATGCAGTGAAAATATTGCTAGCATTATCGCAACACATTTGAAAAACTCAACAGTTGCTCCAATTATTGGACAATTCCATTCATTTCTCTGCCAGCAAAGTGATGCTTAAGATTTTGCAAACTCGGCTCCAATAATATATGGACCAAAAACTACCAGATGTGAAAGCCAGGTTTTGCAGAGGCACAAGAGATCAAATTCCCAATGTCCACTGGATAATAGAGAAATCAAATGTGTTCTGGGAACAACATTTAACTCTGCTTCATAGAATATTCTAAAGCTTTTGACTGTGTTGATCACAAAAAAATTATAGTATACAAATAACTTACCCAATTTATTTCCTCTAACTCCTTTGTTGACCCCTTCCAATCTGGCCTCCACCCCCAACACTCCACAGAAACAGCTCTCACAAAAGTCACTAACGAGTTGCTCATAGCCAAGTCAAACAGTCGCTTCTCCATTCCAATTCTCCTGGATCTCTCTGGTGCTTTTGACACAGTTGACACTGCTCACTCATAGTTCACTTCATGCCTATGAAATCAAACATGTAGTGTCCCCTTCTCTGGCACCATTTTTTCACCTCCCCCTCTGACTGTTGGCATAACCCAAGGCTCAGAATCTTGTTAGTTTCACCTAAAAAACAACATCTCCAAAATATGTCACTATCTTACACAAGGCACAAATAAAATTATTATTCATTCTCATTCTGTTTCATATCTTGCCTCTACTACTGCAACTCTCTCTTTGCTGGCTTCTCTGTCACCCATTTGTCTCCACTCCAAATCCAAATTGAATGCATCGACTAGATTCAGCACCTCTGGCATCCCAGTACTGTTGTCAGTATTTGATAGTTAAATAGAAGTCATAAGCCTACCTTGCTGAATGGTAGCTATTCTATACGGGTTAGTCTGTAAACCTGGTGACATGGGATAGGTTGATCAGTACAAGAATTTTGTCAAAATATTTTGTGCCTGTCTTAAATATGTTTAAAGGAAATTATGGAACCACTTCACACAACAGTAAATTGGACCAGTGATGTGGCCCTCAGGAGGGTTGATGTATTGCAATCCTAATGTAGCATTTGAGTGCTGGGTAGCAGTGGGAGGTAGGTTGCTCTACTGAGTAGTGTGGATTTAATGAATCACGGGATGCTGCGTTAGGTAAGTCCTGATTGTGGTCATGTATGTTGAGCCTTTTGCTGTCTTGAATTGCTCCTGTTTAGTTGGGGTCTCAATGGAGATGCCAAGGGGTCTTAATTGACCCCCATGATTATGTAGAAGGGGTTGATAATGGTAGAGGGGTAGATTTTAAGCGGGGAAGGTGGCAGTCAGTAGCGGGCGGAGAGGGGTAAAACATTGGCAAAGGCATTTTTATGGAGTACTCGCGTTGTTACGTTGTTGGAAAAATCCGAGATAGTAGTTGCGAGTGCAAAGTAATTTTGAGTAATTAGGAATTAAATAGCTTCTGAGAGCTCAAGCAACTCATAAAATTCCTGATGTGGGAAAATCCTTGCCATATTTTGCGTCTCTGTCTTGTGTTGTGGTAAAATACAGGTATACTTACATTATTTACTGTATCACATATAATAGTTGTCAAAATTACAAATAGGTAAAGTATATTAATTTATTCAAAAACTAATTAATTCATTATTACTTAACTAAATATAGATAAATATATATATATATATATATTTATGATGAGTGACGAAGGTGTTCAGAGGAGCAAAAGTAGACGAGAGGAGAGGCTCAAAATGTTTTTTATGTTTTTTATCAGCAGATTTTTATGCTGGTAAGAATTTGTTTTCTCTAGAAAGGGCAGTCTTTATTTGAAGTAAGTGTTGAGGAGTGCATTATGATTGGAGATGTTTATGATTGGAGATGTTTATCAGGTACTGTGATTGAGTAAACATGGAGTGTAAATTGTCATGAGAGTGTTGTTATCTGATGGGGAAATGTTCCTTGTAAATGACAGCATTTTATGTTGTTTGTCTCTCCCTGTTTTGCTTGGCTTTGCTATTTTCACTGTTCAGTGGAGAGCTGTCTATGTGTGAGGATGTCATGTATGTTCTGATTGTCGTGTTAATTTGTGATACTTGAAAGTGAGATTTGCTATTTTCTTCTGGAATGATGTATATTGAATATAGGTGGTCACATAGAGTACCAGTGTCCAGATTACCGTATATACTCAAGTATAAGCCGAGTTTTTCAGCCCTTTTTTTAAGGCAACAAAGGGCCCCCTCGGCTTATACTCGAGTCACTCTCCCCCTATGTCTCTCTACCCCCCCCCCCGTGTCATTCTAACCCCCCCCGTGTCTCTCTAACCCCCCGTGTGTCTTTAACCCCCCCATGTGTCTCTAACCCCATGTGTCTCTCTACCCCCGTGTCTCTTTCCCTCCCCCCTCCTCAACCTAAACCCCCCTCAACCCCCCTCCTCCACCTAAACCCCCCTAAATACCTCCCCCCTCTCCCCTCACTTACCTGCTTGTGCTTCGGCCTTTGCTCCTTAACCCGGCGCCGGCGCGCATGTAACTCTAACCCCCCCCCGTGTGTCTCTAACCCCCATGTGTCTCTCTACCCCCCGTGTCTCTTTCCCTCCCCCACCTCAACCTAAACCCCCCTCAACCCCCCTCCTCCACGAAACCCCCCTAAATACCTCCCCCCCTCTCCTCTCACTTACCTGCTTGTGCTTCGGCCTCCGCTCCTTGACCCGTCACATGTGCGCCGGGGTCAAGGAGCGGAGGCCGGAGCACAAGCAGGTAAGTGAGGGGAGAGGGGGGAGGTATTTAGGGGGGTTTAGGTGGAGGAGGGGGGTTGAGAGGGGTTTAGGTTGAGGAGGGGGTTGGGGTTGTGGGGGGTTGAGGAGGGGGTTGGGGTTGAGGGGGATTGAGGGGGGAGGTTGAGGGGGGTTGAGGTTGAGGAGGTGGGTTGGGGTTGAGGGGGGAGGTTGAGGGGGTTGAGGTTGAGTAGGTGGGTTGGGGTTGAGGGGAGTTGAGGTTGAGGAGGGAGGTTGAGGTTGAGGATGGGGGGTTGAGGATGGGGGGATTGAGGAGGGGGTTGAGGATGGCGGGGTTGAGGAGGAAGGTTGAGGAGGAGGTTGAGGATGGGGGGTTGAGGAGGAAGGTTGAGGAGGAGGTTGAGGATGGGGGGCTGAGGAGGGATGTTGAGGAGGGGGGTTGAGGAGGGGGGTTGAGGAGGGAGGATGAGGATGAGGAGGGAGGATGAGGAGGGAGGTTGAGGATAAGAAGGGAGGTTGAGGATGAGGTGGGAGGTTGAGGATGAGGAGGAGGGGTTGAGGAGGGGGGTTGAGGATGGGGGTTGAGGAGAGAGGATGAGTATGGGGGGGTTTAGGAGGGGGTTGAGGATGAGGATGGGGGTTGAGGAGGGAGGATGAGGATGGGGGGCTTGAGGAGGGGGTTGAGGATGGGGTTGAGGATGGGGGGGTTGAGGAGGGAGGTTGAGGATGAGGAGGGAGGTTGAGGAGGAGGGGTTGAGGAGGGGGGTTAAGGTTGAGGAGGGGGGTTGAGGATGGAGGTTTGAGGAGAGTGGATGAGGATGGGGGGTTGAGGAGGGGGATGAGGATGGGGGGTTGAGGAGGGAGGATAAGTAGGGAGGTTGAGGAGGGGGTTGAGGATGAGGAGGGAGGTTGAGGAGGGGGTGGAGGATGAGGAGGGGGGTTGAGGATGAGGAGGGAGGTTGACGATGAGGAGGGAGGTTGAGGAGGGAAGTTGAGGATGAGGAGGGAGGTTAAGGATGAGGAGGGAGGTTGAGGAGTGGGGTTGAGGAGGGTGATAAGGGAGGGGGGAAGAGACACCGGGAAGGGAGAGGTTGGAAGAGACACAGGGAAGGGAGAAGGGTGAAGAGACACGGAGAGAGAGGGGGACACAGAGGGCACAAGAGGGACACGGGGTAGCACATTTCCCACCCTCGGCTTATACTCGAGTCACTCATTTTACCCAGTATTTTGTGGTAAAATGGGTGCCTCGGCTTATACTCGAGTATATACGGTATATCATTGCATTTTTGTGTAAAGATTGTCAATTATATCTGACGGACAAGTCTAATAAAGTTGTTATGAAGAATATAATCTGAATTCTGATCAATTTCGGATTAATATTTGTGTTTATATACCGTCTGCCATTTTGGATAATCAGAATTAAAGTTTTATTTAGATCTGGTTCCTACTTATGTGAAATATTTTTACATATATTTACAAATAAATACTATTGTTAGAAACTGGGTTATCGAAAAAAGATAAAAAGAAAGATTTTAAAAAACTGTTATTACAATTAAAACCGTTCAAAAGATTATAATGTGTAAATTATATTAAATTAATTAAAACTGCATGCTATAATCTTTTTTAAGAAAAACATTTTACTGGATGCTGGCCAAGATTCTAATGTTTTCCTAGCTGTCTCATTTCCAAGGTTGAAGAAAAAAAGAGTTTCATTTTTTGTTTTCCAAGAACAGCTTTTAATCCCACTATTTAGGTGCAAAAAGTACCTGATCCAAAGACATGATAATTATTATTAAGGTTTTAAGATAAGAATTTTAAGATACGAATTAACAAGGTGAAATTATTTTATGGGTTATGATAAGCATACAGGATAGTCAGAAATGTCAACTGACTATGAATACATTTTTTATTATTTATTATTTTTTTAAAGGTTTTGTTTTTCCTTTTTTACCTTTTTTTTTTTAGATTTTTCTAGTCTGTTCTTTTATTAATTATGATTGTTTTATGTTTATTGAAGCTATCCTCATGTTGACATGGCTCTCTGTCAGTATAAATATGCTTTGTGCACTGTCCCTGTCTACTAACTACTGCACAGGGGAATCACTGGAAATCAGTGTATGATATCTTATCTGGTTAAAGAAGCTTATCCTACCAATTCTGTTTTATTTTACGTGTTATGTTGTGTTTATCCATGTTGGATAAATACTGTAATATTGTAACAGCTATTCTTCCAGGCCCATCCTCAACTCAGATGATGGCCATGGTGCAATTGAGTAGAGAATTGGGAAAATCTTTTCAAGGTATTTCTAGGCCTCTAAGAAAGGAACACGATAAGAGGTGGATTAAATTATAAGTTAAGAAAATATTTTAGAGCTTTATTAGTAAATGTATATTGACAGTTATAACATTAGCAATTTCCTTTTAAATATACAACCTGTTGCAAGATAAATCAAGTAATGTCTTATCACTTATAGAGACGTAATTTAGCAGTATTGAAACTGTCCTAATGATCACTTTTGCTGTTTTAGCAGGAGTAGAAAATAATGGTTGCTTATCCATTTTACAAGTATCACTAGCATAGTTGTCATACTGCGAGTTGTCGTCCCGTTGCGGGGCTCGCATAGCGAGCCCCACCACTGCATCCCTTACGAAGTGAGGGATGCAGTTGCAGGGGTGTAGATGAGCACCACAGGTGCTCATCCCTAGGCACGCAGGACTTAGCTGCAATGAGTGTTGAAGCTGTTCATTGCAGGGGTGGAGATGAGCACCGGATGGAGGGGGAGGAGACACAGGAGAGGGAGATGGGGGAAAGAAGACACAGGAAAGAGAGAGGGGGAAATGGAGAAGGGGAAAGGAGGTACAGAAGACAGAGATGGGGAAAAGAGACTAAAAGTAGGGTAAGGAGGGGAGAAAGAACACACAAGGGAGGGAGAGGAGGTGGAAAAGGAGATACAAGGGAGGGATGGGAGGTGGGAAAGGAGAAACAAGGAAGGTAGAGGAAGGGGAAAAGGAGACACAAGGGAGGGAGAGGAGGGGGGAAAGAAGACACAAGGGAGTGAGAGGAGGTGGGAAAAGAGACACAAGGGAGGGAGAGGAGGGGAAAATGAGACACAAAAGAGGGAGAGGAGGGGGAATATGAGACAGAAGGGAGGGAGTGGAGTGGGAAAGGAACAGGTACACAAGGGAGGGAGAGGAGGGGGAAAGGAGACACCAGGGAGGAAGAGGAGGGGGAATTATACACAAGGGAGGGAAAGGAAGGGGGTAATGAAACACAAGGGAGGAAGTCGACAAGGGGAGAGACTCGCAAAGAGCACCAAAGATGCTCACATTGGGTGGCAAACAGCATTGCCAGGCTTAAAATTTTATTGCTGTCATTTTTGACTGGCAGTTTCATATATTTATTAAGCTTTGCATTGATTTATATTTTCACTTAATTGATTTTAGTTTATACCACCCCTTGTTTATTACAGAGTTATGCATATTTTAAATTTATTTTACAATTAGTGAAAAATTCAGGGTCGGTGTATATGATGTGAGAATAACTAGTTGAAAGATGTATGGAGTTCCTTGTATGATAGATCTTGTATGTTTGGATTTTTGTCACATTTACCCCAGAAGAAGATGACACCAAGTGCATGCCTGTAAAGACAAAGAAAAGAAAAGCGTGCCCTTATATGTGAGGAGAGAAAGTCTCTACAAAGTACCTATCCTGATGAGAACAGATAATGACAGATAAATAAACAGATACAGAGTTTGCTGACTAAAGACAAAGCCCAGACAGAGATCTTGTCTGCACCCAAGAAAAAGGGGAAAGCTCAAACTCTTGTTCATTGACATGACCATACACTAATACATATTGTAACGGATCTCCTGGCACCCCGACCGGGTACCTCCGTTGATAGACGCGTCCTAGTTTGCGCCGAGGCCTACAAGCACCGCACCGGACACCACAACCACCACAGACTCAACCGCCGTAGTTTAGCTGGAGCCGCGCCGTCTTCCTTCCACCCTGTATGAATCTCCAGCATCCAGGATCGTGTGGGGAAGACCTCTCCTCCAAGGAGAGTACATCATGAACAAGGGTTCAGTTGGTACAGCTCAAGGGAGTATGCAAAAGCATAGCAATCCCCAGTATGATATAGCGATCCCCTCAAATAACGAGACGAGGCTACGTTTTGAAGGGTCAAGAAGAACTATCTTTAATGACAGGGGAATCTCCTTTTATGCAATGGTGCCCTCTGAAGGGCTACACCCACATAATTATCACAGCCAATTAGATACATGGTTCAACCCCCACGTCTCCTCCCCTCAGATAACAGGTAACACAATTAAAACAGACACAATTTTAACCACATTCTGGATGTACCCCCAAAACAGGGGCACACCTTTAAGTCCAGCACCGTTCAATAGCTCTCACCCAGGGGAACAAAATATTAAAAAATGGCATGAATCAGACCAGGGGTTCAAAAGTTAGTAAAAGTATGTTTTTCACATAACACACAGACATGTCACATATCCCCCACACAATACACATATAGGACAATAGGTGTGGTCACCCCTCCCTGAGGCAACTTGATATAATCAGACAATGATTAAATCAGCCTTCTTTGTTTTTATCTGAGAATGAAAACAGTTTATACAATCAACTTTTCTTATCTGTAACAGGATTATCTATTAGCCTAGTAGCTTTGATATTCTGAGCCAATATATTCTGTAGAACATAAAATAACATATCTACAGTACAGCAATGGGATCATATTTTAACCAAGAATTAAATAATCATAAAACAAGGTACAACAGTGATGGGTTCCATTACAGCTGGGGTCTGAGCACAAAAAACTACCGAATAGCGCTCAGATCCTCTTCACACAGTTCAATTGCCATGTAGCTAAAGTCTTTCCCATAGTCTTTCATTATATGAATGGGCTCCCTGGCATAGCTTTCTGTGGTATCATGGTTCACACAGGGCAAGTACCGAATGACCCCCCTGTATGTAAAGGGCCAGAATGAGTGACATACACTCTGGTATAGCCGAATACTGTGTTTGAAGGGCAATATGTACCAGGGCCATAGTCGCAGGGCAGGAGGCTGGCAAACAGTCCTCTCCAAGACAAAGTGGCGAAGGGCACTTCGTCACACATCTCCCCTTTGGGGGGAAGTCTAACCAGGCACCTGACCTTCTGCCGGTCAGTGCCTCCGTTAGACGATCCACCAAACTACAATAAACCAGTGCTAGAGCAGCCCCCCCACAACAACAAAGTGCAAGAGCAGCCCACCCACAACAAACAGTTACGGCACCTGGATATTTCGCTGTGGTGATGGGGCAACACGCTGAGGGGACTTGAGGGGCAGAGGCCAGCGGCACTCTGCCCTGATGCCAGCACTTCTGCTGGTATAACCTGCAGGACATCCTGCTCTGTACAAGGGACAAAGGGAGGGCAGAGGCCGTCTGCACTCTGCCCCGCTGTCAGCTCTTCTGCTGGGGTACTTGGGACATATTCCGGCTCAGTAGCCAGGGAAACGTGGGAGTCAGTGGGGGTTAACATTTCCTCTGTTAACCCTGGGGCCACATTAGAAGTTAGCTGGGGAGGGGAATTTGTACTTACCCCCTCCTCCGGTTGTCCCAGTGAGGGTAGTTGGGGACCTGTACAGGCTGTGGGCGCAGAGACCACGGTCCCATCTGCGCCGTCTGGGAGATTGGTGTCTCCCCTTGTCAGGGTAAACTGTCGCTGGGGAGGAAGGATGACACCTTCTGCCCCCTGGGGTTCACACTGCCGCTGGGGGGGAAGGGCGACACCTTCTGCCCCCTGGGGTTCACACTGCCGCTGGGGGGGAAGGACGACACCTTCTGCCCCCTGGGGTTCACACTGCCGCTGGGGGGGAAGGACGACACCTTCTGCCCCCTGGGGTTCACACTGCCGCTGGGGGGGAAGGACGACACCTTCTGCCCCCTGGGGTTCACACTGCCGCTGGGGGGGAAGGACGACACCTTCTGCCCCCTGTAGGGCCGGTAGAGAGACCTCGGTCCCATCTCTACCTGCCATCTGGAGGTCATCCCAGGACCAGTCAATGAAGTCTGGTTCCGCTTGTTGAGTAGGTTGGGGCTGCACGAAGCTGAGCAGGTGTTGTTAGTCCTGCTCCAGCTCCCACTCTCTTGTTACCAGGTGGGTCATGTCTTTGCTCACCTCGCCTTCGTCATCCCAGACATACATGCCCATCCGGTAGTCGTAGATGTCCCAAAACCTAGACTCCTCCGTTCTGCCAAGATCAATGTCGTCCTCCAAGGCATCCTATAATAAACCCGGGCCATCATAATCATCTCCCTCCGGTAAGTCGTGTTCAGCCGTCCAGGGGGTAAGTCGAACGGTATGCCACCAGAGGGCCTGGTATGCGTTGTCTAGCCAGATCTCTCGCCGTACCAGGGTCTCTAGTCTTGTCACCCACTCATCCCGGGGCTGCTCTCCCAATAGATACATCCGCATCGCCACACGCTTCTGTAGCCGCTGCTCATCACTGGGGAGACTCTCACCTCGCCACCATTGGGCATCTTCCAGGGCATCATACCAGAGTTCCTTTCTGTCTGCATCCCTTTAGTCCGTGGCCTCCTCCTCATCCTCATCATGGAACGCTGTCCGAAAACTAGCCGGTTCCATCCTGCTGTAGCCAGGGGCGCTGTACAGATACTAGCGTTGCCCTCAATTTGTAACTCCAAACGTTACCTGTGTCTCTGTGCTGCTTTTCCTCTTACTAGGACGCCATCCCACCACTGCCAGCCAATGTAACGGATCTCCTGGCACCCCGACCGGGTACCTCCGTTGATAGACGCGTCCTAGTTTGCGCCGAGGCCTACAAGCACTGCACCGGACAACACAACCACCACAGACTCCACAACCGCCGTAGTTTAGCTGGAGTCGCGTCGTCTTCCTTCCACCCTGTATGAATCTCCAGCATCCAGGATCGTGTGGGGAAGACCTCTCCTCCAAGGAGAGTACATCATGAACAAGGGTTCAGTTGGTACAGCTCAAGGGAGTATGCAAAAGCATAGCAATCCCCAGTATGATATAGCGATCCCCTCAAATAACGAGACGAGGCTACGTTTTGAAGGGTCAAGAAGAACTATCTTTAATGACAGGGGAATCTCCTTTAATGCAATGGTGCCCTCTGAAGGGCTACACCCACATAATTATCACAGCCAATTAGATACATGGTTCAACCCCCACGTCTCCTCCCCTCAGATAACAGGTAACACAATTAAAACAGACACAATTTTAGCCACATTCTGGATGTACCCCAAAAACAGGGGCACACCTTTAAGTCCAGCACCGTTCAATAGCTCTCACCCAGGGGAACAAAATATTAAAAAAATGGCATGAATCAGACCAGGGGTTCAAAAGTTAGTAAAAGTATGTTTTTCACATAACACACAGACATGTCACATATCCCCCACACAATACACATATAGGACAATAGGTGTGGTCATCCCTCCCTGAGGCAACTTGATATAATCAGACACTGATTAAATCAGCCTTCTTTGTTCTTATCTGAGAATGAAAACAGTTTATACAATCGACTTTTCTTATCTGTAACAGGATTATCTATTAGCCTAGTAGCTTTGATATTCTGAGCCAATATATTCTGTAGAACATAAAACAACATATCTACAGTACAGCAATGTGATCATATTTTAACCAAGAATTAAATAATCATAAAACAAGGTACAACAGTGATGGGTTCCATTACAGCTGGGGTCTGAGCGCAAAAAACTACCGAATAGCGCTCAGATCCTCTTCACACAGTTTAATTGCCATGTAGCTAAAGTCTTTCCCATAGTCTTTCACTATATGAATGGGCTCCCTGGCATAGCTTTCTGTGGTATCATGGTTCACACAGGGCAAGTACCGAATGACCCCCCTGTATGTAAAGGGCCAGAATGAGTGAGGGCAGGAGGCTGGAAAACAGTCCTCTCCAAGACAAAGTGGCGAAGGGCACTTCGTCACACATATATCTGCTGGAAAAGATAAAAGATGTAAATATCTGTGAGAAAGCCACATACTCCTTATCCTGTGATAGAATACCTGCACGTACTGGCCTATTGCTTTGGCCAGAGGACCTCACCATCTAGAAGCAAGTAGTCCGCCTGTTTATCGTTTATCCAATGGACAAAGAGAGGCCTAACTAAGAATGATCTGTAAGACTAGGCCTGTATGGTTGGTTTGAGCATATGTTTTCATTATTTTGTCATTTTTATTTTTTCTGCTCTTTCCTATACCTATCTTCCTTTGTACAGTTCTTTGGCTTCTAACATTTCTGCACCTTGCTCTATCAACTTGCTAGGATCTCTGTATGTACTAACATCTGATAAGGAAGCGTAATTAGTGAAAGAAGAAGTTATCATACATACACTCTGGGTTATTAGTAATATCAGTGCAAACTGTATTGGTTATTAAATCACATTCATCATCTAAATGCCTCATAAGACAATAAGTATAAAGTTAAATTGGTTCTATGGCCTAGTAATCTGTAATTGGTTAAATATCTAAGTAAGGCCATTTTTTCTGCATTAACTATTTTATTTTCGTTTATATATCTGGACTTTTATATCATAGCACTGCAATCTGGACTATCTCTTGGTAACATATAACAGCATATGTGGATGTTTTCATCCACCCCATTGGACTCTTTCCTTGTTATATGGGTTTCGTCAAACAGGTGCTCACTTATTTTCGTGGATTTTTTTTTTTTTTCATTAGGATTTCATTTTTTCTTGCTTGTGCTTTATAATCACTAATTGTAAAGGTTTCATTCAGCAGACTTTAATATTTTGACTGTGAACTTTGTGCTATGGATTCCATTTTTTAAAGACTTTTTATATCATTCCACGGATCATATCAGATTATTAAAATTAAATTTTTTATTATGTATTTTATTGTTTCTATGTATAATTTTGTTTTCTTTTGCAATGTTCTTGTTGGGAAGGTATTACGGTAAAAGGTGCAAAGGACTCTGTGAGATAAGATCTAATATCTCCATGTCGAAAGAAACTCATCTGAACTGGATCTTTTAGAGACCTTGAGTCTGTATAAGAGTCAGTATGAAGATCATACCTTTACTTCCTATTATGTTTATCGTTTTATTTTATTTGGTTGAATATATGACATATATGTGTGAAATGTATCTTAAGATTCTACCTTCTGATATTTGTATTTTTCCTTTGATGACAATTTTCATGTCATAGGGGGAGTGTTGTGGTAAAATACAGGCATCCTTTCTGTCATAACTCAAGTTGGCCACTAGTTGTGCTTACCAGGAGGGACTGGATTACAGTAGCAGCCATCTTACCATGGACGTGGCTCAAGTTAATCTATGTCATATTGGTGGTGCACCAAGTGCCCTCCTGAGACTAATATACTTCCCAAACAACGATATCCAGGGGAGTAACAGTTCTAGGCCTAGGAGACCCAATTTTATACTGTTATTGTTATGTATTCAGGGAAAAGGCAGTTTACCACATCACCACTAATAAAGTTGACAATTACGCATAAAGTGGATTGGTGTGGTATCCGGTGTCTACCCTTCAGTACCAGGGAACAGGGGTTACAGACTCTGAGACTAAGTGAATAAAACAGGTGAGACAATAGGGCTAAGAGGACACATAACATACCCGTAATAAAGTACGTATAAGCAGGTTATGATTATGTGCGCCTTTACGCATTGGCTAGTAAAATCTGTTAACCTGACCATGATAAAGGGATGTGGAGTGAAGCAGCCATATTGTACTGGGGGTAGCCATCTCTGTACATATTGCGACACATAAGGAGGTCAACCATCTGGTCTCCCAGGTTATCACCCAGGTAAACACACTGGAGTGATAACGGTCAGAACAAAGGGGTCTTTACAGACATTGAAGCACCTCTCAGGGGCTGATCTGACAGGGTTTCCTGGCCTTCACTTGAGGGGCTAACTATCCATCTGGGAGATGTACACAGGTCGCCAGTCAATCTTCAAATTAGCCCCTTAGCCACGCCCAGGGGGACGTCTTTGGGGACAAGACTGGCCGTTCCCAGGGATTTCCCTTAGCCCATTGACCAGGACTAATAGGAAGTCTCAGAGACCAGTTACTATGGGTCAGCATATGTACAGGAGGACGTCCTCAAGGTTAGCCACCCCCAGGTCTTTGATGATGATGGCATATAACCTGTCCAATGTAAAATAAAGGGTCTTAATTTTTCCATCATGATTATGGTGTTGGAGGGAATTATTGTCCAAGCTAGCAGTATGCTACAGTAATGTCTGATCCAGACTTACTGTAGATCTCCAGAAGCATCTCTGGGCACTGCTAATGATTGGGAGAGCCCTGCCAGGGCTGGCTGCATCCATCATTCGGTCCAGAGTCATCCCAACAGAGCTATTCCTGCAGTAAATAGGGGTAGGGAGTGCCTTTCATATCTCACTCAAAGAGCAGGTCGTGGCACACTTAATTTGCAAAGAACAGTTATTTGTGAATTTCTGAGATTTTAAGTAAAAAATATATTTTTGTCTGTTCTATAGAATAAAGGATAGAGCTGCTACCTGCAGTCTTCTTTCACATATCCTTTTAAATGCTATTAAAATAATGAAGGAACAATTTAAATGTTATTGTATAAGAAATGAGCCATTTATATTTGGGAATTTACAGATACCAATTCAAAGTGATGATCCATCTTCAGACCATAAATTAGACCATAAATTCCTCATATGCATTCTACATTAAAAATTTGGAATTATGACTCTCTTTGTAAATAATTTGGTTCTCTTACATAAGACTGTATGATCCCCTGCCTCTATGAAGATTAAAAAGAAAAAAAAAATAACACATAAGAGGGTAAATGACTCCGCCCTCCTTGATTGTGGTCTCACTATAAAGAGGCCTCCTCCACTGGATCTGCTACGGTCTCCAGAGGAAGCAGTCACACGAAACGCGCTCATTGAGACGAATCCAAAGTCTGCTGATGATGACATCAGCGTGATAGACATATAATATAATGCCGTTTAACGGCCAACACTTAGAAATTGGACACTGAATATACAAGGGTATGCATTATAACCCATTATTATGTATATGTACTGTATGTGATTAAAGGTATAACCATACATTGAAAGCTACTCATGACACACTTGTATTTATAGGTGTTTTTTCTTGTCTTGTGATGACAATTGTGTTACAGGATATATACAGTAGATGGTTACTATTTGCCTTTGGGTATTGAATGTAACAGTATAACTATACATTGAGAACTATTTAGTATGATAAACTGGTATTCATAGGCAGTTTTTCTTGTCTTGCAACGATACTCGTGTTACAGGATATAGACAGTTATTATTTTCCTTTCTGTGTTGAGTGTAACAGTGCAGTACAAGAGCACCATATATTATCTTAATAATAGTGCATATCAAATGTATATAATTGTCACTTTGTTGATCCAATAAGTGTAGAGTTGTTAGTTGTTACCATACAGATATAGGGTCTACCATTGGGTCCAATAATATATATTGTTATCCTTGAATATTATAGATACAAGATATAATTGAGCTGCACTTGTTTGTTTATGTAATATGCTGAATCAATTCTCTATGCATTACTCTTGTATTTAGCTAGTTTTATGCATGTTCTTTCTCTTTCCCTTTATATATGATCATATTGTTAACACTACTAGCTAATATTACTCTTAAATTACTCTATTTATAAAATTGCCTTTTAGAGGTTGGTAAGATATATTGTTTCTAAGAGTTATACCCCTTAGTTGGCTCTACAATTTACTTTAATAATTATAATACCACATGCAATAAATGGCATTAATACTAGAATAATGCAACTGAGACACATGATATGTACAATGGCAATTAAATATGGGACAATTAACAATACTCTGTAGTAGATATACATAAAAAGCTAATATGGATATACTGTAGTAATGAACATGCTACACTTCACACATATTTATTTTCAGTATATAATATAATAAACTTTTGCACGTGGTGTTTGTTCGATGTTAAAACTATGCTGTTTTACAAAAACTTCTACGAGGAAACAGACATTCATTAACCTTTGTTGCTTTGTAGGATTAAACTGTCCACTGAGTTCCAACTGTTGATTAATGAAATATGGTAATTAAAACCAACTCAAAGTGTTTGTTTTTGTGTGAATTTGTATTTGAGCATAAGTATTTGTGCTCTTTAGTTGAAGGAATTTAGCTTGTTATCTCAAATAACAGACTAAAAAAATATTTAGCACAAATATTTAATCAACAAATAATTCCAAGATAAAACGTAGTGAATATATATTTTTAACCATATTGTACGATTCCATGTATCTACGATAGCCATCTGAGTCTCTGGTTGTTGCCTGTCACCTTGGGGTGATCAGTTACTAAAAAAATTACTCAAATCCCACACCATAAGTGAGTCACCTGAAGGCAACTCATTGTGCATATGGCATTGCCAAAGCTGAATACATCCTCTATAATGCAAGGCAGAGTGTCATAGAACCCCAGTAACACAGCTGATGTAACTTTTGTCATGTGGATGGAGCTTATTGCCTGGTTTCTTCCCTGAGCCTGTTCTAGTCTTGTGTTCTGTTGTTCATAATATGGGTTTTTCTGAAGTATTCTGATTGCCCTTTCAATGTATTACACTGCTTTGTAACCTGCTATTCTCCTGTATTCATCTTATCCAGACACATTACCTTACTGCCTGCCTTCATTAGATACTTTTCAAAGTCATTACTTTCATTTTGACTTTGACGAGTGACCAGATCCACATTACTGGATCCCTTGAAAAGACTGAATAGTCTTGGCTCATCCAGATCCCACCAAGGTTTTGTTTTTTTTATCATTAAGGCTGATACCTGACATGTGGGTATTAGAAGAGTCTTACCAGTAAGAGCTAGCATTCAAGATCTTCTCCATTCTTGAGATCTAATGTTTCCTCCTTACTAATAAATTTATTTTTAGGCAAAACATTTGTGGTACAGGGTCTGGGAAATGTTTTTAACACTCTAGCATAGTTTGGGATGTAGTCCATTTTAAGATTATAGGAAACCAGTTATTTTCAGTATACGTGTTTTCACAAAATATAAAAATGTACAAAACCAGCGGTCTTGGTACATATTGGTACCAATGACAAAGTTAGTGGAAGATGGAGTGTCCTAATAAAGGATTTTATAGAACTAGGTAATAAGCTGAAGGCAAGGACCCCAAAGTAGTATTTTCTGAGATACTACCAGTGCCATGTGCTAGCCCAGGGAGGCAGAAGGAGCTTAGTTAATGCATGGTTAAAAAACTTCTAACTTGGGTACAATCTCTATAGCAGGGATGGATTGCACCTTAATGATGAGGGAGCTTTTGTGCTAGGGGATAGGATGGTAGAAAGGCTGGAGGAGTTTTTAAACTAGTAGGTGGGAGGGAGGGACTAGATAGAAGTAATGGGGTAGAAAGTGTAGAGGGGTAATGGGGGAGGATGGAGGACAGGGGAGGGTTAGTACAGTCAATAGGGAGGTATCGCTATGTAACTCAAGTACAGTGGCAGGCACTTCAGAACTACAGACTCATAACATAAGGTGTATGCTCGCTAATGCCAGAAGCTTGCCAGGAAAAATAGGAGAGTTAGAATTATTAGCAGTTATTGAGAAATTGGATTTAATAGGCATTACTGAAATGTGGTGGGATGAATCTCATAACAGGACTGTTAATCTGGATGGTTATAACCTATTTAGGAAAGATAGGGGAAATGGTAAATGAGGTAGGATTTGTCTGTATATTAAGCCTGAATTTAAGCCTATAGTCAGAGAAGATACTTATGGTGGATCTAGCCGTAATGTTGAATGTTTGTGGGTAGAGTTAAATAGCGGAGCAGCAAATTCTAAAAGAATATTAGTAGGAGTATGCTATAAACCCCCAAATATAATTGAAAGTGAGGAAATGCAATTATTGTTATAGATTGGAAATGCAGCTAAGCATTGTCAAGTTTTAATGATGGGAGATTTTAATTACCCTGAAATAAACTAAATTAATGAGACCAGCAGTTCAGCTAAGAGGAGCAGGTTCTTGAGTACACTCAGGGATCATTATCTGGCCCAAGTTATATAAGAACCTACTAGAAATTATTATAATTGTTATAGTTCATTTATAACGCGCCGACATATTCCATAGCGCTGTAAATTAAGTTCAAAGATAAATACAAATTAACATATAGCAAAGCAAGGAGCGCCATGTCTTTGAGCTAGGAATCCAATGTCCATAGAAATTGGGCCATCTTGGATTTAGTTGTCACAAATAATTTTGATATAGTATCAAATGTTGAAATAGGGCAACCTTTAGGAAACAGTGATCACAACACAGTCTCATTTGAGATTGAATTAAAAAAACATAACTGTAAGGGGCTAACGAAAACTCTTAATTTTAAAAGGGCAGATTTTAACGGTCTAAAGGCAGCAATACAATGTATAGACTGGGATAGAGAACTGACAGGTAAATATACTGGACATACATGGACAATGTTTAAATCCATACTAAATAAACACACTTATCACCATATACCACGTGGAAATAACATTCGAATGAGTAAATCGCAACCCATGTGGCTTAACAATGAATTAAAGATGAAGATGAGGAGTAAAAACAAGCATTTAAATTATACAAACAAGAGGGGACAGAGACTGCTTTATGTAAGTACAAGGAAATCAACAAGGCTTGCAAAAGGTCTATTAGACTGGCTAAAATAGGAAATGAAAAGTTAGTTGCAAAAGAGAGACTAACCCTAAAATATTTTTTAAATATATTAATGGGAAGAAGGCCAGGAAGGAAACTATAGGAACATTACAAAGTGACACAGGCCGTCTGATAATTAGTAACCAGGAAAAGGCAAATGAGCTAAATAGGGAGACTATTGAGCAAACTAAGGGATACAAGAATTGCCATAAATATTTGCTTATGGATTGAGAGCTGGCTAAAAGACAGAAAGCAAAGGTTTGTGGTAAATGGAACATACTCGGATTGGACTAATGTGGTAAGTAAGGTTCCTCAGGGTTCAGTATTAGGTCCCCTTCTTTTTAACATATTTATTAATGATTTGGAAGTGGGATCAGAGTGTGAAGTCTCCATTTTTGCTGATGACACAAAGTTGTGCAAGGTAATTAAATCAGAAAATGATGTACTTTCCTTCCAAAGGGATTTGCATAAATTAGAGGAATGGGCATCTAAGTGGCAGATGAGATTTAATATGAATAAATGTAAAGTTATGCATCTGGGAAGGAAAAATAGCCAAGCAATATATAATATTAATGGCGCAAATCTAGGGGTATCAGATATTGATAGGGATTTGGGAGTACTTGTGGACAACCGCCTAGGTAACAGTGCTCAATGCCAAGCAGCATCTGCAAAGGCAAGTAAAATATTAGCATGTATTAAGAAGTGTATAGAAGCAAGGGAAGCAAATATAATTATCCCACTATACAAATCCCTAGTACGCCCTCATTTGGAATATTGAGTCGAATTTTGGGCACCACTACATAAAAAGGACATTTTAGAGCTGGAAAAAGTACAGAGAAGGGCAACAAAGCTAATAAAGGGAATGGAGGGGCTAAGTTATGAAGAAAGAATAACCAAATTAAACTTATTTACTCTAAAAAAAAGGCGTCTAAGAGGGGATATACCTTATATAAATATGTCCAGGGTCAATACAAGGCTTTGTCAATGGAACTTTGTGTGCCAAGAGGTTTTCAACTGATAAGGGGACATCCTTTGAGATCAGAAGTAAAAAGATTTCACCTTAAAGAAAGAAAAGGGTTCTTCACAGTAAGGGTGGTTAATCTGTGAAATTCTCTAACAAAGGAGGTGGTGACAGTGGATTCGATAGATAACTTTAAAAAGGGATTGGATATATTTTTAAATAAAAAGGGCTTTAAGGGCTATCCTGGATAAATAGAGAGGGAGTATTGATCCAGAGATGAATCCGATCGCCAGTATCTGGGGTCAGGAAGGAATTTTATATTTTTTTTCCTGTTGAGACAATTGGCAAAGTGTCACTGTTTTTTTTTTTCTGTTTGACTTCCTCTAGATCAATTAACAATAAATCTGCGTACAGAGGAGACCTAAAATGGTTAAAATTGATGGACTAAAGTCTATTTTCAACCAAAATTACTATGTATATATGTAAAATAAAGATAAACAATATAGAAAGCTATTGACAAAAAAATACTGGTATATATCAGGACTATTAATTCTAAAATAAAAAGGTTTAAGTGTTGGGATAGGTTAGAAATATTAATATTAAAGTACTAAATTGAGAAAAAGGGGGCAATGTAAAGAGTTGCGTTCTTAAGGAGATCCAGATCTAGGGTAGCCAACTAAATTTAGTTGGTCGTTCCTCTTCTGTTGGGGTGCCAGTAAGTTCTTTTTGCACCCAGTAGTATGGGGAATGGAAATGCTTTTTGGCTTTGTAGTTTTGTTTTTAAGTTATTTGTTAAGTGTTGTGCACATTTTTACTGTGTTTTGTTAGAGACACGAGGCAGGTGTCAATTGAGGTCTAAATTTAGGATATTGAGAGACAAAATATATGTTTTTTTTAATCAAATAAAATTACATTGAAGTTTATTACACAAAATGTGCAGGGCTTAAACCATGGTGGTAAAAGAAAATTGGATTTGAATTCCTTTTTTAAAGAAAAATCCAGATGTGTTGTGTATACAAGAAACACACTGGTAAGAAGGAAATCTCCCATATCTTATTATTATTATTATTATCTTTATTTATATCGCGCCAACATATTCCGTAGCGCTGTACAGGGGTTTAGTACATGGCAAAAAACAAACTTAACACCTTTAAAGAATGGAGGGCCCTGTTTTTTAGCATATATTCAAATGCACATTGTCATGGCTCACTTGGCAGTCATCTGGAACTTTGATAGATGTCTGTCACAGGCTGTTGACACAAGAGACGATACTTGGGGGTTTGGGGCTCCCAGACCCCCTGTTATACTGTTATACGGTTATACTGTTATATTATTATGATTATTGTCTACGGAAATGAGCAGGGTTCCCATCACCATCAATAAAAGTCATCATAATGCATGAGATGGATTGATGTGGAAATCCTGCCCCAATCCCATATACTATGAGGACATTAGGTGGTTTTATGTGGGGTGCGCTTTTACGCTTGTACTTAAATAGACTGACAGTGTGTGGAATATATACACATATGTATATGATAGTATGGGGTAGTCATGCTGGATACATTGCCACATACATCTTGCAATAGGAGAAGGACCCCAGCTGGCCACCAAGGCTAATCCTTTAAGTACACATACTTAAGTCAGGAACAATAGGGTCCCAACAGACACAGGGGCACCATCTCTCCAGGGGGCCTCTCTAGGGTCTCCCTAACCCAGATCCAGGGGCCTGGGCCAGAGCAAAGAGATGTGTCTCTCTTGACTGCCAGGGCCCAAATGACTCTGTTAGCCACACCTAGGGGGCGGACCTGGGAGGAGCCTCATGTTTACCACGGTGTGACACTCTGTGATTGGCCAGAGGTCATTTGGGGCTGGCTTAGGGTAGCCACTCCCCCTATCCTTGTGTGATGTGCTTAAATATGCTGTTCTGAAATAAAATGTTGTTCTTAATTTCATCATAACTTTGAGTACAGATGCATTATTAACCCAGGGGCATATGCTGGTAGAGGAGATCGTTCTGACTCCCTTCCAGATTTCCCAGGCACGCTACCAATGAGCTGGGACTTATGCTCTTGCATCCGCAAGGACTGTCCATTGGTCTGAGTCACCCAAATCTTAGGTCTAAAACCTACTGGGAATATAAGTACTAGGATACTTTAGATCCCATCATCATAGTAGGTTGTGACACACATAGTGCTTGTTTCCAAGACACGGACACACAATTGAAAACTCACAAACTTACAATCTAAGGGTTTAGGTGTGATCCAAGAGGGTGACAAATACAAAATGGCAATGGAATGCAATTTGTTTAGTCAATTTGAGGGGTCTGTGTGTTGTACTGTAGATTGTGGGTGGGAGTTTTATTAAGCTGTGGAGTGTGCAGTTGTAATTATAAAGGCTGAAGGTGATAAGATTTTTTAAATAGGTGTGTTTTTAGTAATTTTTTTAAGGTTTTGAGGCAGGAAGATAATCTAATGGAGCGAGGCAAGGAGTTCCAAATAGTAGGGGCAGCACGAGAAAAGTCTTGAAGACGGGAGTGAGAGGAGGTGATGAGAGAGGAGGAAAGAAGAAGGTCGTTAGCAGAACGAAGGGGGCGGTTGGGAGAGTATTTTGAAATAAGAGCAGAGATATAAGGGGGTGCACTGTTGTTGAGGGCTTTATATGTTAGGGTCATGATTTTAAATGTGATTCGGGAAGCTATGGGAAGCCAGTGGAGTGTTGAAGATGAGTCTAGCAGAGGCGTTCATTATGGATTGGAGTTGAGACAGACGAGAGATGGGTAGGCCAGCAAGGAGTGAACTGCAGTAGTCGAGTCGAGATATGATGAGAGAGTGTATTAGAATTTTAGCTGTGTCTTGTGTAAGATAATGACGAATTTTGGAGATTTTTTTAGGTGAAACTGACAAGATTTTGTTATCGACTGGATATGAGGAATAAAAGAGAGGGCGGGATCCAGTAGAACCCCAAGACAACGGGCCTGGGAGGTGGGAGTGATGATAATGTTGTCAACAGTGAGAGATATTTGAGGAGTGGAAGCTGTAGTAGAGGGTGGAAAGATTAGGAGTTCAGTCTTAGACATGTTGAGTTTGAGTTGACGGGTAGACATCCAGGAGGATATGCTAGAGAGGCAGTTGGAAACATGAGCTAGAAGAGAGGGGGATAGATTGGGTGCAGAGATAGATTTGAGCATCATCTGCATAGAGATATATAGCAGATTCTATTTTTTCCACGAAACGCAATTCAACATTTTGAAAAAAAGTCCAGAAGTGTTTCAATCTTTTTTAACAAAAGATTGAGCCTGATAGAGGAACTGGTTCAAATTGATCCAGAGGGTAGATTTATAATATGGTCCGATAAAATAAATAATAACAAATATACTATTTTGAACTTATATGCCCCCAATCAAGTAAAAAAAAAGTATAAATCGAGTATCTAGACAAGTGACTAAATGTATTCAAGGTCAGCTAGTGATATGTGAGACTTTAATCTGTGTCTGGATGCCACACTGGATAGGAAATCCTCCAAAAAACCTTCCCCTGATCATCAAACTATAAGGAAATCCAAATCTTTTCAACAGAGTATCATTAAATATAGTCTGTATGACTCCTGTCGTATTTTTCACTCGGAAGAGAGAGATTATACTTTTTATTCTAATAGATATCACACATACTCAAGACAAGATTACTTTTTGGTAAACCTGCCTACATTAGAAAAAATAGTAAAGGTGGAAATTGGTCCTATTGTATAGACAGACTATGCCATGGTTAAAATAATATTTAAAACTGATCATTCAAAAAGAGCGAGGAAAGCTTGGAAAATGGATATGTCCTTATAGGTGGAAATTCCTAATAAACATTTAATAAAACAGGAACTATCTTATTTTTGCGTTACTAATAAAAACTCATTAGATTCTAAGGTAGTTTTGGAAGAAAGAGAAAGAGAGAGAGTACACTAAGATAATTATATATTGATTTAAACAACTTAGAAAGATCTAACAAGCTTGCTCCAAGTGCGAGATGCATAGTACAACTAAAAGTAACTAAAATTAAAATTAAAACAATATTACAAGAAATTGCAGATAGATCAGCATGGGTTTTCCAAAAAAAATTATACCTTCAAGGTAATAAAACAGGAAGATTATTAGCAAATAAATTAAAAAAGAAAATTTCCACAAAAAGGATTTCATTCTTATATAATGATCAGGGTAAAAAGGCTATTAATACAGAACAAATAGGAGAAGTATTCTATAAATATTATTAGGCTTATATAACCTAGAAGAAACAAATGAAGTTAAGAAACCTTCTATACAAGATATTAAAAACTTTTTAGGGCAGATAAATTTACCTAGAATATCTTCATTAGATCTTGACATATTAAACCGAGGAATTTCAGAAAAAGAAATTATTGAGTCAATTAAAAATGTAAAACTTGGTACAACTCCAGGTCCTGATGTATTTGTAAATTAGTATTTTAAAACTTTCCATCCTATATTGGTAAGGTACGCATTTAATGAGATTCAAAATAAAGGTAGTGCTCCGCAAGAAATGCTAGAGGCGACTATCGTCACAATACCTAAACAAAATAAAAATCTAACTGATTTCATTACTGAATACGGACATCAAAATTTATGCCAAAATATTAGCTGTAAGACTCAACTCAATTATTGATCAATTAATATCACCAGATCAATCTGGCTTTATTGTAGGTAGACAGGGGATAAACAACTCAAGGAGATTAATAAACATGATTGCCTTTGCTAACAACAAAAATATCCCTCTTGTGTCCCTTTCGTTGGATGCTGGAAAAGCCTTCTACAGAGTTAGAGTTGGATGGGAATTTTTGGAATTGAGGTTATTGCAATATGGGAGACTATGCCTCTTAGGCCATAAAAGCTGTAACTGTATATACTCGAGTATAAGCTGAGTTTTTCAGACCTTTTTTAAGGCTAAAAAGGGCCCCCTCGGCATATACTCAAGTCACTCCCCCCCCCCCCGTGTCTCTCTAACCCCCCTGTGTCTCTCTACCCCCCCCTGTGTCTCTCTAACCCCCGTGACTCTTTTTCTCCCCCCTCCTCATCCTCAACCCCCCTCCTCATTATAATCCCCCCTCCTTATTCTCCCTCCTCAACCCCCCTCCTCAACATAAACCCCCTCCTCATTCTAACCCCCCCTAAATACCTCCCCCTTTCCCCTCACTTACCTGCTTCTGCTCAGGCCTCTGCTCCTTCTTGACCCAGCGCGCATGTGACGTCACAGCATTAGCATATCCCAGGTGCCGTCACATGTGCGCCGGGTCAAGGAGCGGAGGCCGGAACAGAAGCAGGTAAGTGAGGGGAGAGGGGGAGGTATTTAGGGGGGTTTAGGTTGAGGAGGGGGGTTGAGGGGGGTTTAGGTTGAGGGGCGTTGAGGAGGGGGGTTGAGGGGGGTTGAGGTTGAGGAGGGTTGAGGTTGAGGAGGGAGGTTGAGGATGGGGGGGTTGAGGAGGGGGTTGAGGAGGGGTGTTGAGGAGGGAGGTTGAGGAGAGAGGTTGAGGAGGGGGTTGAGGAGGGGGTTGAGGAGGGGGTTGAGGAGGGAGGTTGAGGAGGGGGTTGAGGAGGGAGGATGAGGAGGGAGGTTGAGGAGGAGTAGGGATGTTGAGGATGAGGAGGAGGGGTTGAGGAGGGGGTTGAGGAAGGAGGTTGAGGAGAGAGAATGAGGATGGGGGGTTGAGGAGGGGGGTTGAGGATGGGGAGGTTGAGGAGGGGGGATAAGGAGGAGGTTGAGGAGGGGGGTTGAGGAGGGAGGTTGAGGGGGGTTGAGGAGGGAGGTTGAGGGGGGGTTGAGGTTGAGGAGGGGGCTTGAGGAGTGGGTTGAGGTTAAGGATGGGGGGGTTGAGAAGGGAGGATGAGGATGAGGGGGTTGAGGAGGGGGGTTGAGGAGGGAGGTTGAGGAGGGGGGTTGAGGAGGGAGGTTGAGGAGGGGGTTGGGGATGAGGGGTTTGAGGATGGGGGGTTGAGGAGGGAGGTTGAGGATGGGGGGGTTGAGGAGGGAGGTGGATGGGGGGGTTGAGGATGGGGGGTTGAGGAGGGAGGATGAGGGTTGATGAGGAGGGGTTGGGGTTGAGGGGGGTTGGGGTTGAGGAGGGAGGTTGAGGAGGGTTGAGGTTGAGGAGGGAGGTTTAGGAGGGGGGCTGAGGATGGGGGGTTGAGGATGAGGATGGGGGGTTGAGGAGGGAGGATGAGGATGGGGGGTTGAGGAGGGAGGTTGAGGGGGTGGTTGAGGATGGGGGGTTGAGGAGAGAGGTTGAGGAGGGGGTTTAGGATGAGGAGGATGAGGAGGGAGGTTGAGGATGAGGAGGGAGGTTGAGGATGAAGAGGGAGGTTGAGGATGAGGAGGAGGGGGTTGAGGTTGAAGAGGGGGGTTGAGAACGGGGTTGAGGATGGTGGGTTGAGGAGAGAGGATGAGGATGGGGGGGTTGAGGAGGGAGGATGAGCAGGGAGGTTGAGGAGGGGGTTATGGATGAGGAGGGAGGTTGAGGAGGGGGTTGAGGATGAGGAGGGAGGTTGAGGAGGGGGTTGAGGATGGGGAGGATGAGGATGAAGAGGGAGGTTGAGGATGAGGAGGAAGGGTTTAGGAAGGGGGTTGAGGTTGAGGAGGGGGGTTGAGGAGGGGGTTGAGGATGGTGGGTTGAGGAGAGAGGATGAGGATGGGGGGGTTGAGGAGGGGGATGAGCATGAGTAAGTTGAGGAGGGGGTTATGGATGAGGAGGGAGGTTGAGGATGAGGAGGGAGGTTGAGGAGGGGGTTGAGGATGAGGAGGGAGGATGAGGAGGGAGGTTGAGGAGGGGGTTGAGGATGAGGAGGGAGGTTGAGGAGGGGGTTGAGGATGAGGAGGGAGGTTGAGGAGGGGGGTGAGGATGAGGAGGGAGGTTGAGGAGGGGGGTGAGGATGAGGAGGGAGGTTGAGGATGAGGGGGGAGGTTGAGGATGAGGAGGGAGGTTGAGGATGAGGAGGGAGGTTGGGGATGAGGAGGGAGGATTAGGAGTGGGGTTGAGGAGGGTTATAAGGGAGGGGGGAGAGACACAGGAAAGGGAGAGGTTTGAAGAGACACAGGGAAGGGAGAGGGGAGAATAGACACAGGGAAGGGAGAGGGGAGAAGAGACACAGGGAAGGTAGAGGGGAGAAGAGACACAGGAGAGAGAGAGGGACACAAGAGGGGGACACAGAGGGCACAAGAGGGACACAGGGGGCAGCACATTTCCCACCCTCTGCTTATACTCGAGTCACTCATTTTACCCACTATTTTGTGGTAAAATAGGTGCCTCGGCTTATACTCGGGTCGGCTTATACTTGAGTATATACGTATATAATTTCCCATCTACCTCTGTCGCAGGCATGGGTTTTAAATCAGCCAGCCATTACCAGCTTTTATTAGATCTTCACAAGAGCTAAAAGGCATAGTCATAGGTAAACAAGAACATAAAATATTATTATTTGCGGACAATATCGTAATCACTTTGTCAGATCCAGCTGGTTCACTATATAATTTACATCAAATAATTGGAAAATATAGCAATGTTTCATACTACAAACTAAATTGTACTAAAACGTACCAATGTCACGATCTCCTTCTTCAAGGGGGCTTGATATGAATCTAGTTCAAACCTACCCCAGCAGAATCATGTAGTTCCTGTTCTCTGTGGCACAAAAGATGGTTTCTGAAGAGGGAAAGGCCCAAAAGGTACAGGAAGATAATACTGCATACAGGTTACTAATGGCCCATGACAAGCCCACTCCCCAGTCAGGATACAACCAACAGAAATATTCTCACACCTTGTACTGTATATGTGAAAACTATCTCTCAACCTTTATTGGATGATCAAAAAAACATATTTATACTTTCCAATGCCACACCCTTGTGTACATTTGTGTATGTGTGATGTCAGCCCATCTGGCTTGCAACCTTGGGCTATCAATGCTCTTGAGATCAAATTCACCAGATATCTATAGCTAGCAAGTGAAAAAAACTTTATGTTAAACTCAAGTGTTTGCTTAGGAGTACTTGAAGTACATACATCTGTCTTGAGCCACGGTCTGTGTGTGTGAGTGTGCAATGATCTGTAGCTAACTTCAATGGAGAGCATTTTTACCAATTCCACATGTGTTCTATAACACATTTTCCCTCTTATAATATACTAGCGAATTGCCCGTCAAAAAATGACAGCAATGAAATTGTAAGGTAGCTAATGGTATTTTGTGTGTACTACTGAAATATATAATACAATTAATAAATGAATATACTTTACCTATTTTGAAGCATTGTGTTGAAGAGCTGACAATCTGTTTTGATGTTGATGCAGCATCAGTGCTGTGGAGCTGCTGTGTAAGCGTGATGAATGTGTGCTGTGTAATAGTGTGCGTGCGCCAGACGAAACCGTCCTCAAGAGTACTTGTGTACTTCCGCATTGGCGTAAAATGGCGGGTAATGTGTGGTATGCGTCTTAGCGGAATATCCGTAGGTCGTTTGTGGTATTTTGCGAGTTTCTTGTGGTGTTTTGCGTGTTTAGAGTGCTGTAGCCTCATTTTCGTTTCGTTCGGCTGCCATTTTTTCTCTCGCTTAGCCAATTTTTTAGTGTTCAAACTCTTTTATTTTTAGTTAAATGAAGGTGTAAGTAGTTTTTTTTTGTGATCCTGGATGCTTCCTCTTGCTGTAGGTAAGCTTTTTATGTATGTGCTGTGTGTATTTATTGTGTTTTGAATTTTGTAATGTTCGCGAGTTGCGTCCGATTATTGCGAGGTCGTAATGGGTGGTAACGTGTCTCGTATGTTGTTTGTGTTTCGAGGTAAAGTTTGCGAGGGTTGTAGTTGGTGTGTCGTGTTGTTTGCGTTGCGACGTAAAGTTTGCTTGGGTCGCAGTTGCTGTCAAGGAGCGCCTTTGGCGCTCCATGCCAGCAACTGAGGCCCTCGCCGGCAGCCCTCGACGCGGCCCTCGCTACGCGAGCCTGCAAGCGTTAGCAACAACTCGTACGCTCACAACTATATATCTGATTATAACTAGGGTACATAATAATCATGTACAGGCAACATATACCCACACAATAACACATAATCCCAATGAAACAATGTCATGCTCCCTTGCCCATATTCATAAATTACTGGCAATATGAGTCCTTAGAGAATTAAATCATGACAGTAAGTTACTACAATCAATCTCTCCAAACAACAATATAAGTATTTAAAAGAAACATATTAGTATAAGTGGCAAAAATATTCCTTTACTCACTTGGGTATCATTTTTAATAATAATTTGGACCATATGAGAGCTGTCAATATAAAGAAATGTTATGATAATTTAAAATAACTTTTGTCTTGATGGGAAAAAAAGCAATCTGTCTTGGATGAGCAGAATTGCGGCAATAAGGATATCCATTCTTCCAAGATTTAACTACCGGTACTTAATATGAAACATTCAAGTTCCACTCTCAAATTATAGGATTAAACATTTTCAAAAAATAGTGGATATATCCCATCTAAATTTAAAAAGTTATCAATATGCAACAATGATGCATCATATTATGAACTGGAATACTACCCTAACTTCACAGGGATGGATTCAAATAGAAAATCATTTTACAATAACTATGGAACTAAAAGATCTTTTGTTCTATGAAAAAATACCAAAAAACATCTTAGATGAAGCTGCACTAATAGTTAAAAAGTCTTGTAATTTTTTAAGTCAACTCAATAACAGATGGGTTTTAATGCACTTTCCAAGTCCACTTACACCATTGAATATGTTGGCCAGGGAACTTAAAATACCAAATTTAAAGAGATGGCCTAGATGGGAGCTTAAAACATCGGGCAACTTATTTACTAATACTGGACTTCTTTCATTTGAAGAATTAAGAAATACATTTGGTCTACCACAATCTTGTTGGCTAGAATACAAAATTTAAGATCTATACTCTCTACTTTTAAATACAATCTGAAATATAATAGACCTCTGACAACATTTGAACAACTTCTGTCTTCTAGTAATAAACAACATCTTATTTCCAGGTGTTATAATGTGTTGAAAGGCAAATTGGTTATAGGAAAAACGACCAATATGATAACTTGGGAAAGGGATATTAAATGTGTCTGGTCCATGGAGACATGGTTCAGGGTATTGGAATTTACACATAAAATTATAAAATATACTCAGTTGAGATAAATTTATTTCAAGGTCCTGAATAGATGGCATCTACCTCCCGACAAACTAGCTAAGTTCTCCCATAATTCGAAAGATGCATTTTGCTGGAGAGGTTGTGGGAAAAAAAGGTAAATTTTTGCATATATGGTGGGAATGTAGTGGGTCACAACACTACTGGAAAGAATGCTTTAGTAACATTTTCGAGTATAATTAATAAAAAAATTAAGCCTTCTCCAGAAATTGCTTTGATCCATATTCTACCAGATTAATTAAATTGGAAAATGAAAACAATGATGCTGCAAGTATTAACTACAGCCAAATGGCTGCTGGTGCAAAATTGGAAACAAACTCAAATTCCATCTTGGAATAAAATAGAAATCCTTGTTAATAAAAGTTTTGGATGTAAAGAGCCTGCGAAATCTACCGACTCTGCCTCTTAGTGACCCAGCCTTGTGTCTTTTCTGTGGATGTGTATGTAAATTCAAACTGGGTTTGGATATTATAGTGTTCTTTTTATGCTCAAGAATTTTATTATACTAACATGCACAACTATTTGGGAAAGGAAATTTCGTAGATGGGGATAGATACTGATGACATGCAATATAATACCCGAATGCTCGTAATGTCTTTGTAACAATTTATAAAGAACAATAAAAAAAAAATTGGGCAAAGCAATGGAAGGCATTAGATTTACTTGCACAACAATTCACAATTATCAAATAGCCTAAAAAAAATATATATTTTGTAATGGTCATGCACATGCTGGTGTGCGGAAAATTTATCGCCAACAATTACCCTCCAGCAATTTACCGCCAACAATTATTCTCTAGCAGTTTACCGCCGCCTCAGTTTATCGCATAAACAATTTGTAGCTTACAACTGATGGCTAGCTTATTTTACCTTTAGAAGCAATGAGATTGGTAAAACAATTGGTTAATTTTAAACTAAACAAATTATATCATAAAATACATTATTTAAACATTATAACAATTGATTGATTTTAAACTAAACAAATTATAACATTAGGTATGTCATAGTACACTGCAAAAATTAAAAATGAATGTTTATGCAATCTTCAGAATCTTTTCTGATCTTTTTAATATGTGGATTATTTGTTAATTGTTAATAATTGTTAATTGCACTTGTATTCACTAACTTGCTACCAGATACCTGAGATCAAATTAAGGTATTGTTCAAAATCATAATCCTATTGTATTTTTTAAGACACCATTTTTTAAATAGGTGTGTTATTGTTTTTATAGTAAAATTAAATTAGTCAATTGGTCCAAATGAAAGAAAATAATCTAAAAAATTAGCAACAAGTTAACCATAAAGCCAAGATTGATTATATACTTATTTACAAAACCATAGTAGTAATTGTTTTGCTCCTTCTTAAATATACATGACAACAAAAACTTAATAGCGACATCCTAAAATTGGAAAATAGGTTTATTAAAACATCCGTATATACATGTTTAACTAAAAGGTAGCATAAAACTGCCTCAAATTGCACCCCTCATATCATGCCCACCCCAGGATTTCTGATATCAGATGGTATCTCTTATCTGAGGTTGACTCTTCATATCACTTCTCCATGTCAATCACCCATTATCCTGGATGCCCATCACCCAGGGGGCAGGCAGGTTCCCCATTACCTAAATGCCCATCACCCAGGCAGGTTCCCCATTACCTGGATGCCCAGTGGTGTCCAAGCAGCTGACGTCTGTATGAGTGACCACCTGTGTCAGTTCCCAGATGCCTCCTCCCATCCACCATGCCCGGCTCCTCTGCCAGCCCTTCTTTTACTTGTTCTTATTATTTTCAGGCTCTTCCTCTGTATAATACATGCTGGGCCCAGCACCATTTTCCTCTGAGTTTTATTTTAGCAATTTCTTCTGCTATTGTTGTGAGCTCAAGCAATAATTAATGTTGGGGAGATAAAGGGTTCTATATGTGAACTGAGGCTGTTAGCACTCCATGTGATGTGTAGCTATATTAAACTACAAGGTAAAATCCAGGGCAGGAACTTTGAGTGACCCCAAAGTGAACTTCACACACATTGAAACTTTTTCTTAAAGAGACAGTGGTATGGTTTCCCCTAGCAGCCCTTAACCCAGCCCTGCAAATGCCCCCTCTCCATCACTCCTAGGGCAGTTCAGCTGGATGTAGAGCCCCCGAGGACCACCAATTATTTCACACAGCAGATCATGCAGAGGACACTGTGCTAATACAATCAATCATATACAGATAATATCCACTCTATATGCCCTAGCAGTTACCATATAGTTGTGATTACTCCAATATCTACTAAGTGAATAGGTTTCAAGGCTTTTATTGGCAGAAGTTATAATGTTAAGCAATTATACAGCTGAGCATGCCAACAAAACATCTCTACCTCCCTGGGTGTGAATAGATTTGGGTCCTTTCCCTCTTCACCATTGCAAAATCTAACAGCTGCAGTTCCGCCTCCGGCCATCTGCAGATATTAGCATATAAGGCGGTCCGACAGAAGAGGCCTTGAGTTATGAGAGGCGCGTCTGAGACCCTGGGGGGTGGGGGTGAGTGCCTGGCGAACATAGCGATGGTCTCGCCGTCGAGTTGCGCCACGTCGAAGGGGAGAATAGTTCTTTGCCTTCCCTGGAACTTGATGGTGCCCCAAAATTCACAGCGCCCTCTGGCGGATGGCCCCTGTAACTGCAGCTGTCAGTGCTGCAGAAGAAATGTGCAGGCAAAGAGGGATAGATCTTAGATTTGCCTTTCATCTGGAAGCTTTTTATATAGAACAATGATTGGCATCAATCCCAAATTATGTTAAATGCTCTCCACAGCTTGTATGTTTAGCAGGGTAAGTATTGTTGTATGCCAAGTGTTACACTGTATCATAGTATCACATTGTATCATAGTAAGACACCATATCATAGTGTTATATTGTATCACAGTATTATTGTAATGATACAATATTATACATATGGTTCTACAGACTTCTTTCTTTTAATAGTAGACACATTATCATTTTGGTTATTATATCCATTTTACTACAGCAATACAGTTCTCGCAAGTATTTACTAATGTGTTACTAATGAATACATTGTATCTAATAATAAACCCAATGAGCAAACTCTCTACTACTAATCGTGTGGCTCTTTTGTACAGCGCTACGGAATATGTTGGCTCTCCATAAATAAGAGCTTATAATTATTTTTCTAGCTCCCATTCAAATAATAAATCTACATGACTTAAATAAGCCCAAATGAAAATAAAAAGATGTAACGTTCACCCTGCAAGGGATCTATACGAGTTCTATTTGTAGTGTAAGAAGATATTAGTCATCTATATATAGATTACAAACTATCAGCCTTATTAAATTGCAATTCGGCCAATTGAATAGGGCTCTATATAAGCACAGAGCATATTTTTTTTTACAGAAGTTTTTAGTTAGTGAAGACCTTACTTTTGGATAGCAGTTCACTAACTAAAAACTTCTGTAAAAAAAGTATGCTATGTGCTTATATAGAGCCCTATTCAATTGGCAGAAATTGCAATTTAATAAGGCTGTTAGTATATATGTTACCGTCAAAGACCGAAATTGGAGAATGACGACTTTCACCGGTGAATGTCGACACATACCAAATATGTTGGTGAAAGATCGAATATTTCATTACATTCTTGTACATTCGGACCCTCATCGGTGTATGTCGACAATCACAGATATACTGTGGTGGAAGCCCAAAAGAGAGGAGCCGACAAAGAGGCGACTGGCTCTCTCCCGCCAAATCTTTTGTTCTGCTGAGAGAGCAACATAATTTATACTAAATACAAGTCCCTGATGTCGACCGTGGTCGTACAGATACCCGAAATGTGTTAGCAATTGTTGTTGGAATAGAAGACTCCGACTTCTATAAATTGGCAAATAAAAATGGGACCCTCAAGCAACTTTACACACGTAATCAGTTCATAATTTGTAAAGAAAAGTTACTTTCCATAGATGAGATTTTTTTTCAAGAAATGTCGCTGAGAGAAGCAGCTGCAGCTAATTCGAAAAGCGCGGGGGGGGGGGGGGCAAGGCTATACACGCTGTCATTGCAAAAGGAAGTATTCCACAAATAAATGCAGTTGTAAAAGCTAGGGACTCTTGTGCAATTCAAAGTGTCATAATAGTTTAAGTTGTTCCAATAAATAAGATTTGAATCACATATAAATCTTCGACATGTTCAACATTCACCATTAGTGCATGGTGAATGTCGACATTTACGGGTGTAAGTCAGAAATAAGGGTATTTAGCAAAAATTTCGGACATACACCAAGCGACTATGTGAATGTTGACATTCACCGGTGAAAGTCGACATTCTCCAATTTCGGTCTTTCACAGTAACATATACATCGTTATAAAACAAATATAACATGTCTCAGATTTAAACATCATCACACTTAAGATTTACCCATTCATTTCTGGCATTTATTAATATGTTTAACAATATTTAAATGTATGTTATAATTATGTTTTTCTAAATGTTGTTTCCTAAATATAGTCCAGTTGCACTGTTGACAACTAGACTAACAATACAAGTATGAATTTCACCCTTTCACTGCTAGTGGGATTAGTGGTTACTGGCAGACAGTGGGGTTAAATGTCTAAACCCAGCCTCTCCCCGGATTATTTAGCACTGCACCTGAGCATGGGTAGATCATCATCCTAAAGGTATTCATCCTGTAAAATAACACTAGTGGCATCCTGATCTCCCCACTCATTACTTACTATCCAGGGTCCTCATTCAATTGAATAGGGCTCTATATAAGCACAGAGCATATTATTTTACAGAAGCTTTTAATTAGTGAAATTCTATCCAAAAGCAAGGTCTTCACTATCTAAAAATTTATGTAAAAAAATATGCTCTGTGTTAAATATAGAGCACTATTCAAATGGCCAAATGGCAAATGAATGAGGCGCCAGTTGTAATAAAACTGGGCAGTTGAAAACTAAGGTGGGCTCAGGGAGTCTAGGAAAGTTTATCGGCCGCAATTAAAAATGAACCAATTGTTATATTGTTTAAATAATGTATTTTCCTTTATAATTGTTTAAATAATTGACTTTTCACATCTCATTGCTTCTAAAAGGTAAAATATGTTAGCGATCATTTGTAGGATATAAATAATTGTTTGTGCGATAACCCGAGGCGGTAGTAAACTGCTATGCGATTAATTGCTGGCGGTAAATTGCTGGAGGTGATTTGCTGGCAATATATTTTCCTAGACTTGCATATGCCAATATGAAAAGTCATGCTGCAAGATGCTGAATGCTATTAAAGTCACACTACCTGATTAAATTGCAATACAAATACATGAAAATGACTGCCATATTAACCCTTTCTCACTCACAGAGGCTCTAATGTGGATCCTGAAATATAAATATAATTGCATATACATCTCGCTCATCACATCTACTTTTGGGAAAACAAATAGTGAAGGCTGTGCAGAGACACATGGAGCAACAGCCAACTCACCTCCATCATTGATAATATCCGATACGCCAATCCTGGATAGTCCAACGCCATTGCTGGTGGCCATGTGCCAAGATGTATACCAATTATCATTTGGCGGCATCCCATTAAGTGTTTTGCTATCAATCAATTCACATTATTAGCCATCATATTGATATCAGGCCTTCAGGGGAATGTTGCTACTCACAGTATCAAAATTTTTTTTTTGCATGTGTATTAACTCTTTATTATTATATATGATATATATGATTATATGACATCTTATGATATTATTATTATTATTATATGTATTAATCTATTGCATAGTAACTAGGGCTCATTAGCTTACAGATATAGGAATGTGACACAAATGTGATGTATGTGGATGTCCGAAAACCCCAACCATTGACAACACACTGACATGGTGAGGACGGTATAACAAAGCTTTATTTCATAAACAGAGCACAATCAGAAATGGACAAGACAGTGCATTAATATCATGGGTGTGGTGTGGGGGGATTCCAAGAGCGCAAGAGGCTTGTGGTAAAAAGGGGATACCTACAGGGGGTAATGTGATAGTCTAGAATAAGCATGATGCATAGCACCTACCAGGGTCACATGTGGTCACTACACCACTGCAACCAGAATCTGATGAATAAAAAGGTCATCAGAAATCACTCCATTAAATTAAAGAAACCATTAATGTGCATAGCACTTACAACCTGTCTGTAGCTTAAACCTCTGGACTGTAATCCAATACAGTTTCACACATACAGTGTGCTCCCAAGACAAAAACCTGAAGTGGTAAAAACAAAGGTAAGACGGAGGAGGAAAAAATAATCATGCATTTACAGTACAGTGCTAAATACTGTAACTGTAACAATATACCAACTCACCTGATTCCCATCTTCAAGCATTATTAACCATTAACAAGTAATCAGGAGAACTCACTGGCCATGAACATTAATAATGATGTGTCATCTCACAATAAATGCTTAGCTGTGACCAGCGTCATAGGTCAAGGTTTATTATCACCTTCTCCATATGATATTGTACAGCGCTACGGAATATGTTGGCGCGATATAAATAAAGATAATAATAATAATAATCAATAGAGATGTCGCGAATAGTTCGCCGGCGGACTGTTCCCGGCGAACATAGCATGTTCGCGTTCGCGCCGAACTGCGAACATATGCGATATTCGACCCGCCCCCAATACTTTATCATTGAGCAAACTTTGACCCTGCATGTCACAGTCAGCAGACACATTCCAGCCAATCAGCAGCATACACTCCCTTCCAGACCCTTTAACCTCATGGACAGCAGCCATTTTGGAATCATAACTAACTTGCAGTCTTACTGAGAGGAGGGAGAGTGTAGGTGATACTGCATCAATAGGGAAAACCATAGCTAGGCAAGTTTATTCAGTGTCCAGTGCAGTGCTGAAGGACTCTTGTGCCTTATTATTATTATTAATATTACTACTGTATAATGTGTAGATGTACCAGCTGGGCATGCTCTTGTGCATTATTATTATTATTATTATTATTATTATTATATAAAGTGTAGATGTACCGGCTGGGCATGCTCTTGTGCATTATTATTATTATTATTAGTAAAATAATAATAATAATAATAATAATAATAATAATGCAAAAGAGCATGCCCAGCCAGTACATCTACACATTATATAGTAATAATCACATATTATAATTGTCTAACTGCGATTCGTCGTCACGCTTCAGACGAATCGCAGTTAGACAATTATTAAGTGCTGCGCATTGCGCAGAGCGCGGCGCGAGCCGCGCATGCGCAGAGCGCGGCGCGAACAAGCCGCGCGGCCCGAGAGCAGGTAAAAGTGGAGAAGAGGGGGGGGGGGTAGAGGCACAGAAGGAGAGTAGGGAAGAGGGGAGGGAGAGTGGGGAAGAGGGGAGGGAGAGTCACAGAGGGAGAGTGGGGAAGAGGGGGGGAGAGTCACAGAGGGAGAGTGGGGAAGAGGGGGGGGGAGAGTCACAGAGGGAGAGTTGGGAAGAGGGAGAGTGGGGAAGAGGGGGGGGGAGAGGCACGGCACAGAGGGAGAGTTGGGAAGAGACACAGAGGGAGGGGGGAGAGACACAGAGGGATAGGTGGGAAAGAGACACAGGGGAGGTAGAGGAGGGGGAAAAGACACACGGGAGGGAGAACATGGGGAAGATACACATGGGAGGGAAATGGGGGGGGGGGAACAGACACAGGGGGAAGGGGGAAAGAGACACAGGCCAGGGGGGAACAGGCACAGAGGGAGAGGGGGGAAGAGGCACAGAGGGAGAGGGGGAAGAGACACAGGGGGGAGAGATACGGAGGGTGAGGGGGGAAGAGACACAGAGGGAAAGGGGGGGAAGAGGTACAGAGAGAGGGGGGGAAGAGGCACAGAGGGGGGAGACACAGAGGAAGGGGTGAAGAGACACAGTGGCGAGAGACACAGAGAGAGGCGGGGGAAGAGGCACAGAGGGAGAGGGGGAAGAGACACAGGGGGGAGAGATACAGAGAGTGAGGGGGGAAGAGACACAGAGGGAAAGGGGGTAAGAGGTACAGAGAGAGGGGGGAAAGAGGCACAGAGGGAGAGGGGGAAGAGACACAGGGGGGAGAGATACAGAGGGTGAGGGAGGAAGAGACACAGAGGGAAGGGGGGGGAAGAGGTACAGAGAGAGGGGGAAAGAGGCACAGAGGGGGGGGGACAGAGGAAGGGGTGAAGAGACACAGTGGCGAGACACACAGAGAGAGGCGGGGAAGAGGCACAGAGGGAGAGGGGGGAAGAGACACAGGGGGGAGAGATACAGAGGGTGAGGGAGGAAGAGACACAGAGGGAAGGGGGGGAAGAGGTACAGAGAGAGGGGGAAAGAGGCACAGAGGGGGGGAACAGAGGAAGGGGTGAAGAGACACAGAGAGAGGCGGGGGAAGAGGCACAGAGGGAGAGGGGGGAAGAGACACAGGGGGGAGAGATACAGAGGGTGAGGGAGGAAGAGACACAGAGGGAAGGGGGGGAAGAGGTACAGAGAGAGGGGGAAAGAAGCACAGAGGGGGGGACAGAGGAAGGGGTGAAGAGACACAGTGGCGAGACACACAGAGAGAGGCGGGGGAAGAGGCACAGAGTGAGAGGGTGGAAGACACAGAGTGGGGAGAGACACAGAGGGTGAGGGGGAAGAGACAGGGAGGAAGAGGCACAGAAAGAGGAGGGGGAAGAGACACAGGGGAGTGAGAGGAGGGGGAAGAGACACAGGGGAGAGAGTGCAGGGGGGAAGATACACAAGGGAGGGAAATGGAGACACGAGGAAGGCCGTAACAGACACAGGGCTGAGGGGGAAAGAGACACAGGCCAGGGGGGAACAGACACAGGGGAGGGTTGGGGGAGACACAGGGGAGGGTTGGGGGAGATGCATAGGAGGGAGAAGGGGCAAAGACACAGGGGAGGGGTTTAGAGACACGGGAGGGAGAGGGAGGTAAAAACACAGGGGGGCAGGAGATACAAAGGAGGTAGACGAGGTGGAAGGAGACACAAGGGAGGGAGAGGAGGGGGGAAATAAGACACGAGGGAGGAAGTAGACAGAGGGAGAGACTCGCAATGAGCTCCAAAGGGGCTCATTGCAAGGCCTGTGATGAGCGCCAAAGGCGCTCATCACAAGGCCAGTAAAGTAGAGGGGGAGAGGCTTACATTGTGTGGCAAACAGCATTGCCAGGCTTCAGTTTTTATTGCCGTCATTTTTGACGGGCAAGTCGCTAGTAATAATAATAATAATACACAAGAGCATGCCCAGCCGGTACATCTACACATTATATAGTAATAATAATAATAATAATAATAATGTAGAAGAGCATGCCCAGCCGGTACATCTACACATTATATAGTAATAATAATAATAATGCACAAGAGCATGCCCAGCCGGTACAAATACACATTATATACTAATAATAATAATAATAATGCATAAGAGCATGCCCAGCCGGTACATCTACACATTATATAGTAATAATAATAAGAATAATAATAAAGCACAAGACCTCCCCTGTGTCTCCCCCCCACTCCCCCCATGTGTGTCTCCCCCCACTCCCTCCCATGTGTCTCTCTCCCCTCCTCTCCCCTGTGTCTCTCCCACCCTTCCCTGTGTCTCTACCCCCTCTCCCTTCTCCAGTGTTTCTTTCCCCCCTCTCCTGTGTCTTTTCCTTCTTCCCTCTTCCCTGTGTCACTCCCCCCTCCCGTGTCTCTACCCCCTCTCCCTTCCCGTGTTTCTTTCCCCCCTCCCCTGTGTCTTTCCCCCCTTCCCTCTCCCCTGTGTCTCTCCCCCCTCCTCTGTGTCTCTTCCCCCTTCTCCCCTGTGTCTCTACCCCCTCTCCCCTGTGTCTCTACCCCCTCTCCCTTCCCCTGTGTTTCTTCCTCCCTCCTCTGTGTCTTTACCCCCTTTCCTCTCCCCGGTGTCTCCTCACCACTCCCTCCCATTAGTCTCTTCCCCCCTCTCCCCTGTGTCTCTACCCCCCACTCTCTCCTGTGTCTCTCCCCCTCCCATGTGTCTCTTCCCCTCACCTCTCCCATACCCTGTTTCTCTTGCCCCCTCTGCCCTGTGTCTTCCTCCCCCTCTCCACTGTGTCTTCCTCCCCCTCTCCCCTCTCCTGTGTCTTCCTCTCCCTCTCCCCTGTGTTTCCTCCCCCTCTCCCCTCCCCTGTTAGCTTCTATACGCATACATACATACGATAAGAAATCTGGGTGGGGGGTTACCCCTTACCCCCCCCCCCCCCCAGTTCCAACACCCATGTGTACTGTATAATATTGTATTGCATTATGTTATATTATATCAGTAGCGACTTGCCTGGCACAAATGACGGGGCAATAAAGTTTGAAGCCATGGCAATGCTGTTTGCCACACAATGTGATGCTTTTTGTACTCTGAGGACCTTCGGCGCTCATTGTGAGCCTCTTCCCTCGTGTCCTTCATGTTTCGTGCTTTGCAACGATCAATCTTCGGCGCTCATCGCAAAGACAGATTGTGACAGATCCATCTATATGGACTGATATTGCTGATTCGTCTGTTTTGCCTCCATCCATGGAATAATATATATGGATGTATATAATATTATGTGGTAGTCCTGTTGTACACATTGCAACATACATATTGGAATATGAGAAGGGCACCCAGCTGGCCACAAAGGCTAATCACTTAAGTACACACACTTAAGTGATAGCAGCCAGGAACAATAAGGTCCTAACAGACAGAGAGGCGCCTTAACTCTGTCTGATTGGACAGAGGTAATTAGGGGTTGACCAAAGGTAGTCACTGCCCCTATTGTGTATGTGAAGGGTTTTAAAATGTGTGTTGTTTAAATAAAAGAGAGTTCACTTTTTGACCCTCAACACGGAGCGTGGTCTCGTTCTTGGGGGTGTCGTAATAACTGGTGGCAAGTGACGGAATGAGCCTCATCGCCCAGAGAGACAACTATATCTAAGATTAATGGAAATACAATACCAAGGGCTGAAAAGAGCTACACTTAAAGACCTACTGGAACAAAGAGGCAGACAAGCCAGTAATCTCAAAAAAGGGAGATTATTGTACTGCTAAACAAAATGGATGAAGGAACCAATGGGCCCAGCACAGCTGACAGAACGCCCGAAGAGGCAAGCTTTGACCGGGCGGTGAGAATCAGACTGGCTCATTATGGTCCCAACCCGTCTCCAGAGATCATCAGCCGTGTCATGGACGCTGTAGATGCCAACCTGCAACGCCAAAGCTTTGCTGCAGCAGCCCCGGTGGAGAAAAGGAAGGTACCGTTTGCAGCTTTTAAATCCTTCATTGAAACAGAAGGGGACATTGATGGGTACCTTGCTGATTTTGAGCGGCAATGTGCGCTACACAAGGTACCCGCAGAAGACTGGGTTACTATATTGTCCGGAAAGCTATCCGGCCGGGCCAGTGATGCTTTTCGGGCCATTCCTTATGAGGAGATCGGGGATTATGTGGCTGTAAAGGAAGCTTTGCTCTCCCGGTATGCAGTTACACCGGAGGCATACCGGAGGCGGTTCAGAGACACTGCAAAACTAACTGGGGATTCCTACGTCGAATGGGCATGTAAAGTACACCGCACAGCCGCTCACTGGATGGCGGGGTGTCAAGCCGTATCCGGGGAAGAGGTGCTGCAGATGTTCCTGCTGGAACATTGTTTTGAGAAATTATCCCCAGGCGTCAGAGAGTGGGTAAGGGACCGTAAACCCTCCACCCTGCATGAAGCAGCACGCCGGGCTGATGAGTACACGGATGCCCGTAAACTGGACAGTGCTATTGTTAAGACTCCTGCCAGAGTGGAGTACCGACCAGCAGCACCCCCTCCAGCTAATAACTACCCTCAGCCGCCCCGGCCTAATTCACGGGACTACTCAACGCCCATCCGGTGTTTTAGGTGCAAGCAGCTGGGGCACAAACGACCAGAGTGCCCGCTGAATACCGCTAACCAGACCCAGTCTTGGAGGAGACCCACCAGCGGAAACCAGCGCAACCCTCCGCCTGCTGCCCACTGCGTAGAGGAGGAGGAATGTTGGGGCGTCCTGCACGTGGCAGACCCCGTCCAAGCTGCCCACCGGGATACCCCAGAGAGGTACGGGAGGGAACCGGACAGAGGAGGGTGTAGCTCGTGGATGAGAGGGGGAGGAGCCAAAGAGGCGGATACAGCGGGAGCGACCATACCAACAAGAACACGAAGGGCCGACCGAGCGCGAGACCGCAGGATGAGCACCAAGCACGTGACCTGCAGGTATTTTATGCATGGAGTTTGCAGAGAAGGAAGTAGATGTATGTTCTCACATGACTTGGCGACAAGTAAACCATCAACAATCTGTCGGTTTTATCAGAAAGGACAGTGTGCTTATGGCACCCGTTGCAGGTATGACCATGTGAAACCCTGTGGTGGTGGGGCTGTTTACTACTCTCAAGAACCTCCATCACAATCCGAGAGAAGGTTCGGGATCTTATCCAACTGCAATCGCACATACTGTTCAACGTGCATCCGACAATGGTAGACTGCTGCGGTGGAGTAAATGGACATCCCTACCACCTCCTAGTCCGGTCATCCCCAAGTTGACCCGCCAAAGGGTCAAGCCGGGTCTGCCGGAGTGTCCCACATGGAGGGAGCCGTGTGACAGATCCATCTATATGGACTGATATTGCTGGTTCGTCTGTTTTGCCTCCATCCATGGAATAATATATATGGATGTATATAATAGTATGGGGTAGTCCTGTTGTACACATTGCAACATACATATTGGAATATGAGAAGGGCACCCAGCTGGCCACAAAGGCTAATCACTTAAGTACACACACTTAAGTGATAGCAGCCAGGAACAATAAGGTCCTAACAGACAGAGAGGCGCCTTAACTCTGTCTGATTGGACAGAGGTAATTAGGGGTTGACCAAAGGTAGTCACTGCCCCTATTGTGTATGTGAAGGGTTTTAAAATGTGTGTTGTTTAAATAAAAGAGAGTTCACTTTTTGACCCTCAACACGGAGCGTGGTCTCGTTCTTGGGGGTGTCGTAATACAGATATATAAGTACAGTGTTAAATATATAATTTTTTTTGTGCAGTGTAAATTAAAAAATGTATTCAGGTCTCAGAGCATAATAAAGTGATTTAGATTTGTAACTGCTTTGAGAGTGCTATCGCTGGCAGCCAATGAGCAGTAATCCAGATATATAACTGCAGAGTAAAAAGTAAAACATTTTAGTGTAGTGTAAAGTCTACATGTTTATTTTCCATTACTAATTAATACTTATTAAATGAATGCACGATAATAACTATTGTGAATGAACAAATGTATTAGGAAGTGCGAAGCGTTAATGTATGTAAAGTAACGGCAGTGTAAAATATGCTATTAAGCGTATTTTTTTATAGAATTTTTTTTTAATAATAATGAATTAATTAATTACTAAAATACTTTACCTATTTGTAATTAATATATCCAGTGATCAATATCCTGAAGAGCTAACAATCAGTTTTGATTTTCCTGCAGCTTACAGTGTACATTTGGACTGTTGGTGACCTGAGGTGTAAGTGTTAGCAATGTGCGCAGTGCACGAGGGGAAACCGCTTGTATAGTCGTGTAACGCGCCATTTTAGATTTGTAATGTTATTAGTTGCAAGTTAGTGTTGTAAAATGGCGGCGATTGTGTATGTGTTACGCGGCTCGCCAGCAGTTTTCATTATTTCTAATAGTGTATTTTGTACCTCGTCTGTTCCTAGGTAAAAGTCGTACATGGCTGGCGATGTTTTGCGCGGTTTGGGGTCGTGTAACCTCGTTTTCATTTTTTCCGGACGTCATTTTTTTTGTCGCTTAGCCGATTTACAAGTGCCAACTGGGGAAGACGTTGCAGATATCACATATATAGTTGTGAGCAGGCGGGTTGTTGCTAACGCTGCGGGCTTGCGAAGCGAGGGCCAGAGTTGCTGGCAAGGAGCGCCGAAGGCTCCCACGTCGGCTGCAATGAGCCGCAGGCGGGACTTACACCATCAAATTTACGGACTTACCATCCAAAAATACGGGACTTAGAAAAAAAACATTACGAGCTCACAAAAATACGACCTTAACGCCCGAATCACGCGCACTTAAAAACATTAAAAACACAATAGATACACACAACAAACACATAAAAAGCTTACCCACAGCAAGGCGGGCACCGAGGACCTCTGCAAGTGAAGTTACACCTCCATTTAAGTCCAAATTCATGAGTTTAGACACCCGAAAATCACCTAAGTGAGAGAAAAAATGGCTGTTGAAAAAAAGAAAACGAGGCTACAGGACCCTAAACACGCGAAACACATACGGATTTTCCTAAAAAGCCGTACGAGGTAAAGATACACTATTAACAAGGACGCTAAATCATCCACACCCGCGTACCACATACACATTCCCCGCCATTTTACAACACTAACTTATACAATGCGGAAGTACCCAGCTACCCTAACGGCTTCCCCTCACGCACGCAGCCTATTTACACTACACACTGCGCACATTGCTGACACTTACACAGCAGCTCCACAGCACTGAAAACCTACATTGTATGCTGCAGGAACATGAAAACAGATTGTCAGCTCTTCAGCACAATGCTTCCTGCATATATTACTTACAAATAGGTAAAGTATATTAATTTAGTAATTATTTCATTAGCATACAAAAATACATATACACAAAAAAAACATTATCACATTAAACATAAAAGCCATTCACTGCGCGCCTCACAACGAGCGCCAACGCTGCTCATAGCACACAAAGCCTTGCAATAAGCGCAAAAAACACATCACCGCCGACCAAAGAATAACAGCAAAAGCGCCTATCAGAAAAAAAATACAACCAACAGCCTCGCAATGAGCGCCGAAGGATCTCCGACCGCCAACAAAATGAATGTCTCCTCCAAACACCATTACCTGCCTTACAATCTTATTGCCGCCATTTTTTGACGGGCAAGTCGCTAGTAAATATATAAAGATCAAGATAATAAAAGTATCAGGAAATGTTAGCCTCCTTGTCCCCGTGTGGCCGTTTAGAATCCATGCTGCTGCATGTTTCAGCTTTATTAAGGTGTAATTGTACAGCGTTTGACTCAAGTAGCTGCCTGTGCTGGGTCAGTTTGGCTTAATTGCTGGGCCCTTTTCCTGCCAAGATGGCGACCGTCAGTCCATGGGCCTCAATGTCCCCTTCACTACCTTTGTCCCCGCTTGTGTGCTTATTTGGGATGGCCCCCCTTTATATCTCCGGCCCGTGGCCTTGTAAGGGTCGCCCCCTCAATATCTGAGTGTGGATATGCAGGGATGGGGCGTTGAATCAGGCCTACCTTCTTATCTGCTCGCTGCAAGATCAACAATACCTAATTTTTCAGGCATGTGTACATGCCTAATTTTTCTGGCCTCTGGTGCTGCACTGTGGCTTCAACAACCAAACCCCCAAAAAAGGCACATAACAGGGATTAAACTGATAGGAGTAGTACTACTTAACACACCACTCATATGTGGTGTAACAGTAGTGTACATTTAAAACAAAACAAAAATTTGTACTGAAATAGATTGCATAGCAGTTAGTTGTCTGCAAGCGTGTGTGTCAGACCTACAGCGTCTACTCTACCAACTTCTGCAAGTGCACAGTGCCACTCATATCTGTTGTCACAGTAGCTTGCACGCATAGTACCGATCTGTCAAAACCTGTAATGATGAATGAGGTATAGAGTAGCCTGGTTCCCTTATCCTCTAGGTTGAGACCTAATGTTTGGGTGACTCCAGACCAACACATGAGTACAAGCAGCACACAAACTCAAAGCCGCCATCCTCCTCCTGGAGCAGCATCATAAGCCACATCAACCACTGCTGTCCTCCTTGCCCCCTCTAAACCATCCGCCACTCCGTCTCTTGCCTTGAGCAGTTCCTGCTCATCTGCCCATAGTCAGGTGCCTGTAAAGGACATGTTTGAGCGTAAGAAGCTAATGTCACAAAGTGCCCCAAAATTGAAGTGATACGACCAACAAAGCATCTTTTTCCATCTCCTGGTTCTAAAAATCCAGGCCTTATACACGCCCCCTGATAGGTGATGTAACAAGTATTAAACTGATAAGAGTAGTACTTACAAACACGCCACTCCTATCTGGTGGCACCTTTGACTGCACGTGCCGTGCCCCAAAATTGAAGTGATACGACCAACAAAGCACCTTTTTCCATCTCCTGGTTCTAAAAATCCAGGCCTTATACACGCCCCCTGATAGGTGACGTAACAAGTATTAAACTGATAAGAGTAGTACTACTTAACACACCTTATAATAATGCAGAGAGAGGCAACGCAGTGAGAGGAGTCTGAAGAAGAGAAGTCAGAGGAGGAAGGTGCCTTTGAGGAGGTGGAAGACCAAACACAGCAGGCGTCCCAGGGGGCTTGCTGTCACCTTTCGGGGACCCTTGGTGGCTGAGTGGAGGAAGAGACCTTCAATGACATCAGTGAGGACAAAGAACGGGACATGGCTAGCTTGGTATCCAACCTTGTGCAAATGGGGAGTTTGCGGTTGTGCAAATGGACTGTTTGCGGTTGTTTGCGGTGCGTTAAACGGGGAGTTTGGTCTGTCACTGTGAAGCGGGCCTAACCCTTACACTACCTGATCGATACAACATCATACCTGATGTTTTAAAGCACGTTATTCCAAACAATTTAGGAATGTTAGGTAATTTATGCCCTTTATGGCTTAAAACCAGACTCTGCATCAACTATGTAATTTTCCATGGGAGTTTTGCCATGGATCCCCCTCCGGCATGCCACAGTCCAGGTGTTAATCCCGTTGAAACAACTTTCCCATCACTATTGTGGCCAGAAATTGTTACTGTGGGTTTTAAAATTCGCCTGCCCATCGAAGTCTATGGCGGTTCGCGAACATTTGCGGCGGTTTGCGAACCAAAAATTTTATGTTCGCGACATCACTAATAATCAACATTGATATCACATCCATCTGTTATACAATTGTTAGCACATGTTAAAGGATACTGATGATATGGGGCAAATAGAAGAAAATACCCATTAATACGGAGAGGTCACAAAGGTCAGTAGTAAGTTTCAGTGTTACTTACATCAGACACAAGGATGTGTTCTCAGAGTAATATTGAGGTCTGGATCACAAGCTTCACTAGTGCACATATTAATTCTGCGGAATTAACATGACATTGAGAGACTTTGCTAGTCCCCCGCCATAGCTGTATTAGTCTACATTTAAGCTAACAATAATCATGTCTTAGATATCTGGGTATATCATAGCTTTAGAATTGTGGAAGCTAAATGTTAAGGGGGGTGTCACTGAAGGAATGTCTACCTGAGAGGCACTGTGAAAACCTTCAACCTCATACATTTCCTTCACAATGCTTGCAGATGCAGAAGATGCCTTCATGGACCTGAATTGTACCTAAAACAAAACAAAAACATATCACCTGCTAATGAAGGCCTTAAAAATATAAAGAATGCAGCATCTCTTCTCAACAGCATTCCTCGGTCACCATCAATTGGTGAAATGTTACACAGAATCCTACGTCTCCACATAGAAGAGGATCATGGACCATGTGATGGGAGGTAGCCATCTGCGTACAAAATATCACCATCACATAGGCCAAGATCCAAGACTCTGTAGCCAGGCTAGATTAAGTTAACATTTGCATAGATTGTCACTGGGCAATGCTGTTGTGCTACATCCTCCCCTGCCTAGCATCAGTGTCCCAATCACCCCGTGGGCGGCCAGCGTCTCCTTGGTGGTGGTGGTTGGGGTGCAGGGTGAGGCATCCCCCAGGAGGCAGCGACAAGAGCAGTTGTGTTGATGGTGGCGTTGGCAGAGGCATGGGAGGAGGAGAGGAGCGGCCGAGCTGTAGGTGTGCAGGGGAGGCCTCTGGGGTGGAGGAGGCGGGGCTGGGGACCAGAGCGATGCACAAAGCATCTGTAATTAGGTATTGTAATGCGCTCTAGTCCGCCCCCATCCTGAGCAGCCCTGCAAGGTACGATTGAGTCATTAGGTGGGGCCTCCTCTCCTCCCTATTGCGCCTGGCCAGACTGCGCATGACTTCCGCATGATTGGTAGAGATGCTGGCCTGGATCCCAGAAGACACTCCCTTTGCTGCCACATGATGGCCAGCATCTCTGCCTGTGCAGCCTGGCTTGGTGGTGGGGATAGAGTTCTGTGGGCTGTTGCTGGGTGAGGAGGTGGCAGTGGTGTTTTGGTTGTGGCCCAGTGGAGAGGGTCTAGGGTCTGGCTGGAGCATCGCTTCATATGGGTGGTGTTGTTGCCGGGCCTGGTGGTGGTGAGCAGTCTGCTTAACCGGTTAGGGGAGGAGGAGATGGAGTCATGCCCCGCTGGTCCCTCCAGTAGGAGGGCCCTGGTAAGATGCTCAGTTTCTGGGAGGAGGGGGACAGTGGGGTCAAATGGCCCTGCTGGTGACCCCACTACCCAGAAGACATCATCCTCCTTTGAACCAGGGCCCTCCACATCTTTCCTCCTGCACCAGTTTCTGCTGGGCGGGGACCCGCCCGCCGACTTCCTGCTCCGATGGAGCCAACGCACCAGCCTCTGGCTCACCCCTGGACATAGACCTCCTTGATGCTGAAAGAGAGAAAAGAAAGGCATTCATTGTTTTGTGTTCATTCCTATCTGACATCTAGTCTTGAACCTGGATGATTCACTTAATTGCAACTATGAGTAGCTATCATTTGCTAGATGTGATCTATTCTATGGTTTTTAATCTGAATTGTTCTTGGTTCCTAACGCTATCTTGATTCCGGCTTTGGTCTGCAGAGGGCACACCAATACATGGAGTGTCTATTGGTTGATTACTGTGGTTGTGCACACGTATGACAGTGATTTGTCAGCTTCATGGATTAAATGACGCATCCATCTATCCCTTGTTAATTCCATAGAGCTGACATGCCAGTGTCCTTGTTGATCATCATGTACATGTGTAGTGTTTGTGATGTACATGTGGTGACATGTTGGTGCAAGTGATATTCACCAGACATGGAGGCTGGATCCTGCTGGGCCACCAGGCCTGAAGCTCCAGCGGCGGGCACCTGGCTGAGAAGGTCCTTGGCCACCCTCTCCCACTCATTATAATGCACAGTCACTCAGGGGCCACCACTTGGTGCTGCAGCTTGCTTGTCCTCCTTGGCAATCATCCTCCTCTGCCATCATCCTCCTCACCTTGGCCCTGCTGTCATCAAACCGGTCCTTCACAGACCTCACATCCCTTGCCGCTGTTCCCTCAGCTGTTATTGCAGCCACTACCTCCTTTCATGCCTGGGCCCAAGGGCCGGGCCTAACTTTTCTCCCCCCGCAAGCATAACGGGGCATCCACGGGTGGCACCAAGGAGGACCACATTCTCCTGGTGCGTTTACAGTGCCTTGCAAAAGTATTCACCCCCTTAACTTTTTACATATTTTGTTACATTACAGCCTTAAGTTCAATGTTTTGTTAATCTGAATTTCATGTGATGGATCAGAACACAATAGTCTAAGTTGGTGAAGTGATATGAGAAAATATATACATAAAACTATTTTTTTGAAATAGAACACAGAAAATTGGCATGTGCATATGAATTCACCCCCTTTGTTATGAAGCTCATAAAAAGCTCTGGTGCAACCAATTACCTTCAGCAGTCACATAATTAGTGAAATGATGTAGACCTGTGTGCAATCTAAGTGTCACATGATCTGTCATTACATATACACACCTTTTTTGAAAGGCCCCAGAGGCTGCAACACCTAAGCAAGAGGCATCACTAACCAAACACTGGCATGAAGACCAAGGAAATCTCCAAACAAGTAAGGGACAATGTTGTTGAGAAGTACAAGTCAGAGTTAGGTTATAAAAAAATATCCAAATCTTTGATAAACCCCAGGAGCACCATCAAATCTATCATAACCAAATGGAAAGAACATGGCACAACAGCAAACCTGCCAAGAGACGGCCGCCCACCAAAACTCACGGACTGGGCAAGGAGGGCATTAATCAGAGAGGCAGCACAGAGACCTAAGGTAACCCCGGAGGAGCTGCAGAGTTCCACAGCAGAGACTGGAGTATCTGTAAATAGGATGACAATAAGCCGTAGACTCCATAGAGCTGGGCTTTATGGCAGAGTGGTCAGAAGAAAGCCATTACTTTCAGCAAAAAACAAAATGGCACGTTTTGACTTTGTGAAAAGGCATGTGGGAGACTCCCAAAATGTATGGAGGAAGGTGCTCTGGTCTAATGAGACTAAAATTGAATTTTTCAGCCATCAAAGAAAACGCTATGCCTGGTCGCAAACCCAACACATCACATCACCCAAAGAACACCAAAATGGCGGTGGCAGCATCATGCTGTGGGGATGTTTTTCACCAGCCGGGACTCGAAAACTGGTCAGAGTTGAGGGAAAGATGGATGGTGCTAAATCCAGGGATATTCCTGAGCAAAACCTGTACCACTCTGTGAGTGATTTAAGGTTAGGATGGAGGTTCACATTCCAGCAGGACAATGACCCCAAACACACTGCCAAAGCAACACTTGAGTAGTTTAAGGGGAAACATGTAAACGTGTTGGAATGGCGTAGTCAAAGCCCAGACCTGGAGCAGTTTTGCAAGGAGGAATGGGCAAAAATCCCAGTGTTAAGTTGTGGTAAGCTCATAGAGACTCATCCAAAGTGACTTGGAGCTGTGATTGAAGCAAAAGGTAGCTCTACAAAAGTATTGACTTTATGGGGGTGAATAGTTATGCACATTGACTTTTTCTATTATTTTGTCATTTTTGTTGTTTGCTTCACAATAAATAAAAAAAACATCTTCAGAGTTGTGGGCAGGTTCTGTAAATTAAATGATGCAAATCCTCAAACAATCCATGTTAATTCCAGGTTGTGAGGCAACAAAACACAAAAAATGCCAAGGGGGCGAATACTTTTGCAAGGCTCTGTAGTTATCGGGCCTGTGCTTGTCTATAGGCTCTTGCCCTCCCAACTGCGGACAGGGATTCTTAGCTCCCTGAACTGTCCCGCCTCGAATTACCACCCCACCCCTGGATCAGGCCCCTCCCCCTCTGTCCCTGGACTGGATATGCCTATTTCTCAGGGCACCCTGTCCCCACCCACCTCCTTCACTCCACTTTCCTCATCTCCTCCGCCACTCTCCTCTCTCCACCTCTCCTTTGCCACTTTCCTCTCCTCTGCTCTCCATCGCCACCTCCAACTCCTCAGCCACTCCTCCTCCACTCCCCAGGGCCACCTCTCTCTCATCGCTCTCCTCATCTCCTCCTCCCCGCCTCTCCATTTAAATCCCAAAAAGAAAATCCCAAAAAATAAAAATAAGTGTTTCTGTATATATATGAATGGGGAAAAAAATGTGTTTTATGTGGATTTATTATCTGTTGGGGGATGGGGTGTGTGGGATGGGATGTGGTGGGGGGGGGGGGGGTTGTATGGAGTTACCTAGCATTATGTATCTCTATGTGTGTAATTTAATTTAAGTGTATTGATATTATGTGTAATCTGTAATTATGAATAATTAAGGATTGAGTGTAAAATTGTAAATAGATGAACATAAAAGAACAAAAGCGCAATATACTGCTCTGAAAACTCTCCTACTCTCACTCACTCTGCTGAAACCACCAACTCCGGGACCTGCGTGCTACTTCATCAGAATCTACAACATAGTCAACGCATGGGTGGGTAGAACGCAACATTATAATCTCTCTTTGTCAATCATCTTCCGGCTACACCGCTTTCTATTGAATGAGAGCCCCGCGTCTCACTCTGGTATACCATGATTGGATCGTAACTGTGGACTGCGTCTAGTCCAGCCCATTAACAGTTTGTGGCCGCCTGAGAGGTTTATGGTCTTGAGGTTTGGGCCGTAACTTATGCCCATGTTCAATTGAATAGCATCGGATTTGTAGCAGACCACGAGCACGCAGCAGGCCCACAGACATACGGCCTATATAACGTGAAATGCGGCCTTCAATTTGAATGGGGCTCTTTGTTACGGTTTGTACGGTCTTGTTCATCCGAAGAGCTCTGATTGTTCTTTCCATGTATGACCCTGCCTTGTGACTACAAGCATTCTCATGTTTGCTTGTCAGTTTAATGAAATCAACAGCTGTCCATGGTAAATAATAATTACAAAGAACAGTTAACACGTTAAAGGCTGCTCATATTTTAAATATAGGTTTTCAATGGTTAAGTAGTTACAGAAAAATAGATAATAAGCTTTTCACACAGTGTAATACCTAAAACCGACAGGAAGTCTATTTGCCTTATTATATAACTTAGAACATGATTGCAATGCCTAAAACTAATTGTAAGCTCTTTATTACATTGCCAGATTAAAATGATTGCCAGCTTTCTACAAGTCAAGACATAACATGATTGTAAATCTTATTCCTACATTGCACTACCCAAAAAATGACTGAGAACGTTTTTACCACCTGTTGATAGCTACAACTGACTGATTTATTCTATATGGCAAGACCCAAACCCAGATCACATTCCTCCACCCCCTAGCTCCCCAATTTAGCAAAGGACCATGGAGCTTAAAGGGACATTTACCTCACTTCATGGTGAAAAAGAGCACAAGATTGTATCCTAAAATTGTCTATTGTTTTAATAACACCTAAAATTAAAAAGTATTAGGTCTGTTTACAAACACACTGTGTCCGGTCTACTGACAGTTCCATGATTAATAACATCTGCCAACACTGTGACGTGAAGGCATAGTGCTTACAAAGATTTATTGTTTTTCTCTGAACTTAGGAATGCAGCAGGATATGTTAACCCCCAACTGTCCTATTTAGGTATTTCCAGCAGTCATTTTTCTGCACAGGTGATTTTGTGAAGGGTAACTCATTTTCTGCTTATGCTCACTTCACAGAGCTGTAGCTGTGGGTCTGTCTGGGGCACTGCCAGTGACTCACGTAAACAGAGATTTAATTTATCAATTTCTCTGTATAAAATGCACGTATTTCAAAAATTCAAAAATTATTTCAACATGGTTTTAGGATATCTTTAAAGTGATGTGCTCCAAACTGTGTTGAATTAAGTTGCCCTTTAATAAGCACAAGTTTTAAAATACATTAAAAAGCTAGTGCATGGCAGAGGGTGAGTGTGATATAAAACATTCAGATAGTTGAAGAAGGTGAAATAATGGCTAAGCTTTTAAAGTGTATTAATGTGTGAGTATTGAAAACAGCAAGCTGTGAATCTCCATATTAAAGCTTGTAATGCAAACATAGCAGCTTCCTATTGGCCCATGCAATCATGTGGTGATATCTCTTGCCCTAAATAAAACTACTCTCTAGGACTACATGGTCCATAAGGAATTTAATTTATTTTGAACTGATGTCACACAAAAGGAGGTTATTGATAGATAGGATACATATATGTGGGAACAGCCGAAATGCATTAAAATATTTTCTGTATAAATTGTGAGATTTCGATAATAACATTTTTAATATGTTTCTTTTTCCTCTTGTAACCTGCTACATCATCATCATCTCTTTATTTATACAGTGCCAATAATAGTGCTGAGGTATAGTAAACAATACATGATTTGACTGATACCCTGCCCTTGAGCTAACAATAATAGTTACATAGTTACATATTGAGGTTGAAAAAAGACTTTCAGTCCATCAAATTCAACCTTTTAAGATCTCCTCTGATCTGCAAATAATACACATGACCTTTTATACAAAGACTGAGAGCTTACATACTAAATTATTAATAAAAAGGCAAGTAAAGACCAAGCCAGATCAGGATATTCACATGTGAGAACATGTACTTTAACCAAAATGTTTAAGCAGCTGTGACTTACGTACTCAAACAAGTTACCTTGAAGTTCTGCAACTTTTTGCTACAGTGTACATTAAACACTATTAACAACCATAATCGTAGATATTTAACCTCCTCATGTTTTGCACCACATGGAAGTCAGGCTTGTGGGACATGGAGGGGGGGGGGGGGGGGAGAATGTGAAAGAGGGAAGAAAGAAGAAAAGGAAAACAAAAGGTGGGACTTATCTCCTCCATGCTGCCCGTGAACTGCGGGATAGTAATGAGCACAGCGAGCGGGAGAGGCTTGTAATGAGTGCCGAAGATAATCATTGCAAAGCAGTAAAGTTGAGGTACACAGGGGGGAGAGGCTCGCAATGAATGCTGAAGGCGCTCAGTGCGGGACTCGCGATGAGAACTAAAAAAGGTGCTCAGAGATGCAAAAGCCTCATATTGTATGGCAAACAGAATTGTCAGCCTTACAATTTTATTCTCGTCATTTTTGACAGGCAAGTAGCTAGTTAATATTACATTTCTTTTGTCAGATTTGAGTGGAGCGTGGAACAAAACTCATTATATGATTAGGCTAATTTGAAACATTTGCAAATGAACCCAGCTGTAAAACAAGAATGGATGAGCAAAGTGTGCGTTATGTTAATATTAGTGGAGCATCGTTGTATAAACACATACCATGTGCTGTCATTACTCTCTCTGGGCCTCACAGGCTATTTGCTGGTTTAGGGTGCCCATGAGACACATCTCATTACCTTTTCATTATAAATAATAAGACATGGTTGAGACAGAAAGGGGAAAGCCAAGAAGGGGCTGCTATTCAGGGACTACTGATCAAGTGCAAGGGATGACTATTGCTTTGCTGCTATCTCATTGAACAAAATAGTATGGATGGCTGGGGGAAAAGGTGGGATCATTATTATCACCGTAGCCACAAACAAAAGCATAGAGGGAGGGACCCAGGAGGAGAGATAGAGAGACTGAAGTATATGCAATTTCGAGGAGCAAAGATAGAGAGAGACTGCTGTGTGTATGGGATGTCCAGGAGCAAAGATAGAGAGAGACTGCTGTGTGTATGAGATGTCCAGGAGCAAAGATAGAGAGAGACTGCTGTGTGTGGGATGTCAGGAGGAGAGCTAGAGAGAGACTGCTGTGTGTATGAGATGTCCAGAAGCAAAGATAGAAAGAGACTGCTGTGTGTATGGGATGTCTAGGAGCAAACAGAGAGAGACTGCTTGGTGTATGAGATGTCCAGGAGCAGAGACAGAGAGAGACTGCTGTGTGTATGAGATGTCCAGGAGCAAAGATAGAGAGAAACTGCTGTGTGTATGGGATGTCCAGGAGCAAACATAGAGCGAGACTGCTTGGTGTATGAGATTTCCAGGAGCAAAGATAGAGAGAGACTGCTGAGTGTGGGATGTCCAGGAGGAGAGATAGAGACTGCTGAGTGTGTGATGTCACGAGGAGAGATAGAGACTGCTGAGTGTGTGCTGTCAGGAGGAGAGATAGAGAGAGACTGCTGAGTGTGTGCTGTCAGGAGGAGAGATAGAGCGAGACTGCTGAGTGTGTGCTGTCAGGAGGCGAGAGAGAGAGAGACTGCTGTGTGTGGGATGTCAGGAGGCGAGAGAGAGAGACTGCTGTGTGTGGGATGTCAGGAGGAGAGAAGGAGAGAGAGACTGCTGAGTGTGGGGTGTCAGGAGGAGAGATAGAGAGAGAATGCTGTGTGTGTGATGTCACGAGGAGAGATAGAGAGAGAGACTGCTGAGTGTGGGGTGTCAGGAGGAGAGAAGGAGAGAGAGACTGCTGAGTGTGGGATGTCAGGAGGAGAGAGAGAGAGAGAGACTGCTGAGTGTGGGATGTCAGGAGGAGAGATAGAGAGAGACTGCTGAGTGTGGGATGTCCAGGAGGAGAGAGTGAGACAGGTGAGTGTGTGATGCCAGGAGAAGAGATAGAGACTGAGGAGTGTGGAATGTCAGGAGAAGAGACAGAGAGAGACTGCTGTTTGTGCAGTATCAGGAGGAGAGATAGAGAGAGACTGCCGAGTGTGGGGTATCAGGAGGAGAGACAGAGAGAGACTGCTGAATGTGGGGTGTCAGGAGAGAGAGACTGCTGAGTGTGGGGTGTCAGTAGGAGAGATAGAGAGAGAGTGCTGAGTGTGTGATGTCCGGAGGAGAGATAGAGAGAGATTGCTGTGTGTGGGATGTCAGGAGGAGAGATAGAGACTGCTGTAAGTAGGATGTCAGGAAGAGAGATAGAGAGACTGCTGTGTGTGGGATGTCAGGAGGAGAGAGAGAGACTGCTGAGTGTGGGGTGTCAGGAGGAGAGATAGAGAGAGAATGCTATGTGTGGGATGTCAGGAGGAGAGAGAGAGAGAGAGAGAGAGAGACTGCTGTGTGTGGGGTGTCAGGAGGAGAGATAGAGAGAGACTGCTGAGTGTGTGCTGTCAGGAGGAGAGATAGAGAGAGACTGCTGTGTGTGGGATGTCAGGAGGAGAGATAGAGAGAGACTGCTGAGTGTGGGGTGTCCATGAGGAGAGATAGAGAGAGAATGCTATGTGTGGGATGTCAGGAGGAGAGAGAGAGAGAGAGAGAGAGAGAGAGAGAGAGAGAGAGAGAGAGAGAGAGAGAGAGACTGCTGTGTGTGGGGTGTCAGGAGGAGAGATAGATAGAGACTGCTGTGTGTGGGATGTCAGGAGGAGAGAGAGAGAGAGAGAGAGAGACTGCTGTGTGTGGGGTGTCAGGAGGAGAGATAGAGAGAGACTGCTGAGTGTGGGGTGTCAGGAGGAGAGATAGAGAGAGAATGCTATGTGTGGGATGTCAGGAGGAGAGAGAGAGAGAGAGAGAGAGAGAGAGAGAGAGAGAGAGAGACTGCTGTGTGTGGGGTGTCAGGAGGAGAGATAGATAGAGACTGCTGTGTGTGGGATGTCAGGAGGAAAGATAGAGACTGCTGTGTGTGGGATGTCAAGGGGAGAGAGACTGCTGAGTGTGGGGTGTCAGGAGGAGAGAGAGAGACTGCTGTGTGTAGGTTGTCAAGAGGAGATATAGAGAGAGACTGCTGTGTGTGGGGTGTCAGGAGGAGAGACAGAGAGAGACTGCTGAGTGTGTGCTGTCAGGAGGAGAGATAGAGAGAGACTGCTGAGTGTGTGATGTCAGGAGGAGAGATAGAGAGAGACTGCTGTGTGTGGGATGTCAGGAGGAGAGATAGAGAGAGACTGCTATGTGTGGGATGTCAGGAGGAGAGAGAGAGAGAGAGACTGCCGAGTGTGTGCTGTCAGGAGGAGAGAGAAAGACTGCTGAGTGTGGGATGACCAGGAGGAGAGAGAGAGAGACAGGTGAGTGTGTAATGTCAGGAGAAGAGATCGAGACTGCTGAGTGTGGGATGTCAGGAGAAGAGAGAGAGACTGCTGAGTGTGGGGTGTGAGGAGGAGAGATAGAGAGAGACTGCTGAGTGTGGGATGTCACAAGGAGAGATAGAGAGAGACTGCAGAGTGTGGGGTGTCAGGAGAGAGAGAGAGACTGCTGAGTGTGGCATGTCAAGAGGAGAGATAGAGAGAGACTGCAGAGTGTGGGGTGTCAGAAGGAGAGATAGAGAGAGACTGCTGAGTGTGTGCTGTCAGGAGGAGAGATAGAGAGAGACTGCTGAGTGTGGGGTGTCAGGAGGAGAGATAGAGAGAGAATGCTATGTGTGGGATGTCAGGAGGAGAGAGAGAGAGAGAGAGAGAGAGAGAGAGAGAGAGAGAGAGAGAGAGACTGCTGTGTGTGGGGTGTCAGGAGGAGAGATAGAGAGAGACTGCCGAGTGTGTGCTGTCAGGAGGAGAGAGAAAGACTGCTGAGTGTGGGATGACCAGGAGGAGAGAGAGAGAGACAGGTGAGTGTGTAATGTCAGGAGAAGAGATCGAGACTGCTGAGTGTGGGATGTCAGGAGAAGAGAGAGAGAGAGTCTGCTGAGTGTGTGATGTCTGGAGGAGAGAGAGAGACTGCTGAGTGTGGGGTGTGAGGAGGAGAGATAGAGAGAGACTGCTGAGTGTGGGATGTCACAAGGAGAGATAGAGAGAGACTGCAGAGTGTGGGGTGTCAGGAGAGAGAGAGAGACTGCTGAGTGTGGCATGTCAAGAGGAGAGATAGAGAGAGGTTGCAGAGTGTGGGGTGTCAGAAGGAGAGATAGAGAGAGACTGCTGAGTGTGTGCTGTCAGGAGGAGAGATAGAGAGAGACTGCTGTGTGGGGGATGTCAGGAGGAGAGATAGAGAGAGACTGCTGAGTGTGGGGTGTCAGGAGGAGAGATAGAGAGAGAATGCTATGTGTGGGATGTCAGGAGGAGAGAGAGAGAGAGAGAGAGAGAGAGAGACTGCTGTGTGTGGGGTGTCAGGAGGAGAGATAGAGAGAGACTGCTGAGTGTGTGCTGTCAGGAGGAGAGATAGAGAGAGACTGCTGTGTGTGGGATGTCAGGAGGAGAGATAGAGAGAGACTGCTGAGTGTGGGGTGTCAGGAGGAGAGATAGAGAGAGAATGCTATGTGTGGGATGTCAGGAGGAGAGAGAGAGAGAGACTGCTGAGTGTGGGGTGTCAGGAGGAGAGATAGAGAGAGAATGCTATGTGTGGGATGTCAGGAGGAGAGAGAGAGAGAGACTGCTGTGTGTGGGGTGTCAGGAGGAGAGATAGATAGAGACTGCTGTGTGTGGGATGTCAGGAGGAAAGATAGAGACTGCTGTGTGTGGGATGTCAAGGGGAGAGAGACTGCTGAGTGTGGGGTGTCAGGAGGAGAGAGAGAGACTGCTGTGTGTAGGTTGTCAAGAGGAGATATAGAGAGAGACTGCTGTGTGTGGGGTGTCAGGAGGAGAGACAGAGAGAGACTGCTGAGTGTGTGCTGTCAGGAGGAGAGATAGAGAGAGACTGCTGTGTGTGGGATGTCAGGAGGAGAGATAGAGAGAGACTGCTATGTGTGGGATGTCAGGAGGAGAGAGAGAGAGAGAGACTGCCGAGTGTGTGCTGTCAGGAGGAGAGAGAAAGACTGCTGAGTGTGGGATGACCAGGAGGAGAGAGAGAGAGACAGGTGAGTGTGTAATGTCAGGAGAAGAGATCGAGACTGCTGAGTGTGGGATGTCAGGAGAAGAGAGAGAGACTGCTGAGTGTGGGGTGTGAGGAGGAGAGATAGAGAGAGACTGCTGAGTGTGGGATGTCACAAGGAGAGATAGAGAGAGACTGCAGAGTGTGGGGTGTCAGGAGAGAGAGAGAGACTGCTGAGTGTGGCATGTCAAGAGGAGAGATAGAGAGAGACTGCAGAGTGTGGGGTGTCAGAAGGAGAGATAGAGAGAGACTGCTGAGTGTGTGCTGTCAGGAGGAGAGATAGAGAGAGACTGCTGTGTGGGGGATGTCAGGAGGAGAGATAGAGAGAGACTGCTGAGTGTGGGGTGTCAGGAGGAGAGATAGAGAGAGAATGCTATGTGTGGGATGTCAGGAGGAGAGAGAGAGAGAGAGAGAGAGAGAGACTGCTGTGTGTGGGGTGTCAGGAGGAGAGATAGAGAGAGACTGCTGAGTGTGTGCTGTCAGGAGGAGAGATAGAGAGAGACTGCTGAGTGTGGGATGTGAGGAGGAGAGATAGAGAGAGACTGCTGAGTGTGGGGTGTGAGGAGGAGAGATAGAGAGAGACTGCTGAGTGTGGGATGTCACAAGGAGAGATAGAGAGAGACTGCTGAGTGTGGGGTGTCAGGAGGAGAGAGAGAGACTGCTGTGTGTAGGTTGTCAAGAGGAGATATAGAGAGAGACTGCTGTGTGTGGGGTGTCAGGAGGAGAGACAGAGAGAGACTGCTGAGTGTGTGCTGTCAGGAGGAGAGATAGAGAGAGACTGCTGTGTGTGGGATGTCAGGAGGAGAGATAGAGAGAGACTGCTATGTGTGGGATGTCAGGAGGAGAGAGAAAGACTGCTGTGTGTGGGATGTCAGGAGGAGAGATAGAGAGAGACTGCTATGTGTGGGATGTCAGGAGGAGAGAGAAAGACTGCTGAGTGTGGGATGTCAGGAGAAGAGATCGAGACTGCTGAGTGTGGGATGTCAGGAGAAGAGATAGAGAGAGACTGCTGTGTGTGGGATGTCTGGAGGAGAGAGAGAGACTGCTGAGTGTGGGGTGTGAGGAGGAGAGATAGAGAGAGAATGCTGAGTGTGGGATGTCACAAGGAGAGATAGAAAGAGACTGCAGAGTGTGGGGTGTCAGGAGAGAGAGCGAGACTGCTGAGTGTGGCATGTCAAGAGGAGAGATAGAGAGAGACTGCAGAGTGTGGGGTGTCAGAAGGAGAGATAGAGAGAGACTGCTGAGTGTGTGCTGTCAGGAGGAGAGATAGAGAGAGACTGCTGTGTGGGGGATGTCAGGAGGAGAGATAGAGAGAGACTGCTGAGTGTGGGGTGTCAGTAGGAGAGATAGAGAGAGAGTGCCGAGTGTGGGATGTCAGGAGGAGAGATAGAGAGAGACTGCTGTGTGTGGGATATCAGGAGGAGAGATAGAGAGAGACTGCTGTGTGTGTATGGTGTCAGAAGGACAGATAGAGAGAGGCTGCTGAGTGTGGGGTGTCAGGAGGAGCGAGAGAGAGACTGCTGAGTGTGGGATGTCAGGAGGAGAGATAGAGAGAGACTGCTGAGTGTGGGGTGTCAGGAGGAGAGATAGAGAGAGACTGCTGTGTGTGGGGTGTCAGGAGGAGAGATAGAGAGGGACTGCTGAGTGTGGGATGTCAGGAGGACAGAGAAAGAGACTGCTGAGTGTGGGATGTCAGGAGGAGAAAGAGAGAGAGAGAGAGACTGCTGAGTGTGGGGTGTCAGGAGAGAGAGAGAGAGACTGCTGAGTGTGGGATGTCACAAGGAGAGATAGAGAGAGAGAGAGAGAGAGACTGCTGTGTGTGGGATGTCAGGAGAAGAGATAAAGACTGCTGAGTGTGGGGTGTCCATAAGGAGAGATAGAGAGAGACTGCTGAGTGTGAGGTGTCCATAAGGAGAGATAGAGACTGCTGAGTGTGGGATGTCACAAGGAGAGATAGAGAGAGTCGGCAGAGTGTGGGGTGTCAGTAGAGAGAGAGAGAGAGACTGCTGAGTGTGGCATGTCAAGAGGAGAGATAGAGAGAGACTGCTGAGTGTGGCATGTCAAGAGGAGAGATAGAGAGAGACTGCAGAGTGTGGGGTGTCAGAAGGAGAGATAGAGAGAGACTGCTGAGTGTGTGCTGTCAGGAAGAGAGATAGAGAGAGACTGCTGTGTGGGGGATGTCAGGAGGAGAGATAGAGAGAGACTGCTGAGTGTGCGGTGTCAGTAGGAGAGATAGAGAGAGAGTGCCGAGTGTGGGATGTCAGGAGGAGAAATAGAGAGAGACTGCTGTGTGTGGGATATCAGGAGGAGAGATAGAGAGAGACTGCTGTGTGTATGGTGTCAGAAGGACAGATAGAGAGAGAGACTGCTGTGGGGTGTCAGGAGGAGAGAGAGAGAGACTGCTGAGTGTGGGATGTCAGGAGGAGAGATAGAGAGAGACTGCTGTGTGTATGGTGTCAGAAGGACAGATAGAGAGAGAGACTGCTCTGGGGTGTCAGGAGGAGAGAGAGAGAGACTGCTGAGTGTGGGATGTCAGGAGGAGAGATAGAGAGAGACTGCTGAGTGTGGGGTGTCAGGAGGAGAGATAGAGAGAGACTGCTGTGTGTGGGGTGTCAGGAGGAGAGATAGAGAGAGACTGCTGTGTGTGGGGTGTCAGGAGGAGAGATAGAGAGAGACTGCTGAGTGTGGGATGTCAGAAGGAGAGATAGAGAGAGACTGCTGTGTGTGGGATTTCAGGAGGAGAGAGAGAGAGACTGCTGAGTGTGGGGTGTCAGGAGAGAGAGAGAGACTGCTGAGTGTGGGATGTCACAAGGAGAGAGAGAGAGAGAGAGAGAGAGAGAGAGAGAGACTGCTGTGTGTGGGATGTCAGGAGAGGAGATCGAGAGAGACTGTGGAGTGTGGGATGTCAGGAGGAGAGATAAAGAGAGACTGCTGAGTGTGGGATGACTAGGAGGAGAGAGAGAGAGACAGGTGAGTGTGTGATGTCAGGAGGAGAGAGAAAGACTGCTAAGTGTGGGATGTCAGGAGGAGAGAGAGAGAGAGACAGGTGAGTGTGTGATGTCAGGAGGAGAGATAGAGACTGCTGAGTGTGGGATGTCAGGAGGAGAGAGAAAGACTGCTGAGTGTGGGATGACTAGGAGGAGAGAGAGAGAGACTGGTGAGTGTGTGATGTCAGGAGGAGAGATAGAGAGAGACTGCTGAGTGTGGGATGTCAGGAGGAGAGATAGAGACTGCTGAGTGTGGGATGTCAGGAGGCGAGATAGAGAGAGACTGCTGAGTGTGGGATGTCAGGAGGAGAGATAGAGAGAGACTGCTGAGTGTGGGATGTCAGGAGGAGAGATAGAGAGAGACTGCTGAGTGTGGGGTGTCCAGGAGGAGAGATAGAGAGAGACTGCTGTGTGTGTGATGTCACGAGGAGAGATAGAGAGAGACTGCTGAGTGTGGGATGTCAGGAGGAGAGATAGAGAGAGACTGCTGAGTGTGGGATGCCAGGAGGAGAGATAGAGAGAGACTGCTGAGTGTGGGATGTCAGGAGGAGAGATAGAGAGAGACTGCTGAGTGTGGGATGTCAGGAGGAGAGAGAGAGACTGCTGAGTGTGTGATGTCAGGAGGAGAGAGAGAGACTGCTGAGTGTGGGATGTCAGGAGGGAGATAGAGAGAGCTGTGTGGTGTGGGGTGAATAGCAGGTGAGAGAGATGAGAGAGAGACTGCTGAGTGTGTGGGTGTCAGGAGAGATAGAGAGAGACTGCTGAGTGTGGGATGTCAGGAGAGAGGAGAGAGAGACTGCGAGTGTGAGGTGTCCATGAGGAGAGATAGAGAGAGGCTGCTGAGTGTGGGATGTCAGGAGGAGAGATAGAGAGAGACTGCCGAGTGTGTGATGCCAGGAGGAGAGATAGAGACTTTAGAGTGTGTGATGCCAGGAGGAGAGATAGAGACTGCTGAGTGTGTGATGTCAAGAGGAGAGATAGAGACTGCTGAGTGTGGGATGTCAGTAGGAGAGATAGAGAGAGACTGCTGACTGTGGGATGTCAGGAGGAGAGATAGAGAGAGACTGCCGAGTGTGTGATGCCAGGAGGAGAGATAGAGACTGCTGAGTGTGTGATGCCAGGAGGAGAGATAGAGACTGCTGAGTGTGTGATGTCAAGAGGAGAGATAGAGAGAGACTGCTGAGTGTGGGATGTCAGGAGGAGAGATAGAGAGAGACTGCTGAGTGTGGGGTGTCAGGAGGAGAGATAGAGAGAGAATGCTGAGTGTGGGATGTCAGGAGGAGAGATAGAGAGAGACTGCTGAGTGTGGGATGTCAGGAGGAGAGCTAGAGACTGCTGAGTGTGTGATGTCAGGAGGAGAGATAGAGAGAGACTGCTGAGTGTGGGATGTCAGGAGGAGAGCTAGAGACTGCTGAGTGTGTGATGTCAGGAGGAGAGATAGAGAGAGACTGCTGAGTGTGGGATGTCAGGAGGAGAGATAGAGACTGCTGAGTGTGTGATGTCAGGAGGAGAGATAGATAGAGAGAGAGAGTCTGCTGAGTGTGGGATGTCAGGAGTAGAGATAGAGAGAGACTGCTGAGTGTGGGATGTCCAGGAGGAGAGATAGAGACTGCCGAGTGTGGGATGACCAGGAGAAGAGATAGAGACTGCTGAGTGTGTGATGCCAGGAGGAGAGAAAGAGACTGCTGAGTGTGGGATGTCGGGAGGATAGATAGAGAGAGACTGCTGTTTGTGGGATGTCAGGAGAAGAGATAGAGAGAGACTGCTGAGTGTGGGGTGTCAGGAGGAGAGATAGAGAGAGAATGCTGAGTGTGTGATGTCAGGATGAGAGATAGAGAGAGACTGCTGAGTGTGGGGTGTCAGGATGAGAGAGAGAGAGAGAGAGAGCGAGAGAATGCTGAGTGTGGGATGTCAGGAGTAGAGATAGAGAGAGCATGCTGAGTGTGTGATATCAGGATGAGAGATAGAGAGAGACTGCTGAGTGTGGGGTGTCAGGAGTAGAGATAGAGAGAGACTGCTGTGTGTGGGATGTCAGGAGAAGAGATAGAGAGAGACTGCTGAGTGTGGGATGTCACAAGGAGAGAGAGAGAGAGAGAGAGAGACTGCTGAGTGTGGGATGTCAGGAGAAGAGATAGAGAGAGACTGCTGTGTGTGGGATGTCAGGAGAAGAGATAGAGAGAGACTGCTGAGTGTGGGATGTCACAAGGAGAGAGAGAGAGAGAGACTGCTGAGTGTGGGGTGTCAGGAGGAGAGATAGAGAGAGAATGCTGAGTGTGTGATGTCAGGATGAGAGATAGAGAGAGACTGCTGAGTGTGGGGTGTCAGGATGAGAGAGAGAGAGAGAGAGAGAGAATGCTGAGTGTGGGATGTCAGGAGTAGAGATAGAGAGAGAATGCTGAGTGTGGGGTGTCAGGATGAGAGAGAGAGAGAGAGAGAGAGAGAGAGAGAGAGAGAGAGAGAGAATGCTGAGTGTGGGATGTCAGGAGTAGAGATAGAGAGAGACTGCTGTGTGTGGGATGTCAGGAGAAGAGATAGAGAGAGACTGCTGAGTGTGGGATGTCACAAGGAGAGAGAGAGAGAGAGAGACTGCTGAGTGTGGGGTGTCAGGAGGAGAGATAGAGAGAGAATGCTGAGTGTGTGATGTCAGGATGAGAGATAGAGAGAGACTGCTGAGTGTGGGGTGTCAGGATGAGAGAGAGAGAGAGAGAGAATGCTGAGTGTGGGATGTCAGGAGTAGAGATAGAGAGAGAATGCTGAGTGTGGGGTGTCAGGATGAGAGAGAGAGAGAGAGAGAGAGAGAGAGAGAGAGAGAATGCTGAGTGTGGGATGTCAGGAGTAGAGATAGAGAGAGACTGCTGTGTGTGGGATGTCAGGAGAAGAGATAGAGAGACTGCTGAGTGTGGGATGTCACAAGGAGAGAGAGAGAGAGAGAGAGAGAGAGAGAGAGAGAGAGAGAGAGAGAGAGAGAGAGAGAGAGAGAATGCTGAGTGTGGGATGTAAGGAGGAGATATAGAGAGAGACTGCTGTGTGTGGGGTGTCCGGAGGAGAGATAGAGACTGCTGAGTGTGGGATGTCAGGAGAAGAGATAGAGAGAGACTGCTGAGTGTGAGGTGTCCATGAGGAGAGATAGAGAGAGGATGCTGAGTGTGGGATGTCAGGAGAAGAGATAGAGAGAGACTGTGGAGTGTGGGATGTCAGGAGGAGAGATAGAGAGAGACTGCTGAGTGTGGGATGTCAGGAGGAGAGATAGAGAGAGACTGCTGAGTGTGAGGTGTCCATGAGGAGAGATAGAGAGAGGATGCTGAGTGTGGGATGTCAGGAGGAGAGATAGAGAGAGACTGCTGAGTGTGGGATGTCAGGAGGAGAGATAGAGACTGCTAAGTGTGGGATGTCAGGAGGAGAGATAGAGACTGCTGAGTGTGTGATGTCAGGAGGAGAGATAGAGACTGCTGAGTGTGTGATGTCAGGAGGAGAGATAGAGAGAGACTGCTGAGTGTGGGATGTCCAGGAGGAGAGATAGAGACTGCCGAGTGTGGGATGACCAGGAGAAGAGATAGAGACTGCTGAGTGTGGGATGTCAGGAGGAGAGATAGAGAGAGACTGCTGAGTGTGGGATGTCAGGATGAGAGATAGAGAGAGACTGCTGAGTGTGGGATGTCAGGATGAGAGAGACTGCTGAGTGTAGGATGCCAGGAGGAGAGATAGAGAGAGACTGCTGAATGTGGGATGACCAGGAGGAGAGAGAGAGAGACAGGTGAGTGTGTGAGGTCAGGAGAAGAGATAGAGACAGCTGAGTGTGGAATGTCAGGAGAAGAGATAGAGACAGCTGAGTGTGGGATGTCACAAGGAGAGATAGAGAGAGACTGCTGAGTGTGGGATGTCACAAGGAGAGATAGAGAGAGACTGCTGAGTGTGTGATGTCAGGAGGAGAGATAGAGAGAGACTGGTGTGAGTGGGATGTCAGGAGAAGAGATAGAGAGACTGTGGAGTGTGGGATGTCAGGAGGAGAGATAGAGAGAGACTGCTGAGTGTGGGATGTCCAGGAGGAGAGATAGAGACTGCCGAGTGTGGGATGACCAGGAGAAGAGATAGAGACTGCTGAGTGTGAGGTGTCCATGAGGAGAGATAGAGAGAGACTGCTGAGTGTGGGATGTCGGGAGGATAGATAGAGAGAGACTGCTGTTTGTGGGATGTCAGGAGAAGAGATAGAGAGAGACTGCTGAGTGTGGGGTGTCAGGAGGAGAGATAGAGAGAGAATGCTGAGTGTGTGATGTCAGGATGAGAGAGAGAGAGACTGCTGAGCGTGGGGTGTCAGGATGAGAGAGAGAGAGAGAGAGAGAATGCTGAGTGTGGGATGTCAGGAGTAGAGATAGAGAGAGAATGCTGAGTGTGTGATGTCAGGATGAGAGATAGAGAGAGACTGCTGAGTGTGGGGTGTCAGGATGAGAGAGAGAGAGAGAGAGAGAGAGAGACTGCTGTGTGTGGGATGTCAGGAGAAGAGATAGAGAGACTGCTGAGTGTGGGATGTCACAAGGAGAGAGAGAGAGAGAGAGAGAGAGAGAGAGAGAGAGAGAGAATGCTGAGTGTGGGATGTAAGGAGGAGATATAGAGAGAGACTGCTGTGTGTGGGGTGTCCGGAGGAGAGATAGAGACTGCTGAGTGTGGGATGTCAGGAGAAGAGATAGAGAGAGACTGCTGAGTGTGAGGTGTCCATGAGGAGAGATAGAGAGAGGATGCTGAGTGTGGGATGTCAGGAGAAGAGATAGAGAGAGACTGTGGAGTGTGGGATGTCAGGAGGAGAGATAGAGAGACTGCTGAGTGTGAGGTGTCCATGAGAAGAGATAGAGAGAGGATGCTGAGTGTGGGATGTCAGGAGGAGAGATAGAGAGAGACTGCTGAGTGTGGGATGTCAGGAGGAGAGATAGAGAGAGACTGCTGAGTGTGGGATGTCAGGAGGAGAGATAGAGAGAGACTGCTGAGTGTGGGATGTCAGGAGGAGAGATAGAGAGAGACTGCTGAGTGTGAGGTGTCCATGAGGAGAGATAGAGAGAGGATGCTGAGTGTGGGATGTCAGGAGGAGAGATAGAGAGAGACTGCTGAGTGTGGGATGCCAGGAGGAGAGATAGAGAGAGACTGCTGAGTGTGGGATGCCAGGAGGAGAGATAGAGAGAGACTGCTGAGTGTGGGATGTCAGGAGGAGAGCTAGAGACTGCTGAGTGTGTGATGTCAGGAGGAGAGATAGAGAGAGACTGCTGAGTGTGGGATGTCAGGAGGAGAGATAGAGACTGCTAAGTGTGGGATGTCAGGAGGAGAGATAGAGACTGCTGAGTGTGTGATGTCAGGAGGAGAGATAGAGAGAGACTGCTGAGTGTGGGGTGTCCATGAGGAGAGATAGAGAGAGGCTGCTGAGTGTGGGATGTCAGGAGGAGAGATAGAGAGAGACTGCCGAGTGTGGGATGTCAGGAGGAGAGATAGAGACTGCAGAGTGTGTGATGCCAGGAGGAGAGATAGAGACTGCTGAGTGTGTGATGTCAAGAAGAGAGATAGAGAGAGACTGCTGAGTGTGGGATGTCAGGAGGAGAGATAGAGAGAGACTGCTGAGTGTGGGATGTCAGGAGGAGAGCTAGAGACTGCTGAGTGTGTGATGTCAAGAGGAGAGATAGAGAGAGACTGCTGAGTGTGGGGTGTCAGGAGGAGAGATAGAGAGAGAATGCTGAGTGTGGGATGTCAGGAGGAGAGATAGAGAGAGACTGCTGAGTGTGGGATGTCCAGGAGGAGAGATAGAGACTGCCGAGTGTGGGATGACCAGGAGAAGAGATAGAGACTGCTGAGTGTGTGATGTCAGGAGGAGAGATAGAGAGAGACTGCTGAGTGTGTGATGTCAGGAGGAGAGAGAGAGACTGCTGAGTGTGGGATGTCAGGAGGATAGATAGAGACTGCAGAGTGTGTGATGCCAGGAGGAGAGATAGAGACTGCTGAGTGTGTGATGTCAAGAAGAGAGATAGAGAGAGACTGCTGAGTGTGGGATGTCAGGAGGAGAGATAGAGACTGCAGAGTGTGTGATGCCAGGAGGAGAGATAGAGACTGCTGAGTGTGTGATGTCAAGAAGAGAGATAGAGAGAGACTGCTGAGTGTGGGATGTCAGGAGGAGAGATAGAGAGAGACTGCTGAGTGTGGGATGTCAGGAGGAGAGCTAGAGACTGCTGAGTGTGTGATGTCAAGAGGAGAGATAGAGAGAGACTGCTGAGTGTGGGGTGTCAGGAGGAGAGATAGAGAGAGACTGCTGTGTGTGGGATGTCAGGAGGAGAGATAGAGAGAGACTGCTGAGTGTGGGATGTCCAGGAGGAGAGATAGAGACTGCCGAGTGTGGGATGACCAGGAGAAGAGATAGAGACTGCTGAGTGTGTGATGTCAGGAGGAGAGATAGAGAGAGACTGCTGAGTGTGTGATGTCAGGAGGAGAGAGAGAGACTGCTGAGTGTGGGATGTCAGGAGGATAGATAGAGAGAGACTGCTGTTTGTGGGATGTCAGGAGAAGAGATAGAGAGAGACTGCTGAGTGTGGGGTGTCAGGAGGAGAGATAGAGAGAGAGTGCTGTTTGTGGGATGTCAGGAGAAGAGATAGAGAGAGAATGCTGAGTGTGTGATGTCAGGATGAGAGAGAGAGAGAGAATGCTGAGTGTGGGATGTCAGGAGTAGAGATAGAGAGACACTGCTGAGTGTGTGATGTCAGGAGGAGAGATAGAGAGAGACTGCTGTGTGTGGGATGTCAGGAGAAGAGATAGAGAGAGACTGCTGTGTGTGGGATGGCACAAGGAGAGAGAGAGAGAGAGAGAGAATGCTGAGTGTGGGGTGTCAGGAGGAGATATAGAGAGAGACTGGTGTGAGTGGGATGTCAGGAGAAGAGATAGAGAGAGACTGTGGAGTGTGGGATGTCAGGAGGAGAGATAGAGAGAGACTGCTGAGTGTGGGATGTCCAGGAGGAGAGATAGAGACTGCTGAGTGTGAGGTGTCCATGAGGAGAGATAGAGAGAGGCTGCTGAGTGTGGGATGTCAGGAGGAGAGATAGAGAGAGACTGCTGAGTGTGTGATGTCCAGTAGGAGAGATAGAGACTGCTGAGTATGGGATGACCAGGAGAAGAGATAGAGACTGCTGAGTGTGAGGTGTCCATGAGGAGAGATAGAGAGAGGCTGCTGAGTGTGTGATGTCAGGAGGAGAGATAGAGACTGCTGAGTGTGGGATGTCAGGAGAAGAGATAGAGAGAGACTGTGGAGTGTGGGATGTCAGGAGGAGAGATAGAGAGACTGCTGAGTGTGAGGTGTCCATGAGGAGAGATAGAGAGAGGATGCTGAGTGTGGGATGCCAGGAGGAGAGATAGAGAGAGACTGCTGAGTGTGGGATGCCAGGAGGAGAGATAGAGAGAGACTGCTGAGTGTGGAATGTCAGGATGAGAGATAGAGAGAGACTGCTGAGTGTGGGATGTCAGGAGGAGAGATAGAGAGAGACTGCTGAGTGTGGGATGTCAGGAGGAGAGATAGAGAGAGACTGCTGAGTGTGGGATGTCAGGATGAGAGATAGAGAGAGACTGCTGAGTGTGGGATGTCAGGATGAGAGAGAGAGACTGCTGAGTGTAGGATGCCAGGAGGAGAGATAGAGAGAGACTGCTGAATGTGGGATGACCAGGAGGAGAGAGAGAGAGACAGGTGAGTGTGTGAGAACAGATAGAGACAGCTGAGTGTGGAATGTCAGGAGAAGAGATAGAGACAGCTGAGTGTGGGATGTCACAAGGAGAGATAGAGAGAGACTGGTGTGAGTGGGATGTCAGGAGGAGAGATAGAGAGAGGCTGCTGAGTGTGGGATGTCAGGAGGAGAGATAGAGACTGCTGAGTGTGTGATGTCAGGAGGAGAGATAGAGAGAGACTGCTGAGTGTGGGATGTCCAGGAGGAGAGATAGAGACTGCCGAGTATGGGATGACCAGGAGAAGAGATAGAGACTGCTGAGTGTGAGGTGTCCATGAGGAGAGATAGAGAGAGGCTGCTGAGTGTGGGATGTCAGGAGGAGAGATAGAGAGAGACTGCTGAGTGTGTGATGTCAGGAGGAGAGAGAGAGACTGCTGAGTGTGGGATGTCGGGAGGATAGATAGAGAGAGACTGCTGTTTGTGGGATGTCAGGAGAAGAGATAGAGAGAGACTGCTGAGTGTGGGGTGTAAGGAGGAGAGATAGAGAGAGAATGCTGAGTGTGTGATGTCAGGATGAGAGAGAGAGAGAGACTGCTGAGTGTGGGGTGTCAGGATGAGAGAGAGAGAGAGAGAATGCTGAGTGTGGGATGTCAGGAGTAGAGATAGAGAGAGACTGCTGTGTGTGGGATGTCAGGAGAAGAGATAGAGAGAGACTGCTGAGTGTGGGATGTCACAAGGAGAGAGAGAGAGAGAGAGAGAGAGAGAGAGAGAGAATGCTGAGTGTGTGATGTCAGGATGAGAGATAGAGAGAGAATGCTGAGTGTGGGATGTAAGGAGGAGATATAGAGAGAGACTGCTGTGTGTGGGGTGTCCGGAGGAGAGAGAGAGAGAGGCTGCTGAGTGTGTGATGTCGGGAGGATAGATAGAGAGAGACTGCTGTTTGTGGGATGTCAGGAGAAGAGATAGAGAGAGACTGCTGAGTGTGGGGTGTCAGGAGGAGAGATAGAGAGAGAATGCTGAGTGTGTGATGTCAGGATGAGAGATAGAGAGAGACTGCTGAGTGTGGGGTGTCAGGAGGAGAGATAGAGAGAGACTGCTGAGTGTGGGATGTCACAAGGAGAGAGAGAGAGAGAGAGAGAGAGAGAGAGAGAGAATGCTGAGTGTGGGGTGTCAGGAGGAGATATAGAGAGAGAATGCTGAGTGTGTGATGTCAGGATGAGAGATAGAGAGAGACTGCTGAGTGTGGGGTGTCAGGATGAGAGAGAGAGAGAGAGAGAATGCTGAGTGTGGGATGTCAGGAGTAGAGATAGAGAGAGACTGCTGTGTGTGGGATGTCAGGAGAAGAGATAGAGAGAGACTGCTGAGTGTGGGATGTCACAAGGAGAGAGAGAGAGAGAATGCTGAGTGTGGGATGTAAGGAGGAGAGATAGAGACTGCTGAGTGTGGGGTGTCAGGAGGAGAGATAGAGAGAGACTGCTGAGTGTGGGATGTCAGGAGGAGAGATAGAGAGAGACTGCTGAGTGTGGGATGTAAGGAGGAGAGATAGAGACTGCTGAGTGTGGGGTGTCAGGAGGAGAGATAGAGAGAGACTGCTGAGTGTGGGATGTCAGGAGAAGAGATAGAGAGAGACTGTGGAGTGTGGGATGTCAGGAGGAGAGATAGAGAGACTGCTGAGTGTGAGGTGTCCATGAGGAGAGATAGATAGAGACTGCTGAATGTAGGATGTCAGGAGGAGAGATAGAGAGAGACTGCTGAGTGTGGGATGTCAGGATGAGAGATAGAGAGAGACTGCTGAGTGTGGGATGTCAAGAGGAGAGATAGAGAGAGACTGCTGAGTGTGGGATGTCAGGATGAGAGATAGAGAGAGACTGCTGAGTGTGGGATGTCAGGATGAGAGATAGAGAGAGACTGCTGAGTGTGTGATGTCAGGAGGAGGGAGAGAGAGACTGCTGAGTGTGTGATGTCAGGAGGAGGGAGAGAGAGACTGCTGAGTGTGGGATGTCAGGAGGAGAGAGAGAGACTGCTGAGTGTGTGATGTCAGGATGAGAGATAGAGAGAGACTGCTGAGTGTGTGATGTCAGGAGGAGAGAGAGAGACTGCTGAGTGTGGGATGTCCAGGAGTAGAGAGAGAGACAGGTGAGTGTGTGATGTCAGGAGAAGAGATAGAGACAGCTGAGTGTGGAATGTCAGGAGAAGAGATAGAGACAGCTGAGTGTGGGATGTCACAAGGAGAGATAGAGAGAGACTGCTGTGTGTGGGGTGTCAGGAGGAGAGATAGAGAGAGACTGCAGTGTGTGGGGTGTCAGGAGGAGAGATAGAGAGAGACTGCTGAGTGTGGGATGTCACAAGGAGAGATAGAGAGAGACTGCTGAGTGTGTGATGTCAGGAGGAGAGATAGAGAGAGACTGGTGTGTGTGGGATGTCAGGAGAAGAGATAGAGACTGCTGAGTGTGGGATGTCAGGAGGAGAGATAGAGACTGCTGAGTGTGTGATGTCAGGAGGAGAGATAGAGACTACTGAGTGTGTGATGTCAGGAGGAGAGATAGAGAGAGACTGCTGAGTGTGTGATGTCAGGAGGAGAGATAGAGAGAGACTGCTGTGTGTGGGGTGTCAGGAGGAGAGATAGAGAGAGACTGCAGTGTGTGGGGTGTCAGGAGGAAAGATAGAGAGAGACTGCTGAGTGTGGGATGTCACAAGGAGAGATAGAGAGAGACTGCTGAGTGTGGAGTGTCAGGAGGAGAGATAGAGAGAGACTGGTGTGTGTGGGATGTCAGGAGAAGAGATAGAGAGAGACTGTGGAGTGTGGCATGTCAGGAGGAGAGATAGAGACTGCTGAGTGTGTGATGTCAGGAGGAGAGATAGAGACTGCTGAGTGTGGGATGTCAGGAGTAGAGATAGAGAGAGACTGCTGAGTGTGGGATGTCAGGAGTAGAGATAGAGAGAGACTGCTGCTGTGTGTGTGATTTCAGGGGGAGAGATAGAGATAGACTGCTGAGTGTGTGATGTCCGGGAGAGAGATAGAGAGACTGCCGTGTGTGTGGTGTCCAGGAGGAGAGATAGAAAGAGACTGCTGAGTGTGGGTTGTGAGGAGGAGAGAGAGGAGGAGAGATAGAGAGAGACTGCTGAGTGTGGGTTGTCAGGAGGAGAGATAGAGAGAGACTGCTGTGTGTGTGATGTCAGGAGGAGAGATAGAGACTGCTGAGTGTGTGATGTCAGGAGGAGAGATAGAGAGAGACTGCTGAGTGTGGGATGTCCAGGAGGAGAGAGAGAGACAGGTGAGTGAGTGATGTCAGGGGAAGAGATAGAGACTGCTGAGTGTGTGATGTCACAAGGAGAGATAGAGAGAGACTGCTGTGTGTGGGGTGTCAGGAGGAGAGATAGAGAGAGACTGCTGAGTGTGGAATGCCAGGAGGAGAGATAGAGAGAGACTGCTGAGTGTGGGATGTCAGGAGGAGAGATAGAGAGAGACTGCTGAGTGTGGGATGTCAGGAGGAGAGATAGAGAGAGACTGCTGAGTGTGGGATGTCAGGATGAGAGATAGAGAGAGACTGCTGAGTGTGGGATGTCAGGATGAGAGAGAGAGACTGCTGAGTGTAGGATGCCAGGAGGAGAGATAGAGAGAGACTGCTGAATGTGGGATGACCAGGAGGAGAGAGAGAGAGACAGGTGAGTGTGTGAGAACAGGAGAAGAGATAGAGACAGCTGAGTGTGGAATGTCAGGAGAAGAGATAGAGACAGCTGAGTGTGGGATGTCACAAGGAGAGATAGAGAGAGACTGCTGAGTGTGTGATGTCAGGAGGAGAGATAGAGAGAGACTGGTGTGAGTGGGATGTCAGGAGGAGAGATAGAGAGAGACTGCTGAGTGTGGGATGTCCAGGAGGAGAGATAGAGACTGCCAAGTGTGGGATGACCAGGAGAAGAGATAGAGACTGCTGAGTGTGAGGTGTCCATGAGGAGAGATAGAGAGAGGCTGCTGAGTGTGGGATGTCAGGAGGAGAGATAGAGAGAGACTGCTGAGTGTGGGATGTCCAGGAGGAGAGATAGAGACTGCCGAGTATGGGATGACCAGGAGAAGAGATAGAGACTGCTGAGTGTGAGGTGTCCATGAGGAGAGATAGAGAGAGGCTGCTGAGTGTGGGATGTCAGGAGGAGAGATAGAGAGAGACTGCTGAGTGTGTGATGTCAGGAGGAGAGAGAGAGACTGCTGAGTGTGGGATGTCGGGAGGATAGATAGAGAGAGACTGCTGTTTGTGGGATGTCAGGAGAAGAGATAGAGAGAGACTGCTGAGTGTGGGGTGTAAGGAGGAGAGATAGAGAGAGAATGCTGAGTGTGTGATGTCAGGATGAGAGAGAGAGAGAGACTGCTGAGTGTGGGGTGTCAGGATGAGAGAGAGAGAGAGAGAATGCTGAGTGTGGGATGTCAGGAGTAGAGATAGAGAGAGACTGCTGTGTGTGGGATGTCAGGAGAAGAGACAGAGAGAGACTGCTGAGTGTGGGATGTCACAAGGAGAGAGAGAGAGAGAGAGAGAGAGAGAGAGAGAGAGAATGCTGAGTGTGTGATGTCAGGATGAGAGATAGAGAGAGAATGCTGAGTGTGGGATGTAAGGAGGAGATATAGAGAGAGACTGCTGTGTGTGGGGTGTCCGGAGGAGAGATAGAGAGAGGCTGCTGAGTGTGTGATAACGGGAGGATAGATAGAGAGAGACTGCTGTTTGTGGGATGTCAGGAGAAGAGATAGAGAGAGACTGCTGAGTGTGGGGTGTCAGGAGGAGAGATAGAGAGAGAATGCTGAGTGTGTGATGTCAGGATGAGAGATAGAGAGAGACTGCTGAGTGTGGGGTGTCAGGAGGAGAGATAGAGAGAGACTGCTGAGTGTGGGATGTCACAAGGAGAGAGAGAGAGAGAGAGAGAGAGAGAGAGAGAATGCTGAGTGTGGGGTGTCAGGAGGAGATATAGAGAGAGAATGCTGAGTGTGTGATGTCAGGATGAGAGATAGAGAGAGACTGCGGAGTGTGGGGTGTCAGGATGAGAGAGAGAGAGAGAGAGAATGCTGAGTGTGGGATGTCCAGGAGGAGAGATAGAGACTGCCGAGTATGGGATGACCAGGAGAAGAGATAGAGACTGCTGAGTGTGAGGTGTCCTTGAGGAGAGATAGAGAGAGACTGCTGTGTGTGGGGTGTCAGGATGAGAGAGAGAGAGAGAGAGAGAGAATGCTGAGTGTGGGATGTCAGGAGTAGAGATAGAGAGAGACTGCTGTGTGTGGGATGTCAGGAGAAGAGATAGAGAGAGACTGCTGAGTGTGGGATGTCACAAGGAGAGAGAGAGAGAGAATGCTGAGTGTGGGATGTAAGGAGGAGAGATAGAGACTGCTGAGTGTGGGGTGTCAGGAGGAGAGATAGAGAGAGACTGCTGAGTGTGGGATGTCAGGAGAAGAGATAGAGAGAGACTGTGGAGTGTGGGATGTCAGGAGGAGAGATAGAGAGACTGCTGAGTGTGAGGTGTCCATGAGGAGAGATAGATAGAGACTGCTGAATGTAGGATGTCAGGAGGAGAGATAGAGAGAGACTGCTGAGTGTGGGATGTCAGGATGAGAGATAGAGAGAGACTGCTGAGTGTGGGATGTCAAGAGGAGAGAGAGAGAGAGACTGCTGAGTGTGGGATGTCAGGATGAGAGATAGAGAGAGACTGCTGAGTGTGTGATGTCAGGAGGAGGGAGAGAGAGACTGCTGAGTGTGTGATGTCAGGAGGAGGGAGAGAGAGACTGCTGAGTGTGGGGTGTCAGGATGAGAGATAGAGAGAGACTGCTGAGTGTGTGATGTCAGGAGGAGAGAGAGAGACTGCTGAGTGTGGGATGTCCAGGAGTAGAGAGAGAGACAGGTGAGTGTGTGATGTCAGGAGAAGAGATAGAGACAGCTGAGTGTGGAATGTCAGGAGAAGAGATAGAGACAGCTGAGTGTGGGATGTCACAAGGAGAGATAGAGAGAGACTGCTGTGTGTGGGGTGTCAGGAGGAGAGATAGAGAGAGACTGCTGAGTGTGGGGTGTCAGGAGGAGAGATAGAGAGAGACTGCTGAGTGTGGGATGTCACAAGGAGAGATAGAGAGAGACTGCTGAGTGTGTGATGTCAGGAGGAGAGATAGAGAGAGACTGCTGAATGTGGGATGACCAGGAGGAGAGAGAGAGAGACAGGTGAGTGTGTGATGTCAGGAGAAGAGATAGAGACAGCTGAGTGTGGAATGTCAGGAGAAGAGATAGAGACAGCTGAGTGTGGAATGTCAGGAGAAGAGATAGAGACAGCTGAGTGTGGGATGTCACAAGGAGAGATAGAGAGAGACTGCTGTGTGTGGGGTGTCAGGAGGAGAGATAGAGAGAGACTGCAGTGTGTGGGGTGTCAGGAGGAGAGATAGAGAGAGACTGCTGAGTGTGGGATGTCACAAGGAGAGATAGAGAGAGACTGCTGAGTGTGTGATGTCAGGAGGAGAGATAGAGAGAGACTGGTGTGTGTGGGATGTCAGGAGAAGAGATAGAGACTGCTGAGTGTGGGATGTCAGGAGGAGAGATAGAGACTGCTGAGTGTGTGATGTCAGGAGGAGAGATAGAGACTACTGAGTGTGGGATGTCACAAGGAGAGATAGAGAGAGACTGGTGTGAGTGGGATGTCAGGAGAAGAGATAGAGAGAGTCTGTGGAGTGTGGGATGTCAGGAGGAGAGATAGAGAGAGACTGCTGAGTGTGGGATGTCCAGTAGGAGAGATAGAGACTGCCGAGTGTGGGATGACCAGGAGACGAGATAGAGACTGCTGAGTGTGAGGTGTCCATGAGGAGAGATAGAGAGAGGCTGCTGAGTGTGGGATGTCAGGAGGAGAGATAGAGACTGCAGAGTGTGTGATGCCAGGAGGAGAGATAGAGAGAGACTGCTGAGTGTGTGATGTCAGGAGGAGAGATAGAGAGAGACTGCTGTTTGTGGGATGTCAGGAGAAGAGATAGAGAGAGACTGCTGAGTGTGAGGTGTCCATGAGGAGAGATAGAGAGAGACTGCTGAGTGTGTGATGTCAGGATGAGAGATAGAGAGAGACTGCTGAGTGTGGGGTGTCAGGATGAGAGAGATAGAGAGAGACTGCTGAGTGTCGGATGTCAGGAGTAGAGATAGAGAGAGACTGCTGTGTGTGGGATGTCAGGAGAAGAGATAGAGAGAGAATGCTGAGTGTGTGATGTCAGGATGAGAGATAGAGAGAGACTGCTGAGTGTGGGGTGTCAGGATGAGAGAGAGAGAGAATGCTGAGTGTGGGATGTCAGGAGTAGAGATAGAGAGAGACTGCTGTGTGTGGGGTGTCAGGATGAGAGAGAGAGAGAATGCTGAGTGTGGGATGTCAGGAGAAGAGATAGAGAGAGACTGTTGAGTGTGGGATGTCACAAGGAGAGAGAGAGAGAGAGAGAGAGAGAGAGAATGCTGAGTGTGGGATGTAAGGAGGAGATATAGAGAGAGACTGCTGTGTGTGGGATGTCAGGAGAAGAGATAGAGAGAGACTGCTGAGTGTGGGATGTCAAGGAGGAGAGATAGAGACTGCCGAGTATGGGATGACCAGGAGAAGAGATAGAGACTGCTGAGTGTGAGGTGTCCATGAGGAGAGATAGAGAGAGGCTGCTGTTTGTGGGATGTCAGGAGAAGAGATAGAGAGAGACTGCTGAGTGTGGGGTGTCAGGAGGAGAGATAGAGAGAGAATGCTGAGTGTGTGATGTCAGGATGAGAGATAGAGAGAGACTGCTGAGTGTGGGGTGTCAGGATGAGAGAGAGAGAGAGAAAGAGAGAGAGAGAGAGAGAATGCTGAGTGTGGGATGTCAGGAGTAGAGATAGAGAGAGACTGCTGTGTGTGGGATGTCAGGAGAAGAGATAGAGAGAGAATGCTGAGTGTGGGATGTAAGGAGGAGATATAGAGAGAGACTGCTGTGTGTGGGGTGTCCGGAGGAGAGATAGAGACTGCTGAGTGTGGGGTGTCAGGAGGAGAGATAGACAGAGACTGCTGAGTGTGGGATGTCAGGAGGAGAGATAGAGAGACTGCTGAGTGTGAGGTGTCCATAGACTGCTGAGTGTGAGGTGTCCATGAGGAGAGATAGATAGAGACTGCTGAATGTAGGATGTTAGGAGGAGAGATAGAGAGAGACTGCTGAGTGTGGGATGTCCAGGAGGAGAGATAGAGACTGCCGAGTATGGGATGACCAGGAGAAGAGATAGAGACTGCTGAGTGTGAGGTGTCCATGAGGAGAGATAGAGAGAGGCTGCTGTTTGTGGGATGTCAGGAGAAGAGATAGAGAGAGACTGCTGAGTGTGGGGTGTCAGGAGGAGAGATAGAGAGAGAATGCTGAGTGTGTGATGTCAGGATGAGAGATAGAGAGAGACTGCTGAGTGTGGGGTGTCAGGAAGAGAGAGAGAGAGAGAGAGAGAGAGAGAGAGAGAGAATGCTGAGTGTGGGATGTCAGGAGTAGAGATAGAGAGAGACTGCTGTGTGTGGGATGTCAGGAGAAGAGATAGAGAGAGAATGCTGAGTGTGGGATGTAAGGAGGAGATATAGAGAGAGACTGCTGTGTGTGGGGTGTCCGGAGGAGAGATAGAGACTGCTGAGTGTGGGGTGTCAGGAGGAGAGATAGACAGAGACTGCTGAGTGTGGGATGTCAGGAGGAGAGATAGAGAGACTGCTGAGTGTGAGGTGTCCATAGACTGCTGAGTGTGAGGTGTCCATGAGGAGAGATAGATAGAGACTGCTGAATGTAGGATGTCAGGAGGAGAGATAGAGAGAGACTGCGGAGTGTGGGATGTCAAGAGGAGAGATAGAGAGAGACTGCTGAGTGTGGGATGTCAGGATGAGAGATAGAGAGAGACTGCTGAGTGTGGGATGTCAGGATGAGAGATAGAGAGAGACTGCTGAGTGTGTGATGTCAGGGGAAGAGATAGAGACTGCTGAGTGTGGGATGTCAGGAGAAGAGATAGAGACAGCTGAGTGTGGGATGTCACAAGGAGAGATAGAGAGAGACTGCTGTGTGTGGGGTGTCAGGAGGAGAGATAGAGAGAGACTGCAGTGTGTGGGGTGTCAGGAGGAGAGATAGAGAGAGACTGCTGAGTGTGGGATGTCACAAGGAGAGATAGAGAGAGACTACTGAGTGTGTGATGTCAGGAGGAGAGATAGAGAGAGACTGTGGAGTGTGGGATGTCAGGAGGAGAGATAGAGACTGCTGAGTGTGTGATGTCAGGAGGAGAGATAGAGACTACTGAGTGTGTGATGTCAGGAGGAGAGATAGAGAGAGACTGCTGAGTGTGGGATGTCACAAGGAGAGATAGAGAGAGACTGCTGTGTGTGGGGTGTCAGGAGGAGAGATAGAGAGAGACTGCAGTGTGTGGGGTGTCAGGAGGAGAGATAGAGAGAGACTGCTGAGTGTGGGATGTCACAAGGAGAGATAGAGAGAGACTGCTGAGTGTGTGATGTCAGGAGGAGAGATAGAGAGAGACTGGTGTGTGTGGGATGTCAGGAGAAGAGATAGAGAGAGACTGTGGAGTGTGGGATGTCAGGAGGAGAGATAGAGAGAGACTGGTGTGTGTGGGATGTCAGGAGGAGAGATAGAGAGAGACTGCTGAGTGTGGGATGTCACAAGGAGAGATAGAGAGAGACTGCTGTGTGTGGGGTGTCAGGAGGAGAGATAGAGAGAGACTGCAGTGTGTGGGGTGTCAGGAGGAGAGATAGAGACTGCTGAGTGTGGGATGTCAGGAGTAGAGATAGAGAGAGACTGCTAAGTGTGGGATGTCAGGAGTAGAGATAGAGAGAGACTGCTGCTGTGTGGGATGTCAGGAGAAGAGATAGAGAGAGAATGCTGAGTGTGTGATGTCAGGATGAGAGATAGAGAGAGACTGCTGAGTGTGGGATGTCACAAGGAGAGATAGAGACTGCTGAGTGTGTGATGTCAGGAGGAGAGATAGAGAGAGACTGCTGAGTGTGGGATGTCCAGGAGGAGAGAGAGAGACAGGCGAGTGAGTGATGTCAGGAGAAGAGATAGAGACTGCTGAGTGTGGGGTGTCAGGAGGAGAGATAGAGAGAGACTGCTGAGTGTGGGATGTCATATGGAGAGATAGAGAGAGACTGCTGAGTGTGGGATGTCATATGGAGAGATAGAGAGAGACTGCTGAGTGTGTGATGTCAGGAGGAGAGAGAGAGACTGCTGAGTGTGGGATGTCAGGAGGAGAGATAGAGAGAGACTGCTGAGTGTGGGGTGTCAGGAGGAGAGATAGAGAGAGAGACTGCTTAGTGTGGGGTGTCAGGAGGAGAGATAGAGAGAGAAAGCTGAGTGTGGGATGTCAGGAGGAGAGATAGAGAGAGACTGCTGAGTGTGGGATGTAAGGAGGAGAGATAGAGAGAGACTGCTGAGTGTGGGATGTCATATGGAGAGATAGAGAGAGACTGCTGAGTGTGGGATGTCATATGGAGAGATAGAGAGAGACTGCTGAGTGTGTGATGTCAGGAGGAGAGAGAGAGACTGCTGAGTGTGGGATGTCAGGAGGAGAGATAGAGAGAGACTGCTGAGTGTGGGGTGTCAGGAGGAGAGATAGAGAGAGAGACTGCTTAGTGTGGGGTGTCAGGAGGAGAGATAGAGAGAGAAAGCTGAGTGTGGGATGTAAGGAGGAGAGATAGAGAGAGACTGCTGTGTGTGGGATGTCAGGAGGAGAGATAGAGAGAGACTGCTGAGTGTGGGTTGTCAGGGGGAGAGATAGAGAGAGAGACTGCTGAGTGTGGGTTGTCAGGAGGAGAGATAGAGAGAGACTGCTGAGTGTGTCCTGTCCAGGAGGAGAGATAGAGAGAGACTGCTGAGTGTGTCCTGTCCAGGAGGAGAGATAGAGAGAGACTGCTGAGCGTGTGCTGTCAGGGGGAGGAGCCTGTGAGACTGTGCGGTTGTTACCCGCCTCCTCTCGGAGTTTCTGTTTGTTTAGGACCTTGGGCGACCTGTCTGCTGAAAAAAAAGGAAGTAAATTATTAAGACAAAAAATGTGTGTCCTTGAGTGAGCAAAAGCAGCTGCAAAAGAAACCACGATCAGAAAGAGACAGCAACAGCAAGGAGAGGCAGATATAGGTGTGGCTGCAGCTCAGCATCCTTGTCACATTGGCACAACCTGAGGGTACTGTATACCTATATTTGTAGGTTCTGGGGCTGTAAGGAGACACAGTGAGGTGGTGGCATTGTTACCCTTAGGTGCTGGGACTGTAAGGAGACACAATGAGGTGCTGGCATTGCCACCCTAAGGTGTTGGGACTGTAAGGAGACACAATGAGGTGCTGGCATTGCCGCCCTAAGGTGTTGGGACTGTAAGGAGACACAGTGATGTGCTGGCATTGCCACCCTAAGGTGCTGGGACTGTAAGGAGACACAATGAGGTGCTGGCATTGCCGCCCTAAGGTGTTGGGACTGTAAGGAGCCACAGTGATGTGCTGGCACTGCCACCCTAAGGTGCTGGGACTGTAAGGAGACACAGTGAGGTGCTGGCATTGTTACCCTAAGGTGCTGGAGCTGTAAGGAGACACAGTGATGTGCTGGCACTGCCACCCTAAGGTGCTGGGACTGTAAGGAGACACAGTGAGGTGCTGGCATTGCCACCCTAAGGTGCTGGGACTGTAAGGAGACACAGTGAGGTGCTGGCATTGCCACCCTAAGGTGCTGGGACTGTAAGGAGCCACAGTGATGTGCTGGCATTGCCACCCTAAGGTGCTGGGACTGTAAGGAGACACAATGAGGTGCTGGCATTGCCACCCTAAGGTGCTGGGACTGTAAGGAGCCACAGTGATGTGCTGGCATTGCCACCCTAAGGTGCTGGGACTGTAAGGAGACACAGTGAGGTGCTGGCATTGCCACCCTAAGGTGCTGGGACTGTAAGGAGCCACAGTGATGTGCTGGCATTGCCACCCTGGGCTGCTGTAGCCATAACATTGTCTGCTGGCATTGCCTCTGTACATAGCACCTTGAGATCTGGCTGCTCACACTGTCTGTACTGCCAGAGGGAGGAGTAGCTCCTTGTGTTGCCTCCCAAGGAGGCTGAATAGCACTGTGTATCGCCTCTTAGTCTCAAGGTTCTCGTACCCGTTTAAAAGGTGTTACAAAGGACAAATGAGGTGTGGCTGATACTACATCTATACCTGCCCTGCACATAGGCAGAGCCAGGAGTAACATTACCTCTTTCACCTCTCCTTATCTGGACCTATAAGTGTAACCTTTACCACCTAAACTCATAGAGGTAATAGACTAAGGAGTGGTTGCTGAAGTTTCCTCTGCTTTCCTTCTTAGCCATATACTACTTGCAAGACAGCATCGTGACTGTCTGGAGGAGCAGGACCGAGGTGCTGGGAGGAATTGTTAAATTATGTGAGATGCGGTGTAGAAATGGCAGCCTGCTGACAGCAATGTGCTTGGTCGGGTTTCTATCCTTGTCCATGTACACAAAATGGCACAAAGACAAAGGTAAGTGTGCTGGTATACCATCACCTGCTGGGGAGTGTTGTGTAGCTGTGACTAGTTATAAGAAAAGTTCAGGGTACCCCAGCTCTTTAATACAGATATTAAGTAATACAATGATCTGCTACTTGCTATCTAATTAGTTCAATGTAATTGTCTTACATGGGAGGGGTATCATCATTATGTGCTGTCAGACCTCTCTACATCCACACATGTGCATGGGGTTTCATGGCAATAAATAAAACACCAAACCCTGATCCTCTGATCTCCTAGTTATGCTTCAGTTGTTGCTAGCATTAAGTAGGGAAACATATAAGTACCATGTGTTGAACCTTAGGTGAAATAAAAAAACAAAACACATATATATATATATATTCCACTTACCTCCCCCTCCCCCCTTCTATTGCTTTTTTTTGTAAGCTACATGCTATGCTGAAATTTATTGCTCTTTATTTTACTCTGCTGTGTTCTTATCAACAACCTGATCTATAGACTTACTGACCTATCAGGACATTATTCACAATGCTGGTCTGTTTCTCACTTAATTCCAATTAATTTTGTCTTTCTTTTTTTCCATTTTTTTTCCCATCTCTTTCTGTTTGCTGTTTTTAGTTCATATTTGTATCAGTATCGCTTTTTGAGTTGATAAAGAGAGGCATTAGCTCTCGAAAGCTCGTTGCTTTATTATGAATACGTTTGTCCAATAAAATAGGTATCACTATTCACAGCAATACTCTGATTATTCAACTGGATTACTGGACATTCACGGCTACCTCACTCTTCATTTTTTACATATATATATATATATATATATATATATATATATATATATATATATATATATATATATACACACTAGCGACTTCCCATCAAAAAATGACGGCAATAAAATTGTAAGGCAGGTAATACTGTTTGCCACACAATGTAAGGCTTTTAGTCCTCTGAGTACCTTCGGCGCTCATTGCGAGCATCTACCCTCATGTACTTTTGGTCATCTGTGAGCCCAGCGATGGTCACCTATATTTTTTTTATAATAATTAATTAAATGATAAGTGAATATACTTTACCTATTTGTAATGAATATATCGATGAATTAATATGCTGAAGAGCTAACAATCGCTGTTGTTTTCCTGCAGGATACAATGTACATTTAGACTGTTGCTGACCTGAGGAGAAAGTGTCAGCAGTGTGGCAAGTGCGCAGTATAAAAAGGCTGCGTGTGCGAAGCTAAACCGTTTGTTTAGTTGTGTAAAGATTTTAGATTGGCAATGTTAGTGTTGTAAAATGGGGGAGATTGTCTATGTGTGGGTTTCGAGCATTTTCCGTCCTTCCTAATAGTGTAATTTGTACCTCGTACGTGCCTGTGTAAAAGTATTATGTGCCTGGCGGTGTTTTGCGTGTTTAGGGGTCGTGAAGCCTCGTTTTTAGTTTTTTTTTATCCGCCATTTTTTGTTGCTTAGGCGATTTTCGAGTGGCGAAATTCGGTAAATTGTGTTTAAATTGTTGCGCAACCTCACTCCCAGATGTCCTGGCTGTTCCCCCGTGCTGTGTGTGATATTTGTTTTGTATTTTTTGTTTGTTTGTTATTGTTGTTTTTGTATGTGCGCTGTTCGGCCGTTAACTTCGTTTTTTGGGACCTTGTATTTATTTATTTTTCTAAGTGCTGCAGGTTTGTTTGTTTTTTCTAAGTCCCGCTTTCCATTTTGCAAGTGTAACGGGCTGTAATTTTTCCATGTGTTTTTTTTTCAAACTGCTACTGGTCTCGCATTGTGAATTGTGTAATTAAGATTTCTGTTGATCTGTAGTCCTGCGGGTCGTAGGGATGAGCGCCTATGGCGCTTATCTCCACCAGCCCAATGAGCGCTTAGAGTTGCAGCCCGCAAGTGTTAGCAGCAACCTGTATTGCTCACAGCTATAAATGTGATATATATATATATATATATATATATCACAAATATTGGGAGCCAAGGCTTGTACAATTTTATTTCTATGTATAATCCATAGCCTAGTTTGGCATTCTCCTAAATTTCACATACATTTTGTCTTTGTCTCTCTCCCTCTCTTTCTCATAATTGAAGGCCTATCTATGGCATGTATGTTCTAAAAAATAAAATCACAAAATGAAAAGCAGTTTTTCAGTATGACAGTTGAAAAAAGGAAGTAATGTTCTCCACATCCTTTCTATGCTAGACAAGTGCCATGTGCAATTGTAAAAGTTCTAATAAACACCTTTTTCCACCAACAACATTACTAATTTGCATAATCAATATCTTGGGCGTCATATTGTCACTTTAGGAAAATATTTTGTAAACTCCCCTTTTTTTCCCTTTCTGCTTATTCCGTTGTGTGACCTAGTGATAAACTGTGTTTCTTAGGAACTCTGTCAGTTCCTGCTTTTACTAAACCTTAGATACTGCCTCATGGCAGACAGTACTACTAATAGAAACTACATAAAAAGTACCGAGATGAGTGTGCCGGGTATCTCCCATAAAACATATCTGATTTCATTATCAAGTCAACTTCAGTAAAATTGTATATCAATGCCATCCCCACACATGTTATTAGCAAATCTTTGCTGGCTCCTAAGTTTTGGAGCTGGCTCCTGGATTTTGAACAAAACCTTCATGTAGAATACCTCCCAACTAACTTCTATTTTGGGACTTTATTTCCTCTTTTAAAGGCAAATGCTACCACAATGTACCTCCTTTTAAAAGGTCAGTCTCGCAATTGAGGGCAAACCATTCTAGCCCCAATGGCATCCTTCTTTCATGTTTCTTTACACACCGGAGTTGACAAAATGTATCTGAGCAAGCAAGGTTAGTTTGGAACCAGTGAAACATTTTTTAGGCGCCAGGGTATTGATGGATATGGATATATATATCCATATCCATCAATACCCTGGCGCCTATATATATGCTATAGAAACCCTCCACAAAGGGTATTGGATTAAAGAGTGAAGCCTTTGTGGGTATATTTGCATGTCCCAGAATGCAGTGCAATAACTGTATTTCTCAGAATTCTGAGCAGCAAACAGTTTTTTTTATTTATTATCTTGTTTTAGACATTTAAATGTGGACACAAATGTACTATTTACTGTGTGTGTGTGTGTATATATATATATGTGTGTGTGTGTGTATATATGTATATATATATATATATATATATATATATGTATATATATATATATATATAATGCTCTGAAAACCTGGACTCTTTGTAAAATATTATTATATAAAAACTTGGATGCTTTTTTACTCAAGTCGATGTCCTCAAAGGTGTATGTAAATACTTTTCTGTGCTAAAATTACTTTTCTTATCTCTTAGTTATACATTGTGCTAAAAATCTCTCTGCTTACTTTTGAGTGTGGTCACCAAAGAAGTAGAACTGAAAATATTCTCTAGTTTGATACAGATTATAATTAATCCAGTACAATCCGGTTTGAATTCAGAGTAATTTGTTTGAGCAACAAACCATTATTTACCAAATGATGGGAGAACCTAAATAAAGACCTTGCACAAACAAAATGTAATGTTGTTGTGTTGTTTCTCCATACTGTATCTTTCCTCTACCCATGCACCTGTGTGAGCTCTCTTGAGATTATTATGCAAATGAGGATCATTTGCCATTTTCTTTTCTTATAATTTAGATTTGGAAATAACCGTTTAAAATAGTTTACACAAGGTGTTCCTTTCGGAACAGTTAAACTGTTTATGTTACCTTAGAGCATTATAAGTAAGACTGTGGTAATACATTTAAAAATATCCTCTTGAAGTAGACATGTTCTTAGAATATAAAAAATAAAGCCTCTAATGTATTACTTTTTATATACATGTATGCTGTTATTTAGTTTCCAGTTTCAATTTGTTGAAGTGGGAGGAGATTTTGAATACACAGGAAGTTGCAAAATAGTAATGTGGCAGATACATCTACTTCTACATATATTAGGTTTAATGAAATGCTTATTAGTTTACGGGGACACACCCTATTGAGTTGGAAGCTAAAGAAGCAAGCTCAATAAAGAAAATGGTAATCTAAGGTTAAGAATAATTGTACTAAAAGTAAAAAAATGCTAATGTTTTGTTTACATTTGATACTTTTGCCCATTACCTTTGTGATGTTTTGTTATTCAAAAGATCATATAGAAAAAAACGAAAAATGTTCAAAGTGGCCCTAACTCAACTAAACAATACAAATTAAAGGACCAGTGATGTCTAATATTTAAACATCCAGTTTGCTCTCTAGAACTAGACTTAATAACTGGCAACAAGTTTTTAAAGTCTGAAAAATGCACCATTCAATGTATTAAAGTGTCCCTGTAATGCCCCAACAACAATATCTAGATGTTTTCATTTGGCCTTAGTCTTTTATACAATTTCTATTTCATGATTTATAAAAGCAAGATCCTCAAGTTGAGCTGGTTATCATCACCAATTATATGGTAATTAAGTGCCGGAGCAAATCTTACTGGGAGGTAGTCCTAAATGGCCAGACCCAAGCTTATATCTAGACAGGAGCAGAAGCCCTTTATTGACTTGGCACTTGGTGTGTTGGATTGTTTTGTCCTGCCAAGGATACAAGCTTGAGTTCAACCAGTCAAGTTTGTCCCATCCTTTAGACAACTTGTATGGTTTGCAGGTACTCCGCTCATCTGGAGATTTAGAACTTGTCAGAAAATCAATTTTCTATATTTAAACTTTTTTTCAAAGTCAATAAAAACATTTTGCTACTATGGCATTACAGTGGTCATTTATAATATGTAATTGTGCTGTAGGAGGGGTAGCTGTTGCTTTGTTTGATTAAACTGGTTTGTCACCTGATACGGACTATGAAATTTGCTTTTCTTTTGTGCACCTTCAGTAGACTTGAAGTGACACCCTATCTGATGAGAAACAAGGTTCATGGGGAAAAAAAGCCATGTCTGTACCGAGTTCATTTTTATAATAGCATATAATGGTTGATTTCTTTCTTTTTACATTCTCAAGAAAATGTATGTCTAAAAGATGGGATATTGGTGGCAAAAGTTCTATAATGTTTATATGCTCTTTTGTAAATAAATGAGGAATTTTAGGAATTCACGCCTTTTTTATACCTGTTTGCTCAGTTTTGATATAATTGCAGTCCTTTTAAAGAGCAAGTTATAATATAATGTTTTATAAAATGTCTTTCTGTAAGTCTTATTCTTTAACCATTTGGTTTAATTCTATTTGACCTTATTTTAGAATAAATATTGTCGTTACTATGGCTACTAGGATATCGTAACACCAGAACACTGTGGTTCAATGTGCCCTCTAGACAAAGCATAATATCCATTGTTTGTGTAGGCTCCGTGGATTGCATTACGTGATTGAGTGCCTTTTGTGCTCTGTACATCAATCCATATTACTAAGTGAGATATGCACATACTAATCCCAACCTTTAGGTTATATGGTGAGTAACTTGCTGTTGAAGCAGTGTCATTTTTCTCATCACCAGAGTATATCAATTTAATGGTAGTTGTAATTTAAGCAATGTTATCCTCTTTCTGTGCCTCCACTTTTTTGCCTACCAGGTAATTTGCAGTAGATATATATCATGTGAAAGATCTAAATATTTACCAAAAGATTATTCTCCTATTCTACATCTTACCGTGTACTCACTTACCCAGTCATAGGTTCTTATTGGTTGTTAGAGATTCATTTTATCAAAAGTTGCAGGATCTTATACAGGATCAGTACTGTTTAGTTGAGCTCTCAATATTTTACTTGTATTGAGATTATCCCCCATCACATGTTCTAATTGTCAAAGTACGAGACGTTGTCACGCTTTGTGTGGTACATACGACTTACAGCACTTAGGCGATAAGCGCCAAAGGCACTCATCGCCTGCGAGCCATTAAGGCACTACAACTCAAAGCAGTGGAGCCAATGAAATACGCAGGACTTGCAGCCTTATTAAATTGCAATTTGGCCAATTGAATAAAGCTCTCTATAAGCACATAGCATATGTTTTTTTTTACAGAACTTTTTACTTCGTGAACTTCTAGCCAAAAGCAAGGTCTTCACTAACTAAAAACTTCTGTAAAAAAAAAATATGCGAACGCAAATTTTTAAGCTGATTTTGGCGAGTTTCGCCACTCCAAAATTGGCTAAGCGAGGGAAAAAAAAATGTCGGCCCAAAAAATTGAAAATGAGGCTACACGTACCTGGACCACGCAAAACGCCGCCAAACGCATGCCACTTTCACCCAGGAACGTACGAGGTACAAAATACACTACTACAAAGGATGGCAAAGGCTCGCGAACCGTGTAGAACATAGACAAAAGACGCTATTTTACAATCTAAACTTCCAAATAACAACATTACGCATCTAAAGCAACACTCCAACTGGACATTATATGCTACAGGACAATAAAAAGAGATTGTTGCCTCTTCAGGCTATTGATTGCTGGATATATTAATTTGAAAAGGTAAACTATATTAACTTATTAAGTAACTAGTTAATTGATTATTACTTTAAAAAAATATAGAGATATGTATCTGTCTTTATGATGAGTGCCAAAGGTGCTCAGGGGAGCAAAAGTACACCAGAGGAGAGGCTCGCAATCAGCGCCAAAGGTCCTTACACTACAAAAAGCTTGACATTGTATGGTAAACAGCATTGCCATGGCTTCAAATTTTATTGCTCCGTCATTTTTGACCGGCAAGTCGCTAGTAAAATATATAGTTTATGGTCTAACTAAATCTGTTGCATTATGGATCTTTTCTTCTTCTGTGATGTGACATTTTGAAATGAACCTGGTATCTATAAGATTATATAGTATAGTTGTATCGGTGTTTCCAAAACCTTAGAATTCTGTTTTGTGTAAACAAGAGCTACATGCGCACATTAACCCAATAGGTTTCCCTCTGTGTTTTGCACAAGTGGGGTGTGTCCTTCATAGATTTCTAGAGAAGGGTCATGAGATCCTTAGTGAGGAGTTCGTGGTTTTGGGTTCCTGGTTCCTGTATTCCGTAATGGAACAGTTGTGGTATCATGTGCCATTTTGATGTCATATTTTTCTGTAATCATTTTGGTTTCCAAAAAATGATTGCATGTCTGAATTAGTTTTTTGAGATTTTAATGGTAGATAATGGAAAACATCATATGGTTGATGCAAATGCCCAAACATCAATTGATGCAGTGGGTATAATAGCATTTTTATATAAAATCTTTATTTTAGTAGACAAGGGCCCCTATTCAATTGAGCAATTGTTGATTACTGGAGCCAATAATGTAAACTAATTTGCTATTCAATTAGCATCTTTAAGCTACCCGCAAATGATTTGCGGGTTACAGGCTAAAAATCCCTGAGGTTGTCAAAATTGCAACTCTGATCCCTCTAAGCCTTTGTAACATTTACGGGCTTGAAAGATCAATCGCAAATCGCTATTTAATTGCTACAATTCCTCAAGCCCGCAAATGTTTTCACACCTGTAAATGGCAAATGAATAAAATCCTACGAGTCCCAGATAGGACTCGCAAGGGGGTTAAACACCTGATCGTAGCACTGTAAATGCAAAGAAAGCATTAATACTGCACTTTAAAAGGCGGGGAAAGCGATGTAAGACATTAGAATTAATTGCACAACAGTCTCAAGCTCGCAAATCTACAGTAACATATATTTTTTAATGACTTTAGCACAGGATAAATAAATAACAGGAGTAACCTGTTTATCGCTCAGCATGCGGTCCTCATGCAGGCGCTCTATGTGGGCCATTTTATTGCCATAGTGATGTCATGTTTTCTCTGATCGCTTCCCCAGGATTTCCCTAGTGCTTTTGTACCCTTAGGGCAGCCAGTCTTTCGAGACATCAGTCTACCCTACTACCATGGTTATATGGTTTAATCTGAAGCAAACTAGTTTAGAAGTTTACTACCGGTTTAGTTTTTGAGAGTATTTGTCCTGGGTTACAAGTAGTTCTCAGAACCCCCTCTGTAGTGTAAAGTCAGTATAGGACTCCTAGATTTAGGGCAAGTTCTAATACATTGCAGATTTGGGAGTAACATGTGCTGCTTTCATAAGCTAAATGGTATAGGTCAGTACAGATTATGCTAATGCTGTAATTGAGCAGAACAGAAATTGATCCTTTTGTAATTCTACTGTGAACTGAAATGCATCATTGTCAGTAATGATCGACAAGCTAGTGATTAGTATTTTAATTACACCAAGCAATTAGGCCTGTGTGCTGTTCATGCTTCGTGATGCCTGATTTAATGCATTTTATTTTCCATTGTGAACAAGTGTCTTGTAATCTAAAGTGCAACAGACTGAGAAGGCATCCAATAAGTGCCAGAGAATGCACGAACAAACCCACACTTTATAGCTCTGGGCAAATTGGTACTTGAATTCATTCACAATTTGTAGGATAATCCATACATTTAGGAGGTAAGAATAATATTTTCTGACTGGCTCCTAAGATTGGTATTAATTTTGTTGAGCCCTGTTTTATAGTGCAAATTAATGTACTGGTTGCTTCGTGTATTAAAGGGACACCCCAACAATAAGTTGATTTCATCTTAAAGAGCATTCAAAGCTGACAATATATTGTACTAGCAATTTTTCTCTACAGTAATTAATTTTTGAAATATTTAGAATTGATTTTGCAGCTCCTGTATGCTAATGTGATGCTCATTATGTTAATGTGCAGCTCATAGTACTTGATAATGGTAGGGTAGGGGGTCTAGTTGCCAGATAAGCTTGGGGGGGGGGTCTTTAATTTGGCTACTAAACAGACAAAATTAAGTGGAATTGCTTAACTTTAGAAAATTGTAGATAATTCAACAGATAAAGAATGTGAACAACTGGTTAAGAGTAACATAAAACTTGATTTCCTGGTGGAGCCACTTTTAAGATAGCAGCAGCGCTATATCGATAGTTAAACTTTTTATATGGCAGAAACCCATCGGGTTAAAGTAATATTAGACTTATGTATAATGTATGAATGTCAACTCAAAATGGTCATAAGGTAATCTTTAAAGGCTGTGTACTGATTGTATAAAAAATGATCAAGAAAATTAAGAGAAAGAGATTACTATAATTGATAACATTTGAGTTATAGTTATGTATGTTTATTTCTCCCTGTAAATAACTGGTCTGGTGACCAATGCAGGGAGGGGATTTGTTATTTTGTAAGCTATGCTGTATTAATTGTAAACAAAATCAATAAACTTTCAAGAAAGAAAACAAAATATTTTCATACAAAGATATCTGTTAATGTTTACAGTAAATCTTACTTTTAGTCTAAGCAGTTCTATAATAAAATCTCTAGCTTTGCCTGTTGATTTACAACTTTGTTCAATTTTATTTATTGTAGTATTATTATTAGTAGGAAATTGCCCGTCAAAATGACAGGAATAAAATTGTAAGTCGGGTAATGCTGTTTGCCACACATTGTGCAGCTTTTTCTCCTCTGAGCACCTTCAGCGCTTATTGCGAGCCCCACACTGAGTACCTTCGGCGTTTATTGCCAGCTTTCCCCCCCCCCCCTCCGTGTACTTCAACTTTCCTGCTTTGCAATGATCACCTTCGGCGCGATTTGCGAGCCCCACGCTGAGCGCCTTTGGCGCTCATTGCGTGGCTTCCAATGAGCGCCTTCTGCGCTCGGTGCAACCTTTTCCTCATTGCAGGGTTCATTAACCTGCAAGTTTTGTGCTTGGGAATGCCATGTGTCTCTTTCCAGCATCTCCCCCCTATCCCTTCCCTGTGTCTTCCTCCTCTGTGTTTGTTTGCTGAATCTTTGCGTGGCACACGCAGACTGCCGTTTGGTTTTATTTTCAAAGTCCTGCGCGCCTGGAGTTGTTTGTGTGTTTCTGTTTGCGGCGCCGTGTTTTTACTAAGTCCCCCCATGGACGAAAAACTTTAAAAATTTGGAAACTGCATGAAAAAGAGGCTCAGCAAAGACAGGCACGCGCAACCTAGAAAATACATGACGGCAAGGATAGTAACACTTACACCAACAACGCCAGGCACGCAAAATAAAACAAAAGGCTTTCAGCGCGTAACACGCAAACATTCAGTAGACACACAGAGGAGAAACACACAGGGACGGGGGGGGGGGGGGGGGGGGGGAGGCTTTAGATGCTGGAAAGAGGCGCGTGGCATTCCCAAGCACAAAACTTGCAGGTTAACAAAACCTGCAATGAGCGGCGAGGGCGCTCATTGTGAGCCACAAGATGAGTGCCGAAGGTGATCAGTGCAAGTACACAGGGGAGAGACTCGCAATAAGCTCCAAAGGTTCTCAGAGGAGCAAAAGCCTCACATTGTGTGGCAAACAGCATTGCCAGCCTTACAATTTTAATCCGGGCAAGTTCCCAGTTATTATTATAATCTTATTATTATTAATAATATCTCAAAAGGCATTCCAGAACCACAATATATTTGTCAAGATAAAACCTTTTCTATTAAGAGAAGCAGGTACAATAATAACCCTTTCCGGATGACCAATCCTTGAATTCTCTACACATGTCGAGTACAGCACTGGGTAAATGAGACCGAAATGTATTGTTTGTTTTAATACAGGGTGTGTTGCTTTTCACAAAACCCACCTGGCAACCAAAATCCTTTTTTTGCAACAATCTGTAACCAAGAGCAAAAACTAAAGCTGTTTATCTCATGAATAACACCTGGGCTCCAAAGGCTCTCTATGAATGCACAAGCCCTATATCTGGCCTCAGGGTGTAAAGCATAATGGAATAATGCAGATGGTCACAAAAGAGCTTTTCTATTTAAAATAATGATTATTTGTCCCAGGCAATAAAGCTACCTGAATGAAATCATCAAATGCCATACATTATTTGCATACACAGAAATGTCCCTCCATTGTTTATTGTACTCCCAGTGCTACAGAATCTGCTGGCGCTGTACAAATCAAATAGAATAGTAAAAATAATTTCTCACTGTACAGTGCTCTAATTCTAGAGATGCTATTTCTTATTACCCTTTTCTATTATCTTTTGAAAAATGGTTCAGTCTTTTATTCAGATATTTTTTCAAACCAAAGACCGTATCAGAGTCTTTTCTGAGAGGTGTGAAACTTTCAGCCATAAATTTGTAAGAAGTTCCTGTAAATTGTGTGCATATATATTTTAACATAGGGTAGATAGGCATAGTGTAACTCCTGGAAAAAAAGTCATAAAACCAATAGAATTTTCTTTGAAGAAGAAACTGCAAACCTAACCACACAAAAAAAACGTTTTCTTTTTTTTTAATACAATTTTAAGAAACCGCACGCAAAAACTAAACAGTGCACTTTAAGTGGCAGATGTGGAAGCTTCAGGCTCATCCTCCAACCTGGCTTTTTTTTTTGTAGACAAATTCTTCTAAAGACATCAGTCTTTTTTTTTTTTTTTTTTTGCGGCTTTCCAGCAGATGCTGTTAGCAAGACTTTGCCCCAAGAACGCAGCATCTCACGTTTCTGCTCCTCACAGTGTCTGGATCAATGGCCACAAAATTATCCGTAAGGTCATGGATGGACCACAATCTGAAGAACTAAGTTCTTCTCGTTCCTCTGTGTCAAAGTCGTCTTCTGCTTATTATCTAGTATTTATAATCCACCAACATATCTCGCAGAGCCATACAGAGGATGAAACCAAGCATAAAAACAATATAAATACAGATTAAATGAAAAGAGAGCCCTGTTTTTAAGATAATAAGCTTACATATAGAGTATTTTCTCAAGTATACTATCAAACTCACAAATATACAATCTAAGGGATTTGAAAGCTGATAGATAAATTGGGATTATTAAATATGAAGTTCATAACTTCCAAAGAATAGGGGCAATAAGAGAAAAGTCCTGAAGGCAAGAATGAGAGGAGTTAATGAGAGGAGAAAAGAAGAATGTCATTAGCAGAACGGAGGGAGAGCATGCAGGAGTATTTTGAGATAAGAGCAGAGATATAAGGGGGTGCATTATTGTTGAGGGTTTTTTATGTTAGGGTCATGATTTTAAATTTTATTCTGGAGATTATGGGGAGCCAGTGGAGTGACTAAAAGAGGGGGGGGGGGGATGCTGACATTGAGCTTTGGGTATTGTAGATAAGTCTAGCAGAGGCATTCATTATAGGTTGGAGTGGTGACAAGCGAGTGATAGGGAGGCCAGCAAGGAGAGAGTTGCAATTATTAGAGACAAGATAGATTTTAGTTGGGCTTCCTCAATGCCCTGTTCCGACAGTTGTTGAAGGTCACCAGATCTATTATCTAAGCTATGCTGGGCTGTTCTGATTGCACATCCCCACACAGCTCTGTCCATATCTTGCTCCACACAGCTTTGAGACATTGCCTTCATGATGGTGTTACTTATTACAGAAATCCATCAGGGAGTGTTTGTCCTTGCTGTCGGTTTTGTCAGAACTGGCAGAATGTGCGGCAAAGATAATAGGCCATGAAGGTCGAAATGACCACTTTGACCTATTGGCTGGAGGAGTGAAGTAGTGTTGGGTGGTAGGAAAACTACTTCCACTGGGATGTAGCACTGTAGCTCAGAAGTTGGTAGGGTGGCTTGGAGCATTGTCAATTAAAAGTAGTGCTTTGGCCTCAAGTCCTCTATGCATACAGCTTCATTGCACCTATGGACAAAAATGCTTGCGGAGCCAGTTATTATAGATGTCCATTGAGATCCAAGCTTTACAGTTGAAATTCCAAATGAGGGATAGGGGTTTTATGGAAGCTTTTGTTTTGTGGTGGTACACAAGCAGTGGTAGGTTTTTGCATAGCAGTTAAGTGGGGATTGGCAGCCAAAAAAACATAGCTCTAGCTGGGTTTAGAGCATAATGGGGAATTACAACAAAAACAGCTCTTTAGTGAATCGGCACTAAAAGGATTAGCGTTAAGTGGGGTATACCTAATATTTTTTTTTTTTTTAATGTCAACATTTTTGCATAGTCTGTGCTTACTATCATATTTAGTACAGTGTTATTAAAAATCGGAAATAGCCCATCAAAAATTTATGGAATAAAATTGTAAGACTGTCAATGCTGTTTGCCACACAATGTGAGGCTTTTGCTCCTCTGAGCACCTTTTGGAAGCCATTCCTTGCAAGCCTCTTAAACCCCCCCACCCCCTTGTATTTCAAATTTCCTGCTTTGCAATGATCACCTTCAGCGCTCATCGTGGGGCTCGCAATGAGCGCCCATGTGTCTCTTTTCAGCATCTCCCCCCTGTCCCTTCCCTGTGTCTTTTTTCCTCTGTGTGTGTGGTGAATGTTTGCTTGGCTCGCGGTGATGGCCGTTGGTTTTATTTTCAAAGTCCTGCGTGCCTGCCGTTGTTCATGTAAGTGTTACTGTCTTCAGCGCCGTGTATTTTGTAAGTTTTGCGAGCCTGGCGTTGCCGAGCCTCGTCTTCATGCTGATTTCTGAAATTTGACCTTTTTTTGTCCACAATTTTTTTTTTTTTTATTGCTTAGGCGATTTTTGAGCGACTAAAAACGCCAAATATGGGTGGTGTTCACTTGCAACCTCATTCCCAGGTTTCCTGTGTCTCCTCCCGTGCTATGTGTGAATGTTATAATTTTTGTGCATTATTTTATTTATTTTTTGGTGGGTTTTTAGAGTTACTCGCTCATTGCAGCCTAAGTGCTGCACCGCTGGCGAGCCTCGCCTAAGTACTGCGCTGCTGGCTCGCCTCACTTCTCGAGTCTTGCAGTTGTGTCCCTCGATTAGCGAGGGGCTCAACTGCGTTACCAACATCGCAAACGTCACCAACATTGCAAGATCCACAACTAGATATGTGATACATCAGACAAGAGGATCTGAAACAAACAAAAGAAAAAATTCTGTTTCATGATTTATATAAAAAAAATCTTCTATTCTAATCTACAATGAACTTTGTATCACAGATTTAAAACCATCCCTCATATTATTTTTGTGTAAGTTACTGTATATGCAGCCTTATCTTTTTTTTCTGTGTTGTACTGACACTACATTTTAATTTGGAAATTAAATATGAATTTACCAAAATACTATTATCTTAAGTTGATAAGAAAAGTGAAAAAGGAGGGACTAGGAAGCCGTAACTGGGATGGAAGTACTAAAAAAAAAAAATAGGAAGTTTAGGAGCAAGATATGTAATGGGTGAGTTAGAAATAGAGCAGTCAGGCGCTACTGATTATGAGAGGATACAGGAAAAGGAAAGGTATCATGTAACACAGCTTGGCAAAGGCCACAGAAATGAGCAATGGTTTACTGGTATGTGAATAAGAGAAAAGCGTAACTTGTTATATTTTTATTTACTCTCTTTGTTTTCTAAAACTTCTTTACTCCTTTACATAATAGGATTAGCCATACATTTTGATACAAGCTCATTTTTGGCAAGGGTTGTTCTTGCTCAGATTTATTTTTCATTGTATCTATTTATCAAGTAAAAATCAACTTGTTCCTTTGTATGTTACCGATTCTGAGCTGGCAAGAAATGTGTTCTATTGTATAACCTAAAAGAACATTAAACTGACAAACTTTCTAACACACATTTAAAATAATGTTTTAAGCATTTCAAAGGTTTGTTTTTTTTGTTAAAAAATAAGTACGGGTTGACCTTGAAAATCATATGATACGCTCAATTTTCCTGTCAGTGTTTTGTAGGTACTTTAAACATTAGCCCATAATCAGGATAGATTGTCTAGTCATTGATCAGACATATTGCTCACCTGTATTACTAACTACAGTTTTCCCAACCTTGATAGTTGGTCAGAGGTGGTATTCAGAAAGGTCTTGCTGCAGCACTGTATTCTCTACTCTTCTCAACAAAAACTCCTAGATGTTAACAGGATTTGGGAGAAAATTTGACAGACAACTGGCTGAAGATTTGGGATATCCACAAATCCTTATCAATTTGCTAAATTAATACTTAGCTGATCACTAACCCTGTCCCACCTTCACAATATTGGAACCGTTTCAGCCCAATCCATTTCAATTAAATCAAATGTTCTAGAAGAGCTGTGGGCAGATTTATATAATTATGGTGAAATTGCCCCTACCTTCAAACCTGCTGACAAAAGATTTGCTACCAAATTGCTTAAACACAATTATTCCAATGGATCCCCTTTTTGTTTTCTTTTTTTTTTTTTATTGATGTTTTTTACTTTTCCGGCCCTTGAGCAGAGAATGCCTTGGCTTTCAAATCACTTCTTGCCACTCACTAGTCAGTCACCAGAAAACTTTGGCTATCAAAGTGAAAAATACATCTGAGCAAGAACAAAACATCAAGTCCAGCCCTTGCCAAAAATGAGCTTGTATACAAAACATATGGCTAACCCTATTATGTAAATGAGTAAAGAAATTCTTGAAAAATAGATTAAATAAAAATATTTATTTATCTTTCCTCTTATTCACATACCAGTAAACCATTGCTCATTTCTGTGGCCTTTCCATGCTGCATTACATGATACCTTTCCTTTTCCTGAATCCTCTCACAATCCGTAGCGGATGTGAATTTTACTTGAAGTGTCTACCTTCATTTAATGTGAGGGGCCACATTTTCTCAGGAAGCTTTCGTTCCTTTCACACACTCCTGTGAATCTCCTTTTTCCTGCACATACACTAATAGTAATAGACTGAACCTAAGGTTTATTTGCATATTCAAATGCCAAGTCATATATATTTCTATTTCTGTCTGAGTTTGTCACATGTCTGTGTGTCTGGACAAACATTCCTCTACCACCATACAAATTTTGGTATATGTATGTATAAAAATTGCACCATAGATATATTAATTGATTTGTATGAGGATAAAACACGAATAGCTGGAAGTGAAACGTGCTGTGCTGTACAGTGTGAAGTGTACTTTCTAACACATATTTAAAACATGCTCTCTGCAAAATAATACTCCCAAATCTCTCCAAGTGGATTCTACAGATGAAGTGATTAAAAAATGCTTTAAAGTTTAATAAACTGTTTTTTTAGATTAAGGGACTATTGCCGAAAGTAAAAAAAAACTGTTGTACACAAGATAAAACAATTAATGGTAGCACTAAAGATCTTGTTTATATTTTTGTCAAATTGTTACGGATAAACCTTGTTAAGTATGTGGCCCTTGTTTGTAAGCAGTGTTCATTCAACATAGACCTTTACCACTGCAGGCGGTCCCAAGGTTACAGTCGAGAATGTCTTTAGGTCGGATTTGTATGTAACTCAGATCCCTGAATAACAATTTGATAATGGCTCCTAATTGGTAATAATAATACAGTGCAATAATAACAATACCTCTGTGCTGTATTAAGCGCTCCATAGGGCCGCAGAGAGGTGGGCACGACTAAACAACTACTGTATTAATAAGTTACAGAAACTATTGTGCTCTTTTTTTTTTTTTTTTTTAGTTCAACAGAACATAAAAGCAAACTCGTACAAAAAGCCTTGGGAGCCCGTTCGTTAGTACAAACTGTTGCATGGAAGTCATTGGCCATCAAGTCTGCAGATTCAGTCACATTGCCATTGAATGCCCCTCTTTGTTTTATTTTTATAAACATTGAAAACCAACCAGTTGGCTACATCTGAAGCATTTATAGGGATAGCTGTAGTTGACCTTGACAAATCCATATTTGCAACGTCATCTATGATATCTAGAAATCCATAAATGATCAATGTAGAGCTTTACCCAGTCAGTGGAATCTGGCATCACTCATAATAATTACATGAAGTTTGAGCCCATTAGCACATAATTGCTAAATGTACAACATGCACATACGGTCACAGAAAATTACTGTAAATATTGTGTTAAAGGCATTTTTGGTAATTGTATAAATCTTTGAGATTACATTTTCTAAACATGGCACACATGTGTCGCCTGTTCTAGTACTAGATCACATTGGTCTTGATGTTTTTTTTTTGCATTAACTTTGCCAAAAAGATTGTCTATTGAAGAACGAAGTAAACAAATATAAATAAATAAATAAATTAAATGAATACTGTTTAGCCAGTTGATAAAGGGACATTGAATGTATCTTTATAACAAAAACATGAAGGATGGGTAATGTTTATGGCTGGCATTTCTGAATACATTTTACAGTCTCAGCAAATTCTCAATAAGTACATTAGAGCAACAATTGCAGAAAATCTAATTGAATCTTTGTTAAAACTCCCTAGTATAAAATTTGTCCTAGTATATATATTGTAGATGGCTCGGCACCACAAAATAACAATGATCTAGTAGCAAATTACTTTAACTTATCCAGGGTGGGAATATTTATTTAGCATTTTAAAACTGGGACAGGACAGTCTCCGTATTGCAAAGGAAGGTGCAAGATCCCTCGAATGCTGAAACTTTGAATGGATATTTTATTATTTCAGTCAAAAGTAATAGATCCATTGGATATATGCTGTTTCCTTCCAAATATTCCTTACAAAGGTCTGTCCCAGCAGCTCATGCACACAGTGTAGCTATTGGAACTAGATGTACTAGTCAGACTGATTCTCAGTTGCATGTTTTGAAATTATTGAGACTATATGTGATTGGCTAGTACATACAGTACTAAAGAGGCTGTGTTTATGAGCAAGAAAGGGCAGACCTTTGATGGGACTGTTTGGGAGGTTTCAGTGACAAAAAAAACTGCTTTTATAACTATACTGTTTAACTCTAAGCCCATGTAAGACCCAGACACTGGAACTCTCTGCCTCGCTCCACCAGACTATCCTCCTGCCTTAAATCCTTCAAATCATCAATAAAAACGCACCTCTTTAAAGAAGCCTATAACCTTCCTCCATAACATGCTCATCACTACTCTCTCCCTACTGTACCACATAAAACTTTAACCTTTAGATTGTAAGTCTGCGAGTTTCAATCCTGCGCAGTGCTTTAGGGAAAGCGCTATGGACACCGGATTCCAAGCACAAAGACAGGGCCACCCACTCTTTGCAATGTATGAATCTTTAACTTGTCATTGCCTGTAACTTAACTTATGTATAGCGCTACGGAATATGTTGGCACGTTACAAATAAACGATAATAATAATAAAAAAGATAATGTCACTAGTGGACAGAGCATCCACACAGCTGGGCAGGCTCCCCTCACAACATGACATGAGGAGCCCTTTTACAGTTGTCGTTAGTATGATTCAACCCCCTAGCAGGAATGGAAAACAGAGAGGTTGTAATTAAATTTTATATAGGAAGGGTTGGCATTTATATATTATATTATGGTAGATTAACATATTGACTAATTAGCTCTTCGTGACAGCTGTCAATTTGAAACCCTGTGAAACTGCAAAATAATGGATACTGCCTTCTACAGATTTAAGTGGCATGTACGTCCAGTCTAGAAATGTCAAGTTCTAAAGAGCAGAGTCTCTTCTTTTTTTTATTATTATGTTTGTAAAAGTCCAACATATTCCATAGCACTATACACGGGTTGAGCACAAAGAAAGAGAGAAACCTGGTCATGAGTAGCACCTAGGGATTTGAATTGGCCAGAAAGAAACTGACTGATGGAAGTAGGAGGATAGAAGACTGTTGCATTAAGACAGGTGTACAGTCTGCCTGGGTGGAACATGTGCATAGTTTGGAACGTGCAATATTTGGACATTTCCATTTAGTAGGGGAAAGTAGAAAGGTATCAATGCATTAGTGCTGCAGTGAAATATATAAATGAGATTGCATGGTGACAGGAGTGTGAGAGTGAAGTTACAAAGAGCAGGAGAATAAAGCGTAAATTAAGATTAAGTTACTGCTGAGGGAAATGCAGGTTATAGTGCAAATTCCTGTGTTATAAAGGAACAAGAATTAGGTGGGAGGGAAAGTGAGATGTGGGTCTGTATCATATAGGTCTGAAGAAAAAAGGAAAGATGGGGGCTGAGGGCAGATTAGGGTAGGGGTGGGGCATGGCAAAACAAAGTGTGAATTACTTTTTTCCTTTAACACAAATGTATAAAATGGGTTGTTTTTCATTCTTATGTGTTGGCCAGCGTCATAGCACACGATTATTAGCTGTGTGTGTATATATATATGTATATGTGTGTATGTATGTGTGTGTATATATGTGTATATATATGTATGTATATATATATATATATGGCATATGTAAACATATGAGGCATATGAATAAGAGCCTCACATCCGTGGCCTGTTTGCAGTACTAAATATTAGCAGTTATGAAGTTCTTTTGTAATGACGCATTATGTTGTGTAATCATTGTCTTTTCATTGGTCATAACTTGTACTTCTACTCTATATAGACCAGGACAATCCATGCCAACTGGTTTTGGATTTCATCCAGTGAGAGTTCTTTTTTCTAAATGTGTTTCTTAATTTGAAGTTAATGTTTATTATTATGGCTTTATTTTTTGTGCAACGTATAATGATCCTGGCACAAAAACAACTTTTTTTTATTTTTAACTATGACCTATTTAAAATCTTTTTATGTATGCAGAGATTATTTAAATTGCTTGTGTCACTGCTGCCGGGCTTCTTGTCAAAGGCTTTTTTAAGCATTCTTAAATATTCATTGAATATATACAGCAAATGTAAAGTCACTCTTGCATATTGGAAAAAAAAAAGCACAAACCTCAATAAAATAAACTATGGAGAAACCGGGTTTATTTCAACACACACAAACACACAATACGGTTTGACAGAATTATTGTTTATTTGTTACGTGCCGACATATTCCATAGAGTTAAACAGGGTAGATACAAGACAAAAACAATTTTAACATATTTAAAAAGATTGGAAGGTCCTAATATTGAGTTTTTAAATCAAGCAAACAAAGTGCTTTCCCTAAAGCACCTAATTAGAGGGTATGGGTGATGTATAGAAAGGTGAGATACAATGTATTATACATATCAAGACTGAAGATGATTTACTTCTTTAAACGGATGCGTTTTTAGTTAAGTTTTGAAGGATTTGAGGCAGGAGGATAGTGTAGTTGAGCGAGGCAAGGAGTTCCAAAGAATAGGGACAGAATGAGAAAAGTCCTGAATGATGGAATGAGAGGAGGAAAGAAGAAGGTCATTAGCAGAGTGAAGATGGTGGTTGGGAGAGTATTTAGAGACAAGAGCAGATATGTAGGAGGGTGCATTATTGTTGAGGGCTTTATACTTTCCTACATAACCAGGGAACCTTGGCTCCTAAAACTGTACTGCTATCTCCTGAGTTTTTAGTGTATGTGTATATAAATTTTATATCAAATCTAGACCAATGATGTGTGTCAAAGATCAAATAATCATGCAGGTTTGTGAGTTTACAGCCAATGTGTGAGTTTAACATGAACTTCTGACTGGCAACACAGATTACACTGCAGGGGCCATTAGGCATCCTGCACTCGCCCCTTCCAGCACACAGAAGAGCGAAGGTTAAGTGAAGGCAAGACCTACTACTTACTGCTACTGGAACAGCCTGTGTGAGCCTGGGGCAGGGAATCCTTCCTGTGCACAGCCAAAATGGAGTCTTGAAATGTGAGAAGGGCTATGGTAAGCGACAGGAAGGATGAGAAGCTCGTGCTCACAGAGATCCCACAGGCTGCATAGAGGGAACAGTGATGAGGTGCAAATGTTCCAATCGGCAAATATTGCTGTTCCACAGATGCTGTAACTGGAGAAATAGAAAAGAAACATTGTGCATAGATGTTTATTTGAGACCATAAATAGTACTTTTATCATATTTCTGCAAAATTGAGGCATTGGGGGAAATATTTCCTGGTACAATATAAATCTTAATTTATTACTAGAGTACAAAATCCCAAACTTTAACTCTACCCAATTTTGTTTGTAATATGTATGTAGCTAAACACTATTATTTTACTATAATTTTTTTATCATTCCAGAATTGCATAGGAAGCCTCGAAAAGCTTAGGCTTTGGCTAATAAAAAACAAACAAAAAAAAAACTGAACAAATAGATGATGCCCAAGTGCAAGTTTTGCGATTTTCATAGCATTGTGATATCTGGGGTGAAAAAAAAGATGCAGTATGTCCATTCAACATACTAACCACAAAAGTGCTCTCAACAGCGCAACAAACATACCTGGAGGTTAATGCTTATGCTCCCCTTCTGGGTCACTACTTTTGTTGCGGTTAAGTGGCCTGTGTACTTCAATGCAGCTGTGAGCTAAACCATGTAGGGTCACCCAAGATGGGCAGGTCATAGGATAGAGGTCAGACAAATTGTCGCCGACTGGAGAAGGACCTGGCAACCCACTCCAGTATCTTTGCCAAGATAACCTTATGGATAAGTACAGCCAGAGACATAACCATAGATGTGCCTGGCATGCATCGGTCTTTAGGAATCACGTAGAATCTGACACGACTGAATGACTAAACAACAACAATCTTCACATAATGTTCTTCTTTTTTTATTTTTTTTACAAAAGTGGATATAATTTACTCCATAAGTAATGTTGTGAAAAAGGACCACTAGTTACAGCTTAATAAAAGTTTCCTTCTATAAGATTCCTATCTTTCCAACATTAAGACAAGCACAGCCTTTACTTATGTGTTCTTGTCCATTGTCTGAATTGGTCTGTCTATATAGCTGTCTATAATATCTGTACACCTTTCTCAAGTTGCTGCTATAGTGAATACATGAATTGTAATAACAGTAGCAAATAGTACATCTATTTTTATAAAAAATCTAATCCAGTGACTACTTTGAAAGGTGGTAGCGATGTTCTCCTCCAAAAAATATATTTTTTCCTTTAAAAAAAACTCACATTCTACTTTTTCCTGCCTTTTAGAAATAGTGTGTATATGTATGTTACAAATCAGATTAGAAACCATATAATGTTGATTATTATCCAGACTTCTGGCACAGTTTTATACATATCCATACAAATCCCTTATCTTGGATTACCTGAAGTTTACAGGAAGCAGACATTAAGTACTCATTTGCATAGTGTTCATTGTAGAGATTGTAATGATGGATTATTTGGCCATTAGGTTTGTAGCAAAGTGCATTTGCAGAGTTCTTAATGGAGCGAGCAAGTACAATTAATATCAACTATTGATCTTCCTGAAAGTCTGATTTATGTTGTTTTTTTTATTTATAAGGGGTAAATTCATGTGTCTGCTTTACAACTTATTCTCCCTGTTTGCAAGTGGACAAACTAATTGTGCAGTTCTATATTTTAAAATGTTTTATGTGTCTTTACGAATGTAAACTGACATGATCCATAGAATGCAGTCTAATATTGACTCAGATATGCTATATTACAGAAATCAATGCTCTAGAGCAGGGACCTTCAGCCTTTTACAATTAGAGAGCTAAACTACATAATCTTACATAACGAGACATCCGTAAAGAGCTAGTATATTATATTCAAAGAAAAAATTAACGGTAAGTTGACAGTAATTTGAGTTAAAATGTTTAATAAAAGTGGGCAATTTTGCTTTGTTCCACTGCTGTGAAAAAAGCACTACATGCCTGCATTTTAGACTCATAAAAGATCCCTAGGTTGGCCATTTCTGACCCATATTTGGCTTCAGAGCTGTAAGTTGGAGACCCCTGTTGTATTTAAATCGTGATGTATTGGAACCAAATCTGGGTCAGCCTTATTAAATTGCAATTCAGCCAATTGAATAGGGCTCTATTTAAGCACAGAGCATTTTACAGAAGTTTTTGGTTAGTGAAGATCTTGCTTTTGGATAGAAGTTCACGAACTAAAAACTTCTGTAAAAAAAAATATGCTGTGTGCTTATATAGAGCCCTATTCAATTGGCTGAATTGCAATTTAATAAGGCTGGTGTATGTGTTCAACTATTCGAAAGAGCCAAAGAAAAAAAGCTTGTTTTTTTCATGGCAGATATACTGGAGTGGGTTCCTTCTCAAGTGGACCACTGCATACAGCTCCTGGTAATCCAAGGTGGTCTCCAATCCAAGTACTGACCAGTCTCAACCCTGCTTGGCTTCAGGGTGGTGTGACATCTTGGTTCTCTGACGGGAATCTAACCCAGGTCACAGCAGTGAAAGCACTGAATCCTAACCACTGGACCACCAGGGAACGCATTTAAAAATGTAAGAAGTCCCTATCATATAAAACAATCAACACCTTACTGAAGAAGATAATTATTGCAAAGTATGTATATAGTATAAAGCAGTCGCCCTTAAATGCAGTGCATTAATTGGCGATCGCGAGTTTGAAAAACAAGTACAAAATGACTATGGTCAAAGGAAAATAAATAACTTATTTTAACGATGCCAACTGTGGGAACGCTCAGATACTGAAATCATTGGTAATGTTTTTTTTATGGCGTAAGTGGTATTTTAGGAAGTATGTTCATTGTATAAATATATTATCTATATTTATCAGTATGCCTCTATTCTATAGATTAATCACTATCCCTTTAAGAAGGCAAACAACTATTATTGTCCTACTCTCAAAATAACTTCTTGTATCTTGTAAACAATTTTAAAGTAGAGCTTCATGCCATTATTGTGAGAACAGTATCCCTTGTGACTAAGAAGATAATTTGCAGCTCTATAAATATAGATAATGACACCTGGCTGCTCCACTCAGTATCATCAGCCAGATGTGAGTTCATAGCAAAGTTTCACCAGAATAAATTCATTATAATCTATATTTGCACTGCCCAACTATTAAATATGGGTACAGCCATGTTATTATTTACATAATAATGGCCTTTTAAGGAGCACCAGGTAATTCCAGGTCATTAAATCAAATGGAAATGTTTTCACTTTATTTTGCGTTAAGATTGAGTGCTCTAAAGTCTAGTAACCTTTACAGGTTATTCTGTGAAACTGGTTTTTATGTAATCAGAGAAATGATCTTCATTCTTGCAGTTTGTTCAGAAACACTTATCTTCTTTGGATCCCACAGTATATATCACAGTTGGCAGGAAATAAGTTTGTCCGATTTACAGAGTACGTAGCTGTGAGTTCTCTGCTATGCTTCATATACATTTTACCCAGACGGTATAACAAATACACAAACACTTATACTTTTCTTATATTGATCTTGTGGTTTCTTCTGTTTGCATACCCACAGTAAATCCAAAGCATAGAGAAATTATTTATTTAACAGTTTGCTGACGCTGTGTGGGAAGACAACCTCGTTTAAGTAGTTTTATCCCCCATGAGAGGAACAAGATGAGAAAAGCATTTCATATATTTGTGTCCAACACACAAATCAGTCAGAATGAAAGTGAAGTGTCTTGGCTAGTCTACCGCACTCTGCTTGCAGTCACAAGGCTCCAGTGGGGACTATTCAGCAGGTCAGCATAAATGTACATTATTTCCGATAATAACTGCAAATACCAAGAGTCCATGACATCATGCTTACTTCCATTTTTAATAGCTTGGAATTACACAAAATGTTACTCAGAATGCAATTACATGTTATGTTAAAGGATATGTGGACAGGTTAGAACTTTTATACTCCTGGGGCCATAGGGTAACTCAGATGATGGCCCTTTTCCCACCATCCTAGGAAGATAAGTAGATTCACACTGTTGAAAGCCACGGCTGAAACTTATGTCTGGGGTTTGCTGTTACTCTTATGCAGAGGAGACTTGCCTTGCATTATGGTTTTGTTCCTGCCCCTAGACGTGGGTACGGACATATATGATTTAGGAAATATCTCCTCTGTAATGCACCCTGAGAGGTCATTATCCTACAGAGCACACTATTAAGTGATTATCGTCCTCACAGATGCATTTATTATTTTTACTTCCAGATAAAGCCTTGATTTCAAGGGTTGGGCTTCCTTATTCACTGTTGTCATAACTAGTGGTTCTTTCCACTTGCATCCAGAAGCTTTGAAAATGCACCCTAGTTGTCTGCTTAGGAATATGGAACATGATCTCACAAGGAAATGTTTTTTAGTAATTGTTTGAACCAGTGGTGTTGTGTCAGCTGCATTTGCTTGATATTTGGACATTGTGGATTAGTGTTTCTTGACATAGTATAGGGGCCACACGTTTTGTTATAATTTTCACCATCTTTGCTCCACACACTCTCTTTACATTCTTGCTTTGCCCCTTCTCCCCCTTTTCACAAATTTTCGTTATCTGGTTTTGTTACTTTCCATAATAACGTTACAACTATGATTCTCTGCTTAGCATGGAGGCAATAGAGCCATAACGAACATGAGAAGAGGTCCAGGGTCAACCGGGCAGAATTTGTAATATTCGATGAGCTCACACCATGTTTAATAAAGGATAAACTAATAATACAAAGTTTGGGATGTCTTGTTTGATAGTTTGTCAGTACTGAGTAGTAGTGTATTTCATACAAATTTCACTGAATTTGTAGCAAGTGATGTTAAAATATGAAGTAGTCCATGAATGGCATGAGGCGGCCCTGGTTTGATACTCCCCTACTTTGAGCTTCTCTAATATGCCCTTTCGTATACAATCAACCATTATATTGCCGTTTAGTCATAGTGCAAAGTGTTTGTTATAAAATCATATTTTCAGCTGTACGTTTTTTCATATATCTTGCTAATCTTTTTACCTCTGAAATTTTGTCATGAATAGCTCTAATAAATATTTTCAGAGCACTGCTCTCTGAATTGTTTCTGAAAGGCATACTAATCCTTATCTTCAGTAAAATAACTGTAAATATCTAGTATTGATTTTATAAGACCATTTAATTCTATAATTAATACATTACATTTTTTTTATGTTTTACCGTTTGAAAGTATTTGCTCATTATTATTTCTATTATTTTCCCAAAATTACATATTTTAAGTATGGGACTCAAATATAGCTTGGTTTAATTAAAATTCCTTCTTATTTGCCAGTCTTTGTATGTTCTGCTGACTGTGTTGCCCCCTCTTATAGAAGTAAAGCCAGTTTCCTTTGTATTGTTTGTAAAATGTAATGCTTCTAAAAGGGACATGAGAAAGAGAGGGTATTTAATAACTTGTATTTATTTTTTCAATTAAGTTTTCAGAGTAAAAAAAACTTGAAAAATCTGATTTTTAGCTGCTTTTGGGGAATTTCCATTAGTCAGACAGTGAGATCTACGGACTAAAGTATGCTCTCTGCATTCAAATTAGTTTTAATGAAGTTTACATAGGATTTACTTCATGCTTTTCATGAAAAAAAATATTTTTATAATCTATGGAAAAAGTTATGTTTTACTGGTTAAACTGGTAATCCTCTTAAAGATAAAATTGATTATTAATAGAAAAAGGTCAAGGTATAGTGTCTTGTGAATTACTCAACCTGTTACAGTTGACAGTTTTGTACAAGTGTGTGTATATGTATATGTATGTATGTATATATATGTATATATATATATATATATATATATATATATATAATGTGTATGTATGTGTATATATATATATATATATATTTATGTATATATATATATATATATATATATATATATATATATATATATATATATATATATATGTATATACAGTTGCAAGCAAAAGTATGTGAACCCTTTGGAATGATATGGATTTCTGCACAAATTGGATAGCACAGAGGAAGCCACTGCTGTCCAAACAAAACATTGCTGCACGTTTACAGTTTGCACAAGAGCACCTGGATGTTCCACAGCAAAACTGGCAAAATATTCTGTGGACAGGTGAAACCAAAGTTGAGTTGTTTGGAAGATACACACAACACTAAGAGGCACAGCACACCAACATCAAAACCTCATCCCAACTGTGAAGTACGGTGGTGGGGGCATCATGGTTTGGGGCTGCTTTGCTGCGTCAGGGCCTGGACGGATTGCTATCATTGAAGGAAAAATGAATTCCAAAGTTTATCAAGACATTTTGAAGGAGAACTTAAGGCCATCTTTCCACCAGCTGAAGCTCAACAGAAGATGGGTGTTACAACAGGACAACGACCCAAAGCATAGAAGTAAATCAACAACAGAATGGGTTAAACAGAAGAAAATACGCCTTCTGAAGTGGCCCAGTCAGAGTCCTGACCTCAACCCGATTGAGATGCTGTGGCATGACCTCAAGAAAGCGATTCACACCAGACATCCCAAGAATATTGCTGAACTGAAACAGTTCTGTAAAGAGGAATGGTCAAGAATTACTCCTGACCGTTGTGCACGTCTGATCTGCAACTACAGGAAACGTTTGGTTGAGGTTATTGCTGCCAAAGGAGGTTCAACCAGTTATTAAATCCAAGGGTTCACATACTTTTTCCACCTGCACTGTGAATGTTTACATGGTGTGTTCAATAACAACATGGTAACATTTAATTATTTGCATGTTATTTGTTTAAGCAGAGTGTGATTGACTATTGTTGTGACTTAGATGAAGATCAGATCACATTGTATGACCAATTTGTGCAGAAATCCATATCATTCCAAAGTGTTCACATACTTTTGCTTGCAACTGTATATATATATATATATATATATATATATATATATATATATATATATATATATATATATATATATATATATATATATATACATACAGTGGATATAAAAAGTCTACACACCCCTGTTAAAATGTCAGGTTTCTTTGCTGTAAAAAAATGAGACCAAGATGAATCATTTCAGAACTTTTTCCACCTTTAATGTGACCTTTAAACTGTACAACTCAATTGAAAAACAAACTGAAATATTTTAGGTGGAGGGAAGAAAAAAAAAAAAATAATGTGGTTACATAAGTCTGCACACCCTCTTATAACTGGGGATGTAGCTGTGTTCAGAATTAAGCAATCACATTCCAAATCGTGTTAAATAGGAGTCAGCATACACCTGCCATCATTTAAAGTGCCTCTGATTAACCCCAAATAAAATTCAGCTGCTCTAGTTGGTCTTTCCTGAGGGATCTCATTTTTTAAATGTATCAGTCAGGAGAAGGGTACAAAAGAATTTCCAAGTCATTAGATATACCATGGAACACAGTGAAGACAGTCATCATCAAGTGGAGCAAATATGACACAACCGTGACCTTACCAAGAACTGGAGCTCCCTCCAAAATTGATGAAAAGACGAGAAGAAAACTGGTCTGGGAGGCTACCAAGAGGCCTACAGCAACATTAAAGGAGCTGCAGAAATATCTGGCAAGTACTAGTTGTGTGGTACATGTGACAACAATCTCCCGTATTCTTCATATGTCTGGGCTATGGGGTAGAGTGGCAAGACGAAAGCCTTTTCTTACGAAGAAAAACATCCAAGCCAGGCTGCATTTTGCAAAAACACATCTGAAATCTCCCAAAAGCATGTGGGAAAAGGTGTTATGGTCTGATGAAACCAAGGTTAAACTTTTTGGCCATAATTTCAAAAGATATGTTTGGCGCAAAAACAACACTGCACATCACCAAAAGAACACCATACCCACAGTGAAGCATGGTGGTGGCAGCATCATGCTTTGGGGCTGTTTTTCTTCAGCTGGAACTGGGGCCTTAGTTAAGATAGAGGGAATTATGAACCGTTCCAAATACCAGTCAAAATTGGCACAAAACCTTCAGGCTTCTGCTAGAAAGCTGAACATGAAGAGGAACTTCATCTTTCAGCATGACAACGACCCAAAGCATACATCCAAATCAACAAAGGAATGGCTTCACCAGAAGAAGATTAAAGTTTTGGAATGGCCCAGCCAGAGCCCAGACCTGAATCCGATTGAAAATCTGTGGGGTGATCTGAAGAGGGCTGTGCACAGGAGATGCCCTCACAATCTGACAGATTTGGAGTGTTTTTGCAAAGAAGAGTGGGCAAATCTTGCCAAGTCAAAATGTGCTATGCTGATAGACTACTACCCAAAAAGACTGAGTGCTGTAATAAAATCAAAAGGTGCTTCAACAAAGTATTAGTTTAAGGGTGTGCATACTTATGCAACCATATTATTTTATTTTTATATTTTTTCTTTCCTCTACATAAAAGATTTCAGTTTGTTTTTCAATTGAGTTGTACAGTTTATAGGTCACATTACATGTGGAAAGAGTTCTGAAATGATTTATCTTTGTCTCATTTTTTTACAGCACAGAAACCTGACATTTTAACAGGGGTGTGTAGACTTTTTTTATTATATATAAATATACACACACACAACTCTGCTACAATGTAAAGTAGTAAGTGTACAGCCTGTATATGCTGTCCCCTCAAAATAAATCAACACATAGCAATTAATGTCTAAACCGTTGGCAAAAAAATTGAGTACACCACATGTGACTCGTTAGTGTTACAAGGTCTCAGGTTATAATGGGGAGTAGGTGTGTTAAATTTGGTGTTATCACTCTCTCATACTGGTCACTGGAAGTTCAACATGTCAAATTTACTCTCTGAGGATCTGAAAAAAAAGAAGTGCTGCTCTACATAAAGATGACCTAGGCTATGAGAAGATTGCCAAGACCCTGAAACTGAGCTGCAGCACGGTGGGCAAGACCATACAGCGGTTTCACAGGACGGGTTCCACTCAGAACAGGCCTTGCATGCTCAGCTCATATACAGAGGTTGTCTTTGTGAAATAGACTTATGAGTGCTGCCAGCATTGCTGCAGAGGTTGAAGGGGTAAGGGGTCAGCCTTTCAGCGCTCAGACCAAATGCCGCACACTGCATCAAATTGGTCTGCATGGCTGTTGTCCCAGAAGGAAGCCTTTTCCAAAGATGCACAAGAAAGCCCACAAACAGTTTACTGAAGATAAGCAGACTAAGGACATGGATTACTGGAACCATGTCCTATGGTCCCATGAGACCAAGATAAACATATTTGGTTCAGATGGTGTCAAGCGTGTGTGGCAACAACCAGGTGAGGAGTACAAAGACAAGTGTGTCTTGCCTACAGTCAAGCATGGTGGTGGGAGTCTCATGGTCTGGGCCTGCATGAGTGCTGCCGGCATTGGGGAGCTACAGTTCATTGAGGGAAGCATGAATGCCAACATGTACTGTGACATACTGAAGCAGAGCATGATCCCCTCCCTTCTGAGAGTGGGCCGCATGGCATTATTCGAATACCCCTCCAAGACGACCACTGCCTTACTAAAGGTAAAGGTGATGAACTGGCCAAGCATGTCTCCAGACATAAACCCAATTGAGCATCTGTGGGGCATCCTCAAACGGAAGGTGGGGGAATGCAAGGTCTCTAACATCCACCAGCTCCGTGATATCATCATGGAGGAGTGGAAGAGGACTCCAGTGGCAACCTGTGAAGCTCTGATAAACTCCATTCCCATGAGCGTTAAGGCAGTGCTGTAAAATAATGGTGGCCACACAAAATATTAACTCTTTGGGCCCAATTTGAACATTTCCACTTATGGGTGTTCTCACTTTTGTTGCCAGCAGTTTAGACATTAATGGCTGTGTGTTGAGTTATTTTGAGGGGACAGCAAATTTACATTGTTATACAGGCTGTACACTTACTACTTTACATTGTAGCAGTGTGTCATTTCTTCAGTGTTGTCACATAAAAAAGATATAATAAAATGTTTACAAAAATGTGAGGTGTGTACACACTTTTGTGAGATACGGTGTATATATTTGTACTCCTGTATTGTGACATTGTTTGCTTCTTCTTAACTAGAATCACGTAATGACCTACAATATGTTAGTATTTTTCAAGACTTTAATTGGTGAGGTTAATAGTGCTTGTTGTCATTTCTTTTGTTCATATACTTGCCAAGAGTGAAATGACCAATAAGAAACAGAGAAAAATGATGAAATTCAACTTACTTGATATTACACAATAATATCTTGAAATGTTACAAACTATGATGTATCCTGGGGCTAGTAAACATTTTTTCACACTTTTTTTTTTTTTTTAGAAATGAGTGAAAGGGAGACTTGGGAGTTGAAACTACATCAGTTAACAGTTCCAATACATTCTGCAGACGTGCATGCTTGATTTCTATCTTCTAAATAGTTTTTCCATTTTCAGTGGTTCATCCCACTTCACAGACTGATAAACCGATATGCTATAGATAATAAAGGAGGCATCCAGCACAGCTTACAAGTGATTAAATAAATGGCTTTTTTTTTTACTTTTTAAAATTTCAAATGAGTATGGAGTTAAATGTTGTTGTTCTATTGTGTATAATAATCATAAAGTGGTTTTTACTCAGAACATCATTAATGTGGGTTCTTCTATTTACAGGAAATGGGTCAGACTCCTATGAAATACAATTTCTGGAACTTCAGCAAAGGCTCTTTCGTGCAGGGCAAGAGAATCAGAAGAGATCAAATGATCTGAGCACAGTTTTAGATGAAATCAAGAGAGCTGTGGCAGAAAAGAGAAATGCTTTTGAGAATCACACAGGTATAAGAAGTAAACTTGCTTTCCTTGCACATCTAACAAATTCTAAAAAAAAAAAAACTTTTTTTTTTTTTTACTTTAGAGTTATTTGTAGGTCTTGCATTCAAGTGTTTTGGAATCACTGATTATTGAAATAAAAATGATAGATTGCAGAAGAAAAAGCTCACAAATTATGATCTGGTTATCTGAAGCACTATTTTTTTTTTTTTTTTTATTGGCCCAAAATTTTGTAAATGATTTTAAATGTAAGAGATTTAATTACATGGAGTCAGCCACACTGTAGGATTTACTGCACTTAAAGGCATATCGAAGTGAGCTGGATTGTGAATTAGTAGTGAATGGAAATATTTTATTGCATGAAAAAAAATCCCAAAATAAACATTTAGGCGCTTATATTAAAGTCCGCAAAATGTCTTGTAATTTCTGATAGGCTAAATTAGCATCAAATTTAAAATAATGTGTTTTGGCCAATCAGGTTAGCTGAAACATTTGGTTTAAACTCTGGGGTTCCAGTTTTTGCTGTAGAGCAGCCTGGGATATGTAGTGTATCACTGATATGTGCCATGTATTGCTGCAAGGAGGTTAGCTGAGCAAGCAACACCAGGGGCCTCATTCTATTACCGGCCGTAAATCGGCCGTAAGGCTGCGATTCCTTGCGGGGGTTCTGTTAACTCGCGATTCTATTATACGGCCCCGCAAGGATCTCCTCTTACGGCCGGCCGCATATCTTGGAACCGTCCGTAATCTCAGAAATCTAAAAACGCAAAAATAAATTCAAGCCTGCACTGTACAGCTCTGTAAATGCCAGGGATCATATTGGGGGACAAGAGGATTAAAAGAAACCCACTCTCAAGCTTGCACATCAGCCCAAACCCGAGTTCAAATTAACTGTTTATTTTCCGGCTGCGGCGTGGGCGGGTCTGAAGTGCTCCAAGCACTCTGTACTTTTTACATGGATATTTTACGGATATTAAAAATAAAATATTTTACGGATTTGAGTATAGGATAATTATGTGCTATTTTTTCTAACACCTAAAATCCCTTTATAGTCTTCTCAAAGTGCAGGATGGCTTTATTTGAGCTATTTTATGTGCTTAATTGGTGCTAGCGGGACCTCTTTCCTGCAAGTAAGCTGCGGTTAGTTTTTAGCCTTGCAGAGAGGGTTCCCGGAGCAATTGAATTGCAAATAGGAATTTCTTACGGCCGAAACTCTTGCGGCCGTTTTAGATCAAAGGCTTTCCTCTGGCGCGAGCGGCACTTAAAATTACATATATAGTTCTCAGCATCGCGGGCTTGCCAAAAAACATTGGTAACGCAATGTTAAAACTGTGGGCTCGCAAAGAGAGCCCGATGCAACTGCAGCCCTCTCTTTGCGAGAGCCACGCTTGCGGCCAGGCAAGGGGCACCGAAGGGGCTTCTTGCACTCGTGAGATAAGCGCCATAGGCGCTCATCCCTACGACCTCGTACAGCTTAGGCAGAGAGCACTGGTGGAGATGAGCTCCGTAAGCGCTCATCCCTTCGACCCCGCACGACTTAAGCATCATACCTACTACCCGCGGGACTACAGATCAACAGAAGATTCAAATACACAACTCACAGTGCGAGACCCGTAGCACTTTGAAAATATCACCTGCAAAATTTACGGCCCGTAAAACAAGTCCAATTTCTAGAGTTTCGCCACTCAAAAATCACTTATGCGAGAGAAAAAATAGCTGCCAAAGAAAATGAGGCTACACGACCCCTAAGCACGCAAAACACCGCCAAGCACATACGACTTTTACCCAGGAACGTACAGGGTACAAAATACACTATTAGGAAGGATGGCAAATGCTCCACACCCGCGTAACACATACACAATCGCCACCATTTTACAACACTAATTTACAACTAATAACATTACCATTCTAAAATTCCTATTTACACAACTAAACAAATGGTTTTGCCTCGCGCACGCAGTCTATTTACACTGCACACTTGCCACATTGCTGACACTTTCTCCTCAGGTTACCAACAGTCCAAATGTACATTGTATGCTGCAGGAAAAACAACAGCAATTGTTAGCTCTTCAGCATATTGATTGCTGGACATATTAATTACAAATAGGTAAAGGATATTCATTTATTTAATTTAATTATTCCAAAAAAATTGATTTATATAATAAAAAACAGGGGAGAGGCTCTCGGCGCGGAGCTCACAATGAACTCTGAGGGTACTCAGAGGAGCAAAAGTACACAAGGGGAGAGGCTCGCAATGAGCGCCGAAGGTACTCAGAGGACTAAAAGCCTTACATTGTGTGGCAAACAGTATTACCTGCCTTACAATTTTATTGCCGTAATTTTTTGACCGGCAAGTCGCTAGTGTAGAATAATGTACAGTAGGTACAACTGGCAGATTACATAAACAAGTTCTAAGTGAGTAGAAATAAAAATACAGTACAATAGGGCAACAGACAGTTTGGTACAATAGAGTTGAAGTCCCTACAATAGGGTTGAGGTCCAAAGACCTTACAATTTAGACGAATAGAAATTTTGGAATTGAGGGAACTTTACATGTTTTATGAAAAATTCCCTTTTGGATTATACAGATTTCTAAATGTGTAAAAGAAGAGATGAAAAAGAAAGATAGGATATACTAGAATAAGAGTGGGGACTGCTAGGTGTGTGCTGGTGTGAAGGCAAAGTTAGAAAAGGGAATATGCAGAGTGACTTGAAGGTGGCAATAAATAATGAAAAATAAATTTAGTTTTTGTTTTTTTATATAGTTATACTGGGAACCAATAGCCATCAACCATGGTAGATAGACATACTGACTTTGTTATAAACTGGTGTTATAATTTTCCTACAAACTGAAATATCTGCTTGTTGTTTAAATGTTTTAATAGTTATTGTTGCAATTGACAAATTCTATTAAACTAATGTTTTTTTCTTACAGTTGAGGAAATAAAATGGAAGGTTTTGAATATGACCAACAAACTCCCTGTGCAATTTACAAATTTGTACATGTTCTTGCCTCATCTGTTGCCACATGAAGACAGCTTGCAGCCAAATATACTTTATGGACACGGAAGAACTGGCGGTGAGCAAATATGATTTACTCATCCTCCTAGGATTTAGTTTGGGTGCTCTCGATTTAAAGGAAGGCTGTTGTGAAGTCATTTTTTGTATTACTATTTTGTTCTAGTTTAATTTGATGTCCTGATATTGATCACCTTAAAGGTTCGCTCTAAACTAGGAAAAACTTCTGGTCATTCTGAGGATTGTCAAGAACAAAAAAACATGCACAGTTGTGTAAACTGTGAGCAAAGAAGCAATTTCAGAAAAAAAAATCATTTTAGAATACTCTGCTAGCATGGAAGACGCCATGATGGTCATATTTGAATTTTCACATTTTCAAGATTTAAGGGGGCAGGTAAAGAGCAGGGCAAGCCAAGGTTACAAGTACATATGCATGCATCCTTCATCTGAGCATGTGGGGTGATGTGGATGGTGTTAAACGAATATCTAAATTCACAGACGAGTCAACAAATCGCCCTCCCCCTACTCCATAATAGGTAAGAATAGCAGAACACAGTGTGAAAGACCTAAACATGGAATCATTTGGGCAGAAGTAGTGTCTACTAAAGTAAATCCTTTTGTTTTCCCCTAAAAAAAAGTTTTTCCCCCACTGCTTACATAGCTGCTAAAGTTGTTTAGTTTGTTAGACTTCACAAACATAAAAACTTTTATCCCAGTTTATTTTGTCCCAGTGCTTCTTTATAATTAGGTTGACATTTAGTGAGTTAAAAAGAAGGTTGGTAAATAGATTTTAAAACTAAATTCAATGTCTGAACCAATTTGAGTAATACAAAGTCTTCTCTACTTGTCAGGCTTACTGCTTGTATAATCATTCTGTATCAGATTAGATTTAAAGTGCATGGCAAAGGTGATGTGATAATCCCAAATTATTTAACATCATTTAAAAGAGGGAGTTTTAAAGGTTACAAAAATGTGTAATTGATAAAGCAAGAAATAATGATTTACCCAGTAACTAAATTGGTGTTGTGCCTTGACATGCCCATGTTGGACTTGATCAAGGGAATTCCTGACATTGTGCAAAGATTGTCTGTACACGGTTGTCTGTTCTAACATATATTTTGCAATGTGTTAAAGCTTCTGTTTTAAATGTTTGATTAATAATTTGGTAGTTCTATGTCCAGAGAGTAAGAAAAGTATATATTAAATTAGGGCATGGGAGAAGCTAAGTCTTTACATATTATTGATCCTTTAAGACTGTTGGACATGCAGTTGTTTTAATTAATAAAAAAAAATAATTAAAATAGTATTTGAATAAAACAAATGTCCATATAGCTTATAAAATTCGAAATTGAATCTGAACATTGCAACCTCAAGAAGATCTGTTATTAAGCATGGATAGTTTGAGAATCATCTGTTATTAGTATTCTTTTCCTAAATTTTGCTGTTTTGTAGGTTGCTTTAGTAAAAAAAGATTTTTGTCCTCTTTTTTTGGAATTTAGGAAAATACCTTGCATATGTGCTTGTGATTACATGTAGGGTGAACAAACGACTTTTCAACTCATTACTAATGGTTTAGAGACACATTAGACCCTACCTTGATTTGTTCCTGTCAGCATTTACCAGTTTAACCTGGCACATGTGGATGTTATACAGATTGAAGCTAAAAGCTGAAATCAACTGCATTGCTTACAGATCTCATAGTCGTAGTAACGTAGCCAATTAGACGGCGTCTTTAGAAGTTACCTACACATCACAAAGAGGAAGGTCTACATTTACATGTTTCTAGTTGAATACAGTACTAATTATTGAAAAGCAGAGGTGATCACAATCCTGACATTTCATGTCATTAACCTGACCAAACTATCATGTGGTCACAATTCCCACAATCACGTTGCACAATGGTCTGTATAATGTTGTGCAATACTATTGATTCTGGGAAATCCATTACTACGCACCGACGTGCTGAGATGGCTACCGAAGCAATTGGCATCGTCTGTATTAGTCCACGTCTTTACATGTGTTGAGATGTTTAATGCCATGCGTTTTATTTACATTTCATTTGAAGCCTTATTGGCAGCTAGTTGATGATGTGTGCACCACATACAGTGCCAACAGAATACTAGTAGCCAGATATAACAAACTCTGCCTTTTCAATGATATATTGAATGATTATGATTATTAATGTAATCTTAGTAGAACATGCATTCAAATATATGAATGGAAATGCTACATAATAATCCCAATGGTAATATTGTGTTGCTGGGATGTGTAGCGAGGACTTCTCTGACATAACTGTTTCTAAGGCAGCTATTAAGGTCCTCTTGATATACGGGTGTGGAGTCGTGGCCAAGCGAGTGCTCCAGGGCTGCTTAGATAGTATGCAGTTATGATGTGGTCAAATACTTTTTTCTAATCATGTTTATGGTGATCACTGGCACTACAAATATAAGTTAAGTCTTCATTTTAGTGTCCGCTTTGTTGCCACCTTATCTTGGTACAAGAACAGGATCAATGTTGAATAAAGTGCCCATAGATCGAGTGCCAAATACGGCATACATGTTAAACGTATTGCCATTTTTGTCAGTATTGTTCAGGATACAAATCCTTCTTTTTTCAGATATATGTTTTACAGACAATAAATTGTTGATTCTAATATTAAGATAATATTTCCACCAGATTAACATAATTGGTTTTTTTTATGTGCAGTGTAAAATGTAAGCAAAATGTTTCTGGTGTTGTTGATTTTCACATAGGACTGAAAAAATATAAAGGTGATCTAATTTAATTGTATTGTCAGGCAAGGAAAAAATATGCATACATATATTTTATTATTACAGCACCAAGATGTGCACAGCAAGTAATTTTATAGCTCTGGGATAAATTGTGTGAAAGCAAGGATTTCCTGGCTACCACCCTAAACTGAACTAATTGAAGTTCAGATCATAACCAAATATGTGATGGTATGCACTGAGCACCAGGTTATCATTATGGTTTTCCACTGATTTGTGTAGAAAATCATTTAAAACCTTAGACTAATATCTTCATCCTTTATTTCAATCTATTCACCTTTTCACTGTACGTCTTGTTCTCTCTATACAATGACAGGCATACAAAGTTTCATATAATATAGAGGAGGAAGTTGGTTGCAACATTTGTACTGTTCCCCAGGACTTTTGAGCAAGTATACATAAGGCTGCATATAGATACTTGGAAAGTAGATCCCTGTAGTGGGAGCTGCATCCTAGGAAAGAAGAGTGTCCATAACAAAACAGCACTTTAATTGCAACAAATATCGGTTTGAGAATTGTGTTTTTCGGTATAGTTTAAATGTTGAAAGAGGGAGTTCTTAATATAGATTGAGTTTCAGAGGATGATTGGTCCAGACTGGATGCATGGGGAGGCCTTGCTATGTGTTTGGGAGAGGGAGCTTTATGTAGCACACTGTGCAGAAAATAATATTTGACAAATGTAGATGAGTTCGGCTAGAAATGTCCAGAGAGAACATTAGAACTAAGCTGCATATAAGTATGTATTTTGATGGTGATACATAAAGCTTGTACAGAATACAGAAAGAATGATGACTGAAAATGGTCCAAACACATGTGTGTCATCTCTTCTATTAATCAACTCAAAAAAGAGACCTGTGATACAATGGGTCAATCCTTGTTACAACATCTGCTGTGTTGAATAGAAATATTTGTTTATGTGACTAAATAGTACACGCCAGCTATTCTGTATAAGCTCAATACAGAAATCCTACCATTGTGTCATTCAATCCTCCCACCACCGCTTCCCCTATGAGTAGTCACTAGCGTATTTAACTTGCTGGAAATGTGATCATTCTGATACTTGGATATGGTTACACAGGTAATTTAAATACTCCTAGGGATATTTGACAGCAGCATATTAAACAATATGTTTTATGTTGTTTGTGTGCGTAGAAGTGCTTTTACTTGATGTTTACTTGCATATAATAATTGTGTATGTGTTTACGCTGACAAAATATTACAATATATGCCAATCAATGTTTTGTTTGCAATTACAGCTACCGTAGTTATTGGTATTCCTACAGTGAAGAGAGATAAACAGAGCTATTTGTTGGACACCTTGCAATCACTTTTCTCTGAGCTGTCGGCAAAAGAGAAAGAAGAATGTGTTGTGGTTGTCTTTATAGCTGAGGTAAGACACAAACTGAATTGGGGGTATAACCAGAAACAAGGAAGGGGTGTGTTTAGGTAATCCCCAGCAGCTTCCACCTTTCCTCATGACACTATCTACCATTTATTGTTGAATTTATTAAAGAGCTATAGAGAAGAAAGACAAACGCTTAAAGGACCACTGCATAATGATATATATATGTGTGTGTGTATATATATATTTTAAATTTTTGGAGAGTTATTGTTTTATCCATTGAGACAATGCCCGGCTTCGGGTCCAGTGAGGGGGAGGTGTGTCATGACAAATTCAATCTTATCTAGTTCTCAAACAAAAGCTCTGGGCTTCTGCCTCTTTCCTCCTCTCTCACAAATCCTTCGTCTCACAACTAAAAATACACGCCCATCATCCAGCTCTCAGGATGTGATGTAACCCACACAAAATTGATTCCTGTATTCATAAATGGTATCTTTAAAATGTAAACGATTTTCCCACAAATTGTTTTATGTCCATGGCTTACACCGCTGCTAATATTGTTAGGTTGGTTCATACTTGAGTACTTAATACTATGTCTCTCTCTTTCTGGAAATGCACTGATTCCAGTCATGACATAATATCAAACTGTAGATAGTAACAACTGTTCTGTCAATTAAATTATCTTAAAAGGAATTGCACTAAAATACGGGAAACTTACATTGAAGTTTGTAATTTGTTGTCTGTTATTCAGTGTTCCTGATCCTTCTGCCTATATTTGCCAACTCATTCAATTTCAGTAATTAGCGATTACCAAAAAGAGAGCCGAGATTGGTTGGGTCATCAGAAGCATTGATTGACTGGAAAAAATGACAAAGTTCAATTTAACATTACAGAAAGTACTAAACTTTTAAATCACATTCAATGGATAAACACTGTTACTACATTTTTTTTTCAATTTATACCATATTTCATACTTTTATTGGCTCTTTTTAACCTCACTCGTCCTCTTCTCCATTTTTAATAAAGGAACCATTAAAATATTTATTTTTAATTTTTTTATTATAGATGGGTTGCTGATTTTTTTTTTTTTTTTTTTTCAATTACAATCAGATTCTCCTATTAAACCATGTTTTGTAACTAAACTGTTTATTTTTCCTCAGTCCTTTTAAAAGTGTAACCCAACCATGACTTGCCTCACTAGCCAGCATTAACCAGCAATGTGACATTTTAATTTAACGGACGTCTCCACCTTTAAGGCATCTACTGCAGCTCAAGCACTTCCTATAAGGGCATATATAGCAGACTAACAAATTTACCTCTACAACACATACACCCTAGCGTAGATCACAACCCCCCCCCCCCCCCTCACTCTTCTTACCGCCATTATATTTTTGTCACATTTAGCTCATGCATAAAAAATGTTGTTCTTTTTTTTTTTTTTTTAAATGGTGTTTCCAAGGGGGCCTAAACCATCCTGTTGGCACTGAAGTCACAGTTCCTAAAGTCTTGATTTTTCTCTATGTAGGATATATTCATATACAGTTTCAAGCAAAAGTATGTGAACCCTTTGGAATGATATGGATTTCTGCACAAATTGGTCAAAAAATGTGATCCGATCTTCATCTAAGTCACAACAATAGACAATCACAGTCTGCTTAAACAAATAACACACAAAGTATTAAATGTTGCCATGTTTTTATTCAACACCCCATGTAAACATTCACAGTGCAGGTGGGAAAAGTATATGAACCCTTGGATTTAATAACTGGTTGAACCTCCTTTGGCAGCAATAACTATAACCAAACGTTTCCTGTAGTTGCAGATCAGATGTGCACAACGGTCAGGAGTAATTCTTGACCTTTTCTCTTTACAGAACTGTTTCAGTTCAGCAATATTCTTGGGATGTCTGGTTTGAATCGCTTTCTTGAGGTCATGCCACAACATCTCAATCGGGTTGAGGTCAGGACTCTGACTGGGCCACTTCAGAAGGCGTATTTTCTTCTGTTTAACCCATTCTGTTGTTGATTTACTTCTATGCTTTGGGTTGTTGTCCTGTTGTAACACTCATCTTCTGTTGAGCTTCAGCTGGTGGACAGATGGCCTTAAGTTCTCCTGCAAAATGTCTTCATAAACTTGGGAATTCATTTTTCCTTCGATGATAGCAATCCGTCCAGGCCCTGACACAGCAAAGCAGCCCCAAACCATGATGCCCCCACCACCGTACTTCACAGTTGGGATGAGGTTTTGATGTTGGTGTGCTGTGCCTCTTTTTCTCCACACATAGTGTTGTGTGTTTCTTTCAAACTCAACTTTAGTTTCATCTGTCCACAGAATATTTTGCCAGTACTTCCGTGGAACATCCAGGTGCTCTTGTGCAAACTGTAAACGTGCAGCAATGTTTTTCTTGGATAGCAGTGGCTTCCTATGGGGTATCCTCCCATGAAATGCCTTCTTGTTTAGTGTTTTACATATCGTAGATTCGCTAACAGGGATGTTAGCATATGCCAGAGACTTTTGTAAGTCTTTAGCTGACACTCTAGGATTCTTCTTCACCTCATTGAGCAGTCTGCGCTGTGCTCTTGCAGTCATCTTTACAGGACGGCTACTCCTAGGGAGAGTAGCAGCAGTGCTGAACTTTCTCCATTTATAGACAATTTGTCCTACTGTTGACTGATGAACAGCAAGGCTTTTGGAGATACTTTTATAACCCTTTCCAGCTTTATGCAAGTCAACAATTCTTAATCGTAGGTCTTCTGAGAGCTCTTTTGTGTGAGGCATCATTTACATCAGGCAATGCTTCTTGTGAAAAGCAAACCCAGAACTGGTATGTGTTTTTTATAGGACAGGGCAGCTGTAACCAACACCTCCAATCTAATCTCATTGATTGGACTCCAGTTGGCTGACACCTCACTCCAATTAGCTTTTGGAGATGTCATTAGTCTAGGGGTTCACATACTTTTTCCACCTGCACTGTGAATGTTTACATGGTGTGTTCAATAACAACATGGTAACATTTAATTCTTTGTGTGTTATTAGTTTAAACAGAGTGTGATTGTCTATTGTTGTGACTTAGATGAAGATCAGATCACATTTTATGACCAATTTGTGCAGAAATCCATATCATTCCAAAGGGTTCACATACTTTTGCTTGCAACTGTATGTATTATAGGGACTAAAGTGGTAATTTCTTAAACTTAGGGCTTGTTTACATTTCTTATGTAAGAATTCCTGTAAGGCTGTGGGCAAGCAAATGTGTGGAACTGTTGCATGGCTACCACAAAACAAAAATCCCATGATATGTAAGAATAACCCCCTATACCACAGGGTACCTATGGAAACCATAATAACCTTGCTACTATATATATATATATATATATATATATATATATATATATATATATATAGTTAATGTTAGGTGTCATTAAGGGCTCATCATATTAAGATACCATGGTAAGCGAAAGGAGTGGAGCTAAGCAGTACAGCACATTAGTCCGAAAACTATAAAAGTAAGCGCTACTAGCATTACAAAAATGGAAACTTTATAAATCAAGTATACTTTTGTACTTTCATTTTTACAGCCATTATTTTATAGTACAGTGGTCCTTTAAACATTAAATACGTTTTCTGAAAACATTTTGCTACAAGTCAAGTTCTCCAAAAGTGCATATTCTAAACATGACACTTCACCAATTTGGAGTCTCTCTGACATCATGTGAAAGGGGTCATGTACTACACACTTATAATATAATAAATATAACTTGTATTGAAATATTTTACTGCTTTGACATATTTTTCCACACTCATTTCTTAAATAAAAACAGTATTATTTATGTCAGAACAACACTATTCTAACTAAAAAGGGTTACTCTTCTAATCTGGATGGAAAGACTATAAATAAAGTGTAATAAAGAATTGATATATTAAAAATATCATACAAAATCTGATACAATATTTACTTACAGTATAGAGAGCGTTCAAGCAGTTGACCAATGCTTCACAGGAATTTATTTCTTAACAACCTTCTCTGTGTGCCCAACTATGATGATATGCTGCGTCACATTTTCTTTCTCATGCTGCTCTTTTTGTTTTAACAAGCATATTCTTTATATTTGAATATTCTTGGAAATGGGAGCTCCTTGAAATTGCTCTGTGCCCTGCTACTTTATAGTCTGGCCTGTTGTGCTGCTCTAACATAAATATATCATTTTGTTTCAGGTCAATCCACAGTATGTGAATGATCTTGCAAACAATATCAAAGAAGGGTAAGTGATTAATGACTATTGTGATATTCTTAGGCTTAAATGGAAATATAAATAAACAATGACAGTAGCTGGCAGAGAGATCGTGTTCTTGTTTATATATTTCCAATACAACCCTTACAAAAGTGAGTTATTGACATCTCTATTTTTTTTAGCCTGTTATCTACAATATTATTTATACCAAAAAAACATTTTCCTATTTTGAGGTTATGTCTTACATCGGTCTGTTCTCTTTAATTACAAAAGAAAAATATTTCCAAAAAATAAAAAAAAAATATCAGCAGGACCCTCACCCCCTGATGTACCAATGTGTTGTCTTGTTTTATCTGCATGAGCATGTCTATCCATGGTTTATTGTACCCTGGTGCTACAGAATCTGATGTTGCTCTAAAATTAAGATGTAAAAATAATATACGGTAAGTTTAACAATTTAGAAGCCCATGAGACAAGAGATAAAGTGGGTGCAGACAGGGACATTCCCCTCATGTTAAGTTTTTTTCTTTCTTTTTTATTCATTTCATTTCTTTTAACATGTCAGTTATTTTATTAATCCCATAGTTACCTCTCTTTCTAATTTCACTTATTTTTCCTCACCTTTGTTCGCTCCCCTCCCCCCCTCTTCAATATCCTCTGTCATTTCTTTCATCTTTCCCAGTGCCCATTCACCGTCTCCATCCCTTATCTCTTTTTATACACAATTTCCTCTTTGTGCTATGTCATTATGTTCTCCTTTCCTCTCCTCCTATTGCCCCTTGCCGCCTCTCTCGTCTCTTCCAATCTCTCTTAACCAGACCTTGTGGTCTCCCCACAAGACCGTTTTGATACTGACAAAAGACTGGTTAAATTCAGATGTGTTATAATGCAGACATATGCTGTAAAGAGACTGTGTAAAGAGATTGGGATATTTATTGTCCCCCTCCCCAACCCACCTCATTACAAAACACTGAAAACTGTATATATTACGATTTTGAGTTGGAATAAGGTTGTATATTTTCTGACATGTTCTTGATATGTAGATATACATTCAGGTGTTTTATTTGCTTCCTCCCCGTTTTTTGGTAGAGATCGGATTATCCACTCAAATTAGTATTATCTTGCAATGGGGTCTGAAATTTTAGATTTAAAAAATACAACAATTGCCTCTATCCTCAATAAATGCATTTTATTTGCTTAAAAATCAGAAAATATGCTCTGGCTGCTGAGATCAAAGTAAGCAGGTGGTAGGATTGTTTAATAAGGAATAAATGGATTAAAAGTATATAGTGGCAATTATCCCTTATCTAGTGTAGAGTGACTGTGTGATGCATGTCTGAGGGCTTCGCCAACTGTGCAGCCCACATTAAAATTGCTTTTAAAATAACAGTAAAGCGAACATACAGCTGTACATACAAATAAATATGATTGCACTTGGTTGTTCTTAAACATTTTGAGTGGAAGTGTTTGATAACTTGGCTGAAAGCTGGGGGAAGTGACCTCCCTCTCTCCAACCCTCTTTATCTTGAGTCATTAATTATCTCCCAGAGTGGGAAGTGATAAACATGACTGTGCTCAGCTGGATAAAGTCACATAGACTTTTGTGTGTACTGATAATAATTATAGGACTGTACGAACAGGGCATGCACCTTTTCTTTATGACTCCCCGCTGTGACCGTTCATTAATGGCCCGAGATAAAGAGAGTTTGAAACTAAGAAGTTTTCACTGTAAGGTTAGGATAAGATGACATGGTATTGACTGCTAGGAATAATATATACTAATTTAGGTTTCTCAAACAACTTATGCAAATTTCACAGTCAGATTCTCCTATTAAACCATGTTTTGTAACTAAACTGTTTATTTTTCCTCAGTCCTTTTAAAAGTGTAACCCAACCATGACTTGCCTCGCTAGCCAGCATTAACCAGCAATGTGACATTTTAATTTAACGGACGTCTCCACCTTTGAGGCATCTACTGCAGCTCAAGCACTTCCTATAAGGGCATATGTTAAAATTAAACATTTACCCATTCATTGTCTGATAAACTGTTGCTGCAAGTGCACTCTAGCAAGATGAAAGCAATGAACAGTTGCCAGACATTGCATTAACAGCCTCTCCAAGCACTAATCATCTCTACTAAGAACCAATCTGTATAAACCCATCAGCTGTTTTTTTGTCTTCACCATTCATAAATATTTAATTTTCTTCTTCCCACAGTTTTCCTCATGAAATTCACTCTGGTGTCCTTGAGGTCATCTCTCCCCCAGCACACTATTACCCAGATTTTACCAATATTAAGGAAACCTTTGGGGACTCGAAAGCGAGAGTAAGGTACTGTAAAAGAATTTGCTAAGTGTTTGTACACTAATGGGTCTAATGTTGTAACAGCAGTGTTAATGGGAAAACTATTCTGTTTGAACCAAGCTCTCTCTCTGTGTGTGTGTGTATGTGTGTATATATATATATATATATATATATATATGTGTGTATATATATATATATATATATATATATATATATATATATATATAATTAAATAGTACATCTGTGTTCACATTTGAATGTCTAAAACCAGATAAAAAACCTGCTTCCAGCTCAGAATACCAAGAAAAACAGCTATTCTGGGAAACTGAGCTGGGACATGCAAATGTGCCCATAAATGCCTCGCTCTTCAATCCATAGCCATTATCAAACATGACTTCCTTTAAGCTTATGCATGCTGTATTACACCGCTTTTAATGCAAAGCCAAGGGTGGATTAAACACAAGCTGAGTATCCTATCCATGTACAGCTGTTTCAAGCTTACTGGCTATCATCAGCATGGAGCGGAATCTCAGCCTGTGTTGTGGACTTTATGAGTAGGTTGTTCACCTCAACAATCATTTATAATATGATGGACAAAAGAGCGATAGAAGCCCTCCACCGTACAGTAGTGCAGTAAATAAATAGTACATCTGTGTTCACATCTGAATGTCTAAAGCAAGTTAAAAAGCCTGCTACCAGCTCAGAATTCTGAGAAAAACTGTTATTACACTGCATTCTGGGAGGCTGAGCTGGAACATGCAAATGTACCCACAAATTCACATTTATAAATTGTGTGTGTGTGTGTGTGTGTGTGTGTGTGTATATATATATATATATATATATATATATATATATATATATATATATATATATATATATATATATATGTGTATATATGTATGTGTGTGTGTATATGTATGTATGTATGTATGTATATGTATATATATATGTATATATATATATATATATATATATATATATATATATATATATATATATATATATATATATAAACGTATTTATCGGCATATAACACGCACCGGCGTATAACACGCACCTCATTTTAAGAAGGGAATTTCAGTGAAAAAAAAAAAAATTCAAATAAAGAACTTTGAAGCAAAATCCTCAACCTCAACCTCCCTCCTCATCCTCCCTCCTCAACCCCCCATCCTCCAACCCCCCAATCCTCATCCTCAACCCCCCCAATCCTCATCCTCAACCCCCCCATCCTCATCCTCAACCCCCCCATCCTCATCCTCAACCCCCCTCCTCAACCTCAACCCCCCTCCTCATCCTCAACCTCCCTCCTCATCCCCCTCCTCAAATCCCCTCAACCCCCCTATCGTCAACCCCCCTATCGTCAACCCCAACCCCCCTATCGTCAACCCCAACCCCCTATCGTCAACCCCAACCCCCCTATCATCAACCTCCCTCCTCATCCCCCTCCTCAAATCCCCTCAACCCCCTATCATCAACCTCCCTCCTCATCCCCCTCCTCAAATCCCCTCAACCCCCCTATCGTCAACCTCCCTCCTCATCCCCCTCCTCAAATCCCCTCAACCCCCCTATCGTCAACCTCCCTCCTCATCCCCCTCCTCAAATCCCCTCAACCCCCCTATCGTCAACCTCCCTCCTCATCCCCCTCCTCAAATCCCCTCAACCCCCCTATCGTCAACCTCCCTCCTCATCCCCCTCCTCAAATCCCCTCAACCCCCCTATCGTCAACCTCCCTCCTCATCCCCCTCCTCACATCCCCTCAACCCCCCTATCGTCAACCTCCCTCCTCATCCCCCTCCTCAAATCCCCTCAACCCCCCTATCGTCAACCTCCCTCCTCATCCCCCTCCTCAAATCCCCTCAACCCCCTTATCGTCAACCCCCCTATCGTCAACCCCCCTATCGTCAACCCCAAACCCCCTCAACGCCCCTCCTCAACCCCCCTATCGTCAACCCCAAACCCCCTCAACGCCCCTCCTCAACCCCCCTATCGTCAACCCCAAACCCCCCCTCCTCATTCCAAACCCCCCCTCCTCATTCCAAACCCCCCCTCCTCATTCCAAACCCCCCCTCCTCATTCCAAACCCCCACTCCTCATTCTAAAACCCCCTCCTCATTCTAAAACCCCCATTCCTCGACCTAAACCCCCCTCCTCATTCTAAAACCCCCATTCCTCGACCTAAACCCCCCTCCTCCTCAACCTAAACCCCCCTTAATACCTCCCCCTCACTTACCTGCTTCTGCTCCGGGTCAAGGAGCGGATGCCGGAGCAGAAGTAGGTAAGTGAGGGGGAGGTATTTAGGGGGGTTTAGGTTGAGGAGGATGGGTTAGAATGCAGAGGGGGTTGAGAATGAGGAGGGGGGAGGGAATATCGGCGTATAACACGCACCTATCATTTGCCCCCTATTTTCAGGGAGAAAAAGTGCGTGTTATACGCCGATAAATACGGTGTATATATATATACAGACAGACAGATAGATATAAATACACACAGTGGATATAAAAAGTCTACACATCCCTGTTAAAATGTCAGGTTTCTGTGCTGTAAAAAAATGAGACAAAGATAAATCATTTCAGAACTTTTTCCACCTTTAATGTGACCTATAAACTGTACAACTCAATTGAAAAACAAACTGAAATCTTTTAGGTGGAGGTAGAAAAAATAAAATAAATAATAATGTGGTTGCATAAGTCTGCACACCCTCTTATAACTGGGGATGTAGCTGTGTTCAAAATTAAGCAATCATATTCCAAAGCATGTTAAATAGGAGTCAGCATAGACCTGCCATCATTTAACGTGCCTCTGATTAACCCCAAATAAAGTTCAGCTGCTCTAGTTGGTCTTTCCTGAAATTTTCTTAGTCGCATACCACAGCAAAAGCCATGGTCCACAGAGAGCTTCCAAAGCATCAGAGGGATCTCATTGTTAAAAGGTATCAGTCAGGAGAAGGGTACAAAAGAATTTCCAAGGCATTAGATATACCACGGAACACAGTGAAGACAGTCATCATCAAGTGGAGAAAATATGGCACAACAGTGACATTACCAAGAACTGGAGCTCCCCCCAAAATTGATGAACATACGAGAAGAAAACTGGTCTGGGGGGCTACCAAGAGGCCTACAGCAACATTAAAGGCGCTGCAGGAATATCTGGCAAGTACTGGCTGTGTGGTACATGTGACAACAATCTCCATATTCTTCATATGTCTGGGCTATGGGGTAGAGTGGCAAGACGAAAGCCTTTTCTTACGAAGAAAAACATCCAAGCCAGGCTACATTTTGCAACAACACATCTGAAGTCTCCCAAAAGCATATGGGAAAAGGTGTTATGGTCTGAACTTTTTGGCCATTATTCTAAAAGATATGTTTGGCGCAAAAACAACACTGCACATCACCAAAAGAACACCATACCCACAGTGAAGCATGGTGGTGGCAGCGTCATTCTTTGGGGCTGTTTTTCTTCAGCTGGAATTGGGGCCTTAGTTAAGATGGAGGGAATTATGAACAGTTCCAAATACCAGTCAATATTGGCACAAAATATTGGCTAGAAAGCTGAACATGAAGAGAAACTTCATCTTTCAGCATGACAAAGACCCAAAGCATACATCCAAATCAACAAAGGAATGGCTTCACCAGAAGAAGATTAAAGTTTTGGAATGACCCAGCCAGAGCCCAGACCTGAATCCGATTGAAAATCTGTGGGGTGATCTGAAGAGGGCTGTGCACAGGAGATGCCCTCGCAATCTGACAGATTTGTAGTGTTTTTGCAAAGAAGAGTGGGCAAATCTTGCCAAGTCAAAATGTGCCATGCTGATAGACTCAGACTCATACCCAAAAAGACTGAGTGCTGTAATAAAATCAAAATGTGCTTCAATAAAGTATTAGTTTAAGGTTGTGCATACTTATGAAGCCATGTTATTTTATTTTTATATTTTTTCTTCCCTCTAGCTAAAAGATTTCAGTTTGTTTATCAATTGAGTTGTACAGTTTATAGGTCACATTAAAAGTGGAAAAAGTTCTGAAATGATTTATCTTTGTCTAATTTTTTTACATCACAGAAACCTGACATTTTAACAGGGGTGTGTAGACTTTTTATATCCACTATGTATGTATGTATGTATGTATGTATGTATGTATGTTTGTGTGTGTCTATTTTAAGGCCTCTCTCTTCTTTTTATACGCACACACCTTTCTCTCTCATATTAATTAGGTGCTTTGTTGTGCTAATTTGGATTACAGTCTGCTTGCCTAAAAATGACCTCCAATGTTATCAGGCAGTTATGTCCCCTCTCCCACAATTACCAAGCACTCAGTTGCACTTCAGCATACAGGAGCCACAACATCAGTGCTAAATATTTTAATCATGATTTACTGTAGAGAAAAACAGTACAGTGTATAGCCAGTTTTAATGCTCTTTAAGATTTAATCAACTTCCTAATGGGTGACCAGGTCCTTTAAGGGTTTTGAAGGGTTGATAATAATATACATTTAAATACAGATACAAAAGGAGTCGAGGGTCATGTCCTTAAGTATACAAACAATTAAATAATGCCCATGTGGTTACATAGTAAAGAATTTTAGTTGAAATTGCTATCATGACAGGTTCTTCAATATTGTAAACGTGACCAGAGGAAATTATTGCAACAACATGTGTATTGTTCTCTCTCACAGTAAAGGTACATCATATTAAAATGCTAAAGTTTGCAGTATAGTAATTGCTGGGCTCCTCACATCTTGGTGTGGTCGTTTAAAGGGACATGGCAATAATGGTTTTACTTTTTTTGCCCCAGAATGGGGGTATTTAATCATGTGTCTGTTTTTTTTTTTTTTTTTTTTCAAATAAAGGTCTCAGAACAAAAAAACATATTCAGAAGTTTTACTGCTCTTGGGTCTTGTCCTCTAGCCTCCAACAATTTGTGAACTGGAGGTAGGACAAGGGACTATTTACATATATATGCATTAAAAATACTTTATTCTTGATTCTTTAAAATGACAGCTGCACGTAAAAATAAAAAAAAATAAAAAATCTCTTGAAAACAAACAAAAAAAATGTATAAGATTCTTTGTAATGAGTGAAGAGAATGTTCAGAGCTGTGTGGGAAAAAAATTAGGATATAAGTCCTAACTATAATCCTAACTGGTTAGTCTATTTGGTTCCTAAGCTCTAGTGTCTTTTTCAAAGGGGGAATAAGCTGCTAACATCTTTAAAAAGACGCTAGAGCGTAGAAACGTGCGTTAAGGTCGGCTCAGCATGTGACATCACCCGCTGGCATCCTTAGAGGAGAACAGAAACTAGGGAGACTGCGTTGGCGGCCTTAAGGCAGGGAACTCTTGGGGCCTCATTCAATTCGGGGGCCATAACTCGGCCGCAAGTCAGTGATTCCTTGCGATCAGGTTATGGCCCCACGTAGCGATACGTCTACGCTGCTGTTCAATTGTCCGTCGCCGCATATGGGCTTGAAGCCTGCAAACTCATAGCATTGTAAATGCAAATATATATTGAATCCAGCACTGCAAATGATGGGGAACAGAATAGGTAACATAAGGATTAATAGCAAAACATTCTCAAGCTTGCACATCGCCAAAAACAAATACTTTATTTCATGTTTAATATACGTCCAAATTCCTTAGGGCCTGAATTACCTTCAAGCCCGTAACTCGCTATTCTATGACATCAAAGCATTAGGACATTACATGATGGTTGTAACCCGAAAATTAACATAATTTTTTTTTTACAATTTGAGACCTTGAGAATGTTGTGCTATTATTTCTAGCCATTTATGGGCTTGACGGAGGGTGAATCGTAGCATTGAATAGAGATGTCTTGCGGCTACAACTCTTGCGGCCGCGAAAGATCAAAGGCTTTGACTGAAGTAAGCTACAATTGAGCAAATCGCAAGGGATCGTAGCTAGAGGCTCGTAACACGATCAGAGGCCGCAGACGTAAGCCAATTGAATAGCTAAGTAGCTTGTGGTCTCCCCTCAAAAACGTAGCAATTGAATGAGGCCTTAGGTGTATGACTGCTTATAATATTACAAGCATAGGAGCTTCCTATGGATAGATTATAGCCCTAGAACAGGAAATGCCATGGTACAATTGTGCATTATTATGTAAACAAGATACAGAAGTGTGGAAATGATGGGGGTGGCCTGTTGGGTATAACTCATAAAAAGTATTTTTAGTGTATATATGTGAATAGTTCCTTGTCCTCCTTCCAGTTCACAATTTGTTTGTATCTATTAGTGTTAGGCAGTATTTGTGGGAGGCTTTATCTCCTATAAGTCATAAAGACTAAAGTTAGCTCTCTAAAATTCCTGTTCGTTTAATTGATGCTTAAAAAGGCTTTACTTACTATTTTTCATGCAAAAACATCTTGTGTAATATTTAAAATGCACTCCTTTTCAATGCTTTGAGAAGATGGTTGCGTTCATGTTCCTTTAAGTTGTAAATCATAATTGTAATACAGTGAATGATGAGGATTACTGTCACTATTGTAAACTTGAACAGTTTGTGATTAACAAACAAAACAGTATAAAGTCTATTTGTTCAGCTTTTCTATGACATTTAATTGTATTTATTTTATTTTAATGACATTTACAGAATTCAAGAGGATTAAGTAACAAAATGATGGCTACAACCACTGATTTGTATTGTCCTTATTCTACATATAAAATACAAAATTTAAAACCATAACCGCAAATTAAATAAATGGTAAAATAAAGTATTTTCTATGATTCCAGAGACTCTACATAATATCTTTTTTTTTTTTTTTTGTGTGTGTGTGTTTAGGTGGAGAACAAAACAAAATTTGGACTACAGTTTCCTCATGCTGTATGCACAACCAAAGGGTGTTTATTATTTACAGGTAATAATTTGCGTGCTAGTACTGTATATAACATAACATTTTCCAAAACATTTTTTTTCCAATTCAAAACAGAATTAACTGAATTGACAGGATATGAGCACATACTGCTATCCAAATCTTGCTTTATGCTGCATGGTGACACTTGGGATGACTCATTATTATCAGAATAGGAAATTGCCAGTCAAAAATTACGGCAATAACATTTTAAGCCTGGCAATGCTGTCGTCCACACAATGTGAGGCCCCCCTCTCTAACTTGGTAGCCTCGCGATGAGCGCCTTTGGCGCTTATAGTCATCTTCTCCCCACTCTATCACACCCGGGGTCTCTTTCTTTTGCTCCCTCTCCCTGCCCTGTGAGTTTTTTTTTTTTCTTCTTTATCTCCTTCCTCTGTGTCTCCCCCCCCCCCCACACACACACACTCCCTCCTGTGTCTTTCTTTTCCTCCCTCTACCTGCTCTGTGCTCTACGGGTCTGAAATCATTTGCGGGCTTGGGAAATTGATCAAATTCCCCAAGCCCAAAATGGTCTTCCGATTTGCGGCCTTGAAAAAAATGTAGGTCTTTACAGCGCTCGTTGCGCATGCACTCTATAGGCAAAAAGCAGCTTATGCGTATGCAGCACATCTCATTTTATTTTTATTAATATCTAGAAAATCCCTGTAATGATCATGTTGACACCTCCAGGGGTGTCTACACAGGCATCTGCCCCCCCCCCCCCCCCCCAATCAGCATGCAGCATCAGGGGAGCAATATTAACCCACTATTTACCTGCTGTTGCTTTCTCAGCCAATCTCCTTGCAGCTTCCTCTCTGCATGTCAGCAGCAATACATAGCACATATCAGTGATACACTACATATCCCAGGCTTCTTTACAGCACAAATAGAAACCCCAGAGTTTAAATCAAATGTTTCAGCTAACCTGATTAGCCAAAACAAATCATTTAAATTTGATGCTAACTTAGTCTGGGTTTGGAGGGTGTTAACACTAATGTTAAACTGTCAGAAATTGCAAGAGATTTTGCTGACTTCAAAATAAGTGTTTACATTTTTTTTTTTTGCATGAAAAAAAATCCCCAAATAAATGTTTGCATACACTATTAATTATCAGATGCATTCATAATCCAGCAAACTTACATATCCCTTTAAACCAATGAATACATCTGGTGTACATCAGTACAATTACTCCATTTTCTTTAGGTGCATATTTTAAAGGGCTACTGAATGCTCTAATAAGAACAGTTTTTTTTTATTATTCACTGCTCATTTAATATAATTTCTATTTAATGAGTTGTAATAGCAATATTCAATATGAAATTCACTTACAATTAGAATATCGACCTCCTGTTGAACAGATTGTCTCCACCCTGATCAGGTAATCAATATGGAAGAGGAAATATGGCTGAAATAGACATCTAAAGGGTTTTATGAACAAGCCGATGATGTATAATGCAAGACAATAATTTTATATTAAAAGCTTGATGCCAAAGAGAAACTAAATACTTTAATATAACAAAACGTGATATAACATCCTGCTAGAGAAAACCACCTCCTCCCATTAACCTTTATAGTTAATGGAAACCATCTGAGCTGGTGTTTGATTTTTCAAAGTAACTTTTTTTTTTTTTTTAAGACTCTCATATAATTTAATACTGAATATTGTGTTTTTTAATCACTGTATGTGAATTGTATTAGTGATTAGTGCCTTGCCAGCCTTATTTTCTTAATGCCGCCTAATATTCTGTGCATATATAGGTGTAGGTGTAATTAATGGATTGAGAGGCATTTCTTTTTTTAAATGCACCTGATGATAAAGTTATACAGAGCAGTCTTCTCTTTCTTTATATCCCTCTCTCTCTCTAGCAACCCTTTTTGTTCCTTCTAATTTCAATTAACAAACCATTGTATACCAGTGATTTACTGCTTTTATACTCAGTGGTTTCTTTAAAGACGTAATAGACTACACTTAGTTATATGCGATATCCCTCATGAAACCCAGTCTGGGTTTAATGAATCCCAGCTCAAGTAACATAGACACAGAATGGGAGACAGCTCATTATCTGGGCAGGTATTATTTCTAGAAGATTAGGATCTTGGAAAGGAATATCAAGTCTGTCTTGGCTGTTCGTTTCTGAAGTACTTTTAAAAATGATACAGCAGAGAATCCAAATGTGGTACAAGTGTGAGTAATCAGTTGAATGTTATTAAACAATATAGCATTTCCTACAGTAAACTTACATTGAAGTTTGTGATTTTTATTAGTTAGTCAACCTCTCTGATTTACCTGCAAAGCAGAGTCATATATATAGTTAATGCTTAGACCACAGGCGACAACATTAAATATTCTCTGAAGACATGCTCATAATAAGGAGAAAATAACAGCCCTCCATCTTTGGTTTTTCCTATTAACATTATAGCATAAATGAGAAAATGTTCCTTTGAAGTCTCCACAGGCCATGGCCGGATCCTAAGTCTCCGCCACTTCGTCCACAAACTCCAGAGATATTTGGTAATAATTATTTGTATTCATTCCAGGGAGACATTATAGGGAGATTTCAACCAGGTTTTTAAAAAGATGAGAATATAATCTGCTAAGAGATGGGTGAGTCTCTCGTTTATTAGAATATAGTTTTATTTAATTGAATTTATTTTTAATTGTTTGTAAATTAAGCATTTTAGACTTCTATTTACCGGCTATATGGCTGTTAGCAGAAATTGTAGCAGTTTATTTAGTAAGGGAGACAAGGCTAGAGAGAATATTCCTTAGAGGAAGCTTAAGTTGGACTACAAATAATTCTGTAGCAAGGCGCATAATATTTTACCAAATGTATTAGACTATTGGGCACTCCCACCAGATATGAATAAAGAACCTAGTACAGAGCAACCCCAAAAACAATTGGGCTTCTCCGAAGACTTCCATTTAGAAAGTCACTCTGGGGTGATAATAATTCTGTGTAGGTCTCTAAAATACTGCCTCGCCTCCGTTGAAGCGCCTTAACGTGAATTGCTCGCATCAGTGTCATCTAATGATTACATTACGTCAGCGAAATGTGTATCGGCGGCACCGACAGCGGCTACTCCGAACAAGTTTATTCTGAGAACCCATCCTCTGTAACAAAGCTAAGAGCAGTGCAGGAAGCTTTTGGTCATGTTGTGACAGCATCCTGGGGATAAATAGCAGATCCCACAAGTTAGATGACTAGTGAGTCAAGGAACTCTGCAATAATATCATAGGGACATAGGGCCTCATTCTATTATCGGCCGTAAATCGGCCGTAAGGCTGCGATTCCTTGCGGGGGTTCAGTTAACTCGCGATTCTATTATACGGCCCCGCAAGGATCTCCTCTTACGGCCGGCCGCATATCTTGGAACCGGCCATAATCTCAGAAATCTAAAAATGCAAAAATAAATTCAAGCCTGCACTGTACAGCTCTGTAAATGCTAGGGATCATATTGGGGGACATGAGGATTAAAAGTAACCCACTCTCAAGCTTGCACATCAGCCCAAACCCGAGTTCAAATTAACTGTTTATTTTCCGGCTGCGGCGTGGGCGGGTCTGAAGTGCTCCAAGCCCTCTGGACTTTTTACATGGATATTTTACGGATATTAAAAATAAAATATTTTACGGATTTGAGTATAGGATAATTATGTGCTATTTTTTCTAACACCTAAAATCCCTTAATAGTCTTCTCAAAGTGCAGGATGGCTTTATTTGAGCTATTTTATGTGCTTAATTGGTGCTAGCGGGACCTCTTTCCTGCAAGTAAGCTGCGGCTCGGTTTTAGCCTTGCAGAGAGGTTTCCCGGAGCAATTGAATTGCAAATAGGAATTTCTTACGGCCGAAACTCTTGCGGCCGTTTTAGATCAAAGGATTTCCTCTGGCGCGAGCGGCCGCAAGAGATAGCAAGGCACCGGCCGCAAGCCTGCCGGAGTCCCCGGCCGTAAGGGAATAGAATAGCAGAATAGCTTGCGGCCGGTCCTTGCGGCCCCGCAACGGCTGCGGCCGCTAATAGAATGAGGCCCACAGTGTCCTATAGATGCTGCTGTATGAATATTGTGTGGCCATATGTTTTGCTGAGAAGTTCTAATACATGGATTTTAACATTGATGGCTATACCTTATTAAGGCACTGCAATAGCTAAGGTGACAAATAGCGGGTAACACAAGTTTAGTGAGGATTTTAAGAGTCAGGGAACTCTGCTATCTTATTGTAGAGAAACAGTCTCCCAATGGATTTCAGTATATTTGTATACTGGGGGCCTCATTCTATTAGCGGCCGCAGCCGTTGCGGGGCCGCAAGGACCGGCCGCAAGCTATTCGGCTATTCTATTCCCTTACGGCCGGAGGCTCCGGCAGGCTTGCAGCCGGTGCCTTGCTATCTCTTGCGGCCGCTCGCGCCAGAGGAAAGCCTTTGATCTAAAACGGCCGCAAGAGTTTCGGCCGTAAGAAATTCCTATTTGCAATTCAATTGCTCCGGGAAACCTCTCTGCAAGGCTAAAAACGAGCCGCTGCTTACTTGCAGGAAAAAGGTCTCGCTAGCACCAATTAAGCACATAAAATAGCTCAAATAAAGCCATCCTGCACTTTGAGAAGACTATAAAGGGATTTTAGGTGTTAGAAAAAATAGCACATAATTATCCTATACTCAAAACCGTAAAATATTTTATTTTTAATATCCGTAGAATATCCATGTAAAAAGTCCAGAGTGCTTGGAGCACCTCAGACCCGCCCACGCCGCAGCCGGAAAATAAACCGTTAATTTGAACTCGGGTTTGGGCTGATGTGCAAGCTTGAGAGGGGGTTACTTTTAATCCTCATGTCCCCCAATATGATCCCTAGCATTTACAGAGCTGTACAGTGCAGGCTTGAATTTATTTTTGCGTTTTTAGATTTCACAGCTTACGGCCGGTTCCAAGATATGCGGCCAGCCGTAAGATGAGATCCTTGCGGGGCCGTATAATAGAATCGCGAGTTAACAGAACCCCCGCAAGGAATCGCAGCCTTACGGCCGATTTACGGCCGCTAATAGAATGAGGGCCTGGGTGATTAAAAAGTGCATTTTTATGCTGAGAAGATTTTACTAGTAGTATATTTTGACTTTGCTACGTAATTTGGTACAGTGAAGAGCTGTTGTGGCAACCTCCTACTTACTTGTAACTATAAGATTATTTGAGTAGCTGCATTGTGCAATCTATGCAAATGGCCCATGTTCCCAGTTAAACAGTTTTTCCTTTAACAATTATTGTTACTTGTTTGAGAGTATCCATTGTTGATCAGAGGGAGACGTAATTCTCTTATTTAAATCATAGAGAGAAAATTAGAATCAAAGGGATGAGGTCCTCTGATAAAAATATTTTCATTGAATCTCTCAATGGGTGACTCTCTTTCTCATTATTATTTATTAATTTTGTGGTCCACATAACTTAGTCCGTGAAGTTTGGTTTTACCAATTTTAATAAACTGTTTTTATTTTAGTCTTTTTAATATAAGCTCCTAATAAAAGTTAAGTATTAATGTACTATCGCTAGTCTTATCTAAGCTTGTCTCCCATCATTACTTAACCGATTAGCCTCTTCTGGGTTTTACGGACAAATCTTTAGGAAAGTGTACTATATTTCTCTTTTTTTTTTCTCTTTGGTTGTTATTTTCACTACTAGTTGGTGATTAGACTGTAGAACAACTTCACCAGTACTAAGTACCCTGACTGTGAGAACTTAATTATAATGGCATTGGATTTTGAGGGATATTTTGAAAGGTGGTGTAAATGTGTTGTGACTTTATAGTCTTACTGGTAAGTTCAGGCCTTTTTTTTTTTTCTTATTATTAAATATCCCTAAAATACTGTAATTGAGAGACCCTTGTGACAAATTAGTCTAGGATTCTTTCCATTTATCCTGTTCCCACCGTTGAGCTAAATCTGTCTCCCATTCAGTTATGTATTTATCTTTTGAAGGTTATTTTTAATGCTCGAAACTAGAAATAATTTTAAACGGATTAAAAAAATAACATTGCAGGGCTCCAATGCGATTGATGGATATCTTCCGTTCTAATTCAACTCTGCCCTTTGCATTTGTCATAAGAGTCTTCTATTGGTCTACCTCCTCTAAAGCTCGAGACTGAGAGAAGTGAACAAAAATAAAATAGTAGCTGTTGGTGATTCCATTTTGTGGACAACATACTAATGAAGCTGTCTGGATATGTCCTGTAGTCTTCTGATCTTGAGAATTTGAGATAAAACATAAATTACAAAAGCTGAGTTTATATTTTACATTTTTGTTGGTCATAAACAAGTAAAGGGCCATAAACAACTAAAGGGACAAAACCACCTGCAAAATGTATTTCCTATGTCGAACGTGTAGCTTCTTCAAGAGCCATTGTACTTCTCCAGTACTGTGTAGTATGAAGTAACCTCCAGTAAGATAAATCATTTAGTAGAATACTTTGTTTATAAATGCCATTATATTGATTAAATCTTACTCTCCTGCTCTGCTGTTACATACTTTCTTGTATCAGTACATCAGCTTGTATCATTATTGGCACAGAATGATAACATTTCTGGCTTATGGTCAATGGACATTGTATACATAGCTGAATGAATGTCTTATCTTAATTAACACTTGCAGCATTTTGATCGTCAGTTTTAAACTAACAGCCACCTTGATTTAGAGTGATTTTATCATACTGCACCAACATTGAAAGAAATTGGGGAGCAGCAGATGAGGGGAAATAAATTATTCGTTGTATGGTTTTCCAAATTTAAAAGGACATGGAACATTTTTTTTTTTTAAATATCAAAATAATCTGCTAAGTGTTTGTTTGAATATCTAAGCATCATTTTAATAACAGGTGATTAAAATCTCTGTTTTTACTCACTTTAACCACCCAAATAATCCCAACAAACGTCTGCCTCCCGTAACTCTAGTAAATAAACAATATCAAAAACAGGGAAGCTTCCATATGCCTTTAAGGTGACAACTTTTTTTAACATGAAAGTTAATACTGAAATTTCCCATTGCTGCAGTCTGTCAAATTGTGACTTTTTTTTTTATTAATGGGATATTGAAAGCAGTTTTGTTGCAACTTGATCATATTACCACTGTTTTTCATTTTTTAACTCAACCTCTGAAAACAGAAAATAATTATTCAAATGTTTGCCTGCAAGAGGAAAGCACCAGATTAATGTGCATTAATGTAGATTTCTGAGTCATTCTGGTTTGCCAGTGATATATGCAGACCTATGTATGCTGCGTACAGATCCTATTGGTTTCAATGAGTTTAAAAAGGTTCTCCCATCATAGTTTTGGTAATGTTAAAGCATGCTAATTTAAATGCACACAAAAAAATAATTGTTTACCATTGTTTACTAAACAACCGTATGCTACAGGACAACCTACCGTAGATGGCACATTTAGATTACTAGTATCTACTTCAAATTTAAAAACATGAAGCCATAGTATCATAATCATCTCTCCAATTTGTCTCTGGGGTGCTGATGTAATATATATGCCGAGTGAAAGTAGATTTATTGTCTTAGTACTTACAATATTATGCAGATAACAGAATGTTGTAAGTTAAGCAGTTTCCTTGCACCAATGTCTACCTTCTTTAACCTGTCTTGATAACACTGATATTTACACAAGTCACTATTAGTACTGATCATATTAATTTGTGGGCTCATTTCCCAACTTTCATGGCCATTTTATAGACTGTATATTTAATTCCCCTTCTCTAAAGTGTACAAGGCTGCTAAGAGTTGCCATGTGTTAATGAGTATTATTTTCACCTTCCTGTTCCATCTGGGTTAATCAATACCAGACATAAAAATACCCAATGCATCTGTATCAAGTACACTGTTTGTGACTTGTATGATACATCCGGTCTCTCCAGACTTTGGGCTTCTCTTAGGACTTTTGGAAGGTATACAGATAATACAACACCTGAAACGGTAGCATAACAGCATGCACCCAAATACACATTCCTTATGAGTCACACATTTATATAGGGTGAGGAGAACAACAAACAATTCTACAAACTAGAGAAACCTTTCAATTCTTGTACACGGAACAGAACATGAAAATAGCCTGCAGTCCTTTATTTAACTGCTACATTTTCCTTGACAGATTATTTTGATTACATGCCTGATAATGAGCCGGTGATAGTGTAAGATGCATTAGACTCTCAGTTAATCAGAACTCGGCCTTGAAAAAAAAAAAAAAAAAATGTAGATTTTAAATTAAAATTTTCAAGACTCAACAAATGCCAGGAGCCATGTTTGTAATGCCACTAAATTCCTACAGGCACCCAGATTTCATCTACTTTAAGCATCTGCAATTCAATGTTACCTGGAAGCAGACAACGGGTGACTGCGCCAGTGCAGTGTTGGCGTTGGATTCGTTGGGATCAGCACAGCACCCTCCAGCCCAATGTACCTGTGTGCAAGTGAGGAGTGAAAGCTGCTGCTGCTGCTAGAACAGCCCTCACTGACAAATATACTTAGCAGAGCAACCTACGTGCAGCTAATCTAGGACTATTTTCCAGAAACTACATTTATCCGGCATCTACCAATCCTCATGGGTGCTTGTTAACTGAGAGTCTATTGTATACCTCAAAAATGACATTTTAGTAAGAAGTGTGGAGCAGTGTTTGTAATCGTTGTTGAAAATCATATTTAAGCTTGTTTTGTGGCTGAGAATGTGTTGATTTAATTAATCTTTCTGATGATTATTGGGTGCAGTACAACGTACATTTTTGGTAATATAAGCTTTTTTTAAATGGAATACAGATTTATTTTTTATTATATCTGTAAAGGGACTCTAGCAACCAAAAATTAAGTGGATTCTTATAAGAGCGCAAGAAACTGGCCTTGTGTTGTACTATCCATTTATCCAAGTAAATCAATCCTGGGGAATTCAGACTTGTTGCTGTATTTATGTGTAAATGAGAAGCTCATGCAAACCAATTAGCTGCTTTGATGTTCTAATTAGGATTGCAATCTGCTTTTATGTCTCTGTAGTGACCAAAAGAAAGACCTGCAAAGTTATGTCAGTTTCAGAATTCTCTCCCACCCTTATCAAGCACTTTGAGCATACAGAAGTCCATTTTAAATATTTCATAAACATTTTTTTTATGCTCTTCAAAATCAAATCAACTTCTTATTGGGCTGGCATAACCACTCATGGAATACAAGTCTTAAATTATAGGGACTCCGTTATCACCATTGCACAGTGTGTAAGAGAAATAACAAGCTGCAGCATCACTAATTTCTCTTAAACAAAAAAAAATGAGTATAGTCTGTTAGTAATATGATGTATTCTACAGTCTTTGGAGTACATCCACTTTTTTTAGATATAACCCTTTTTAACATTATGTATTGATACTGGGGGATGATATTCACTCTGAGCCTGCACTAAGTGAGTTAAAAAAGGCCAGGGCTAGGATACGTCCTCTAAAATGTTCAAAATATTTTATTTTTCTGTCCCTTAAACATATATGCACACATTCTCTCATTTTTGTAATATCATTCATCTGGGAAAAAACACATCTGTAATGAACATGAAGAGGGTGTTCATGGACTTGCGAAATGTTTGTAGGTTGAGGGAATTTATTCCAGGTAAGGTGTTTAAATAAGTGTAAATAAGACATTCTAGAAGTTGGATCTCAGAAAGCTTTGTGGCACATGGGGTGAGAAAAGTGAAGCAAGATAAGAGTGAGATAAGAGGATCAAGGCCATGCAATTTGTAAACCCAGGTTAATAGGTAGGAAGCCAATGGAGTTGGACCAGGAGAGTGGAGGTGTGGGCTGTGCGAGGAACACTGTGAGCATAGCTATTTTTTATTTGTTTGAGTGGAGTGAATACATGAACTGGAAGATGGAGTTGTAGTGAATAGAAGGGAGTGAATTAGCAAATTTGTTGTAGAGGTTGATATAGGGGTTTATTTTCAGAGTATTCTAGAAACTATGAAACTGGCAGGTGAGAGTCACCAAGGGCATATGGTTAGTCAGAGTAAGGGTAGGATAGAATGTGACACCTAGATTTCTGCACTGTAGTGGATACTAGAAGATACTGTAGTGGTAAGGAGATTGTAGGACCTGTAATTTGGGGGGGGGGGATTTATGAGGAGAAAGCAATCTGTCACACAGGATTGAGTGGCAGCGAGGAAAAAGGAGATGAAGATAAATTGGGTGAAAATGTATGGAAAGAGAAGAATAGGGGATAATCCACAAAGAGATGGGAGGGGAATGTAAAAGAGGAAATTATGGTTTCTTGGGGTGATGTGAAGAGGTAGAAAGGCAAGCTTCCAAGGACAGTTTCATGAAGGATGTTAATGGAGAGTGGTTACATTTTTGAATGACACCTCTGTGGTGTCATCAGTCAGACTGGAACCTTGCACAGAGAAGTGCCAACAATTCTAATGCTGGCAAACCCCTAAATGAGCATAAGATGATCTACAGTGTCAAAGGCTGCTGATAGATCAAGGAGGATAAGAGTTTAGATGCTTCAGACAAGTGGTTCTGGTCATAGGTGACTGGTTTCTGTGAAATATATGGGCTGGAAGACCGATTGAAGCAGAGAGTATAGTGAAATAGACATTGGTCAAGTTAGATGGGGTTGGCATGGTGTTGTAGCAGCATGGAGAAGTAATGCAGCAATAAGATGTATTTTAGTCTTAGTAGTACTAGAAGGATCAAGTGAAGGTATTTTATATGCAGAGTAGTCATGACTACTGATTTAAAGGAATGTGGGAAGATTCTAGTCGATCAGAAGGGATCAAAGAAAGAGACAAGTTAAGGGAGGATGAGGGGGGCAAGAGAGGTGGCACTATGGAAGCAGGGATTGGGTCAGTGCTGGATGTTAATTGAACTCTTGAGATGAAGTCGCTGACTTTCTGATGTGGGGTGATGATGGACAATCTGTTGGCTGTGGTTGGTGATGTTGGTGTGTCGGTAAAGTATGAGGAGAGACCCTAAACATTGAGCATTTAGAAGCTTGATGTCTGCGGGACACTGACTACATGTCCTAGGTTATTTTGTATAGAGAATAGATGGGAGGTAATGACATTTTTGTTAATATTTCTGTTTTTCTATTTCAAGACAAGTTGATGTTTAAGTTAACGTAGAGGGCATTAGGAGCAAACTTAGGGCAGAGAATGGGATGATTTGCACAGGCATTCGGCTTGGAGTATGAATAGTAATTTTAGAGTGGGAGTCAGCCATGGAGCTTTGTGTAAGTGGTTAAATGAACAAGCGAGTACAAGATAATCAAATGAACAAAATAAGGATGTTTTTGAAGGAAGAGATGACATGTATGGGGTGGTCTGTGATCCAGGATTGGAGTATTTGTAATACAATGCTGAATCTTGCACCTGAAGGGCTACTACAGATATGGAAGACAGATCTGGATGTAGATAGGCCTGCAGATGTGATTGTATTATCTGGTAATCTGTTTCAGTGCGAGCAAGAACACTGAGATTAAGAAATAGTCTTACAGAGAGGAGGCTGTCTTATTCCATATAACTAGCCTTTCCATGGCTTAACTGTAGAAGAGTTTAGTGGTGGTAGGTGGGTACTATATTGCCCCTATAACTAAGAGAAAGATAAGGAGTTTGACTTTTTACCTTGTGTTTGCTACTAAATCTATAAATGAATACACACACACACACATTTTATTTTATGAAAATTATTAAATCAAAGTAAGAAAAACTTAAAGACATCTCCCGTTCCTATGCTATTCTCTGGAACTTATTTTTTTTTTTAAGTTGGAGAGATTCCCATCTTCTTATGAAATAGGCATACAAATGAGATTATAATGTGTATTAATGTCTTCTAAGAACCAATCCACTTAATCAAACTACGTTTAGCATAACTTTATCTGCACTGCTTGACCGTAATACCATCACATTCTGCTAAACTATAATATAGGACTTTTTTATATTGTAGGTAATGATACATTTATTTATTTCTCTCTCTTTCTTTTTTTTTTTTTTTAGTTAGAAGATGATGTTATTGCTAAGCCACAATTTTTCCAGTATCTTAAAAACTTTGCAACCCAACAAATATCAGATGAGTGGATAATACTTGAGTTCTCCCAGCTTGGATTTATTGGTGAGTACATCTTCTTCAAACATTTGCATTCTTTTCCTTGTTAAAACTGATTAAAAACTAGCAAAATGACCTTTACCTGCTTAAGTATGCTTTTAGACACAACCTTTTCATACATTGTTTTTTGTATATTAATTTCTAAGCTTTACAGGGACACACTTGCTGAAAGCCCTGGGAACCTGTTTTATGTTTACAGTGTTGTACAACAAATATAAAGTTGTTTACTGATGCTGGATACATTTTACATTTTACTGAGTGCTGGATACATTTTTCTCACATTTACATTTTTCACATTTAGTCTAACACAGATCATTTACCTTGGGTAAAGTATTTCTTTGTTGATCTCTTAACTTAACATCGGTTATTTTTCATGTAAAAGCATCTTTTGTAATAAATAAAAAACTCTCTTTGGGATTGCACAATGTGGTGCCAGAGAGTGGTGAAATCATCACTGCTTGGCATGTATAACATTGCGGATTAATTATTCTCTCTGTAAATGTCTACAACCTGTATTTCCAGTTTATTTTTTTTTATTTCAACTGTTATTTGTAGCAACAGATCAGTCTTCATGCATCAAGGTAATTCAGTAATACGTGTATTAACTTATTTACATCAGCTGGAAAAAAATGCAGTACATACATTTGTTTTGGTTTTATTTTCCTCAAATAAGAAGATTGGGTGGGGGAATATCAATCGCCATCAGCAAAATTGCATACAGGTCCATAAAATATAGGATTGTAATGGTTGTGCACACATTATCTGCTGGGATGCACTGCACCTAGATAAATAGGTTTCTAATCAGCAGGAGAAAGAAAACACATTTTGAAGCAAATTTACCTAAGTTTTTCAGTTAGGATAGAGTCTTGGTGATGGTGGTAGCTGCAGTCAGGGAAGGACATGTATAGTAAAGACAGTCATGAATTGGTACATGTACTGACTGGAAACGTCAGAGAGGAGCAATGGTAGTATAATGTAAGGAAATCATACAGTTTAGGGAAGTGTGTACTTAAAGACCGTTTTATATCAAATATAAAAATGAACATGTTCTGCTAATGCTTGCAAGGTGACATGACAAAATTCCTTCATATTCAAGATATGAGGGGTGGGTACTGTACAGGTGGACAGGGTTTAAAGGTTTACTTGCAATCGCCTGCTTCTGAAAATGTGCTGTGAAGTGGGGATGTATCAAATGCTAACCGCTTATCTAAGTCTTCCGGTAAAGTGTTTGAAATATCTGACATGGAAGCCCTAAGGCTCAAGCATAGTCTGCTAAAATTAAGATTGTCTCTAGAAATACTTTTGTGCTTATGGCTTACACAGCTGCTAATGCTAGTAAGTTGTTACTTGCTTCTCAAATGTGAAGTTTTTATGGTGTCAATATGTGTACTCCTTTCTTACAAGCTACTATAATTGCCATTTACTAAATGTACCCTGTAATTCATCTCCCTATTACATTTGTCCTTACGTAACTGTGGCTTGGGTTCCCTGGTGGTCTAGTGGTTAGGTTTCAGTGCTTTCACCGCCTCGACCGGAGTTCGATTCCAGTCAGGGAACCAAGACGTCACAACACCCTGAAGTCATGCCTATGGATACCAGGAACTGTATGCTATGGCCCACTAGAGGAGGAACTAGCAACTCACTCCAGTATCTGGAAGTGAGTATCAAGTGGATCAGCATGGTGTCTTGTGGTCTATGAGGTCACAGATAGCCACATACTACAGAGCAAAGCAAAAACAATCCTAGCATTTATTAATGCCTTGCTTTCCTTGCCTACGGCTTGGTCAGTACCAGAATGCAAGACCCCATGGCAATACCAGGTGCTGTAGGCTACATAAGCTCTGTGTTTCCCCTCAGGCTCATTCTGTCCCCAACCTCTCCAGGTTGAGGGACATACCCACGGCATGCTTTCATGGCATGCCGGGGAAGAGCTTGTATTCTCTTGTGCTACATACAGCGCACTTCCTTGCCCTTGTGACTCGTCCGGATAAACCCATCTGGAGGTGGATCCTGCAAAATTTTGATTTGGTTCCATGACCCACCGGGGACTTGAGTTGGAGAGTACTCCATGGTGCACTGAGCACGAGACGGTACATGGCTAATTTCACTGACTCTCCTGACACCTGTCCATTCTATGTCCGTGTTCCATATTTATTTTAGTTGTGCCAGACTGTAGTCTCTCTTGTAAGTCTTGAGGGGCCTCCTCCTGCAGTGCATTTCTCCCCTCATATTTTTATGTTTGGGTGCCCAGTGTCCTGGTGCAACAGGGCCAGTGGCCTCCATGACAAGCTGGCTATATACAAGTCCAGTAAGCCATGTTTGGCCGAGGGGATTCCATGGTTCTGAGGCTATGTTCTGGGCACTGGAGCGCTCCCGTATCCGGGCAGAGTACTACCGGCTTTGTCCACTGGGAGAATGGATGAGTTTATCTCCCAGTGGGCTGTAGATGGTGTACTCTGCTCGGTATCCCAAAATGCTGATTCTTTTAAGCATACCTGAATAATTTGATTTTGTTTTCTTTTACAGTTTAAAAAAAATGGTTGACATATTATTCAAATATAAAAAATGAACATGTTCTGCTAGTGCTTGCAAGGTGACATGAGAAAATTCCTTTATATTCAAGATGTGAGGCATGGGTACAGCACAGGTGAACAGGGGTTAAAGGTTTACTTCGAATTGCCTGGTTCTGAGAATGTGCTGTAAAGTGGGCATGTATCAAATGCTAACAGCTATCTAAGTCTTCCAGTAAAGTGTTTGAAATATCTTACATGGAAGGCTCAAGCATAGTCTATTAAAATTTAGATTGTCTCTAGAAATACTTTTGTGCTTATGGCTTACAGAGGTGCTAATGCTAGTAGGTTGTTACATGCTTCTCAGGTGTGATGTTTTTATGGTGTCAATACGTGTACTCCTTTCTTACAAGCTACTATAATCGCCCTTTAATGTAATTCATCTACCTGTTACATTTGTGGCTCAGGTTCCCTGGTGGTCCAGTGGTTAGGATTCGGTACTTTCACAATTGGGACCTGGTTTCGATTCCAGTCACGGAACCAAGAGGTCACACCCTCCTGAAGCCGAGCAGGGTTGGGCCTGGTCTGTACTTTGATGAAGGGCCAACTAGGAATACTAGGAGCTATATCTCTGCCATGGAAGCCAAGTGGATCAGCACGACTATGCACATAAAGATGTGCCTGATGTGTGTTACTGTCCATGAGGTCACAGAGAATAGGAAACGACTGAATGATGAATGCTGTTTAATCTAGTGCAATATATCCTAGCAGCTAATGTGTGCTCATAAACAAAAAAAAAAAAAAAAATATATATATATATATATATATATATATATATATATTTAATGTATTTATGTATGTATAATCTTTATAAAGAGTTATAAGTGCAGTAAGGTTCCAGTTATGTGGGGAGGTAGTGGTAAGCACAGTATTGGTGTGGCAGTCAAGAAAAGTATCCTCCTCTCCACTTGATGATTTCATGTGGCAAATAAAAAATACTTTCATAATTAATTAATTAATTAATTATTTATTATTTTATTAGACAGATATGACTTCAACTTCTCCCTTTGCCATTCATGGTCTTCAGTTGTGACAATCCGTATAGGGGCTATACAATCCCAGGGCCACCTGCTATAGACTAAAGGTTAACTACCCACAAGGGCTGTGGGTTTTTTGGAAATCTCTGCACCATCACCCTGATATCTGGCCTCTGGAAGTGCTGATTTCTGATGCAAGGACCCTGACCAATACAGAGATTCCAGATCTGCTTCTTCGTAGGGGGCTTTATAAGTCTTGTTACAGTCAAATCTACCCCAACAGGATCCTACCTCCCTGCAGCCGTCCAGGAGAACAGGAGCAAAATAAGAGACACACAATTTCTGTAGGTCTTCGGAAAGTGAACTGATTTATTTAAGAAAAGTCAGCAATATTTATAGCAGATGGGGTGTACACAATGTAACAATGAGAGGGTGTGGTAGACACACATAGGGTCTAGCAGTAGCTTCCTGAGAGCAATAGGCTTAACCTCCAATACACATCCTGCCGTCACAAACACATATCAGATCTGGCAAACAATGTAAAAAAAAAAAGATTACAAATACAATGGAGGCGTTTACATATAGTGGATATAAAAAGTCTACACACCCCTGTTAAAATGTAAGTTTTCTGTGCTGTAAAAAAATGAGGCAAAGATAAATCATTTCAGAACTTTTTCCACCTTTAATGTGACCTATAAACTGTACAACTCAATTGAAAAACAAACTGAAATTTTTTAGGTGGAGGGAAGAAAAATAAAAAATAAAACAAATGTGGTTGCATAAGTCTGCACACCCTCTTATAACTGGGGATGTAGCTGTGTTCAGAATTAAGCAATCACATTCCAAATCATGTTAAATAGGAGTCAGCATACACCTGCCATCATTTAAAGGGCCTCTGATTAACCCCAAATAAAGTTCAGCTGATCTAGTTGGTCTTTCCTGAAATGTTCTTAGTCGCATCCCACAGCAAAAGCCATGGTCCACAGAGAGCTCCCAAAGCATCAGAGGGATCTCATTGTTAAAAGGTATCAGTCAGAAGGGTACAAAAGAATTTCCAAGGCATTAGATATACCACGGAACACAGTGAAGACAGTCATCATCAAGTGGAGAAAATATGCCACAACAGTGACATTACCAAGAACTGGTGCTCCCTCCAAAATTGATGAACATACGAGAAGAAAACTGGTCTGGGAGGCTACCAAGAGGCCTACAGCAACATTAAAGAAGCTGCAGGAATATCTGGCAAGTACTGGCTGTGTGGTACATGTGACAACAATCTCCCGTATTCTTCATATGTCTGGGCTATGGGGTAGAGTGGCAAGACGAAAGCCCTTTCTTACGAAGAAAAACATCCAAGCAAGGCTACATTTTGCAAAAACACATCTGAAGTCAAAAGCATGTGGGAAAAGGTGTTATGGTCTGATGAAACCAAGGTTGAACTTTTTGGCCATAATTCCAAAAGATATGTTTGGCATAAAAACAACACTGCACATCACCAAAAGAACACCATACCCACAGTGACGCATGGTGGTGGCAGCATCATGCTTTGGGGCTGTTTTTCTTCAGTTGGAACTGGGGCCTTAGTTAAGATAGAGGGAATTATGAACAGTTCCAAATACCAGTCAATATTGGCAAAAAAACCTTCAGGCTTCTGCTAGAAAGCTGAACATGAAGAAGAACTTCATCTTTCAGCATGACAACGACCCAAAGAATACATCCAAAACAACAAAGGAATGGCTTTACCAGAAGAAGATTAAAGTTTTGGAATGGCCCAGCCAGGGCCCAGACCTGAATCCGATTGAAAATCTGTGGGGTGATCTGAAGAGGGCTGTGCACAGGAGATACCCTCGCAATCTGACAGATTTGGAGTGTATTTGCAAAGAAAAGTGGGCAAATCTTGCCAAGTCAAAATGTGCCATGCTGATAGACTCATACCCAAAAAGAGTGCTGTAATAAAATCAAAAGATGCTTCAACAAAGTATTAGTTTAAGGGTGTGCATTCTTATGCAACCATATTATTTTATTTTTATATTTTTTCTTCCCTCTACCTAAAAGATTTCAGTTTGTTTTTCAATTGAGTTGTACAGTTTATAGGTCACATTAAAGGTTGAAAATTTCTGAAATGATTTATCTTTGTCTGATTTTTTTACAGCACAGAAACCTGACATTTAAACAGCAGTGTGTAGACTTTTTATATCCACTGTACATAATCCAGTGACCAGAGCCAAGCTTTAGTATTTGTATACATACCTTTCTAAAGAATAGTTTGGAAGAGATTTATAAAAAATAACAAAAAGTGTTTTGTTTTGTTTTTTTTAAACTTTTTTACTGTGCAGTTAAATAAAAAAAAATTACTTTTTAAAAAAAATCTTGCCCCAGGCTGTATAGGCTCCACTCTCTGAAAGATATATTGTGTCTGGAGTTGGACTCCCATTAGACACCTTCTACTCCCCTCCCACTATCCTACAGCAATTATGGTGTACCAGTTTGGAGACTATTCCCCTCTGGGTGGAGAGATAATGATTTCTTATTGCATGGGGGGCAATAATAAAAAAAACTGTAATTTTATTGTTTAAGTGCACAGTGATGCTTTCGATAAAGTGTTTTTTTTCTGTGTTTTTTTATTTTTTTATTTTTATTTTTTATCAGGCGAGAGGCCTTTATAAGAACACTAAAGAGGCCCTTTAACTGAATAATCCTCTTTAGCATAGGGGCTTTTAGTAGGGAACATGTTTATATATTTATTGCCCTACCCAGCTTCAAATTTCATACTTGAGGCCTAATAAACTTTAAGCATATTTGCAGTTTTGGACTTTTATCCTACACTATCAGTACACATAAACGAAAGTGCATTGTAAAGACTCAGCAGAAGACTGAGATTAACAATAATGATCTATTCATGTTTTATCTGATTATGTGGTTGCTCTTTTGCCCTTTCATCATTACTGAGCAGCTTTATATATTAATATTGTGTAACCTTGCTTTCTTTAAATAGACACTGTACTATGTCCTTTTTTAATACTGCATAGTTAGGCAGTATATAGAACCTTTATTTTTATTAAAATAATAAAAAACATAAAATTAATTATATAATAATTGTTTCTGTTTTATTATAAATGTAAATACTTGTGTCTAAGGAACTACCCTTTGTCAGCATTACCTCTCTCTGTGATCCACTCACGACACTGGAGGGAGGCGGATGTCAGATCATGTGGGCGTGTGTCTAGGTACCTCGGCTATCTTGATAAAGTGCGCATTGAGCAACAACAATGTCTGATTGATTTTGCTAATATGTAAAACCAGGATGCTAACTGTATATATGCACCTAATCTATAATACATGTTTATTTACAACACTCTCCTGTGTCTGTTTCTTTTTACCTCTAGTACTCCATGGCACCTAATGTTAATCAGTTACACAGGTACCTATGGACCCCCATGGTAATTAATCAATAGCCATGGGATCCTTATGGATCCCCATGGCACCAAACATTAACCCCTCTATCATGGGGGCCCCTATGGTCCCTCATGATATACTACACTATTATCATAGAGTCCAATAGATTGAATAATCCATACTTTTCTTCCTTGACTGAAGTCATTGGTCCTCCGCTTCAGCCAATGGGCCTCCACATTAAAAAAACAAGCTGCTTTTAAAAAAAAACGACTTGTATACTATTTTTATGGTTTCTGACTGGCACAAATCTGTATTGCATGGATTGAAATCTGTGCATTGGGACTGGTTAAACTCCCATGGTATAGGGATTGTTTACAATTATCATGGGGTCCCCCATGATAATTTTAAAGTATTATATCGGGGTCCAGAGGCCGCATGGTATAGGAGTTAATGTTAGGTACCATGGTGGAATCATAGGGCGAAAGTGTAGTATGCCATGGTGACCCCCCCATGGTTATAGGAGTTAATGTTGGATATAGGAGTCATGTTAGGAACCATGGGAGTCCACAGGGACCCCCATGGTAATTGTGTATTCTTTTTATAGGGACTGTAGGGGTTAATGTACAGTGCCTTGCAAAAGTACAGAGACCTAAGGTAACCCTGGAGGAGCTGCAGAGTTCCACAGCAGAGACTGGAGTATCTGTACATAGGACGACAATAAGCTGTACACTCCATAGAGTTGGGCTTTATGGTAGAGTGGCCAGAAGAAAGACATTACTTTCAGCAAAAAACAAAATGGCATGTTTTGAGTTTGTGAAAAGGCATGTGGGAGACTCCAAAAATGTATGGAGGAATGTACTCTGGTCTGATAAGACTAAAATTGAACTTTTGGGCCATCAAAGAAAACACTATGTCTGGCGCAAACCCAACACATCACATCACCCAAAGAACACTATCCCCACAGTGAAACATGGTGGTAGCATCATGCTGTGGGGATGTTTTTCAGCAGCCAGGACTGGGAAACTGGTCGGAGTTGAGGGAAAGATGGATGGTGCTAAATACAGGGATATTCTTGAGCAAAACCTGTACCACTGTGCGTGATTTGAGGCTAGGGCGGAGGTTCACCTTCCAGCAGGACAATGACCCCAAACACACTGCTAAAGCAACACTTTAGTGGTTTAAGGGGAAACCTGTAAATGTGTTGGAATGGCCTAGTAAAAGCCCAGACCTCAATCCAATAGAAAATCTGTGGTCAGACTTAAAGATTGCTGTTCACAAGCGCAAACCATCCAACTTGAAGGAGCAAGGATGAATGGGCAAAAATCCCTGTGACAAAGTGCCCTTCGCCACTTTGTCTTGGAGAGGACTGTTTGCCAGCCTCTTGCCCTGCGACTATGGCACTGGGACATATTGCCCTTTAAACACAGTATTCGGCCATACCAGAGTGTATGTCACTCATTCTGGCCCTTTACATACAGGGGGGTCATTCGGGACTTGCCCTGTGTGAACCATGATACCACAGATAGCTATGCCATGGAGCCCATTCATATAATGAAAGACTATGGGAAAGACTTTAGCTACATGGCAATTGAACTGTGTGAAGAGGATCTGAGCGCTATTCGGTAGTTTTGTGCACTCAGATCCCAGCTATCTGGGGATATGTGAAATGTGAGTAAATGTGAATTGTAGTAATGCTGATGGGTTGTCAAACTAGAGAATTGACCAACAAATACTTTTGTCCGGACATCCCCAGGCCGATCCGTTGGGATCAGACCGTGTATGCCGGCTTATGGTCACGGGGGGGGTGTGTAACGGAACCCATCACTGTTTTACCCTGTTTTATGGTTATTTAATTCTTGGTTAAAATATGATCCTACTATTATACTGTATGTATGTTGGTTTATGCTCTGCAGAATATTGGCATAGACTAGTGCAGACCTTGGCATGGGAGATAATCCTGTTACAGAGTGCTCCTTGACCCTTCAAAACGTAGCCTCGTCTCGTTCTTGGAGGGGATTGCTATATCACACTGGGGATTGCTATGCTTTGCATACTCCCTTGAGCTGTAACTACTGAACTCTTGTTCCTGATGTACTCTTCTTGGGGGAGAGGTCTTCCCCACACGATCCTGGATGCTGGAGATTCATACAGGGTGGAAGGAAGACGGCGTGGCTACGGCGGTTGTGGAGTCTGTGGTGGTTGTGGTGTCTGGTGCGGTGCTTGTAGACCTCGGCGCAAGCTAGGACGCGTCCATCAACGGAGGTACCCGGTGGGGTGCCAGTAGATCCGTTACAATCCCAGTGGCAAGCTCATAGAGACTTTTCCAAAGCTACTTGGAGCTGTGATTGCTGCAAAAGGTGGCTCTACAAAGTATTGACTTTAGGGGGGTGAATAGTTATGCACATTTACTTTTCTCTTGTTTTGTCCTATTTGTTGTTTGCTTCACAAATAAAAAAATAAAAAAAACATCTTCAAAGTTGGGCATGTTCCGTAAATTAAATGAAGCAAAGCCTCAAACTATCCATGTTAATTCCAGGTTGTGAGGCAACAAAACATGTAAAATGCCAAGGGGGGGTGAATACTTTTGCAAGGCACTGTAAGGTGCCATGGGGGTGCATGAAGCAAGATCTCAGAAGCATGCTTCATGCACTCTCTATCAAGCTAGCCACACACCCACATGATTTGACTAGCTGCTTCCCTCTTGTATGACATGGGTGGATCACAGAAGGATCATTAAATTGCAGCCCTTAAGATATGAGCATTTTAATTTAAAAGAAAATACAATTAAAAAATTACATAATAATAAAGTTCAATACACCGCCTAACTATTTAAAATTAAAAAAAAAACATAGTTCCGTTTCCCTTTAATGTGACTTTAACATGTTTCTAAGAATGCATTGCAAATGTGCCAAATTAGTACTTTGGTAATGTTGATCTACAAATGTTATGTAAATTCATGTGATATTTAGTTTCAAATTAAACCTTAATACTGCACAGTAAAGATTACATATATTGCACACAGTAGTAAAATATGTACTAAACAAATTAAGCCTTTGAGGAACACTGAACCCCTACATTTTCTGTGTACTGAAAAGAGCATGAAATAAACATGGCAAAGATGTTTTTTTTTATTTACTAATGTTGCACAGAACATTGGCATGTGAAAAGAATACCACAAGATCTTTATTTTTTTCATAGAAAAAAGGCAAAAAAATAAACAAATTAATATCTATAATCTGTTAACACACTTGTTTCCTACATGATAACATCACTTGAACTTGCATAATAAGTCCAGATTTAGAGCAGATTGCTGACTACATTAGTTTTCAATTGGGGGCATCAAAAGACAAGCAAAATTTTAACATGTTTCCATGATTTATGGTATGTTTTTAGTGTAGACCTTTTCTAATTGTATTATGGCACGTATCAGTGGTTCTACAAGTGTAAGGGTGTATTGAACATGTATTTAATTTGTCAAATAATATTTCTCCCAATAGCGTTGTCTTATTGTACTTTTTCTCCTTTCTTTTAGGAAAGTTGTTCAAATCTAAAGACCTGCCCTACCTTGCAGAATTCTTCCTGATGTTCTACAAAGATAAGCCTATAGACTGGCTCCTCGATCATTTCTTGTGGGTGAAAGTGTGCAACCCTGAAAAAGATGCTGTGAGTATATATTAGTTATAATAAAGTATTAATATTATAAATTTGAGAGTTATATCCTCTGTGCGTAAAAAATACAAAATAAGCTACAAAAAAGAAAATGAATACTTATTTTTAATGCAAACAAAGTTGGAACCGTTTGTTGTTATCTCTTTGCTAAATTTCATAAAAGCCTTGGAAAATTGGAAGGGGAGATAATACTAAGATTCAAGAGTGGAGACAGATGGAAGAAAAGCTGATGGCTGAACTGGTGTGGACAAAAGGACAGAAGCAGGGACACAATGGTTGCCATTTTGGTTTCTTCTTAGGGTGGAGCTCAAGCTCTGTAGACCTTTTGGAAATCCTAGTCCAATTAACATATTTTTTTTTTCAAGATCCTTTAAGAAATAGAAGGCTAAGTAGTGTTTGTATGCTGACACATTTTATGCCAATAATAACCAATAAAATTCTGGAACACTTGTCAGCTATATCGCATAATTGGTCTGTTCTCTTTTTTTTAAAAACATTATTGAAACATTTATTTAAAAGTAGTAGAAACTGTTTTGTTTTGTTTTGTTTTATTTTATTGTAGTATTACATAGTATGCCTACTTCTTATTTTCATGACAGAAACACTGCGACAGGCAGAAGTCCAGCCTACGCATCCGATATCGTCCATCTCTATTTCAGCACATTGGCACACACTCCTCACTGGCTGGTAAAATACAAAATTTAAAGGTGAGATATGTTTCTTAATTGGTAGAGTCCTGAGCCCGTGCATATCCTACACAAGCAAAGGATGTTTGTCTCCAGGAGGATCATGAATGTTTCACTTCTAGTTTTATTTATATATATATATATATATATATATATATATATATATATATATATATATATTTATATATATATATATATATATATATATATATATATATATATATAAAATCATTTATCATATTTTCTGTCAATCATTGAGAATATTGATTTGAACATTGCAGATGTTTATGCATGGAAAAAATATGTATATAGTATATTAAAATTACAACCTCTGTATCTCTATATCATCTACAATATACAGTGGAGGGAGTTGTGCGTAAGCTTGTGTTTTTTAGTATTACTGTATATACTCGATTATAAGCCGACCCGAGTATAAGCTGAGGCACCCATTTTACCTCAAAATACTGGGTAAAATGAGTGACTCGAGTATAAGCCGAGGGTGGGAAATGTGCTGCCCCCTGTGTCCCTCTTGTGCCCTCTGTGTCCCCCTCTCTCTTCGTGTCTCTTCTCCCCTCTCCCTTCCCTGTGTCTCTTCCTCCCTCCTCATCCTCAACCTCCCTCCTCAACCTCCCTCCTCAACCTCCCTCCTCAACCTCCCTCCTCAACCTCCCTCCTCATCCTCAACCTCCCTCCTCATCCTCAACCTCCCTCCTCATCCTCAACCTCCCTCCTCAACCCCTCCTCCTCATCCTCAACCTCCCCTCCTCATCCTCAACCCCTTTCTCAATCCCCTCCTCAACCACCCTCCTCAACCCCCCCATCCTCATCCTCTCTCCACAACCCCCCTCCTCATCCTCAACCTCCCTCCTCAACCCCCTCCTCAACCTTCCTCCTCAACCCCCCATCCTCAACCTCAACCCCCCTACTCAACCTCAACCTCCCCCCTCAATCCCCCTCAACCCCAACCTTCCTCCTCAACCCCCCTCCTCCACCTAAACACCTCCCCCCACTTACCTGCTTGTGCTCCGGCCTCCGCTCCTTGACCCGGCACCGCCGCGCATGTGACGTCACATGCGCGCCGGTGCCGGGTCAAGGAGCGGAGGCCGGAGCACAAGAAGGTAAGAGAGGGGGGAGGTTTTTAGGGGGGTTTAGGTGGAGGGGGGGTAGAGAGACACACGGGGGGGGTAGAGAGACACACGGGGGGGTAGAGAGACACACGGGGGGGGTAGAGAGACACACGGGGGGGGGTAGAGAGACACACGGGGGGGGGGGTAGAGAGACACACGGGGGGGGGGGTAGAGAGACACACGGGGGGGGGTAGAGAGACACACGGGGGGGGGTAGAGAGACACACGGGGGGTGGTAGAGAGACACACGGGGGTTAGAGACACACGGGGGGGGGGTTAGAGACACACGGGGGGGGGGTTACAGAGACACATGGGGATTGTGACTTGAGTATAAGCCGAGGGGGCCCTTTTTTGCCTTAAAAAAAGGGTTGAAAAACTCGGCTTATACTCGAGTATATACGGTAGTTTTGAATGTAAAAGCTAAGCATAAGTATGTGTAAGGGAGCTACTGAAATGCTAGATAACAATTCCTTCAAAATATTTTAATTCACTAGACACACAAACAAAAAAAACTCTAGTTTTTCGTGAATTTCTGTGTTGCTTCAGCACAGCCTAGCAAATATGGGTAATTATTTAATATTAATAATTATTACATTTAAGTGAAAAATCATGATTTCACAATGGCCGATCTCTAGTTTAATGACAGCTCACAGTCCTGAACTAATTAGTAGCTCCTCATATAAACCTATGCTAGAAAACTTCTCGCTCGGGGTCACCTTAGTTCTTTAACAACCTGCAAATGATCAGGAAACCACCTCCCTTTTGCTTCTGCTCTTTTTTCCAACCCCCTACTTCAACACTAGATTATTCAGGGCACAGATATTTCTGAACATGCAAAACTTTTTATATTCACTATATCTGCATCCTGTATTTACTGGCTTTTTATCAGGTTGCTATTAGACTATGACAAGAGCGACTTCAGTGCCAGATGAACCTTGTAAAGTAAAGTAAAACTTCTATTTGACATTTTAACTTAACAATGTAAAAGCAGTCTTTAGAACTTTTGTCAACAATAATAAAAAGGGATCCTTCTTAAACACATAATTCCACCTTTGCCATGCCTTAAATATATACGTAGTGTAGAAAATCTGCCTCAAAATGCACAATGGAATATGCGTGATTTCTGTGTACCTTTCTGTTCTGATTTTGCAACTGGCGTCCAGGAACTTCCTGCACTTTTCTGTATATCTTTCTTGGTAATATCAATTCACAAACCTTTTGTTGTCTCGCAGGATAAAGATTTTGACAAAAAAGTCCTATACAAACCTCACCTGAATCCTCCAGCAGAGCTAAGCACAAGTTTGAAGGTTTATCAGCAATATACTCTACAAAAAGCCTACAGGGGGGAGGAATGCTTTTGGTCATTCTCCCCTTTGGCGGGTGATTATATTCTGTTCACCTTTGAAGCGCCTTTACAAGTATATGGGTAAGTATTATCAGTTTTCATTTGTTTACTTGGATTTAATAGTTACTTATTAATTCATAACTGAGCTGGCTTAATCTACTGAGACTTCCGTAAAGTTTATTGGTCCCCTTTTTTTTGCTGTGCAGTATATCACACCTCAAGATTAAAGAGACTCTCGCAAAATCTTCTAATTTAAATAAAATCAGGAAGGCAATAAAACCCACATTTATTATTCGGCAATTAGGATACTCTCTCCGCCAGTTCACTAGGAAGGACTTAAAAGTATTTAGCCAGACCTCTTCATACCAGCCCTTTCATCAACAGTTTCAAATATGTGTTAATAACACAAACATTCATTTTGCATCATTTGAACACAAATGTTATATAATGCTGTGCCTAGTTAAATAATGCATGGTAATACATAAAGGCACTACACTGTCCTTCAATGTACTCTATCTGCCCCTGAATACTTAGATTACCCTGTGTGTGTGTGTGTGTGTGTGTGTTATTTTTTTTTTTTTTTTTTTTATGTGACCACAACGATAACTTTCATATATGCATGGGAGGACCAAAAGACCACATTTGTTTTTAGTAGGAAGTGTATTGACATTGAATGCATCATATTCTATTTTACATAAATATGAAAGATGACTACCTTTTACTATTGATAGTAATATTAGACATGCCTTAGATAATGCATTGACCACAGACATTTTTCCTAAAATCATTATGTGCACAGACATCATTAAAAATAAGGCAATAGGTATAAGGCATGTTGTAATTCTGACTAGGCTAACAAGCTCTTCCTTATGCTTGAGAAGGTGTCAGAAAAGTGTAAACGTGGTAACTCAAAATGTTGGATCCATATGCAGGGACATATCCATCTTCATTGCAATATGCACATATATTTTTTTCTGGGGGGTTCTGACAAAGTTTGACATAAACGTATACATAACTGTGCTAGACTGATGTCAGCACGGAGAAATGCAATTGAATAGAAACTACCACCAAGAGATGCATAATAATATACATAAATACGTATGTGTATCTTTATCTGATATCATTTATGGTTCAAAAGATAGAATTACAGGCATACAGTACTGTGGAATTTAAAAGTGTATTCAATGGACAAGCACATAGAATTATTTTGAAAAAGAAAGCATACATACCTATTTTTGCTACATCCCCATGTTCGAATTCAAGTTAGTTGCAATGCTAAACATTTTTTTATGTATGGATATTTTGCAAAGTGACTACTAATCCAGTTGTTGTTTGTACTGATAAGAGCTTTTCAAGCGCAGCAGAATTACTGCGTAACGCAGCAGAAAGCATAGCCTAATGCAAATACAAAAATGGGTTGCACAGAAGTTAATGTTAAACAGAATAACTTAATGTATACATTAGAGCACTAAGGTTTGATATGCATCTATCCATCTTGTGTTTCCTGACAGGTATCTGTTTAGAAGTGGCAACATTGAACACCCAGGTGATAAACTGTTCAACACTACTGTTGAGGTCTTACCTGCAGAGGTTTGTAACCATTTCATTGATAACCGGAAATGCCAAGCAAGGAATAGACAACTACACTCTTTTCAGAGCCACACAAGTAGGGTCTTAGACTGTGATTTGCCACTTGTGTAGGATCCCACTTGTGTATGTCCTTTTGAGTCTGGGGAATATTTAAATTAGTCTTTTCCAGATCTATGCCACTCTGTACTAACTCGTGTCACAACATGCCTTTCTAACATCTCCTACTGGATTTCACATACTAAAATCTCTGTATGTCACATTTGACACAGTCCTCCATCTCACACATGCCAACACTGACCAAATCTTGCTCTTACCGCGTCCCATCTGGATGATTGCAATCCCTGACTGGCCTGAATGCTTCTGCCAAACTAATCCAACAGTTCTCATCTGCCAGTCCATACACATATTCTTTATTTCCTCAAGGATACAATTCAAGATCCAAAGGCTAGCTATGGATACCTCCCCTCAAAACTCTTATCTCTCAGATACACTTTAAAATGTCCTCTCTGCTCTACCCTTGACTTGCGCTTTTCACCTTCCATCATTACCTCCTACCCTAATCACTTACAGGGCTTTTTAAGATCAGCCCCTATTCTTTGAAAAACTCTCTAGTCTTCAGATAGTCAATAGTTTTCTGAAATCCCACCTGTTCTGAAAAGCTTACCACTCAAGTCTTTATTTCAAACCAGTTTATAATTTATGGTTCTCATACTTTGTTCATCACATTATATCACTAATGACTCCAGTAGTCCCCTTGCCTCCCTATCCCTCTTAACCCCTTAGATTATAAACACTTTCCTGAGAGCAGGTCCCTTATCTCCTCCTGTATGATTGGATATATACAATGTGCTGTTGTCTCTTATCTGCCTTCAATTGATAAAAAGTGTTAGATACATCAGTTCGTTGTAGCATAGGCCACATAATCTTGCTGGTGCTCTAAAAATATAGCAAAATATTAATAACCGAGATAGTAAAAAACTGCATTTTGTCTTTGCACTTCCATCTATAACCCTCTAGTTAATTTATATTGGGGAGTTGCCAACATTTTTAGACATTTTAATAAAGATCGAATCTGCACCCATGGTCTCTCCTAATCCTCTCGGTGGGAGGGAGCAAATTACCGGTACTCCCTCCATTAATGTAAAATGCTGTATTTATTTTGATTTAACTTTCTAAAAATATTATGTATATTAAGTCAGGTTCTTGAAAATGACTTCTAATAAATATGACCCTTCTCACAATCTCACCAGCGCTTGGTCTGTTCCCATTCTCATAAATAATAGTGATGGTTTGGCCTGTAAAACTGCTGTGACCCACACAATATGACTGTAGTTGTTGGAACTTGAACAATTATAGAGCTATATGGGATAATAAATGGGGAACAAATAGACTATGTGGGCAGGCTGAAGAATGAATCTATGAAGCATTTTTTATTGTAAGCAACAATTGAAAAAGATACAAAGACATAAGCTGATATACTGCACACGTGTGCATGCAGCATATGTTTATTAGAGATTACATTCATTACCCTTTGTAGTATTATTATAATCGTAATTAAATAGATCATTTCAACCCTATAAAGGCTCATAATAATGGACATAGGGTGTGTTTGCAAGCTGATTTGCTTTGTCACAGAGTCAACAACATGCTTTAATTCACTTAAAGTAGCAGTGTAGCCTATATTCATAGTGTGTTCTTTTGAAAAACTACATTTATTCATGAATTTATAAAGTCAAAACAAAATGAATACAGATATTTTTTTTTTTATTTAGTCATAATTCTATGCATTTATGTAGTACTCTGGTTAGCAATTTAGTTCTCTCAAAGTCTAGCAGGGATACCAATAAGATCCAGATGATCTTCTTTCAAGATTATATTGGTTTTGTGCAAGCTCTTTTATTACAATTAAATGGCATTTCCTCATACGTGACAAAGATTAACACAAATAGTGGCTACCCTCAGCAGAGTATAGTTGTAAATAAACGTATTTTTGTATTACCTTATTTTTCTGTCTATAAGACGACCCCATGTATAAGACGACCCCTATTTTTAGAGCCCAAAATTCATAAATAAATATGCAAATGCGTATTTTATAAGTTTTTATTGTGTTACACATATATTTAAGGACACTTTCTGTCATGATTTTCACTAATTTCCTTTCCAGCTCCATATCTTTGTGATCACATCATTTATTACTCAGTCGCAATGTACAATTGCATTTTTCCAGTTTAACACAGGGATCACACAGATATTGAGCTGGAATGGAAATCCATAAAAATCATGACAGAAAGCGCCCTTCAATAGGTGTAACACAATAAAAACCTATAACATACACATTTATATACACACAAGCATCACACACATGCCACACACAAGTTGTACAGATAATTCACAATGTGTATCAAAGTTTTAAGGCAGGAGAAAAGATGTATTGCAAATGCTTGTTCCAATTTAGATTGCATTACACTGCTTGTGAGCTTAAAAATGTGTATTTTATATGTTTTTATTGTGTTACACATATATTTAAGGGCACTTTCTGTCATTATTTTCACTGATTTCCATTCCAGCTCAATATCTTTGTGATCCTGTGTTAAACCAGAAAAATGTGACTGAGTAATAAGGGATGTGATCACAGGGATATTAAGCTGGAATTGAAATCCGTGAAAATCATGACAGAAAGTGCTATTAGATATATGTGTAACACAATAAAAACTTGCAGTGTAATTCAATCTAATTGGAACCAATGCATTTCCAAATGTGTCTTTTTTTCTCCTGCCTTAAATCTAGTGGCCAAATGCAGTATTACAGTACCAGACCAGGGTATCTAATTGCAACATTCCGTGTGTAAGATGGTCCCCTTATTTTAGACTTAAACAAATTGGTAAAAATACGGTAATACCGTACATTTTCCCAAATGTTAAGTTCTTCAAACATACATTGAAAATATGGAACTATACAGGTACTTTTTTACAACTTCATTTACCGTATATTGACTTTTTTCATACAGAATTTTAATCCAAAATGAATCAAACATTATAATGTAAAACATTGAATATTTCTTTGCATCGTAAACCAAATTAAAGTACTCCACCTGAAATGTAGTTTTACAATGTGTATTACCATTTCCAAATTGGTATTTCTTTTTCTGAGCACCACAAACATGCCCATGCTCGCCTAGACACATTAAATGTGTGTAATAAGGGTTTGCAATTCATATCTAAAGATAACTCTTTGTAGTCTAATAATATCTAAACTGGGTCTGGAACAAATGTTAAAATCTGTTTGTTTTGATATCATCTCATATATAATGTGAATATTTCTTCATATGTGAACAGTCCCACCACCTAAACATGTTCATATTGCACCACATCCACTCCAGCAAATAGGACTTACTTTATATATTTTTGTCAATAATATTTTTGCGAATCTGGGACACTCTGCCCTTCTTCATCTAAAGATAATGTTATTATCTTCCTTTCCATTCTAGGCTTTTTTCCCAGATAGTGTAAAGTTAAATATAGCATTTACATTTCTTGTTTTTGAGCACTGAATTAGCATAATCATATGTTTGAAGTAATAAAGCAACAGTGGTATTAGTTTTAAATCTTTATACATGCTATTCTTCCAAGAAATTGAGCAACAACTCGATTCCTCTAAATTCTTTTTAAAGCACTTGTATAGATCACATACTTTGCGTTACATAGAGTTTCATAATTATGCAGTTAGGTATACCCCCAATAGTTAATGTTTTGTGCTGCCCATTTACATTTAGTGTTTCTTAGTTGTTTTTCTTTGTATTTCACCATGAAATGTAGATTATCTCAGTTTATACATAAACATTCAAACCTGTTTATTGTCGGTAAACCACTGAAACAATATGTCATCTGCATAAACTGATAATTAACATAAATAAAGAGGATAAAAGATTAACACAAAAGAAACATAAAGGCACCTAAAGCATATACTCAAGTGAAGTGCCGTAGGAATAAACAAAACTATAAAGAGATAAAAGGATTATAAAAGAAAAATCCTATCTTATGTAAATTAAAAATCAGGGTACCTGATAAGGATTTGATCAAGGAAAAATAACCAAAATACACAAATACATTTGAATCGAAAAACAAAATCTTTTATTGACTGTAGCATAATAAAGTAATTAAATAAAAAAGCTGTGATCAAAGCAAAGAATATAATAACAACAAAATAAAACCTAAATAAACCTTTAATAATTTGCTGGACGTCAAAAAACCCAAAGGATTAAAAACCTTGGGTTTAAAATGAATTTTTAATCGTTGCATTTTTAACAATATTTTAAATGTACAAATAAAGATTGATTTTTTTTAAATTAGTATGTGGCAATAATAATTAAAATAAAGACTGCATAAAGGTGTTTCTGTACAACCTTGGTTGGTTGTTCAAGGATTCCTAAATAGGATCCATAGGACAATTTTTTTGTACGCTCCTTAAATATGGACTTGAAGAAAAAGCTTTGCTAAGCTAAAATAGTTAAATATATTTACAATTTATTTTTATTTTATCTCTTCTCACCACAGTTTTAAGTAATTAGGATCTCTCTAATGGATATCAACATTTGGTTTAAGTATTAGTTTATAACACATGTTGCATAGTTTTTGTAACTGTGCATAGTTTTTGTAAAATGCTTCCTATTTTTCTTTTTCTTTTTTCTTGCAATAGTTGAGCTGTAGCACTCTCTAGAGCAGGGGTGTCAAACTCGGTCCTGGAGGGCCACACCCAGGCCTGGATTTGTGGATATCCTTGCTACAAGCAGGTGAGACTATTGCTTCTGCAGTCATCCTGACTGACTCACTTGTACACAGAAAGGAAATCCTCAAATCCAGGCCTGGGTGTAGCCCTCCAGGACAGAGTTTGACACCCCTGCTCTAGAGCCAATTCCTGTAAAGGAGCACTAACACAAAGCAATGCAAGTATGATAATAAAAACCTAACTTTTGACTAAGTTTGATTAAGAGCCTAATTAGGACTGTAAAATGTCATATATCTGAGTTGTTTTGATGCCTCTACCGGTTCTTGGAGGCATGATAGTTGCATGCAAGGGAAGGTCATTTACATTTCTGCAGGAACAGGTTTTGCAGTTACCCTTGTGAGCTGCATCCTTCTGAATCGTTGTAGTTGGCAAAAAACTCCAATTATGTAACAACCCACTTTCTGATCCAACCTTCCCTCCCATAATAGACCAGATAACCATAGACCTTCAGACTATAACTAATTTCAAAGACACCAGGTGTAACACTTTGTATGCAAATACAGTGGTCGGTTGGTACTCATGTACCTCAAAACTCGTCGAATTTGGCACGGGTGCTTCCTTAGCACTTGTAAACCAATTTACATTATTACCTTATGGGCGTTTGGTACTCTTCATTTTCACCACTGGTCGGGCCTTCTGGAACCAATTAACAACGGGTAACAAGGGTCCACTGTAGTCTTCAAATATTACAATTCTCTTTAAACAGGGACTCCTATTCCTAGCTAATGTTGTGACTTTTTATTTCTGAATTACAGCATATCTTAATGCTGGTTTTGTTTCCACCTTCCTTAATATTATAGTTAAGTTAATGTTTATTAAGCAAACATATTTATGTAACTCATGTCAGGAAACAAATGTTTTGTTCATTTCATTTAATGTTTATTTTATTTATTCACTGCAAAAGTACTGGTATCCCTCATAACAGACCAGTTAATGCCCTCTAAAAATATTTAAGTTATTTCCTTGAACTTTACATAGGTTTTCCTAATTTAATTGTGTTTATATTTAGAATATTAGTCGAAACAATAGAGGGGCAGATGGTCTCCAAAGAGATGAAGATGGATATATTCAAATAGGTAAATTAAGTGCTCTTCCATAAATCTGATAAAATATAGTCAGAATGTCATGTATTTCATTTGTAGCAGTTTTATTTTGTTTGTTTGTTTTTTATGTTTTTTTTTTCTAAACTCTTCCATTAAAAAAACAGCTTTTTTTCCTCAATGTTTTTTAAATGCATGAAACGTATTTTGGCAACTGCTTATGCTGATTACAGTCAGTAAACCAATCACATGTATATCAATAAACCTGCATGGATCATAATGTGTCCATTTATAAAGTGCATGGTGATGCTTATTCCCAAATGTACTCCGCAAATAACCTCCCATGTGCTTTTAATGTTCAGTAATCTACATTTAATGCCTTCTGAACGTAATGTGTTCTCTACTTACCGTACATGACAGCTGATAATCTAAAGATTAATTTTTTAAAGTATCAAAGCAGTTATATACTCTGTATTCATTATAAATGTCTGAATGTTTTACATTTAAAAGCATTACTACAATCCTATTGTTTTTAATAGAGCTATTTTCAACTTTAGAACATCCTTCTTACTAATAATACTCTGAAAATCTGCAAATATAAGGCATTACTTCACTGGTGAACTCAGGGAATCAAACAAATCTTCTTAATTTATTTTTCCCAGGAAAGTTTGTGAATGGTATCGCTGAAGGAGATATAAGCCCTACTATTGGAAAGATCAAAGCAATCCGTTTAAAGATTCTGTCTGAATCCCCTGTTTGGGCATTGCTAAGTGAGGTATGTTAACACGTATATCCATTATATCAGTTTTTTGTTATTGTTTTGCAATCAAGTTTCTTCATGCTACAGTAAGGCTACTTGAGAAACGAACCATTGCCATTCAATTTATATAAGGAATACATAATGTGGAAGGCAGGGATGAACAAATCCAAAGCAGTATTCAATATTGCTGGTAGAAATATCAACAACCTCATACATTGTGGATGATACTACTCGGATGGCTAAAAGTGGGAAGAAACTAAAGTGCCTATTAATGAGGGTAAAAGTTTAAAGTGCAAAAGCTGGCCTGCTGCTCAACGTCAAAAAGGCAAAGATCATGGCGAACGGCAATATCGGTTCCTGGAAAATATTTTGGGAGGAACTGGAGGTAGTGACAGATTTTATTTTCCTGTTCTCCAAGATCTCTGCAGATGGTGACTACAGCTGTGAAATTTAAAGATGTTTGCTTCTGGAGAGGAAAGCTATGGGAAGTGTGGACAAGTTATTAAAAAGTAAAGACATTAAAGATTTGCATAAGTAGGATGATGGTATTCCCAGCAGTAATATATGGATGTGAGAGCTGGACCAGAAAGAAGACTGAGCAATGTACAATTGACACATTTGAATTGTGGTGTTGAAGAAAACTGGACTGCAAGAAGATCCAGTCAATCAATACAACAGGAAATCAAGTCAAACTGCTCACTGGAAGGTGTGATCATGAAGCTAAAGATTGAATTTGCAAGAAGGGGGTGCATAGGTAAAGATGGATCGATGAGGTCATTAAAGCATTGAACATGAACCTGAGGGAGCTCAGAGGGACAGTGGCTGACTGATGTGCCTGAGGTGCTGGGGTTCATAGGGACATGGAGAGTCGGACATGACTGAATGACTAATCAACAACAAGAACAATCTTATTAGATAAAAGGCATGCAATCACTCAGCAAAAACTAATTGCTATAGGAAAGCACTTGAACTTAGCAAGTCTCCAATCATTTAAGAGCATTGTGTTGTAACTTATGTCTGAAAATAAAGCGCTGATTGATAGAGAAAAGCTGCCTCTCCCCTTGACCTTGAATATGCTTTTTTTTTAATTTAAAAAAAATCAAATTCCTGTGTTACGCCATTACTCTGGCCCTTTACAAAGCTCACTTAAACAGTTTATTGGGGCCTGCTAATATTCTATTTTATGCAGTTTATTACCACTGAAGCAGTTTATTTAAGGTAATCTGTTCTAGTCAGAATAAGGAATGAAAGGAAGCCCCACACCAACCTCAATGGACCTCTACAGTACTATATTTACAGTATGCTTTTTTATAACTTAGACTTGAGCCTTATTAAATAGTTTATAGATACAGAAAAAGCAATGTATTAATAAAGTAAATATTCTGTAATGGGTACCCCTTACTCCTTTCTTTTTTAGTCTAGTTTGCCTCTAGCAATGCATATAAGGTACAAGTTGATGCGGTTTAAAGTTTGCATTCTCTAATGCAAGTGCAATTAATAGACCTACATTTTATATTTTATGTTAAACTCGCCTACCACCTCTGAAGGTGTATTTGGATACAAACAAGATCATGTCTATGGCTACTGTAGCATAATTGCATTCAATAGTTAAAAAAAGGTACAGTTTTTATTTTTTCTTTCTAAAAACGTTGATCCTATTATCAAGTTCTGTTCTTGGGATATATTGTGTGTATGGACGTTAAGAGAAAAGCTAAGAAGTAGCATGTTTAATAAAGACATTTATAAAGTGAAGCAAAACTTAATCATGATGATTTGAGAGCGATGAGGCAGCAAGCTTCTCCACTGCAATGCATGTGCTCATTTTGGCAGTGTTAATATAGGTGGTATAACAATATGCCTTTCTTAATGCACAAAATGGCCAACTGACTGTCAATGTACCCATTTGCACAAGTACACGTTTGTTACTGATGATGTCAGCTTTTCACTATATTTTAAAGAGATCAGAACAAATCATAAAGATAGCCTACTTGAGGCAGGAGCTTGTATCACCCACAACTTATAGATCAGCTTTTTTTTACAGCAGCTGCTCATAAATCAGAGTTGATGTATGCCACACAAGCTATCCAGCAGGCTCCTCTTATATATCTTTTTAGGGCGTTTTGCGCATGAAATGGTGGAGTTTGATCTGGGGTTGAAGATAAGTCCGTATATAAACACTGTTATTCTATATTCTAAAAACAATGCTCATATGTCTTTTTTGTGTTATTTGTTCTGCAATACGATGTTTAATTGGATCTCTACTTTGTTTTCAGATATTTATAAAAATGAAAAAGAAATAATTTTTTTCTGAACAAGGGCCTTAAAAACTTGAAGAAAAATGCCACCTTGTGGTGCTTCAGGGAACAAATCTACATACACTGGACAGTTTGCGTCTTCACCAAATGAAGGAAAATATATTGGACATTATGTTCTATTTTTACGATGAAAGTAATTTATGTATAAGAGTTTTTTTTTTTTTTATCATAGGACCTTTAATAAAAATTGGCATGTCATTTGCTTTTTAGTAACATTATGTCATAATAGTTGGAACCACTAATGACATAACCAAAGACTTCATGGAATTGCACAATTATTTCCATTTTTTTTTGTGTGTGCAAACTTTAAGGTACAGAGTGGTGTTTTTTTCCCCAAAGTATAGCAATTTGTTAATGTATTTCAGTTGAAAACCACATCTGTACCAAATTTTATGTACATTCATATAAAATCCTTATACGGTCTTAAAACTTGCTGATCTGTGGAATGAAACGGGTATTTTTGCTGAGCTCATAGTGGAATTTAGAGTTGATATTAGTGTTGGGCTTTGCAGGTTTGTTTTTATTAGATTTACTTTTTGTATCCAACATTTATTGTTTACTGCAATCAAGAGTAAAAAGAAGTAACTTAAATTGTGCCTTCCATATTTCTGAGATATATAAAACCATTAGGTTTTCAAATGTTTACAAAAGTGTCTTAAATTTATTGTGTTGAACATTTTGTTTGTTTGTTATTACTCACGTGGGAAGATATAAAAGGGTCTTTTAAAGATCTTGTGAGACCTTAAAAAAAAAAAAGCTAAACCGAAAATGTCCTTTAAAAATGCATTGCTGTGTGGCATCCGACTTATTTATTACATTACATAAATATCCCTTTAAATGACTCCATACAGCCTGTCAGGTATGTACCAAACTAACAATATTAGCAGCTGTGTAAGCTATAAACATGAAATATTTTTGGAAAAATCTAAATTTTTAAAGTCTCTGTTTCTGAATGTAGGAATCCTTATTGTGTTTGTTACCTCACTTCCTCAGAGCTGAATCATGAGTGTGTGTTGGCTATCAGTTAAGGTAATTGGATAAGGTTAAAATTTATACCACATTCTTCCCCTTCACTGGCCTAGAAGCAAGCTTGCAGTTCCTGAATGAAAGAGTCTATACAAGCATGTAACCACACTACACACACACACCGTTTCCACCTGTGTGTCATAGTTTTGCCCCAGGGGGGACTTTTTTCCTCTTTAATTATGCGCTTTCTTAGACTCAAATGTTTTTTGTTTTTTTTTTCAATATACATTGGTCTTTAAGTGGTCATTATCTAATTTTTTTGGACAGATTTTTATAGAATTGTTCTCTCTATGGCAGCACATTTTTTTTATTACATGGTCATACCCCTTTAAGTACACAATTACACCACAATAGATTTGTGACAGGCAGTTGAGAGAAATATATTATTGTCTTAGTTTTGTATTGGAATATGCTGTGATACATATCTGAAGTCAGTCATCTGAAGAGCAGGGATCTAACTGTAAACCATTAAAAGGCACTATTTGCTTTTTAAATCCTTCAATACATTAAGATTAAAATTGCCCTTAAAGGGACACAGAAGTCCAAAACGTTTGTTGCATTTAAAATATGTCTTATATTACATAGAAAGCTACGATTTTAGTAATGTATAAGACTCACCCTTTGTTTCCTGTGGCATGTCAGAGAAGAAAACCATGCCATTGTGATTCAATTTAATGTATTTTATCTCTGCCACAAACCACTTATTTTATATAAAAATATGTTTTTTGTACGTTTAAAGCATGATCTTTTAAATCAAGATAGAAATTTTTTGTTTGCGGGAGAAACTAAAACGTAAATGATTATGTTTAACGGTCTTGCTACTATACGGTGCCTTGCAGCAGGCCCTATTGATGCCCATTTTCTAGCTTAGTGTTATTAAAGAGTTTTTGATATTTATTGCTAATTGGAGGAGGATATGCTGTTAAAACAGCATTTGATTCTAAATCACATTTTAACCCTGTAAAAGATCTTGCAGCGTAATTTGGGACAGTGTTGGGGTGTTTCATATGTGCACAAATGGAGAAGTTATACTGTATGTGAGCCTCCTCGCACAGACACCAAAGACCAACATTCTTCCATGTCCCCTTTCCACTTTTCTCTGTGATTTTGCTATATTACATTGCCAATAATTAAGAGCCCTAGTTGAAATAATACAATAAGAAACTGTTATCACATTTTGTTAATGACATCTCTAGAATGGGAAAATATGTCTATGAAATGTGTAACAAATTAGCATCTATGTAAGCCATGGGCATAAAAGCCTTTTTAGATAAAATCTTAATTATGGTAGATACTGCTTGTGTCTGTAGGATGCCATATTTGTGTCTTTCATTCTTCCTGTCGAATTGTATTATCTATTTAACAAGTGAAGGGGGAGATTTGTAGGTCCATGCTGAAAGTTTTTCCAAATCCACCAGTGAGACACCTTCCCTCCAGTTGGCTCAATAGTGGCAGCTTGCTTCTCGTTTTCTGTAATTGTCACCCCATACCTTTTAAAAAAGGAGTTCGACTATCAGGGCAGCTTTTACGTGGTAGTGGAGTCTGCTAAAGTACGTTTTTGTTATTTTTTGTCTGTGAAAATGGTTTTATGACCACAGTTTATACAGCTGTTAATGTTTTTTGATTGTTGCATACTTGTGACATTTTTCCAAAACTACAGTAGTCCTTATCATGTATTTAAATGATTCCCAATGCACATGAATCTTATAGAAGTTTAAAACAATATTGTTAAGTATTGTTTACATGTGTCTGTCTCTGTTTTTTAATTTGCACCTTTTCTACTCTTGTCCTGATTGAACTGTTATTACTCAATCTTTTCGCTGATTTGGTACTTACTGAAGTGGTTTATGTCATTCTAATCTATAATTATATTTATTTATTGGAGTAAATGCTTACAAAATAAATGATTGTAAATGTGTATAATACACATTGATTGTCTAATTATTTAATTTAAATTTGCCCCTAATTGTTTTTGGGTTCCATCAATCTGGGCTGTTATATGTAAAAAAATAAAATAAATAAATAAATACATTTTCACACATGGGTTCCAACTTTCTGATTTTTACATATGAATTTTTTTGCACTGTAGGGTATTGGGGCAAAAGTGGAACTAAAAATAAAACAAAATATCTACCAAGTGCTGTAATTGCTGTAACTGTAATATATATATTGTAAAAATTTAAAATGACAAGAATGAGGGGGATCTGGTATACAAATGACTCCATGTCAGATCTATCTAACAATATAGTCCTTGGATCAAATATAAATGGTTTACATATTGAAGGTGTTAATTTACACCTTACCCATCCATAGCAAATTTGTGTAGCTATTATATGGCTCCCGCAATTTTTTTTACATAAAAGATGTTAATTAATATATTACCAATCCATAGAAGACTATCTAGTGGCAAACCACGACACCCTAGTACTCCATTTTTGGGCCTGGATAAGTAGCCATTACAATTTTGATTGAAGTCATTGGTCTTCAACTTTTGGCCCTCCTGGAAACTGAATTTTCTTTCATGCTGGAATACCCTTGCATTCTCTGTCCAGCCAATGTAAAGGGACATCCAAAAAATTTCTGTGGCTCTAACGGAGCACCCACACTAAATAACTGCTTCTGACTGGTTTAGTAGTTTATAGAAGAGGATTTGGGGGTAAAGAAGCGCAAAGAGATCGTGATAGTATAGTATCTTCTGGTAAGTTTTATTTAGACAAATATATAATGCAGTAAGTATCAATCACATTTTAGATCCTCAATAATGGTACTTGCCCGTCAAAAATTACAGGAACAAAATTTTAAGGCTGGGAATGCTGTACCTTCAGGGCTCATCGCGAGCCCCGCACTAAGCGCCTCTGGCGCTAATCGCGCGGCTCGCAATGAGCGCTGTTGGAGATTATTTTCAAGCCTCTTCCCCTGTGCTTGAGTGTTACTGTCTTGGGTTAGATTACTGCCTTGGGTTAAACAACAACAAAAAAAAATATGGGGCTTCACTACCATCACTAAATAATTTGGTTAACGCAGGTTGAAACCCAAAAGACATTGGAGAAAATAAATGTTAATAAAGCCCCAGGTCCTGATGGAATACATCCAAGGGTACTGAGGGAACTGAGTTTTGTAATAGACAAGCCATTATATCTAATTTTTCAAGGCTCACTCACCATGGGGTTGCTACCAGATGACTGGAGAAAAGCAGAGGTACCGTGATAGCTATATTTAAGAAGGGAGCAAGAGCAAATCCGCGGAATTATAGGCCAGTGAGCCTCACATCGGTAGTTGGGAAGCTTTTAGAAAGGTTAATAAGGGACAGTATACAAGAATATGTCTATTTGAACAAGATCATAAGTAGCAGTCAACATGGATTTATGAAGGATAGGTCATGTCAGACCAATCTAATTAGTTTCTATGAGGAGGTTAGTAGGAACTTGGATCAGGGCAACTCAGTGGATGTAGTATTTTTGGATTTTGCAAAGGCTTTTGATACAGTGCCACATAGGAGACTTTTGAGCAAACTAAGGAATACTGTAATTACAGTAAATATCTGCTCATGGATCGAGAGCTGGCTAAAAGACAGGAAGCAAAGGGTTATTGTAAATGGAACATACTCCGATTGGACTAATGTGGTAAGTGGGCTTCCTCAAGGTTCAGTATTAGTTCCTCTCCTTTTTAACATATTTATTAATGGCGTAGAAGTAGGACTCAAAAGTATTGTCTCCATCTTTGCTGATGACACTAAGTTGTGCAAGGTAATACAATCAGATAATGATGTCTCTCTAACCCCCCTCCCCCCCGTGTCTCTCTACCCCCCTCCGTGTCTCTCTACCCCCCTGTGGAGGATGAGGAGGCAGGTTGAGGATGAGGAGGGGGGTTGAGGATGAGGAGGGGGGTTGAGGATGAGGAGGGGGGTTGAGGATGAGGAGGGGGCTTGAGGATGAGGAGGGGGGGTTGAGGATGAGGAGGGGGGGTTGAGGATGAGGAGGGGGGGTTGAGGATGAGGAGGGGGAGTTGAGGATGAGGAGGGGGAGTTGAGGATGAGGAGGGGGGGTTGAGGATGAGGAGGGGGGGTTGAGGTTGAAGAGGGGGGGTTGAGGTTGAAGAGGGGGGGTTGAGGTTGAAGAGGGGGGGTTGAGGTTGAAGAGGAGGGGTTGAGGATGAGGAGGGGGGTTGAGGTTGAAGAGGAGGGGTTGAGGATGAGGAGGGGGGTTGAGGATGAGGAGGGGGGTTGAGGATGAGGAGGGGGTTGAGGATGAGGAGGAGGGGTTGGGGATGAGGAGGGGGGTTGAGGATGAGGAGGGAGGATGAGGAGGGGGGTTGAGGATGAGAAGGGGGTTGAGGATGAGGAGGGGGTTGAGGTTGAGGATGAGGGGGGGTTGAGGATGAGGAGGGGGGTTGAGGATGAGGAGGGGGTTGAGGATGAGGGGGGGGTTGAGGATGAGGAGGAGGGGTTGGGGATGAGGAGGGGGGTTGAGGATGAGGAGGGAGGATGAGGAGGGGGGTTGAGGATGAGAAGGGGGTTGAGGATGAGGAGGGGGTTGAGGTTGAGGATGAGGGGGGGTTGAGGATGAGGAGGGGGGTTGAGGATGAGGAGGGGGTTGAGGATGAGGGGGGGGTTGAGGATGAGGAGGGGGTTGAGGATGAGGAGGGTGTTGAGGATGAGGGGGGGTTGAGGATGAGGAGGGTGTTGAGGATGAGGGGGGTTGAGTTTGAGGAGGGGGGTTGAGGATTAGAGGAGGAGGTTGAGGAAGGAGGATGAGGAGGGGGTTGAGAATAGGGGGTTGAGGAGGATGAGGAGGGAGGTTGAGGAGGATGAGGAGGGAGGTTGAGAATAGGGGGTTGAGGAGGATGAGGAGGGAGGTTGAGGAGGATGAGGAGGGAGGTTGAGGAGGATGAGGAGGGAGGTTGAGGAGGGTCATAAGGGAGGGGGGGAAGAGACACGGAAGGGAGGGGGGGAAGAGACACAGGGAAGGGAGAGGGGAGAAGAGACACGGGAGAGAGAGGGGGGACACAGGGGGTTGAGGAGGAGGATGAGGAGGGAGGTTGAGGAGGATGAGGAGGGAGGTTGAGGAGGGTCATAAGGGAGGGGGGGAAGAGACACAGGGAAGGGAGAGGGGAGAAGAGACACGGGAGAGAGAGGGGGGACACAGGGGGCAGCACATTTCCCACCCTCGGCTTATACTCAAGTCACTTTTACCCAGTATTTTGTAGTAAAATAGGTGCCTCGGCTTATACTCGGGTCGGCTTATACTTGAGTATATACAGTAAGCAAGTGGAATTCTTCTCGAATGGCGCGGCATTAGAGACCTCCAGTGCAGCCTTCCTCCTTACTGCTATAGGGGACACGTCACACCAGTAAATCTCGCGCCCGTCTGAGCGTAACCACGGCAACGGCTCTGCATTGCTCGCGAGAGTTACTCAGCGAGAGTTTCACTGAGGTACAGGCATTTAGGGAATGGCATTTAAGGAATTTCAAGAATGTGACAAGTAGATATTGCACACAAAGATTAAACACTGCCTGACAGAGCAAAGGGGAGCAAGTGACTACTACATACTACTACATACACTAGCTGACCCCCCTCCCTGCAGTGTGCATTGATTTTAAAGGGTACCAGAGTATTAAAAGAAGTCTGCCAGGGGGGGAGCAAAGAAACACTGCTGATGGCTAGTGTCTGTCTCCCTACCAGGCAGTGTTTCTTTGCTCCCCCCTGGCAGACTTATTTTGATAATCTGGTCCACTTTAAAATCAGTGCACACTGCTGCCTTTGGGGGGCCTGTCAGCTAGTGTGTGTCTCTTAGCTCCCATCCCCTGACAGCCCCCCCTCCCTGCAAACGCATCAGTTTGCATGGACCTTAAGTGCCGGTTCACACTTGTGCAATGCGGGAACGCTGCGAATATGCAGCTTGTTCCCGCATCGCGTCCGCACCTCGGGCAGTTCACACTGTCATATGCGATACGCAGGGGATGTCAATTTAAAGTTAACGATATAACAAGAGTACCGGTAAATTTACACACCCCTGATACTACCTTACTCTTTTTTAATTTAAACTTAGGTAAAAAGTATACCACTGCAGTGTGACTTATCCTGACATTCCGACGCTGAACTCTGCACTATCATACGTGCATTCATTACTTACGGTATTTCCCTACTACGGTATCCCTAATGGAATCAAAGCAAAAGCGTGCAACATATACAGCTGGTTTCAAGTTAAAGGTTGTGGAATATGCCAAGCAACATGGAAATAGGGCTGCAGCAAGGCATTTTGGAGAGCCACCAACAGAGTGCACAATACGAGAGTGACGAAAAATGGAAGAAAAACTGAAGACATTATCTAAAACCAAAATGCAATTTCCGCAGCGGTATTGCTAAATGGCCAAAATTAGAAAAACGGGTGAAGGAATTTGTACTTAATCATAGAAAAGCGGGCATTGCATTATCAACAAAAATGATCATCATTCAAGCAGTGAAAATCGGCAAAGAGTTGCAAATACAAGATTTCAAAGGGACAGCATCATGGTGCCAAAGATTTATGAAGAGGCATGAGCTTCGGATGCGAACAAGAACCAGGATTGCCCAGCGTATGCCAGAAGATTATGAAGAGAAGATAATACATTTTCATAAATTTATTATCAAACAAAGGAAGAGACAAAATTTTGAAATCGGTCAAATCGGCAACATGGACGAAGTACCATTCACTTTTGATGTTCCTTCAAATAAAACTGTTGAACTGTTGAAGCAAAAGGTGCCAAGACAGTAACAATTAAAACTTCAGGGCATGAAAAAAATCGTTATACTGTGGTCCTTGCTGTCACTGAAGACGGAAACAAGCTGCCACCATTGGTCATTTTTAAAAGGAAAACTTTTCCTAAGGAGAAGATTCCAAGTGGCATACAGGTGCATGTTCATCCCAAAGGTTGGATGGACGAAGAAGGCATGAGGCTTTCGATCAGAAATGTGTGGGAGAAGCGCCCAGGTGCTTTGTTAAAGAAGCCATCCTTGTTAGTACTGGACTCATTCAGACCTCATCTTACAGAACCAACAAAGAAAGAATTTCAAATGTGCAAAACGCAAGTAGCAGTCATTCCAGGAAGACTTAAATCACAATTGCAGCCATTGGATGTTTCCATTAACAAGCCCTTCAAAGCCTTCATGCGTGAAGAATGGAATAAATACATGTGTGATGAAAGCCAACATGAAAGTACAAGTTCTGGGAGAATGAAAAGACCTGGCATTTCAAAAGTGTATCAGTGTATAAAGACTTCTTGGGACGCAGTTTAAGAAGATATTATTATCAAATCTTTTAAGAAATGTGGCATAAGCAATGCTTTGGATGGTGAAGAAGACGAGCTGATTTATGAAGACAGTAGCAGTGAAAGCAGCAGTGTTCAGTTCGAAGATATTGAAGATAGCAGTAAAGATGAAGAGTTTCTTGGTTTCCCAGATAGCAGCGATTTCTGAGTAAACTTTTGTAAAAACATATAACATCCAAGTTTCTTTGTTAAAACAGTTGCTTTTACTGTCATTTTACGTCATTTACCTTATAAGTGTTAATAATATTAATTAAAAAAAAGTTCTGAGCTACCCTTATTTTGCTTCAAAGTTCTTTATTTGAAATGTAAGTTTTTTTTCCTGAAATTTCCTTCTTAAAATGAGGTGCGTGTTATACGCCGGTGCGTGTTATACACCGATAAATACGGTACTTTCCCTCCAAAGGGTTTTGCATAAATTAGAGAAATGGGTGGCAGATGAGATTTAATACGAATAAATGTAAAGTTATGCATTTGGGAAGGAACAATAGCCATGCAATTTATAATCTTAATGGAGCAAATCTAGGTGTATCAGATATTGAAAGGGATTTGGGAGTGCTTGTGCACAACCACCTAGGTAGCAGTGCTCAATGCCAAGCAGCGGCTGCAAAGGCAAGTAAAATGTTAACATGTATTAGGAAGGGTATAGAAGCAAGGCAAGTAAATATAATTATGTCACTGTACAAATCCCTAGTACGCCCTCATTCGAAATATGGAGTACAATTTTGGGCATTTTAGAGCTGGAAAAAGTACAGAGAAGGGCAACAAAAGGAGAATGGATGGGGCTAAGTTGTGAAGAAAGACTAACCAAATTAAACTTATTTTCCCTAGAAAAAAGGCGTCTACAAGGGGATATGATTACCTTATTTAAATACATCCAGGGTCAATATAAGGCTTTGTCAAGTGAACATTTTGTGCCAAGAGACTTTCAACTGACAAGAGGACACCCTTGAGGTTAGAGGAAAAAAGATTTCACCTAAAAGAAAGAAAAGGGCTCTTCACAGTTAGGGTGGTTAAACTGTGGAATTCTCTACCAAAGGAGGTGGTGACAGCGAATTCGATAGATAACTTTATAAAGGGGTTAGATATATTTTTGAATAAAGAGGGCATTTAAGGTTTTCCTAGATAACTAGCAAAGGAATATTGATCCAGGGAGAAATTCAATCGCCAGTCTTTGTGGTCAGGAAGGCATTTTTGCTTTTTTTCCCCTTATGAGACAATTGGCAAAGTGTTTTTTTTTTTTCTGTTTGCTTTCTTGTGGATCAATTAGCAATTATTAACAAATTGCCCACATATTAAAAGGATCAGAAGAGATCTAAAAAGGTTTAACTTGATGGACTAACAGTCTTTATTCAACCTCAAATACTATGTAACTATGTAAGTGTTACTGCCTTTCGGTAAGTGTTACTGCTTAGGGCTATTTTTTATGTCCTTGGGCCTCGTTTTCGTCGTTTTGCGTTTTTTCGGCAGCCATTTTCATTCTCGCTTAGGCAATTTTCAATGGTGAAAAAACTGCAAATATGCCTCAAATTAACTTGCAAGCTGACTCGCGCTCCCTGGCTCTCCCATTGTGCTGTGTGTGTGTTAATTTGAGGAATATTTGTTGTTTTTTTCATGTATTTTCAGTTCAGTGGTTCGGCTGTTAAAGTCGTAATTTTGCGAGGCGCACTGTGCACGTACGGGTTTTGGTCCTAAGTTGTACGGATCGTAAGTCCTGTGTGCCTCAACTGCTCGCAGTGCAATGAGCGCCTTTGGCGCTCATTGCAGCCTAAGTCCTGCGTGGTGGCAGGCTCGTGGTTGAGCCTAAGTCCTCTGTGCCTCCAGTGCTCGCCTCGCTTTGTGAGGCTCACAGGGCAATGAACGCCTTTGGCGCTCATTGCAGCCTAAGTCCTGCGTAGTGGCTAACTTGTGGTTGAGCCTAAGTCCTCCGTGCCTCCACTGCTCGCCTCGCTTCGCGAGGCTCACAGTGCAATGAACGCCTACTTAGATATAAATAGTACATAGAAGGAGGTGGGTATTGCAATCCAAATAACAGAAGCACTTTGTTGATGTGGAGACGATGATAAATAATCCTTCACCAAGTAAACCAGAAAACAAGGCTTGATGACTTTGAATAAGTATCACTTGGAGATAGGTCTGGTTTGGGAGATCACACAGTCCTTCAGTCAGGTACACAAGAGTGATGTGTGCCAATGTGATACTAATAGCATATTCTATATTATTTCTACACCACTATGAGATGTATTTAAGTGGTGGTATAAACTAGAACTACAGCTAAAAAAACAGGGTGAAGGATACCCATTGCAATAATAGGTTAATCTCCAGAAATAAAAAAGAAGATAACGAATAGTAACAGATCACTAAAAGGAGCATAAAAAAACAACAACATATAAACAAATATATCCAAGTACTCTTGAGAGCTACACGTAATACCCCCTTGGTGTGAGTCAGAAACTTTTCTGGGAGCCATATAATACCTTAAGAACTTAAGAAGTCTTGTAGTTGCATACCAGCCTTGCAGGAGTCATGACACAGAAGTCTTATTATTATTATTATTTCCTTTATTTGTATCTGGCCAATATATTCCGTAATTCTATACAGGGGTAGATTCAAGTCTAAAACAACATTAACACAATGCAAAAAAATGGAGGGCCCTGTCTTTGAGCTCTTAAAATCAAATATACACAGTGCTTTTCCTAAAGCAAGATTGAAAACTCGCAAATTTACAATCTAAAAGGGCTTTGATTGTAAAACTTACAAGAGCAACGTATATTTGCCCTTTGTATTCACTGTATCCGCTTTATTTTGCACTTCGGAATATGTTGGTGCTTTATAAATAAATCAATATAATATAAGGGAAAGAAAAAGTACACCTTTAATTCTAATGATATTTACCCTCATGAGATAATACCAATATAAACTGTACAAAAAATCCTAATCAAATACCTTTTAGATTAAAATATAATTTTATTAATATACAAAATATAATAAATACAATAAATATAAAATCATGGTATCACGGTCATCTACAAAATGTGTGTCAGTATATGCAAATGAGTGTCAACAAACTATTAGTAATGAGAGATAATACATTCGAATATAATAAACTGATTCAGGAAAAACAACTGGTAATCTAGGTAATAAACTGGTAAATATCAGCATTTATCATTGATTATGTATCTCCTTAATCATACAGTTTGGAAAAATATCAGCATTTATTATTTATTATGTATCTCTTTTAATCATACACTTGAATACAATATGGAAACAAATGCATATACTTTCAATAAAAAATCATTATATAAATAAAGCATACGGTAATAATAATAACTGTAACCAAAATCAGCTTAGCCTGTTCATTAGGAACATGGAATAATTTAGTTGAGTTTTTAAGTATCAAACCATCCCAATAAGTAAATGTCCAAAAATACTGAATCATTCTATGCAATTTTATATAGCTCATAGGTAGTATAATCCTTTAGATTGTAAGTCTGCGAGTTTCAATGCTGCAAGGTGCTTTAGGGAAAGCGCTATGGACACCGGATTCCAAGCTCAAAGACAGGGCCCTCCATTCATTGCAATGTGTTAATCTTGAACTTGTCATTTCCTGTAACTTAACTTATGTATAGCGCTACGGAATATGTTGGCGCATTACAAATAAACGATAATAATAATAATCCGGCAGAATTTTAAAAGGACCCAGCACTGAAAACATATGTATGTGGTGCCACCTAGTGGTTACATATAGAGAGACTGCAAAAGCAATACGATACCATCCTCAAAAATTGTTCATATTATTTTGTACATTATTAGCACATCTTTACATATTGACACTATTCACGTACAGACAAGGTGCTTAACAGGTGTCAAGAACCTTCTTAACTTATATTTTGATTATGTCAATAAAGAGACCACAAGTTACTTACAAGATTGTTTACATGGGAAAAATAATTGTATATAATACCATATTACACTGACAAATCACCTCACTAGGCCTACAACATATTTATGTGAAATAAAATGATATTATTATAGTAAATAAACTAATATAAATTCAACGTAATACATAATACAGTGATTTAAAAGCTATACAATGCCCCTCTGGTTATAAATAAGTTGCTTTGACATTAGTCTTTTATTATTTTGATTTCATCAGAGTGGCGTATTTTGCTTTTACATTGCAATGTCATATTTATTCTATATAATCTTATTTACACATTCATTGTAATATCAATACAGTGGCATATGTATAATTTATAAATTTAAATATAAATTAATATAAATATATTTTGGCCCACTGAGGTGATATGTCATAGTGTAGTATGGTATTATATTATTTACAATTATTTTTGCCATATAAACAAAACTTTATGTAATATAGTTTTGTAATAAACTATTCTTTATTCCATTAAAAGATTACAATATTTATGTTTCCTTAGTAGACTTTTAATTATTTTAGAAAACAAACAACTGCAGAATTAGACTGATAATGTAAATTGTCTGGATGGACAACTGGGATGCTATCATATAACACATTAGCATCATACAAGTGTTGGTTATTATAAGTTCACACTGTTAATCCTATAACCCTATAGAAGACTTGATTTAAAAAAAAAAGTGTGTCTGTTGAATCGCTTTCTCAGTTCTGGCCAATTGGAGAGAGGCTGCTAAGATTGAAGCCATACTGCTGTCACAGAACATGTCTGCATGGATAATGTATTTATTACTTGGTGACACATGACCACACAAGTACGTGGGGGAAGATGAATAGGCAGTCATCTTTGCAACAAGGTAACTTTTACATATTTTTTTCTTATAAAGCCTATATGTATTGTTTTTATCACATACATTCTGCTTTTGTGTAGATCTGCTGGATAAAACTTGGATGTGTGGAGCATACACTGTTCCTTTAACTTTTTGGGGCCAGGGTGAGACTCCCCTGAAGCTCTCAAACACTGTACTGTCACAACTGCTGATCCTTACTTCCTTGGGCAGGGTAAAAGCAACTGACCATGGAAGGACACTAGCCCATGTGGCTACCAACCTCAAGGGCTATTATAATTGCCATAAGACTTGCCTTAACAGACTGTGACACTTTTTAACAGTTATATGTGGTGCAATGTTGAGCCTCCAGCCCGGGTTATGTACTCCTGACTTCCAAGAGCCCATTTTAAGGAGGTATTTGGGCCTAACAGGTTTAGGGTCATTTTGTAATGTTTAACGCAATTCACTGTATATCAAAAAGGAGAAATTGTAGCTAATATGGATGTATTGTTGTTCTTTAGAAAAAAGATTTTGTGAAGAAGGGAACAAGAAACTAATTTTCTATCTTTGTATATAGTAGGCCATATTGCTAGTATGACTCAATTTTTATTTCCCATGGCATTTTACTGCATACCCTATACACTTGAAGGTGGGTTTCTCTCCCCCTGTGCCCAAACTGGTCAGAGTTGAGGGAAAGATGGATGGTGCTAAATACAGGGATATTCTTGAGCAAAACCTGTACCACTCTGTGCGTGATTTGAGGTTAGGACAGAAGTTCACCTTCCAGCAGGACAATGACCCCAAACACACTGCTAAAGCAACACTTGAGTGGTTTAAGGGGAAACCTGTAAATGTGTTGGAATGGCCTAGTCAAAGCCCAGACCTTAATCCAATAGAAAATCTGTGATCAGACTTAAAGATTGCTGTTCACAAATGCAAACCATCCAACTTGAAGGAGCTGGAGCAGTTTTGCAAGGAGGAATGGTCAAAAACCCCAGTGGTAAGATGTGGCAAGCTTACAGCAACTTATCCAAAGCGACTTGGAGCTGTGATTGCTGCAAAAGGTGGCTCTACAAAGTATTGACTTTAGGGGGGTGAATAGTTATGCACATTGACTTTTTCTGTTATTTTGTCCTATTTGTTGTTTGCTTCACAATAATAAAAAAAAAAGAAAAACATCTTCAAAGTTGTGGGCATGGTCTGTAAATTAAATGATACAAATCCTCAAACAATCCATGTTAATTCCAGGTTGTGAAGCAACAAAACACGAAAAATGCCGGGGGGGACTGGGGGTAGTGAATACTTTTGCAAGGCACTATAAATGTATGAAACATTATTCATTTTTTATTTCCTTCTGCTGTACTCTATGGGGTTTGCATGTTGACAAGTCTCTCTTCTATCTTTATAGTGCAACCCTTGGAGCATGCGAGTCGACACATAGCAAACTATTCCATACTGCCATTTCTTTTTTTTGTTTCAATAATCTTTATTGTGAAATACCATTATATAGAGTTTTAACAACTGTAAAAGATAAATGTCAATGCAATACAGATAGTGTAAACTCAATGCATATACATATGATTAAGAAATGTTTCCGTTGATAAAAAAGCAAAGTTGTAATAAATTAACAATGACTCCGTGAGTAAGAGGTGGTCTCTTTCATTTTCCAAACTTTTCTGTGATTTATAATTGTCAGATTAAGCATAACATCAGTCTAACCGGCAACAATTTCAACTTACTTCACTTCCATCTTCAATTGTAAGTAGCTAACATGCTTCAGAAGATATTCAGTGAGTCTGAGATCTGGTGAAGTGAAGTAGTTGATCTATATACAAAATTCCACTTATACAGCCTAGATTTAGGCTATTGAGACAGTGAAAGTAAAAGAAAGAAGAGAAAAGAAGAAGAGATGGATTATGTAGATTTAAACTATGGAAGTTTAGAGTAGTTGCTCAGTCTCCTCAGTGCTTTTCCTATTGGTAATATCCTTTTTAGGGCGTAAGAAGTAAGAAGCATGTCTTCTATGGGGTAGCATGACTTTTGGCTGCACCCACACCAACGTGCTACTCCTGGAATAATGCAGTTTAACAGCACCGCCCCAGTATTCACTGCCATGGAGTGGTGTATGGCAGGGTGGCACATGGTGTGCATTGTTGGACTTGTGTGGAACAGAGGGGTGTGTGGGTATTGCACAGCAGGATTGGTGGAGATGGAGGGGAGTATGTTTAAAGAACAGAAATATAAGGTCAGCATGACGGCTGAAGGTGGGTTTCTCTCCCCCTGTGCCCACCCTCTAACCCCAGGTCTCTCTCCCCCTGTGCCCACCCTCTAACCCAGGTCTCTATCCCCACCCGCTAACAGTATCTCTCCCCCATGTACTCACCGGCCGCCACGCTGGTGTGGGTGCACACATGACGTCGTGCAGGGCTCCTTCGCGCAAAATTTGTGTGCCCTTCCATGGTTCAGAGCTGGAATTCTCTCCCGCGTCTGGCCGCTCCTGCTACATCTCCCCGTCAAGGAAGATAAAATGCTCCTTTTTTTCTTTTTTCTTATCCTCCTCTCCTTTCCCTTTTTAAGGTTAGAAAGTCACAGAAACACAGTCCGGTGATGATAACCAGGGCTCCCAGATTCATAGAAATAAGGGATAGGAACCCTTTAAAATATGCAACATTCTATCATTTATAACAATATAGTTAATTTTATTAATTACTTCCTGAAATGTAATAGATTGGGTTTTCCAGAATCTGGCGATGATGTTTTTAGCTGCTAGAATTATCAGTTGAAATAATTTATTGCCATGGGAGTCTAGGTGTATAAGATGGATGCCCAGGAGGCAGGATTCAATAGTTGAAATCAATGTAATCTGGAATAACCTAGACAACAGTAACAATAACCCCGGCTCCGTGCACTTGCTTCCTGGAGGAAGTGCTGTTACTGCATCTGTGCAGCGTGGAGGAAAAGCACAGACCACGAGGAGCTGCTAAAAAGATAATGCTCCTGCTGTGCTATTTACATAAACAATTTTAACTGTGGGTGTGTGTATGTAAGTGTATGTATGTCTGTGTATGTCAGTGTATGCATGTGTATCAGTGTGTGGGTATATGTATGTCTGTGTGTGGGTATATGTCTCTGTGGTGGTGTATGTCAGTGTATGTATGCTGTGTGTCTACATGTCAGTGTGCCTGTGTGTATGTTAGTAATTGTGTGTGTGTCAGTGTGTCAGTGTGTGTCTGTCAGTTTGTATGTCTAGGTGTATGTCACAAGCTTATCCTATCTAGTTTAAGTGAGGCCCAAGATGCTCTTGAGGTTTCCGTGAACGTATTGTAAAGGGTTAGAAGTGAGAATAGTGAGGTGAGAGGTGAAAGAGGTTAGCTGATGTTCTGAATTGGCCCATCTCCACATTCTCAAAGTCAGATTAACCATTGGGTTTGGTCTTAAAAGAGTCTGGTTGTTGATACCATAAGATTTTATCCTGAGACGGTGGAGCCATTTGGGAGTTGTCTATGAAAATCTAGCTTGGCTGGTGTTTAGTAGAGTGAGCAAGAGGTATAAACGCCAATTGGTCAGCTTTGTAGTAGTGGAAAAAGTTAGGGAAAGAGAGACCTCCCTTAGACTTATACCGAAACATTACTTTTTTTAGTTATTCTGGGAGACTTATTCCTCCAAATGAATCTGAACAATTTGTTTTGAAATTGACCTAACTCTTTGTTGTTTATTGGAATGACTAGGGTCCAGATTAAGTAAAGTAGTCTCAGTAGGACATTCATTTTGATCGAAGAGTTCCGTCCCATCCAAGAGATATGCATTTTAGATCAAGTTTCTACAGAGGATATAAAAAGTCTACACACCCCTGTTAAAATGTCAGGTTTCTGTGCTGTAAAAAAATGAGACAAAGATAAATAATTTCAGAACTTTTTCCACCTTTAATGTGACCTATAAACTGTACAACTCAATTGAAAAACAAACTGAAATCTTTTAGGTAGAGGGAAGAAAAAATATAAAAATAAAATAATATGGTTGCATAAGTATGCACACCCTTAAACTAATACTTTGTTGAAGCACCTTTTGATTTTATTACAGCACTCAGTCTTTTTGGGTATGAGTCTATCAGCATGGCACATTTTGCAAAAACACTCCAAATCTGTCAGATTGCGAGGGCATCTCCTGTGCACAGCCCTCTTCAGATCACCCCACAGATTTTCAATCGGATTCAGATCTGGGCTCTGGCTGGGCCATTCCAAAACTTTAATCTTCTTCTGGTGAAGCCATTACTTTGTTGATTTGGATGTATGCTTTGGGTCGTTGCCATGCTGAAAGATGAAGTTCCTCTTCATGTTCAGCTTTCTAGCAGAAGCCTGAAGGTTGTGTGCCAATATTGACTGGTATTTGGAACTGTTCATAATTCCCTCTATCTTAACTAAGGCCCCAATTCCAGCTGAAGAAAAACAGCCCCAAAGCATGATGCTGCCACCACCATGCTTCACTGTGGGTATGGTGTTCTTTTGGTGATGTGCAGTGTTGTTTTTGCGCCAAACATATCTTCTGGAATTATGGTCAAAAAGTTCAACCTTGGTTTCATCAGACCATAACACCTTTTCCCACATGTTTCTGGGAGACTTCAGATGTGTTTTTGCAAAATGTAGCCTGGCTTGGATGTTTTTCTTCATAAGAAAAGGCTTTCGTCTTGCCACTCTACCCCATAGCCCAGACATATGAAGAATATGGGAGATTGTTGTCACATGTACCACACAGCCAGTACTTGCCAGATATTCCTGCAGCTCCTTTAATGTTGCTGTAGGCCTCTTGGTAGCCTCCCAGACCAGTTTTCTTCTCGTCATTTCATCAATTTTGGAGGGAGCTCCAGTTCTTGGTAATGTCACTGTTGTGCCATATTTTCTCCACTTGATGATGACACTGTGTTCCATGGTATATCTAATGCCTTGGAAATTATTTTGTACCCTTCTCCTGACTGATACCTTTTAACAATGAGATCCCTCTGATGCTTTGGAAGCTCTCTGTGGACCATGGCTTTTGCTGTGGGATGCGACTAAGAAAATTACAGCAAAGACCAACTAGAGCAGCTGAACTTTATTTGGGGTTAATCAGAGGCACTTTAAATGATGGCAGGTGTATGCTGACTCCTATTTAACACGATTTGGAATGTGATTGCTTAATTTTGAACACGGCTACATCCCCAGTTATAAGAGGGTGTGCAGACTTATGCAACCACATCATTTTTTATTTTTCTTCCCTCCACCTAAAAGATTTCAGTTTATTTTTCAATTAAGTTGTACAGTTTATAGGTCACATTAAAGGTGGAAAAAGTTCTGAAATTATTTATCTTTGTCTCATTTTTTTACAGCACAGAAACCTGACATTTTAACAGGGGTGTGTGGACTTTTTATATCCACCTTATATCTGTTGCTAAAGATTTGAAGATGGGGGTAATTTGCCTTATGTAGGTCTTGGATTGTGCTGGTTACATTTACACCCAGATATTTTATATGGGATTCAGGCCATATAAAGTTATAGGATGATTTTAGCTAAATCAAAATTTCTGGAGAAAGGCCTATACTAAGAGCTTCCATTTTGTCAAAATTGAGATGAAGACCTGAAAAAGCACTGAATTGATTAATAGTAGACATCAAAGCCTTTAGGAACAACCCTGGATTTGAGAGAGAACAGTGGAGGTTGTCGGAGAATAGAGAGCACAGTGGTGGTGTCCTACTTTAAAGCCTTCTATCGCTGAGTTAGATCTAATGGCCTGAGCAAGGGGTTCAATAGCCACAGCAAATCGCAAAGGGGATTGCGAGCATCCCTGCCTGATTCCCCTTTCTATGGAAATATAAGATCTCTGGGATCCTGGAAGTTTTAAGTTAGCCTGGGGGGAGTTTTAGTAAGTATGTAACAGAGTAATAAAGCATCCAGAGAATCCAAATTTAGCTAAAGTTGTGAAGTGAAATGGCCATTGAAGCGAATGAAATGCCCTTTCAATATCAAGGACGAGCAGGCAAAGTTGAGTCTTAGAGTTTCGTGCTAGGTGGATAGTATTTAAAATTCTCCTAATATTCTCCCATTTGTCTATAGGGTATGAAACCAGATTGGTCTTTGTGGATCAAGTCAGGTTGAAAACTTGAGCTTCTTTTAGCAAAAATCTTAGCCAGTATCTTGACATTTCCATTCAAAAGAGAAATTGGCCAATAATTCTTTGCTTCCAATGGATCTTTACCCTCTTTTGGAAATACTGTCAAAGCTGCCTGATTGAGTTCCGGGTGTACTGCTTCGCCCCAAAGAATTTAGTTAAATATTTTACAGAGGTAAGGAGCGAGAATCTCGGGAACGTTTTAGAGTGTAAATTGGTAAGACCATCTGGACCTGGAGATTTCCCGGGTTTTAGGTCCTTGATTGTGTCCCAAATTTCTTTGCACATTACATATTTGTCACGATTACATTGATTAAGGACTGGTATTGCCAGTAATAATTAATAAGGCCAAGGGAGCATGACATTGTTACATTGTGATTATATATTACTAGGGACTTGCCGGTCAAAAATGACGGGGCAATAAAATTTGAAGCAATGGGAATGCTGTTTGACACATAATTGAAACCGTTTTGTACTGTGAGGACCTTCGGCGCTCATTGCGAGGCTTGCGAGCCTCTCCTTTCGTGTACTTTTGGTCCTCTGAGAGAGAGATATAGTTCTATGTATATGTAGTTAAGTAATAATGAATGATTTCTTAAATCAATTAATATACTTTAATTATTTATAATTGATATATGCAGCGAGCAATAGGCTGAAGAGCTAACATTCTGTTTGTATTTTGTGTCTGCATAGAATATACATTGTGAGTGTTAGTGGCCTGCTTATAAAGTGTAACGAATGTCTAAAGTGTGCATTCTAAATAGGCTGCGTGCGCAAGGTAAAGCCGTTGGTTTATTGTGTAAAGCGGTATTGTATAGTCGTAATGTTATTAATGTGGTACGCGTCTCGTGAGCATTTTCCGGCTTTTGTAATAGTGTATTTTGTAGGTCGTAGTGTGATGTGTAAAGTGCTACGCGTTTTTCAGTGTTTTGCGTGGTCCGGGGTCGTGTAGCCTAGTTTTAATTTATTCCGGCGGACATTTTTTTCCTTGCATAGGCGATTTTCGATCGAGTTAAATTCGATTTCCACTTCACTCACAGACTTACTGGCTGTTGCCCCGTGCTGTGTGTGATGTTTTTGTAATTTTTGGGGGTGTATTTAGTGTGTTTTTCCGCGTCTCTTATTTTTTTTTTTCTATGTCCCGCGTCTCGTATTTTAACTGCTCGCCTCTCTTTGGCACCTTTGGCGCTCATCGGCTAAGTGCTATGGTTTAATGGCTCGCCTCGCTTTGCGAGGCTCGCAAGAAATGAGTGCTCGCGGCGCTCATTGCCTAACTCATACGCAGCTCACAAAGCGTGACAACGTCTCGCAGTTTGACAACTATTATATGTGATTGTGTGTGTTATATGTTGCCTGTAAATAGTTATTATGTATACTAGTTATTATATGTTAGAGAGGAAAAATGTAGAATACATGAGGATAATTTAAGAATGCTCTACACAGAGGTTAGCTGCAAATCATTGCACCCTCACCCTTTATAAACAGCAGCCAAGACAGATGCATATACTTCAAGTAGTCCTAAGCAAACACTTGAGATTAACATTAAGGTTGTTTCACCAGTCAGCTATAGATATCTGGTATTTTTTTTTTTTAGTTTTTATATTAACCAAGGCTACAAGGCAGATGTGTTTCATCACACACATACACAAATGTACACAAGGGTGTGGTATGGGAGAGTATAAATATGTTGTTTTGATAATTCAATAAAGGTTCAGTTATAGTTTTCACATATCCACAGTGTGAGACTATTTCTGTGTTCTGTATCCTGGGGAGTGGTCTTGTCATGGGCCACTAGTAACCTGTATCCAGTATTCTCTGCCTGTACTTTTGGGCCTTGCCCTCTTCAGAAGCCATCTTTTGTGCCACAGAGAACAAGAACTACATGATTGTGCTGGGGGAGGTTTGAACTAGGTTTATATCAAGCCCCCTTGAAGAAGCAGATCGTGACATTGGCTGGCAGTGGTGGGATCTTTGTATAAAACACAGAAGGATGGCAGCTTATGAAGAGATGTCTGCAGCAGAGGAGGAAGTGTCTAGATTGTACCAAAGATGGATGGAGATAATGCCTGCAGGTTCAACCAAGGATCAGCAGAGGGAACTCCGGATACAGATCATACAGGAGGTACAGGGGAAGTGGAGAAGGGTAAGCAATGGACTTGTCTCAGCTCCTGTGGAGGGGAAATGCTTATCGCTAGTAGAGACACAGAATGTTCTAGTGACTGGAAAGGACTGTAGAGGAATGGGCCTTCTAAAAAAATGGATGGCGTTCCTTGGACTATGGCCAAATCACGAGCTTATGGAATGGCTGGAAGAATTAGTATGTGAGGAGGTCGACCTGGAAGAGTAATATGCTTATTGGGTGGAACCTGTTGGGATACCTCATCGGGGGCCCTGTTTTTCATTGGGGCTGGAAGAGGCACTTTGGGACATAGTACATGGGGATCCGGATTGTGGTTTTGGGACAGAGAAAAGACAGCTGTGTCTCTTTGCCGAGCACTGACACATGCTGGGACTGGAGATAGGCTCTCAGACAGCTAACTTACTCTGGCCTTTGATCCAGCAGGAGCTAAAGCTGGAGGTGGATTATATAGACTTGCTGGATGAAGCATCCCTGGATGGGTTTTAGTCACCCAGTCAGGCATGGAACAGAACCACCTAACAGGTACTACAGGGACTCAGCTAAATGTTGCCAAGGCTGGGTCAGAAAATAAAGGTATGGACTGTGGGGAGAATTTTGATATCAGGGATTCTAAAAATAACAAGGATAACTTCATCCATGGGGTTGACTGGGAAGAGGAAGAACTGGTCCCTATCTTTAGGATGCTGAGTCTCACTCTGTTAGAGGCATGGGAACAGGGCCAAACCACAGCAGTGCCAGGTCCATGGGAAGAACTGGGGAAAAGCTACCCCGCTCCTAGAGTAAGAGAAGAACCTAATGAGCACTGGGCCCTACCAATGCACTGTGAAAATAGTGGGGAGTTTCCTTGGATGACCATTGTCAAGGAGCCAGCAGCAGACCCTGGAGCAAAAACAGAAACTAGCCAACAGAAACTAGCCATGCTCTTCAGCCTGATCAAGAGGCAGTAGCAGCTGTTTCTCAAGGGCTGCCTGTATCTACACATCAGGCAGTCTCAAAAGGAGTCAGGAGCCTCCATCTGAGGATCCAGAGACCAAAGAGCCAGTGGGTACCCCAGATTGTGGTTTGTCACCTGGTCTCCCTACAGTACCTCCCCTGCAGCTACCCAAAGACACTGTTTGTGTACCTGTAACAATGGAAAGGAGGGGCCACTGGCCAGGCTTGTTGGGAGAGGGGTTGACTACTGAACCGCAATGGCTTGTGTCAGAACTGCCCATTAATCCAGCATGGATGATACCAGAGAATGTCACTAGCCCATGTTACAACTCCAGCATCGCAGTTTATTCAGGTGAAAGCTAAGGCCTGACAAAGGGAAACTTGTACTCTTCAATTTTACACATGGGACTGAGTACTGATCCAGAATCAGCAGGACAGGAGATCTCCCTAGCCTGGAAGCAGAGGAATTTGCTGGGTAAGGATCCTCCCAAGTTTATGCTGGACTTACTAGCTTGGAAGTACTGTTTCCCTTGGACTACCTTGAAGGGTCCTCCATGGCAGTTGTCTTATAAGTCTCCCCAGGGGCTTGGGAAGGTCACTAGGCCACTGGGAAGAAGTGAGTATTCTCCCTGGACAGGGGGAGGCAGGGTGCCCAGAGAGCCACTGAGGCTATCACATGGATGGACTGTCATGTCAAGAGGACCGGTAACCACCTGTATAGATGGGAATTTATCCGACAGGATAAACTTCCCATGCTATACTAAAAAGGAAAGGGGAAGGAATTGTCATGATTACATTGTTTAAGTGCTGATATTGCCAGTAATTATGAATAAGGCCAATTGAGCATCACATTGTTACATTGTGATTATGTATTATTGTGTGTGTTATATGTTGCCTGTAAATGATTATTATGTATACTAGTTATTATAGGTTATCGAGGGAAACTGTATGTAGAACAGTAATATAAATGAGGATAAGGTAAGAATGCTCTGCACAGAGGTTAGCTGCAGGTCATTGCCCCCTCACCCTTGATAAACAGCAGCCAAGACAGATGAATGTACTTCAAGTAGTCATAAGCAAACACTTGAAATGAACATCAAGGTTGTTTCACTAATCAGCTATACACAAATATACACAAGGGTGTAGTATGTGAGAGTATAAATATGTTCATTTATAGTTTTCACATATCCACAGTGTGAGACTATTTCTGTTTTTTGTATCCTGAATTGGGAGTGGTCTTGCCATGGTCCACTAGTAACCTGTATCCAGTATTCTCTGCCTGTACTTTTGGGCCTTGTCTTCCTCAGAAGCCATCTTTTGTGCCACAGAGAACAATAACTACACAATTCTGCTGGGGTAGGTTTGAAATGGGTTCATAACAAGCCCCCTTGAAGAAGCAGATTGTGACAATTTCTATTTAGGTTTTGGGGATCTATGGGGGAAATAAAGGGGAGGGTTGTCAGGGTTTGAGCCAAATATATGTCTTGAAAGCAGTTTTGAAAGTATTTTGGATCTCATTTTGGCTTATTGTGAGAAGGGCTGAAGGAGTTCTAATCTGGGAAATTTTATTTAGGAAATATTTGATTTGAAGAGTTCTGGTTAGTAGTTTGTCCAGTTTGTTCGCTTTTAAATAGAAAAGATGTCCAGTACGTCTAAGTGCTTTTTCTGTCTTAATTGCTAAAAGACTGTCAAGCTCCAGTATAACTTTATCATAGTTACATAGTTACCGTATATACTCGAGTATAAGCCGTCCCGAGTATAAGCCGTCCCGAGTATAAGCCGAGGCACCTATTTTACCACAAAATACTGGGTAAAATGAGTGACTCGAGTATAAGCCGAGGGTGAGAAATGTGCTGCCCCCTGTGTCCCTCTTGTGCCCTCTGTGTCCCCCTCTTGTGTGCCCTTTTCTTGTGTCCCCCTCTCTCTGTCGTGTCTCTTCTACCCTCTCCCTTCCCTGTGTCTCTTCCCCCCCTCCTCATTCTCAACCTCCCTCCTCAACCCCACTCCTCGTCCTCAACCTCCCTCCTCATCCTCCCTCCTCATCCTCAACCTCCCTCCTCAACCCCTCATCCTCTACCCCCTCATCCTCAACCCCCTCATCCTCAACCCCCTCATCCTCAACCACCCCATACTCAACCCCCTCCTCAACCTCAACCCACCTCCTCATCCTCAACCCCCTTCTCACCCCCCTCCTCATCCTCAACCTCCCTCCTCATCCTCAACCTCCCTCCTCATCCTCAACCCCCTCCTCATCCTCGACCCCCCATCCTCAACCCCCCTCCTCATCCTCCCTCCTCAACCTCCCTCCTCATCCTCAACCTCAACCTCTCTCCTCAACCCCCCTCCTCAACCTCAACCCCCCCATCCTCAACCCTCCTCAACCTCAACCCCCCCATCCTCAACCCCCTCCTCAACCTCCCTCCTCAACCTCAACCCCCCATCCTCAACCCCCTCCTCAACCTCCCTCATCATCCTCAACCCTCCCATCCTCAACCCCCCTCCTCATCCTCTACTCAACCTCCCTCCTCAACCTCCCTACTCAACCCCCATCCTCAACCCCTCCTCAACCTCAACCCCCCATCCTCAACTCCCTCCTCAACCTCCCTCCTCAACCTCAACCCCCCCACCTTCAACCCCCTCCTCAACCTCCCTCCTCAACCTCCCTCCTCATTCTAAACCCCCCTCCTCATTCTACCCCTCTAAATACCTCCCCCTCTCCCTTTCCCCTCACTTACCTGCATCTGAAGCTTCTGCTCCGGCCTCCGCTCCTTCCGGCGTCTTGACATGGCGCGCATGTGACGTCACATCATTAGCATATAGCAGGTGACGGAACCCGGTATATGCTAATGACGTGGCGCGTACGTGACGTCATGTCATTAGCATATACCGGGTGCCGGCACCCGGTATATGCTAATGATGTGACGTCACATGCGCGCCACGTCAAGACGCCGGAAGGAGCGGAGGCCGGAGCAGAAGCTTCAGATGCAGGTAAGTGAGGGGAAAGGGAGAGGGGGAGGTATTTAGAGGGGTAGAAGGAGGAGGGGGGTTTAGAATGAGGGGGGGTTAGAATGGGAGGGGGCTGAGGATGAGCAGGGGGAGGGAAAGAGACACGGGGGGTTAGAGAGACAAGGGGGGTAGAGAGACACGGGGGGGTTTAGAGAGACACGGGGGGTTTAGAGAGACACGGGGGGAGAGTGACTTGAGTATAAGCCGAGGGGGCCCTTTTTAGCCTTAAAAAATGGGCTGAAAAACTCGGCTTATACTCGAGTATTTACAGTACATAGTAATTGAGGTTGGACAAAGACTTTTAGCCCATCAAGTTCAACCTTTTAAATCTCCTCTGATCTGCAATATGTGGATTAGTTGTTAATTGATCCAGAGGAAGGCAAACAAAAAAAAACTGCGAATTTTGCTAATTGTGTCAAAAGGGAAAAAAAATGAATTCCTTCCTGACCCCAGATACTGGCGATCGAATTTCTCCCTGGATCAATGCTCCCTCTCTAATTAACCAGGAAAACCCTGAATGTCCTTTTTATTTAAAAATATACCCAATCCCTTTTTAAAGTTATCTATTGAATACGCTGTCACCACCTCCCTTGGTAGAGAATTCCACAGATTAAGCACCCTTACTGTGAAGAAACCTTTTCTTTCTTTAAGGTGGAATTGTTGTCCTCTTGTCAGTTGAAAACCTCTTGGCACATGTTTATACTGACCCTGGATGTATTTATATAGGGTAATCATATCCCCTCTTAGATGCCTTTTTTTCTAGAGAAAATATGTTTAATTTGCATAGTCTTTCTTCATAACTTAGCCCCTCCATTCCCCTTTTGTAGCCCTTCTCTGTACTTTTTCCAGTTCTAAAATGTCCTTTTTATGAATTGGTGCCTAAAATTGTACTCCATATTCTAAATGAGGGCGTACTAGGGATTTGTATAGTGGCAGAATTATATCTGCCTCCCTTGCTTCTATACCCTTCTTAATACATGCTAATAGTTTATTTGCCCTTGCAGCTGCTGCTTGGCATTGAGAACTGTTACGTAGGTGGTTGTCTACAAGCACTTCCAAATCACTTTCAATATCAGATACCCGTAGATTTGCTTCATTAAGTTCATAGATTGCATGGTTATTTTTCCTTCCCAGATGCATAACCTTACATTTATTTGTATTAAATCTCATCTGCCATTTAATTGCCCATTTCTCTAATTTATGCAAATCATTTTCTGATTTAATTACCTTGCACAACTTCGTGTCATCAGCAAAAATTGAGACACTACTTTCCAATCCTACTTCTAAGTCATTAATAAATATGTTAAAAAGGAGAGGACCTAATACTGAGCCCTGGGAACCCCACTTACCACATTAGTCCAATCTGAGTATATTCCATTTACAACAACCCTTCGTTTCCTGTCTTTTAGCCAGCTCTCAATCCATGAGCAGATATTTACTGCGATTCCTGTATCTCTTAGTTTGCACAATAGTCTCCCATGTGGCACTGTATCAAAAGCCTTTGCAAAATCTAAAAAGACTACATCCACTGAGTTGTCCTGGTCCAGGTTCCTACTAACCTCCTCATATAAACTAATTAGGTTTGTTTGACACGACCTATCCCTCATAAATCCATGTTGGCTCCTACTTATAATGCTGTTTGAATAGACATACTCTTGTATATTATCCCTTATTAACCCTTTTAAAAGCTTTCCCACTACAGAAGTGAGGCTTACAGTGTCACAACCTACAATGATGATGGAGTATAGAGAATCCTAGTCCTCTTATCTCCTGTAGTTTTTAGACCTAAGATTTGGGTGACTCCGGACCTATGGGCATTCTTTATGGATACAAGAACATATGTCCCAGCCTAAGGTAGTGTGCGCTGGGAAACCTGGAAGGAAGTCAGAACGATCTCCTCAACCAGCATATGTTCCTGGGTAAATAATACACCTGCACGCAAAGTCTTGATTAAAATTATGAACAACTTTATTTGGAAAACAACATCTTTTAAACAGGCATACAACATTACAAGGAGGGGCTACCTTTAGTCAGCCCCTAACTGCCTCTGGCCAATCAGGCAGGGTCCCTACGTGGGAACCATGAGACTCCTCCCCAGGTCCACCCACTAGCCGGGGCCAACTAATTCATTTGGGCTCTGAATCTCCAGGGCAAAGCATACCTTGGTTCTCCTGTGCCCATGCTAGAAAGGCTGAGAAACCTCAGGCCATCCTATTGTTTCTGGGTGCCTGCCTGTCTGCTCTCCAGCTGTGAGCTCCCCATTGTTATTACTCTGCTGGACACGTAGCTAATGGGATTAACAGGCCTTTGGGAACAAAGGAGGTTTGGCTGTATTCAACTGCCTTCCCCTCTACAATATAATAACACTAGTGACTTGCCCATCAAAAAATGACGGCAATGTGATGTATAGGTTTGTGAAGTTGTTTAGTTATTTAAATATATTTTTGACCCTTGTAAGTATTGTGATATGAACATGTATTTTTGTAAAATGTTGATGTAATGGTTTTTTAACATGAAATTTGTTCACTTTAATATACATAGAATCCAGAGGAAAGTAAAAAGTAAAAAGACTTTTTGAAACGTCCCAAATTTTAACATGAAGTTTAAAATATATGTAAGCAATAACCTTGAAAGTATATATTTTTAAAATTTAACTTTATTTTTTATGTAACTTTGTAAGTTTTCAAAACATTAGTCTAATTTTGAACATTATAAACAGGAACATAGTAAATACATTTTGTAACATAATTTTGAATAAAAAGTATTAACATTTGAATGTAAAAACAGTTTAACTTTAAATTAATCAGTATTAACATGCAATTTATATTAGAAGAATTGTTAAGTTTAATATACATTGAATGTAGAGGAAGGCATACAGTAAAAACTCTCCTTAAACCGTAACTAATGAAAGTAATTCCTTACTGACCACATAAACTGGCGATAAACATTAATGTATGTAGTAATCTTAAGATAACAGAGAATATTTACATTGTGACTTAAAAGGTGCTTGAGCTCTTAACATGAACTTTGTAATATGTTGAATGAAATAACTTGAAAATATTGTTTTTAAACTTGTAACATTAGAAACATTAACATAGTGACTTAACATTTTAACATAATTTTTCATAGAAATGCAAGGCAAGTATTTTGTGAGGCGAATCATTCATAAACAGTACTTCCATTAATTATGACTGAATTAAACAACAAATTGTTATGTATTTTTGAATGTTTTTCCAAAATGTTTGCATGGCTTTAGTTTGTATCCTGCAAAGTTATAGTACTTCATAGTAGACAATGTTTTTAGTAAAAATACGTCCATCTTCTAATAAATCACCTTGACTTTCATTGTTTTCAATGTAAACTTTAATAGCCTGTGGATTTTTGCACCGTGACAATGCAACGTACAATTGACCATGTGCAAATACTGGTTCTTCCAAGAAAATACCCACAGATTTGAACGTTTGACCTTGTGATTTATTAATGGTCATGGCAAATGCCATAATAATGGGAAATTGTCTTCTTTGAAGTATAAAAGGGAGACTACTTTCACTTGGTGCTAAATCTATTCTTGGTATGAAAACTCTCTCTCCTTTATGGGTCCCAGTTAAAATTTCAGCATCTATAAAATGGTCCTTTAATTGTTGAACAATTAATCTTGTGCCATTGCATAGGCCTTTTTTGGGGTTCATATTTCGCAGTAACATGATAATTGCACCTTTCTTTAGCTGCAAAATATGTGGTGGCATTCCAGAAGGAGTTAGAGAGTTTATGAATTCAGTCGAAAAGTTAGCCTGACTTTCATTGTCATCAGCAAGTACAGAATCAGCACTGTGATAATTTCTTTGCGGTGCATACATTTTTTTAAAGATTTCATTATTGAGGATTAATGCATCTTTATTTTTACACGTCAGTATGACTTGGTTGGCAAGCTCGGAATATTCTTCGTTATTGATGCTCCCTTCAAATATAGCCGATATAATATCTTGTTGACAAATCATCTGAGGTGGGATCTCTACAGTGTCGTCAGCTAAATGTAGTATTTTTTCTGTTCTGCCTTCTCCAATTCTAATAAGCCAATCATTGAAATCATTTTGTCCTTCTGATCTCATATTTTGTTGCAGTTGAAGATGGGTAAAATGTTTCCATACTGTCCTTGACTTGATACAGGTTTCGATAATGTCAGTTCGATTTCCATGTACAACAACAGGTAATGTTTGTCTAAAATCGCCACCCAACAACATTACCTTTCCACCAAATGGAAAAATATTATCCATGACTTCACGAAGCAAACGGTCAATACATTGGAGGGCATAGCATGACATCATTGTGGCCTCATCTATTATAATTAATTTACATTTCTTAAATTTCTTTGCTTGTAAGGATGTCATGCGAATATCTGACACAGAATTTTCTAAAATAGGCACTGGCAGTTTAAATCCACTATGAACAGTTCTTCCACCTTCTAATAAAAGTGCAGCAATTCCAGTAGTGGCAAACGCCATTGCTATTTGTCCTTGTGCTCGTACTGAACTCATTAATAAATTGTACAAATAGGTTTTTCCTGATCCGCCAGGTCCATCCAGATAGAAATAACGCTCTGTCACCATGTCATCATCTATTGCATTTTTAATGGCATGAAATGCTTGCAATTGTAGTGTATTTAAAGTTGCAAGTCTTTCTTGTGTTCTTTCTGCTTGTATTTGAATGTCATAGTCTTCAAAGTTTATGTCATCTATAAGACCTGGATCAGGCAAATTAAAACTTGCACAACTTAATCCATGAGTTAAAAATACTTCTTGGATTTCCATTAACGCTTTTAAGTGTGCAATGGGTTCATTGTATCGTCGCATTAAGTCTTCAGCCATATTACTTTTAAAAGTCTCCCACAAAGCTAATGCATTTGGAGCATTTGAGAAGATACAAATAAAAGCAAATTGTTCTCTCATCTGTCGTGGCATTTGACATTGTGCTGCTTCTTCTAAACATCTTTCCCACTCTGTATCATCAGCGAGTAAGTTTCTATGTCTTGCAGCTAAATGGAAGGATTCATATACAATGTCATTAACAGTTCTTAATTGTTCAAAACTTTGTGCTCCTGGAACATTTAAAAGTAATATCCGTAAGCAAAAACGTTCAACATCTCTTGGACTGACTGTGTAAATTTGTGGAATTATTTTATTGCCTCTGGTTTTTCTTGGTCTCCATAATCCATTCACAAAAACATAGTGATATGGAATTTCAATATATAAGTATTGTGTTGCTTGAGCATAATTTTAATTTAATGCAAACCATGCAGTTAGTGTAGTGTGACGATCTTCACTTTGGGCCAATGCATTCATTTAATTTCCAGCATGGAAATAGACTAAATGTCGTTGTGGCAAATGTACTGCTAATCTATATACTGCATGTGATCTATCATGCATTTCAAATTTTAAAAGCCGCCACATAGCTTCTGGTGCACTGACATAGCGAGCATCTCCATGAGATGCAAGTTCATCATGTACTAACTCACTACATTCAGGGTTGTCTGCACTTTTGACGACTACAGTAGCTGCATCATAGCCTTTGTAAATATATTTGTAGACATATTTAATTGATTTGATGGAAGTGCAGGCTTCTACGTTGATGTGGGCGTTGTACTTCATGAGTAAATGTGGATTGTAGGGTACTACATATCTATTGTCCACTTTTTTTCCACGAATAATGGCACTATCTCTTTCTCTTCTTTTATAAAGTGGATATCCATCACAATTTGCATATGTTTTGTCTCTATAATCTTTTGGAAAATCTTTTGAACATTTATTATTTTCCATACATGGTGATTGTGGATTAAGGTCTCCACAGGGTCCATGAATCATGCGATGAGTAACAATCTCATATAGTCTACCATATAGTTCTGGATCTGGTAGTTTAGCAACTATGACTGCATCCACTTTGTCCGAAGTATCTAATTTATCTTTCTCTTGAAGTATTATGAGAAGATGTGCATGTGGAAGGCCTCTTTTTTGAAATTCAATGGTATATACATAAGCAAGACATTTGCCAAATAACTGATTTATAGTGAAGTCACGTATTAATTCATTTAATTTGATCTTAAAAACTCTGGCTACTAAATCTGGTCGATTTGAAGCACTTTGTCCAAGAAGTAGATTTTGATTAATTTCTGGCCATTGTGGATTACATGTAAATGTCACAAATAAATCTGGTTTTCCAAATTTTGTCACAATAGCCATAGCATCATTGTATCTTTCTCTCATATTTCGAGGAGATCCTTGAAAGGAAGATGGTAAAATGATGGCTTTGCCAGCTGTCATGTCTCTGCTTGTAGCCACGTCAGCAACATAGTCCATGAGTCCACAATATTGTTCTACACGTAGTTTATCTTGTTGATATTTGATAAAGTTGAAATTATTTGCCTCAACTTGCAAATATGAATCAATAATCCATTGTTGTGTTAGTTTTCCACCACATAAAATTGGATTAAATTCATCTCTAATGGCAATTTGAGCTACTTTAAATTCAAGCATAGAAACATTATTTCGGATTCTGGCTTTAGCATTTGGGTAACTGGGAAGGGTTAATTTTGGTTGCCAACCTGCTTCTCCATGTGGGAAAAATATGGGATATGTCATTGGATCTAAATTTGGACTTAAGATATTAATATTAATAAATGGTTGCTCCTCATTTCTGGGATATACTCTAATGTCTCTTTGAAATGGTGGTTCTCCTTCATCATTCTGAAATACCATTGCAACTTCATTTGATGTTGGCAAGTTATAACAACGTTTATCAGTATGTCTATCTCTTTTAAGCACCATATTAACCTTTGGCATGGGTAATTGATGTCTTTGTGCATAAAGTTGTTGTTCATTTTCTACTTCTGCCAATTTTTTGTATGCTTTACTGTAGGGATTGTTGTCCATAATCTTATTTAGCTCTATGAAAACACTGGGTAAGCATTTTTTATTTTCTTCCATCTGCATACGTTGGTCAACAGCTTCCATTGTATCTAGGACATATAGTTGAGCAAATATTCTTTGCTCTCCTTGCTCTGGATGTAAATGTGAAGTCCGATGATAAATTTGTCCTTGGACTTTAAAACAGTAAGGACCATGTCCTGGTACATTAGCAGCCAAGGTTGCCCCCATAGATGCAAATGATATGGCACTATTGTAGGATCTTATGTTTGTCTTAAAATTTTTGTAATTTGGAAAAGTAGGTTCAGTCATAATATTTTGTAAATAGCTTGGAAATTGTTTCCTTTCTGGAAGTTTGAACTTGCCTTTTTGACAACAACTAATAAATTGTCCATCTCTGGGTCTCTCCTGTTTAAAATAATAAGCCTCACAAAATTGACATTGAGTACTCATGTCCCCACAACTATGAACCTCTACTGCTAAAGACTTGAGTAGAGGACAATTTGCAAAGCATATCGGATGTTGACTTTCATATTCATCAGGTGAAAAGTCATGAAATGTTTCAACAACAGGTTCGAAATGTTTAGTTTTTTCGTGGCTTTTCTTGGTATATGTTGTCCTTGTTTTGTTGAAATGTCCTGTAAGTTTTTAGTAAGAGTTTGTAAATGCTTTGTTTTTGTAGTTGCTTTTTTTGGTCTGTCTTGACTGATATCTTGTAAAATGTCATCTGATGTTTGAGGAACAGTTTGTAAATGCTTTATTATCTTTTTATTTTTTTTGGTTGTATCTCTCATTTTTGCAGCTGATATTCTTTTATTTGCAAGTCTTTTGCGTTCTTTTTCTCGTCGAATTTCTTTCTCCTCCGGTGTCTGCTGGGCGGCCCATCTCTCTTGTCTTTCTCTAGTTTGACGTCTTTTCTTCTCTTCTTTGGTCTCGTTATCAGCCATATTAATCTGTAAAGGAAAAAAAAAATGTAATTGTGTATATTTTAATTTGTAATTCCTGTTAAAGATTCTTGTGCACAATTGGTGAAATAAAAGGCAAATCATTAATGTATCAGTTATATTTAATTAAAATTATAATTCCTGTCCTCACTGGCTAAGAATTTGGCCAATGGAATACTGCTGTAAATAAGCATGTAACATATTTTTTTAAAATAATGTTTTTATTTATTAAAAACGTTGTTTGTGGATAGATATTTACCACTGCAAAACTTATTTGCACTGAAAGCAGTTTCTTTAGTTTTCTACTTTAGTACTTATTATACTGTACCTTGGTTGAAGTGTGATTTAAATCCGAATGTTTGTTGGTCCTCGGTTCAAAATCGTTGTCCAATGGTGTGGTCCTCTGTTGGAAGTCCTGGTCCGATGGTGTGGTCCTCTTTGTAAAATCCTGGTCCTATGGTCTGGTCCTCTGTTGAAAGTTCTGGTCCGATGGTGTGGTCCTGTGGCGATAGCCCTCATCCGATGTTGTGGTCCTGTGGCGATAGCCCTCGTCCGATGTTGTGGTCCTTTGGTGAAAGTCCTCGTCCGATGGTGTGGTCCTGTGTTGAAATTCCTCGTCCGCTGGTCTGGTCCTGTGTTGAAAGTCCTCGTCCGATGGTCTGGTCCTGTGGAGAAAGTCCTCGTCCGATTGTCTTCACGCAGTATCTTCTGTTGTAATATAAAATAGAAAATGTTGTTTGAGTGAAATGTCTTTTAAATAAGTAAAAAATGTATGAATTTGGCTGTATTGTATCAGTTATGGTTATTTTTTTCTATTTTTTATTTTTTACTTTCTGTACAATCCCACGACTTTTGTTATTCTTATTTAAGGTTCTTAGTAAGGCTTGTGGGTTGTGATATATTAAATAAGAATATGAATTTATTTTGCTATGTGTTTATGTTAGTTTTTTGTACAATCCTTTTTTGTGCGCACCACGTGTGGTATACTTATTTAACCTTTATTGGGATGGTTATAGTTAGTGAAACATGAAATAATATAATTAATGTAGTTTGCTATGTGTTTGTGTTATTTTTTTACAATCCTATTTTGTGCGCACCACTTGTGCAAAAGTTATTTATTCTTGATTGTACTGGTTATAGGTTGTTAAACATTAAAGAAGAATGTTAATATAGTTTCCTATGTGTTTGTGTGATTTTTTGTACAATGCTATTAGGTGCGCAACACTTTTGTTATTCTTATTTTGGCTTCTTTGTAAGGCTTATAGGTTGTTAAACATTGAATAAGAAATTCTGTTTTGTGTGTAGCAGTTTGGGTCTCATTCAATTGCGATTTGGCTAATTGAATCGTGCCCTAAATAAGCAAATAGCATATTTTTTTAAAGAAGTTTTTAGTCAGTGAAAAACTTTCTTTTGGATATATTTTTAGTAACTAAAAACTTCTTTAAAAAAAATGTTATGTTCTTATTTAGAGCCCTATTCAATTGGGCAAATTGCAATTGAATGAGGGCCTTTCTGTGTACCATATGTTGCATAGTTTGCCCCTCATTGAATTGCATTTTTTACAATGTAATAGTACTCTAAGGCCGTCATTGAATTGCAATTTTGAAAATTGAATAGAGTTCAAAATAAGCACATCACATATATTTGTTAAAGAAGTTTTTAGTTATTAAGCATCTATCCAAAAGCAAGGTTTTCACTAACGAAAAAGTTCTTTAAAAAATATATGTTATGTGATTATTTGGATCCCTATAGAATTAGCAAAATGGCAATTGAATAAGGGCCTAAAAGTGCTTATTTATAGCCATATTAAATTGTCCAAAATAGCAATTGAATGAGGGCCTTTGGTTACTGCATTTGTTATATTGTCAGCTCCTCATTCAATTGTGTTTTGGCCAATGGAATAGAGCTCAATATCAGCACAGAGCATATTTTTTTACCGAATTTTGTATTTAGTGAACTTGTATCCAAAAGCAACGTGTTCACTAAATAAAAAGTTCCTTTAAAAAATATGCTCTGTGCTTATATAGAGCCCTATTGAAATGGGCAAATCACATTTGAGTGAGGCCCTTGGCCATTAAAGATATATAGGTCCTCATTGAATTGCAATTTTGCCAATTGAAGAGGGCTCTATATAATCACATAACATATTTATTGAGCAAAGTTTTTAGTTATTGAAAACCTTGATTGTGGTTAGAAGTTCAGTAACTAAAAAGTTCTGTATAAAAAATATGTTATGTGCTTATATAGAGCTCTATTCAATTGAGCAAGTCGCAATTGAATAAGGCTCATGGTTCTTTCTTGTTTATACTTAATACTTTACCTTGATTGAAGTGTCGAATGACAGACGGTCCCCTCCTGCCAATCTTAATCCGCCGGTCTTCTTGTAGTGTCTGTTTGAAAAAGAAAGTGAAATAGTTATTTGTATATTTATAATTTTTCATCTAGCAAAGCATGGCCTTTTGAGCATGTAATGTCTTGTTGTATCTTACCTCTTCTTCTTTGTTGGTGTTCTTTAAAAGGGATTGTGCTTCACAGTGCACGGTGCAAATTGTTGAGTGACGCTGTTGATGCAGAGTCTGTTTGAATATTAAAAGAAATAGAAAGATTCAGCTTTATATGATCTATTGAATTGCAGTAAATTAATGTCATTTAAATATACTTGTGTAATTATTTTCAATTGACCTTATTTTTGGTGGGGGCTACACACATATGTCACATACATGAAGCACATTCCATAGTTTAATGTAATTATTTTGTGTGCGTGTGACATATCAGTATACATGAATCATATTTAAATTGTTAAATTAACCTTATATGTTTTTTTTCCAACACACATAAATGTCTGTGTGTGAGATGTAACTATAGATGATACACATATATGTGCGTGTCACATATCAGTATACATGACATATAATGTCATTTAAATGTAGTTGTTTACTGATTTTGTTTTAAGCTAATTTTGTTGCAGTGGCAATACACATAAATGTGCGTGTCACTATACATTATACACATATATGTTAGTGTCACATGTCACTTTGAAGGGGCAATACACATAAATGTGCGTGTCACATGTCACTATACATTATAGACATATATCTGCGTGTCAGATGTCACTATACATTATAGACATATATGTGTGCGTGTCACATGTCAATATACATAAACCTCTGTTTAATATTGAATTATGGTTTTTTGTTGTTTTGTTAAATGAACCGTATTTTTTTTGTGAGCCTATACACATAAATGTGGCATATATGTCACTACATAAAGCCTAGTTTATTTTTTTATTTGTTTGACCTGTCCTGATAATAAAATGTAATATATTATAGCTTACCTCTCAGTTGTAATTTGCACAATGTAAAGTAGTAAATTAGTAAAGAATTGTCTTCTCAAGTAAAAGCAGCAGTTATCTCTGAAGTCACTCCGTTCATCACCTGAGGAGAAATGTATTTTTTTGTGTGAAATAGGCAGTATTTATAAACTTGTAGAAAGTTCTGGAAAGTGAGACCGTTAGAACGCAATACGCATGCGCTATTTGCGTTCCAGCTTACAATTTGCGTTCCATCCGCCATTTTCTGCGTATTACTGTTCAAAATGGTGTTTAATATGATTGTGATACGTTCCGCATAGTATGTGTTTCATTATTGCGAGTAAGTGTAGTGTAGTTACGTCTGAAGCCTCGTTTTCGTTTTGTTCGTCGGCCATTTTTTCTCTCGCTTAGCGATGATATTAGTGTCTAAAGTGTTTTATTTTGATTTAAATGTAGATGTAACTTGTTTTTTTGAGGTGCTGGATGGTTCCTCTTGCTGTAGGTAAGCTTTTTATGTGTTTGTTGTGTGTATTTATTAAGTTTTAAATGTTTGTATGTCGGCGTGTTGCGTCCGATGTTTGCGAGGTCGTAATGTGTGGTAACGTGTCTCGTATGGTGTTTGCGTGTGTAGCCTCGTTTTCGTTTTATTCGTAGGCCATTTTTTGTGTCGCTTAGCAAATTATTTAGTGTCTAAACTCTTTTATTTTGAGTGCAATTAAGTTGTAAGTTGCATTTTTGAGGTCCTGGGTGCTTCCTGTTTCTGTAGGTAAGGTTTTTATGTATGTGCTGTGTGTATGTATTGTGTTTTTAATTTTGTAATGTTCGCGAGTTGCGTCCGAGTGTTGCGAGGCCGTAATGTGTGTGAGCGTGTGTCGTATGTTGTTTGCGAGTGTCGTAATGTGTGTGTCGTGCTCTTTGGGTTGCGACGTGAACTTTGCGAGATTCGCAGTTCTTTGGGTTGGGAATTTGTGTTGTGAATTTTGCAAGGGTCGCAGTTGCTGCAACTGAAGCCCTCGCTTTGCGAGGTCCTCAGGTGCTGGCATGGAGCGCCTGTGGCGCTCCAAGCCAGCAACTGAGGCCCTCGCTTCGCGAGCCCGCAGCGTTAGCAACAACTCGTACACTCACAACTATATATGTGACTAGAGAATTGCCCGTCAAAAAATGACGGCAATGAAATTGTAAGGTAGCTAATGCTGTTTAGTGTGTAATAATGAAATATATAATACATTAATAAATGAATATACTTTACCTATTTTAAAGCATTGTGTGGAAGAGCTGTGAATGTGTTTTGATGTTGCTGCAGCATTAGTGGTGTGGATCTGCTGTGTAAGCGTGCTGAATGTGTGCAGTGTAACACTGTGCGTGCGCGAGACCAAACCGTTAGCGTAGTCGTGTACTTCCGCATTGGCGCGAAATGGCGAGTAATGTGTGTTATACGTTTGTATCGGAATATCCGTAGTTGTTTTGTGGTGTTTTGCGAGTTTCTTGTGGTGTTTTGCGAGTTTAGAGTGCTGTAGCCTCGTTTTCGTTTTGTTCGGCGGCCATTTTTTCTCTCGCTTCGTTTTTTTTTTAGTGTTTAAACTGTTTTATTTGAAGTAAAATCGAGGTGTAAGTTGTATTTTTTAGGTGCTGGGTGCTCCCTCTTGGTGTAGGTAAGTTTTTTATGTATGTGGTGTGTGTATGTATTGTGTTTGACATTTTGTAATGTTCGCGAGTTGCGTCCGAGTGTTGCGAGTCCGTAATGTGTGTGAACGTGTGTCGTATGTTGTTTGCGAGTGTCGTAATGTGTGTGTCGTACTGTTTGGGTTGCGACGTGAAGTTTGCGAGGGTCGCAGTTGCTGGCAAGGAGCGCCTTCGGCGCTCCATGCCAGCAACTGCGGCCCTCGCTTTGCGAGGTCCTCAGGTGCTGGCATGGAGCGCCTACGGCGCTCCATGCCAGCAACTGAGGCCCTCGCTTCGCGAGGGTCCTCAGTTGCTGGCATGGAGCGCCTTCGGCGCTCCATGCCAGCAACTGAGACCCTCGGGCAGTGCCCTCGCTTCGCGAGGGCCTCGGCTCGCTGCGCGAGTAGCGCGGCTCGCTACGCGAGTCGCGGCCCTCGCTTCGCGAGGGCCGCGACTCGCGTAGCGAGCCCGCGGCCCTCGCTTCGCGAGGGCCGCGGGCTCGCTACGCGAGCCCGCAGCGTTAGCAACAACTCGTACGCTCACAACTATATATGTGATACTAATATAAGAAAATACATTCATATTTACAAATACAACACACAATGTTTCACACACATACAACCAACACATCCCACCAGCTCCCTCACATGACACCCATTACAATGAGCCTAAACATGGAAGGGATGGGAATATGCCAAGGGGCAAACCCACAATACTTTATCCCCTAGACCACAAAATAACAATACAACCCTACAACAGTATAACAGGGGGTCTGCGAGCCCCAAACCCCACTAAGTACAGATGTAGGTATCCTGTACTCCAGTTGTCTTCTACATGGCCATGTGTAGAGTAGAGTCCGATCATAAAATGGCTCCTAGAGGTGACCACTGCTGCCAGTCCCAATATGGATGCTGACTGAGCCATGAACTGTCATGCCCATACACAATATGGCCCCTGGGTGTGGCTAATACTGCCAGTCACAAAATGGCCACCGGCTGATTCATGACATACAGGTCTATAATTCCCTGGGTTTGCTCTTGCCCCCTTCTTAAATATAGGTATCACCTCACCCAGTGTTGAGTGAATCTTGAAAGATTAGATATAATGGTTTGGCTATTACAGAGATTTCCCCATTCTATAAGGTAATGGTCAAGAGCTTTGGTTGAAACGTTAGTGAGGTGCCAGGTGCTTGTGTAAATTCCTATTCTTGAGACATTTAGGAGATGAGTTGCAAAGATTTTGTATCCTCATTAGTTGAGTTAAAGCGGAATTTCCTTGCTGGCTTAAGGGGCTACCCTAGGAGTCACATTCCATCATGAAGTGTGGCCAAGTGAGAGTATTGTAGTTAGCCTAGTGATTGTTTCCAAATTCTTTGGGGTGTTGAGTAATTTTAGTTTCCAGTAGGAGATTTGCATGAGAGTGAGGTGCATGTAAGGAAAAGTCTATTTTGGTGATTATCAAAAGAGTGATGCTTCACAGAGAAGGAAACACAGGTACTATTAAAGACGGTAATTCTCAGGGTGAGACACTAGATGGCAGGGCTGCCCTTGAGGTATCAGAGAATGATACTTGGGTTATAGTCAGAAGCTCCTCAGATTTGTTTAACTATGTTATTTGCTACAGCAAGAGTTCTGAAGTAGTGTGTGTCTTTTGAGGATTTAGCTTGACACTCTCTCTTTGGCACCATGTAGCACTAGTATCGTGCTGTGATAAGGTTCAATTACACTTTAATTTTTATAGTGTCCGTTTAAACTTATATAGAGATAGATATCTTATAGTTAGCATAGTGCTGTAATAAAGTTTGTAGCCAATATAGCTGAGAATGTTTGTCCTTAGGGGAAAGTAGCAGCAATTCACCCACTGATTTCCTCAGATTTTGTCAGAGTTCAGTGAGATTCAGGATGAAAAGGGAGATAATCAGAGTTGTGTCCCCTTTAAGATGAAGTTCTCTGATGAGGGTGTTGTGTAGCACCTTCTGAGCAGTAGACTGGCTCCTCCTATCTGTTATCAATACAGATTTGTTGGGGGGAATCAGGATGGATGAGCTTTTATTATCCTGAATATGTGAATTTCACCCCCTTATTGAGGCTCCTAGAAGTAAGCCTGCTGCGGATAGCTTAAAATGGCGTCCGCTGCCGAAAATGGCGTTTATAGCCTAAGATGGCGCCTCCACTCCATCTGTGGGGCATCATCAAACGGAAGGTGGGGGAGTGAAACATCTCTAACATCCACCAGCTCCATGATGTCATTATGGAGGAGTGGAAGAGAACTCCAGTGGCATCCTGTGAAGCTCTGTTGAACTTCATGCCCATGAGGGTTAAGGCAGTGCTGGAAAATTATGATGGCCACACAACATATTGACACTTTGGGCACAATTTGGACATTTCCACTTAGGGGTATACTCACTTTTGTTGCCAACGGTTTAGAAATGAATTGCTGTGTGTTGCGTTATTTTGAGGGGACAGCAATTTTACACTGTTATACAGGCTGTACACTTAGTACTTTACATTGTAGCAGAGCGTCATTTCTTCAGTGTTGTCACATGAAAATATATAATAAAATATTTACAAAAATGTGAGGGGTGTACTCACTTTTGTGAGATTCTGTACGTTTCCTTGTTTTCAACTTTTTTGAATCTTACATCAGAAATACACATTGCATTGAGTCATTCTATACACATACAGAGCTGCTTACATAGGAACAGTGTACCAACAGAAGCATTGCATTTGGGTACATGTTTAAGCCTACATTAACCTTCTGCCATCACAGATTGAAACACTATTTTAAAACTGATTGAAGCTGCCTGTGATTGGCCAAAATAATTTAAGAATGCTCTGAAATTTAAATTGTTTTAACTTTGAAAACCAACTGAATGCAAATGCAAGAGATTTAGCGAACTTTAGAGTAAATATAATAATGTTTATTTTGGGATTTGTTTCATACAAAAAATTGTTTTCATACACTACTGATTCTCCTCTGTTAGATGCATTATAAATTAAATATGTCTTTAAGGGGCTAAGCCTTTACGCTATTTGAGGCAAATTAGCGTTTTATAACTCAGTTCCAAATCACAAGCTTAAAATAGGATCCATGAAGAGCTCATTAATTGTTTGTCCCCGGCATGTTGAATGGTTTCCTGCTCCTGCTAGACCCATAGACTAAAGTTCAAGGGATATGGAAAGTTTCTTCTTTTTATTATTAATATAATATATGCAATTACTTTATCTATTTTTCATAATTTGTTTAACAAATACTTAAAAAGCTCTGTTTTAACTTCCCATAAAACATAGCAAATAGTGCCTACACAGGTCTGACCCTGTAGACACTGTCTATGTAGCACTATCACTTCCTAGATTATCAGGGACAATATCTTAGCAACATGCTTTCTGTGGCACCAACCTAACATTGCCCATACCCAAGGAATACTGTCCCTACAGTGAAGTATGGCATTTGCAGCATCTTGTGGTGAAGCTGCATTGCCTGAGAACCTTCCCCAAATGTATTTGGGGGAAATTATGTCATGTCCGGTATCCCTAATTTAAGTATATGCATACAAAGGGCACAGGAAGGAAGATTACATAGAGAATGACATACAGAGAAAGTGTAACATTTTAACTAAAAGCTTATTTAATGATATGGAGGATTTAGCAGAGATATTTAGAAAATGTAATAATGTTGTGGAAGTCCACAAGAAATAGGCCGGATATCTTGATAGGGATCCAGGTCCATCTTTTGACTACTCCTACCCAATAAAAAATGTTCACAACCACTGTTCAAGGATGAGCTGCATTAAATAACTCAGGTATATTCATATTCAGATTCCATAATAAATCAATCTGCTGATACTGTGATTAATTTGCTCTACAGGACTAAGGATCCACTTTCTCCTCCCCCCCCCCCCCCAATAAATAATAAAAAATAACAATATCAGTAACGAACACATGCTACTAATTTACTAATACAGAACAAACAGTCAATATCAGTGGCCTATGAATAAGAAAGTAGTGCTTGATTAATAATATTATTATTATTTATTAAAAAATCATGAACCACATAATCTCTATAACTCCGTTATGACACAGCGCTACATATATTGAAGTTTATATTTTCATTTCTATTCATTAAGCATCTTAGATATATAAGCATGGTTTACAAATACATTACATATAATCTGTAATAATTTCCCAAACTTACATTTTTATGCATATACTCATTTATATTTTTTGAGATTGACTGGATTTCAATATTATTGAAATTGACTAATATTATTTTATATTTTAAAACGGCAGCTTTAGTCATTCCACAAGTGTATCCTGTTGTATGTATTTTAACTCTTAACTGTGAATACCATTTATTTAGCTTCCATTATATTCCTTCAAAATCTATCTTCAACATTATACATATACCCAGATATCCAGTGTTTCATTTATTTTAATATTATATATATATATAGGTTGTGTTTTATGTTATTTTTTATATTTTTTTTTTACTATTTATTAATGACATGAAAAAAACGTGAGAAAAACAAGTGATGCTTGGGGAACCCCTGATGAAAAACTCTTGTTTCGCACACTCAGCAACACAATAATGTCGCCATGGTAACAGATGATGCAAGTAAATAACAAACTGTACATCTCTACATACTGAGCTTCCTGGGCCCTGTAAACATTCTCAAACCGTGTATGGCTGTCGTAATCCGACAGAGTAAATTAATACATTTTTACAGCAATTTTTTGTATTTTTTCCATCTAGCAAATATAGGATTGAATATTGTTACAGAGTTTTAAGCTGCACAGAAATCAATGACAAAAAAAACAAATCTAAAAATAAATCTATATAAATAATTGAGAAAAAATATACTAACACAACGAGTTTGCACATTTTGTAATTTCAGTTTTTCTGTTTGTGAAAAGACCCGTGCTAGTCGCAATAATACAAATAAAATATAAAAAATATAAAAATGTATGTATTTACACGTAGTTAACATACTATATAGCAATTATTGAATATATTTTACTGAAATGTGGCAATATGTTTTATTTATTTATTATAAAATCTTGTTGTATTATACGTTTTGACTGGTTAGTACTGACTCAACAAATTTAATAAACCTGTAACTACCCCCATGACTGATTTATTATATATATTGTGTATATTATATCAAAATGCCAGAACAAAAATACACAGAAGCATCTCCAAGCTGCTATGCATTGACACTATTTTCTGGGTGAGTGTGCTATTGCTGATGAAATTGCACAAACCAATCTGTTTGCAAATAAATCCTTCCACACAGAGAGAGATGGATACAGTGAGAGTCTTCTCCTCCTACACAACCATCCCCCGCCCAGTAACACACTGATGAGGAGGAAGAGGATTACACCAGGCTGGAGATTTCACAGCAGCAGCAGCAGCAGCAGCAGCACCAGGAGCAGAGCAAACTGCATCCCACTGTCATCTGAGCCAGCAGCAGACTATAGTGTTATTATTACACACTGGCAGATACAGAGCATCCCTGCACCAGGATAACACCCATCCTACAGCTTGCTTCCTGCAGTGAGTATCCCACCATCACCTGCTGTCACCTCACCATCCTCCCTCTGACCCTTAGCTCATTCAGTGGGTCTCATCTGTCTTCTCTGTTACAATCCCATACCTCACTCCTTAGGCCTGCTTCTTTCCTATTTCAATTTACTGTTTTGCTTATTCATCTTTCTGAGATGTGGTCCACACACAGAGCTGTATATCAATGTATTACAGCAGCTACACATGCACATGCTATTTTCCTTAAACAATCTGCCTTTATTGTATTTCTATGTAGACGTACAGATTTGTGATTTATTGCTGGGATTGCATTGGCAACAAAGGAATAGTAAGCAGTTAATTTACCATAACTCCACTAAAGGTGTCCAGTTGAATGACCCTGCAGATGAAGTGAGGCAGCTTCAATGTTTAATATATATATATATATATATATATATATATATATTTTTTTTTTTTTTTATTGTATTTTTTATATAAATATATATACTGTGTATATATATATATATATATATATATATATATATATATATATATATATACATATGTGTGTGTAGATGTCTGTGTATATATATATATATATATATATATATATATATACACACACGTGTGTGTGTATATACAGTATCTCACAAAAGTGATTACACCCCTCACAATTTTGTCAATATTTTATTATATCTTTTAATGTGATAACACTGAAGAAATGACTACAACTCTGCTACAATGTAAAGTAGTAAGTGTACAGCCTGTATAACAGTGTACATGTGCTATCCCCTCAAAATAACTCAGCACACAGCCATTAATGTCTAAACCATTGGCAACAAAAGTGAGTACACCCCCAGTCTTAACCCTCACGGGCATGGAGTTCACCATAGCTTCACAGGTTACACTGGAGTCCTCTTCCACTCCTCTATGATGACATCACAGAGCTGGTGGATGTTAGGGACCTTGCACTCCCCCACCTTCCATTTGAGGATGCTCCACAGATGCTCAATAGGGTTTAGGTCTGGAGACATGCTTGGCCAGTCTATCACCTTTACCTTCAGCTTCTTTAGCAAGGCAGTGGTCGCCTTGGAGTGGTGTTTGGGGTCATTATCATGTTGGAATACTGCACTGGAGCCCAGTCTCTGAAGGGAGGGGATCATGCTCTGCTTCAGTATGTCACATTACATGTTGGCATTCATGGTTCACTCATGTATATGTGTATATATGTTTGGTCTGGGCCTGCATGAGTGCTGCCGGCACTGGGAAGCTACAACATGTACTGTGGCATACTGAAGCCTATCCCCTCCTTTCGGAGACTCGGCCGAAGGGCAGTATTCCAACATGATAACGACCCCAAACACACCTCTAAGACGACCACTTCCTTGCTAAACAAGCTGAAGGTAAAGGTGATGGACTGGACAATCATGTCTCTAGACCTAAACCCTATTGAACATCTGTGGGGCATCCTCAAACGGAAGATGGGGGACTGCAAGGTCTCTAACATCCACCATCTTCGTGATGTCCTCATGGAGGAGTGGAAGAGGACTCCAGTGGCAACCTGTGAAGCTCCGGTGACCTCCATGCCCATGAAGGTTAAGGCAGTGCTGGAAAATATTGGTGGCCACACAAAATTTTGACACTTTGGGCCCAATTTGGACATTTCCATTTAGGGGTGTACTCACTTTTGGTGCCAACGGTTTAGATTTACACTGTTATACCGGCTGTACACTTACTACTTTACATTGTAGCAGAGGGTCATTTCTTCAGTGTTGTCACATAAAAAGATATAATACAATATTTACAAAAATGTGAGGGGTGTACTCGCTTTTGTGAGATATTGAAACACATATGCAAATAAATACTGATATACTATGTGTTTAGATATTGTCTTATAGTTTATTAAGTAGACAATACCGTTTTTTTCATCTTTTTATGCACAACCTGTCCAATTGTCTCTATAAGTTTCTGAACTCATTTTACCTTTCTGTTCTCCTTTTCCTGTTAACTTTTGTCACTTATTTTCTCTGAATCTGCTTTAGATTTGAGGTTTCAAACTAGATATTTAGTCTTCTGCTGTTAACAGAGTCATGTAATGCAAGAGTGGTGTCTTGTTGTTGCGTTGTTCAGTTGTATCTGAGTCTCCATGATCTCATGGACCACAGCACACCATGAACATCCTTATGCCCATGGTCATGCTGATCCTTTTGGCTTTCATGGTAGAGATACTGGAGTGGGTTGCCAGTTCTTTCTCCAGTGGGCCACAGCATACAGCTCCTGGTATTCCAAGGTGGTGTTCCATCCAAGTACTAACCAGGCCCAACCCTGCATGGCTTCAGGGTGGTGTGGTGTCTACATCCCAGTAGAACAGTACAGTATTCACACAGATCACTATAATAGTTGTCAGTGTGTGTCCCATTACAATGCTGGTCACGCTCATTGCGAGGCCTGCAAGGCTCTCCCTGCCCCACTGATCGCCCTGTACCTGCCTCCTAGGGCTTGCGGCCCTGCCTGCTCCATCCTCCAGCCTCTCCGGATCTGACGGGACCCGCACTCACCCTGTACATGGTTCCAAACCCTGCCAGTAGCTTGCGGCCCCCACTCACCGCTTTCTCCTCTGCGGCTCCAGTCCTCCGTCTGGAACTACTTTCTGGATCAAGCCATACATCCCGCAGGCGGGATGCACATGCGCAATGTGCGGCTTCATCCAGAAAGTAGTTTCCTGCCAGAGGACCCAGAGGAGAAGAAGGTGTGCTGCGCTTCTGGCAGGGTTACATCCAGGTATGAGAGACACGGGAGGGAGAGGAGGAGGGAATGGAGACAAGGGAGGGAGAGAATAGGAGAAAAGAGAGGGAGATGAAGGGAAAAGGAGAAAAGGGAGGGAGAGGAGGGGGAACAGATACAGAACGGGGGCAGGAGACATAGGGGAGGGAGAGGGGGAAAGGAGACACAAGGGGGAATGGAGAGGGTGGAAAGGAGGAAAAAAGAGGGTGAGTTGGGGGAAAGGAGACACCGGGGAGGGAGAGGGGGAAAGGAGGTACAGGAGAGGGAGAGGGGGGAAAGGAGACATGGGAGGGAGAGGGGGAAAGGAGGCACAGGAGAGGGGGAAAGGAGTAACTGGGGAGAGAGGGGGTGAAGGAGACACAGGGAAGGGGGAAGGAGACACAGAGGAGGGAGAGGTGGGTAAAAGACACAGGGCAGGCTGGCCAATACAAGTGGCGGGTTGGACAAGGGCAGCAATGATGAGTGCCTTAAGGCCCGTAAAGTAGACGCTGGGAGGGGCTCACAAGTTACAGGTGGGAGAGCCAAGCATTGTCTGGCAAACAGCATTGCCAGCTTTCAAATTTTATTCCAGTCATTGTTGATGGGCAATTTACTAGTCTAATTATAATATTTAGAGTTGTGATTGTTTTTTATTCACATAACAGAAAGAAAGAAGAGTAAGGTATCTTTAGGGTGCTACTGGAATCTAAAGCTATGACAATTTTGTGCCTTGTTATTTACAATAATTCTCAATATACTTCACTGAGAAAAATCATTGTGTACCCCTGTGACATGAGCCATACATGACAACATTTTCACTCTGATCATCAGTCCTCATAATGGAGCATGTGTAATTCTTACGCTCTAACGTCAGAGAACAAAAATGCATTTACATTATGTAAAGGCCTCACTTTTGTCCCTGTATGTAACATTACAATTAATGCTCTTCCGTAGTATCTATGACAAACCCCCAAGGCATATTACAGCTGCTGGGCAACGCTAGCTAAATACCCAGATGGAAAGCTGCATAGATATAGATTTATCCAGCTCCTTATTCCTCACAACCCTTTCCTAATACAGAAATAATAATTACGAATTTACTTAAATAACTGCGACATAACACTGATGTAATTTCCAACATTTAAAGAGAGCTGGAATATTTACATAACATATTTTGACTTCTGCCACATTTATGATTATCCAGCCAAATTACGGTACATAAAACTTAATTGAAAAAATGAAAAACAAAGGGCCAGTATTATCACATATTATTTGCATAAATTAATATATGCAATATAATATTGCACTTTTGTTTCTTATTGCACCAGGTAGTCTGGTTTATTACAGAAGGCCGGTAATATGGGTTACTGATACTGCTTGAAATTAAGCTAATCAAGGTTTTGAAGGATTTGAGGCAGTAGGATAGTCTAGTGGAGTGAGGCAAAGAGTTCCAGAGAATTGGGGCAGCACGGGGAAAGACCTGAATGCGGGAGTAAGAGGAGGTGATGAGAGAGGAGGAAAGAAGAAGGTCATTAGCAGAGAGAAGAGGGCGGGTGGGGGAATATTTGGAGATGAGGGCTGAGATATAAGGGGGTGCACTGTTGCTGAGTGTTTTGTAAGTTAGGGTCATGATTGTCAGTGGAGAGACTGACAAAGAGGTGCTGCAGACACTGAGCTTTTAGTACGTTAGATTAGTCTAGCGAAGGCATTCATTATGGATTCAAGTGGAGTTAGATGGGTGGTGGGCAGGCCAGCAAGAAGTGAGTTGCAGTAGTCAAGATGGGATATGATGAGGGGATGTATTGGAATCTTAGCTGAATCTTGTGTAAGGTAGTGACATATTTTGGAAATTACTTTAAAATTGAAAAGATAAGATTTTGTTAGTGACTGTATGTGAGGAATGAAAGAGAGGGCAGGGTCCAATAGAATCCCAAGACTATGGGCTTTGGATGTGGGAGTGATGATGGCATTATTGACTGTGAGAGATATGTGGGTAATTTACGTTGTAGTAGATGGTGGGATGATTAGGCGTTCAAACTTAGACATGTTGAGTTTGAGATGTGGGGGGTGAGCCATTAGGATATGCTTGAGAGGCAGTTGGAAACACATGGGGAGGGGGATACATCTGGTGCTGAGAGGTAGATTTTAGTTTCCTCTGCATAGAGATGATACTGCATAGAGATTCCCTTAGGTTGCCAAGGGAAGATGTATAGATGGAGAATAGGAGGGGACCTAGGACTGAACCTTGGGGTACACCAACAGACAGAGGGTCAGGAGAAGAAGAGGTGCCAGAGATGGAGACACTAAATGTTTGATCTTGTAGGTATGATGTGAACCATGAGAGAGCAATACTAATATTTAGAGAGTGATTATTAAAGTGATACAGCAACGGTCCCAGTTGTAGCAGAAAAGTGTTAAAAGTTCAGATTTGATGTATTAGAAGTTATTATTGAAGTAAAAATTTTGAAATTTTAAGCATATATGAATCAGTTCTGTAAATCAGGGCAGTGTTTTCTTTCCTGTGCTCTGTAATCCGGGTCCAGGTGACAGTGGGTGTGGTTTGGCCTCTGTAAAGGTTTATCTGTGTGCATTTTGTCGTGTTCTGTTGAATCAGTTCTGTGAGGCAGGGCAGTGTTTTCTGTCCTGTGCTCATTTATCATTGTACAGGTGAGTAGGCAGGGTCTATTTTAACAAGGGAGAGCGAGCTTGGGAGCTTGCAATCATTTCTAGTGTAAGTGTAGTTAGTGTGTAGGAGATTGAATAAAAGGAGGAAAATCAAAGGAAAGGGGTATTATAAGAAAAAATAGAAAACAAACATATAAGGTGTAGAAAAGCAATCTTTATACAAATACATTGATTTGTTTTCTCACTGTATTTTTGTAACTGATAATCAGGAGTCAGTCTAGTGGCAACCTCACTCAGTGTACATCCTGCCACATATATGCACTACTGGAACAGATGATCCAGGGTCCATACCTCTGTGAGAGGTGTGAGCATGGTGCCTCTCTGGAAGCTCATATTGGAGAACCGAGAGGAGAATTGCAGCACTTAGTGATATTGCTCCACTGGAAGGCGGGTTGGTGCTCACTAAGCACAGTTTAGCTGGGCCTAGCATGGAAGGAGGAGCTGGGGCTCCTGAGGATGTCCAGGGAGGTAGCTGGGTTACAGTTAGAAGGGGAATCAGGGGGAACTGGAGGAGGCAGGCCAGTTCTGAGTTGGCAAACACCAACAGATTTGCCAGATTAAGTGAAACTGTTGGGGATCTCCATTCAGGAATGGCAATGCCAGATGGAGCTGTTCCCTCTAACAGCCGGGAGAACAGTTCTACTGGAGGAGTGCGAGGGAGGAATAAGCAGAGCAACAGACAGCTTTTGGTTGTAGGGGACTCTATTATTAGCAAGGTAGACAGGGTGATTTGTCACCCAGATCCCAGCAATCGAACAGTTTGCTGTCGCTCGGGTTCGTCATGTTGTGGATCGGGACAAATTATTGGGACGGGCTGGTAATGAACCCGCCATCTTGATACATATTGGTACCAATGACAAAGTAAGTGGAAGATGGAGTGCCCTAAAGAATGATTTTAGAGAATTAGGGTATAAGCTTAAGGGAAGGACCTCCAAGGTAGTATTTTCTGAGATACTACCAGTGCCACGTGCTAGCCCAGGGAGGCAGAAGGCGCTTAGGGAGGTTAATGCGGGGCTAAAAATGTGGTGCAGTGCAGAGGGGTTTGAGTTTTTAGAGCACTGGGCTGACATCTCACTTGGGTACAATCTCTATAGCAGGGATGGATTGCACCTTAATGATTATGGAGCTTTTGTGCTAGGGGATAGGATGGTAGAGGGAAAGGGATGAATTAGTTACCCATGTGAGAGGAGAAGGGGGAGGGTTACAATAGACAGTAGGGAGGTATTAATAGGGGCCTTAAATCCAGTGGCAAGCACTTCACAACGGCAGAGCCATAGCAACATAAAGTGTATGCTTGCTAATGCAAGACGTTTGCCTGGGAAAATGGGCGAGCTAGAATTATTAGCAGTACAAGAAAAATGGGGCTTAATAAGCATTACTGAAACATGGTGGGATGAATCTCATGACTGGACTGTTAATCTCGATGGTTATAACCTATTTAGGAAAGATAGGGGAAATGGTAAAAGAGGAGGAGGGATCTGTCTGTATGTTAAGCCTGAATTTAAGCCTATAGTCACAGAAGATATTTATGCTGGAACTAACGGCAACATTGAATCTTTGTGGGTTGAGCTAAATAGTGGAGGAGCTAATTCTAAATGCATATTGGTGGGAGTATGCTATAAACCCCCAAATATAATTGAAAGTGAGGAAATACAATTATTGTTACAGATTGGAAATGCAGCTGAGCACGGGCAGGTTCTAATAATGGGATATTTTAATTACCCTGAAATAAACTGGATAAATGAGACCAGCAGCTCAGCTAAAGGGAGCAGGTTCTTGAGTACACTCAGGGATCATTATCTGGCCCATGTTATACAAGAGCCTACTAGAAATAGGGCTATCTTGGATTTAAGTTTGCGAGTTTTCAATTGTGTGTCAGTGTCTTGGAAACAAGCACTATGTGCAGTTGATTATATGCTCAAAAACAGGGCCCTCCGTTCTTTATAAGGTGTTAAGTTTGTTTTTTGCCATGTACTAAACCCCTGTACAGCTCTACGGAATATGTTGGCCCGATATAAATAAAGATAATAATAATAATTTAGTCATCACAAGTAATATTGATATAATATCAAATTTTAAAATAGGGGAACCCTTGGGGAACAGTGATCACAACACAGTCTCATTTGAGATTGAATACAAAAAACAGAGTTGTAAGGGACCAACTAAAACTACATTTTAAAAGGGCTAACTTTAATGGGCTAAGGGCAGCAATACTACATATAAACAAAGAACTTACAGGAAAATATGCTGAAAATAAATGGACAACATTCAAATCCTTACTAAATAAGCATACTCATCCGCATGTACCATGTGGAAATAAAATGAATAGGAGTAAATCACATCCCATGTGGCTTAACAATGACTTAAAGATCATGATGAGGAAAAAGAAACATGCATTTAAATTATACAAGAAGGAGGGAACAGAGGCAGCTTTATGTGACTATAAGGAAATCAGCAAGGCTTGCAAAAGGGCTATTAGACTGGCTAAAATAGAAAAGGAGAAGTCAGTTGCATAGGAAAGTAAGACTAACCCTAAAATATTTTTTAAATATATTAATGGGAAGAAGGCGAGGAAGGAAGCTATAGGAACATTACAATGTGACACAGTTTGTCTGATAATTAGTGACCAGGAAAAGGCAGATGAGCTAAATAGGTTCTTTTCATCTGTATAATCAAGGGAGGTATCAGTGGTTGGGACACCGCAACATAATGGGGCTACACTACCATCACTAAATAATTGATTAACGCAGGAAGAAATCCAAAAGAGATTGGAGAAAATAAATGTTATTAAAGCCCCAGGTCATGATGGAATACATCCAAGGGTACTGAGAAGCTGGGTTCTGTAATAGCCAAACCATTATATCTAATCTTTCAAGAGTCACTCACCACAGCGTCTCCACCAGATAACTGGAGAAAAGCAGAAGTGATACCTATATTTAAGAAGGAAGCAAGAGCAAATCCGGGGAATTATAGACCAGTGAGCCTCACATCTGTAGTTGGAAAGCTTTTAGAAGGGTTAATAAGGGACAGAATACAATAATATGTCTTTTTGAACAAGATCATAGTTAGCAGTCAACACGGATTTATGAAGGATAGGTTATGTCAGACCAATCAAATTAGTTTCTATGAGGAGGTTAGTAGGAACTTGGATCAAGGCAGCTTAGTGGATGCAGTCTTTTTGGATTTTGCAAAGGCTTTTGACACAGTGCCTCATGGGAAACTTTTGAGCAAACTAAGGGATATAGGAATTGCAGTAAATATCTGCTCATGGATCGAGAGCTTGCTAAAAGACAGGAAGCAAAGGGTTGTTGTAAATGGAACATACTCAGATTGGACTAATGTGGTAAGTGGGGTTCCTCAAGGTTTAGTATTAGGTCCTCGCCTTTTAAAAATATTTATTAATGACGTAGAAGTAGGACTCGAAAGTAGTGTCTCCATTTTTGCTGACGACACTAAGTTGTGCAAGGTAATTAAATCAGATAATGATGTACTTTCCCTACAAAGGGATTTGCATAAATTAGGTGGACTAACAGTCTTTATTCAACCTCAAATACTATACTACTGTTATTAATTAATTAACAACTAATTAATTAATAACTAATCCACATATTGCAGATCAAAAGTTGAACTTGATGCACTGAAAGTCTTTTTTCAACCTTAATTACTATGTAACTATGTAAATATATTACATGAAGAGGTCCTCCCACTCTACTAATGAATTAATCTCATATGATTATTATTCCAAGTGGAGAGGGGTGGTACACATTTTGATGCCTCCATTAATTTTGCTAAAGGTTGGATGCATGAGAGGGGTGTTTAAATTTTTGCATGAGCAGAGCTTGCAGTTTCCCTTTTGACTGCCTGCTTCTACACATGTAGAAGGAGAATTGTGTCTAATACTGCATGCCTCCATAATTCCTCAGCTTCCTCTTCCCTACTCCACCACCCCTCACTCCACTCAACTCAGGAAATGCTGTAGCCTGATAAGATGGAATTTTATATGCATAACCAGTGCCAACATTAACAATTTCACTAACAATGTTTTCATGATCCTGGCTTACGCAGCTGCTGTTGTTTCAAATATGTGAAGTTTTTCACAATCTATAGTGGTCCTTTAAGATGTCACACTGAATGTAGAGTTAAACTGATCCTGTGCTTGATGGTTCTAGTGAGATTGTCTATGCTGCTGAACCATTGACATGTGATATATTTTGGAGTAGAAAGGCCAATGGTTTCCAATATCATCATTTATCATGAAAAAAAAATCTTATATTTTCATAATGACATAACACTTAACAACGAGTTGTAAATTCCCTTGTTTTCAATGACCACAGAATCAGAAAAAAATGTATGATAATAAATGGTGCATGGTGTTGGTGCACAGTTAAAGTAGACATTAGCTATTTCAGACAAATGTTTCACATAGAATAAGATGGTCAGGCTGGATGGGCCTAATGTTTAGAATTGAAACAATAATTGACCAATTACACCACGTTCCTATTTTTTGACCAGGGGAAGTACTGGGAGTTACTTTATTTGACTCAAACAGCTGCCTATAATCCAAATTTTACATAGCTTCACTAAACAGGGGCTATAAGGGCTATAGTGACACAGAAAATATGCCAGTTACTGCAGAAATTAAAGTGTACATGAAAATAAACATAACTGCTGTTGGGTATAACTAGCAATTCTTAGTGCAAGAACATAAGAAGTTAATGTAGAAGGCTGAGCATCGTAGAAATGTACACCTTTGAATTGTGGTGTTGGCGAAAACTGCTTAGAATCCCTTGGACTGAAAGAAGATCCAATAAATCAGTATTTCAGGAAATCAAAACAAACTGTTCACTGAAGGGAATGATCATGAGATGGCAGGATTCCCTAGAAAAGACTATGATACTGGGAAAGATTGAAGGCACACAAAGAAGGGGACTGACAGAGGCGGAGATGGATAGATGAGATAATTGAAGCGATGAACATGAACTTAATGGAGCTCAGACTGACAGATGTACCTGGTGTTCTGCCATCCCTTCGGTCATGGAGAGTCGAACCAGACTGAACGGCTAAACAACAACATACATATGCATATATTTACTTTTATGTACTTTGTTTTATTAAGAAGCAATTAAAGGCTCTGTTTTTACTATCTAAAATGATGCTAATAGACTCTGCATGGATCTACTCACTGCAGCGAATGCGGACACAGAATCTGTAATCAATAGGTGTCTAGTGTAGTGTCCTAGCCTTTCAGGGACCATGTCTCAGAAAGCATGGTGCAACATGCTGGTATGACTAGGGCTTCCTCGTTAAAATTATCCCAAAAGATTGCTGTTTGTGTAAAGTGTTGTGGTGTCATTGAGAAGGTCTTGAACATGGAGTTATCGGGTTCTAAGTTAAATTTTGGACTTTAGGGGGGTTATTTTGGACCATAGGGAGCAATTTTGTGGTACAAGGAAGGAGTTGTAGGCTTCCACCCAAACTATTTTGAGGTCCTTGGACTCCATCAATTATTTTGGCGTTCTATGGCTGAATACATTCGGGAAAACTTTAAGTGTAAGATTGTGCAAAATACGATTTTGCCTGTTTTGTGTGTCAGTTGATATTGAAAGGGAAAATCTAGCTACACAGTTTTACATTTTGTAAACTGTAAGTACTAAAATATGTTGCAAGAACAAGATATTTTAGGTTTATATTTTAGAAGAGATGAGAAATAAAGAAGGTTGAAGTATAACTTTTTTATCAATGGGATATCTGTAAACTATATTAAAGGGACATGGAAGGATCCCCGTTTTTAATATTAAATTACCCTATGGTTTATTATCATATTTAAGCATAATTTCTTTAACAAGTATTGAATAGCTCTGTCATTGGCTAGTACATCTAGTACTATAGACACATTGTATTCATGAGCTACCAGGGTGGTTAACAACAGAGTTTTTAAGTACAGTGCTTTGCAAAAGTATTCACCCCTGTTGTCATTTTTCGTGTTTTGTTGCCTCACAACCTGGAATTAACATGGATTGTTTGAGGATTTGCATCATTTAATTTACAGAACATGCCACAACTTTGAAGATGATTTTTTTTTTTTTTATTGTGAAGCAAACAACAAATAGGACAAAATAACAGAAAAAGTCACTGTGCATAACTATTCACCCCCCTAAAGTCAATACTTTGTAGAGCCACTTTTTGCGGCAATCACAGCTCCAAGTCGCTTTGGATAAGTCGCTGTAAGCTTGCCACATCTTACCACTGGGATTTTTGCCCTTTTCTCCTTGCAAAACTGATCCAGCTCCTTCGAGTTGGATGGTTTGCATTTGTGAACAGCAATCTTTAAATCTGACCACAGATTTTCTATTGGATTGAGGTCTGGGTTTTCCAACACATTTACATGTTTCCTCTTAAACCACTCAAGTGTTGTTTTAGCAGTGTGTTTGGGGTCATTTTCCTGCTGGAAGGTGAACCTCCGTCCTAGCCTCAAATCACGCACAGAGTGGTACAGGTTTTGCTCAAGAATATCCCTGTATTTAGCACCATCCATCTTTCTCTCAACTCTGACTGCTGAAAAACATCCCCACAGCATGATGCTGCCACCACCATATTTCACTGTGGGATGGTGTTCTTGTTGGGTTTGCGCCAGACATGGCGTTTTCTTTGATGGCTGAAAAGTTCAAATTTAATCTCGTCAGACCAGAGCACCTTCCTCCATACATTTTGGGAGTCTCCCACATGCCTTTTCGCAAACTCAAAACGTGCCATTTTGTTTTTTGCTGAAAGTAATGGCTTTTTTCTGGCCACTCTGCCATAAAGCCCAACTCTATGGAGCGTTCCGCTTATTGTCGTCCTATGTACAGATACTCCAGTCTCTGCTGTGGAACTCTGCAGCTCCTCCATGGTTACCTTAGGTCTCTGTGCTGCCTCTATGATTAATGCTCTCCTTGCCCTGTCCGTGAGTTTTGGTGGGTGGGCGTCTCTTGGCAGGTTTGCTGTTGTGCCATGTTCTTTTCATTTATGATAGATTTGATGGTGCTCCTGGGGATCATCAAAGATTTGGATATTTATTATAACCTAACCCTGACGTGTACTTCTCAACGACATTGTCCCTTACTTGTTTGGAGAGTTCATTTGTCTTCATGGCAGTGTTTGGTTAGTGGTGCCTCTTGCTTAGGTGTTGCAGTCTCTGGGGCCTTTCAAACATGATGTGTATATGTAATGACAGATCATGTGACACTTAGATTGCACACAGGTGGACATCATTTCACTAATTATATGACTTCTGAAGGTAATTGGTTGCACCAGAGCTTTTTATGGGCTTCATAACAAAGGGGGGTGAATACACACGCACATGCCAATTTTCTGGTTTCTATTTCTAACAAATAGTTTTATGTATATATTTTTCTCATTTCACTTCACCAACTTAGACTATTGAACATTATTAACTATAGAACATTGAACTTAAGGCTGTAATGTAACAAAATAGGTAAAAAGTCAAGGGGAGGTGAATACTTTTGCAAGGCACTGTAGTTGTTAAAAAAAGGATGTTTAAATATGCAAATAAACACTTAGGTAGTATATTTTAGGGTTCCCTAGCGGTCCAGTGGTTATGATTCTGTGCTTTCACCGCTGCAACCCGGGTTCGTTTTAAGTCAGCTATAGCTCACACCATCCTGAAGCCATGCAGGGTCGGGCCTGGTCAGCACTTGGGTGGAAGACCACCTCAGAGTACCAGGAGCTGTGTGCTGTGGCCCATTGGAGAGAGAATTTTCAACCCACTCCAGTATTTCATGGAACGTAACACACCATGCTGGTCACGGAGAGCCGGACACAACTGAACGATGCAAACACAAACAGTATATTTTAATATTAAAAACCGGGAACCAGCCATTGCAAGCCATGAAATTATTTGATATAAAACAACATATTTAGAAGATACACCCTGTAAATGTTATGGAAATTGTCTAGTTTGGCAGTTACTTCTTCATGTTTAAGGAGAACGGAGCCACAAGTAGACGATCCATTCTTCTGAATTATGTAAAAGACCAAGAGCTGCTGTGACAGATTCATTGTTGTGTGTTCTTCAGCAGCTCACATCACCTAATGTACAGATGTCTTGTAGTTATAAAAGGCAACATTTACACACACATTTGGAATTCTATAAGTGCACTCTTTCATATATAAGCAACTTGTGTTTAGGTGGAACTTCCCAGTTAAGGGGCTATATTTTGATACAGTATCATTAACTACTATTTTCATTCCCACTATATTGTTATACAGTATAAAGTAGAACAAATGTAATTGCTGAATGGGTAAATTGGAGTTGTTTTGTGTAGTCTTATTTGGAATTCATGATAAAAATAGTGTGATTGCCCATAATGCAAACCTTCAGCCTGAAGCATTTCACACACCCTTTCCTTTGCTACCATTAATCCAATCTGTCTCAGTAATGTCATTGCCACAAACTTTATTCCTACAAATTCAAAACCAAAAATATTAAAGTATCGTAAATGTTATTTTTTTGTTGTTGCAGGAAATGCCTTTATGTCATTTTTTCATATACTTGCAAATTAAAGTAACCCTTTCCAGAAAGTTTTCATCTTATCCAATAAGTCACCAGAAAAAAACCTTATCTAGTTTTCTCTGTCAATCATGATATCATGGTCAGAAAAAAAGGATAGCGCTTATTGTTAAATAATTATACATAATTATGACTAAGTGTCATTGTCTTATTCTTTTTAGTGAGCATGCACCATAGTCGGAGTGTATTCTTTAAACAGCAGAAGACAAATTATGGTTAGTTAGTTCTTGCTGTCCATTGCACTTGATTCTATGATTCTACAAGAATATCAAACCTGATGCAAGCTCCAGTCATCAGAAAAAAGTGATTTTACGATGGTCTGCCTAGTGCTCACTTATACATGGAAATGAGAACTAGTAAATTTCATCTTGCTGTCCTATAACACATCCAAGATAAATTCTCAAGAGTCCTGCTTTGTCACCTAGAGATTAAGTTCATTTAAGATCAACACCAATTAGCGGAGTATAAATTGTGGATGCTGAGGGCTGCAGTGTGGGGTTGTTAATTATAGCAACACAAAAATAAAGCACAAGAAGTTATAAAATGATGGTACTGCTCCATTGAGAGTACACAGCACTTCACCACCTGTGCTGTTTTTTCTTAAGAATACTTGGCAGTAGAGTGACTGCTTGTCTGCCTCTCCTGACTTGTTCTAGACATTCACATGTGAACACAGATGTACTATTTATGTACGGTACTACTCTTTTGCCCACCATATATTAAATGATTGTTGTGGTGAACTACCTACTCAAAATATTCACTGCACAAGCTAAGGAACCGGCCCCACGCTGATGAGAAGCAGTAACCTTGAAACAGCTGTACGTGGGTGGGATTCCTGGCTTGTGCATAATCCATCATGAGCTTTGCCCAAAGCTGTGTAATACAGTGGGCATATGCTTAAAGGAAGCCATGTTTAAAATGGTTATGGATTTCAAGAGTGAGGCATTTGTGGGCACTTTTGCCATTTGCATGTCCCTGCCCAGGTTCCCAGAATGCAGTGTAATAATTGTGTTTCTCTGAATTCTGAGCAGGTAACAAGTGTTAACACATAGGTACTATTTATTTACATATATATATATATATATATATATATATATATATATATATATATGTATGGTATATATAAAACATTGACTTTTATTAGCAATTTCTCATACACATCTTTCTTTCTTTATCACAGAAGTCATTTAGTCTTTATAATTGGAAAAATGTTTTTAGAAAATAAAAAATGTCATCTTGAATTTTGATATGCCATTTTTTTATTCTGTTGCTGTCTATTTTATTTGATTTCCTTACTCGTCACCTGGGAAGTTGATTCTGTTTTAAATTAGACTTCCATTGTACCCCACATTTTAACATAACTGAATAAAGATCTTATCTGTTTCCAAGTTCTCTCCCAGGGTAGAAATAACACAAAAGGCAACCTCCAGTAAAGCAAACAGTTAAACTTGAAAGATTTTTTTTTACTTTCTTAAAAAAAAGAGCATTTTCAAATAATGTTGCTAAAAGAGCAAACTATAAATACTAGACTTATGTGGTCATTTAAGACAGTTGCTACATGCAAAAGTTGTTAAAGCTCATCTAATTGAGAAACTCCTACAACCCACGCCAGCATTAATCAATATAATATGGTGTCTAAGATTACAGGAACTGTGTCTGAATAGTATGTATGATTATTTCATTATATTATTTGTGCCTAAACTGTTTAAAAAATAAGACACCATTTATTGATGCTTGGGGAACCTCAAAGTTCCTGGATACCTTTATATATATGATATATATATATATATATATATATATATATATATATGTTCCACTGCAGAATAAACTGATTGGTCCTATCCTGTTATGGTTACGGCACCAGTCTGCCACTGCAGCGCGGTGACCAACTGCTAGATGGCGCTGACGATATTCCAGTGCCAAATCATAGAGTCATGGGTTAGGTAAACTGTTAGAATGTTAGCCTAACCCTTAAACTAACCCTAAGGTTAGAACTTCTCTCACATATCGGCAGCACTGCAAAATATCGGTAGCAACATCTAGCTGTTGTTCGCCCTACTGCAGCGACGGACTGGTGTCGTAACTATAACAGGATAGGTCCAACTGATTTAAATATAATTGTGACCAATGACATAGCTGCATGAGCCATGCCTTTGTGCCAATATGACCATTCATCTGTATACCCAATGAACTGAGGGGCACTTTATGTTTCAAGGAAGCTTAAACAGCATGCACTTAAAAGGCCAGTGTAAGCACCAGATAAAGAGCTGTAAGCATATAGTTCACAACTTTTAGTTCAAAAAGTCTGCTTATAAAGTCAACAATTTTTTAATAAAATCATGTTAAAATATGTTAACTGTCTCGTGCTGTTTCTACCAGCCTCTTGTCACTTCACTCAAATTGTTTGAATGGAAGCCATTAAAGTCACCTTGAAGCTAATTATTCAGTAGTTTTTGACCTTATCTCCCCCTACCCTGCACTGTTTGCATGTGTGACCATGCCCCATCTCATGTAATTAGTGATGTCAGTGTTTTTTGATACCTAATTATCCAGACAATGGATAATTTAAGGGACCTTTCAGACATTTTTTATTTCGTTTTATATAAGTATTTTAACTAAGTAACTAATTAACTTTATCCTCTTCAGTGTTTACGCTTTACTTACTTTTAAGTAGTCCCCAGTGTAAGCTTTGCGCTCTCTCACATGACCTGACATGATGAACTGTTCTGACACATGCACAGAGAGGGGCTTCACACTATCACTGCCTCAGACTACTAACAAGCATACAGTGGCATGCAGTATATCTATATGTAGCAATGTTGCATTGATTGGGTAAGCTTCTCCCTTTGGGCATGGCTTTAAGTTATATCTGTACAACATGCCATCTTTCATGAGAGGAGAGCAGAAAAGGGGAGGCTTCTTAAAAGTGTACATTTTATATCATAATTACACTAAGGAGGATGATATTTATTAGATATCCTACAATTCCTGATAGTCACAACTCCAACTGCCAGAGAACTTCAATTGCTTCCAGATCAACAATGTGAGTCACGTGACAGGATGCAGGTAGAGGCAGACCCAACACCTCAGGCAAGTTAACATTTATTTTAAAACAATTTTATTTATAGACGGCTTTATTGTTGACTTTATAAACACATATTTCTTACAAGTGGTGAGCTATAAACTCACAGCCCGTTAAGTGCCACTGAAACTGCCCCTTATATTATATTTTTTATACAAAACAAAAACAACTTTTGCTATGATTAAAACATGGTATTAAGTGAAACTAAGAAGTTGTGTTCCATGTCCCTTTGATTCCCTTTCCTATAATGTTGTCATCTGCTCAGTGCCATTGTTCTGCCTTTGAATCTTTGTACCATTTTAGTTTGGATTTATAATGTGGGATTACTACTCATCTTGTATTATTGCCATTTTAGTAAAGTAATGTATCATTTGTTTTCAGAGAGATGCTGTTTTATAGGTTTTTGTGTCCTATGCATAGCCCATAAAGAAATCGTAAATAATGAAATCATGAATTTATTTATACTGAACCATTTTTGTAAAGAACCATACAGTGATGGGCAACCTATTTCATTTGAGCAGCCACATTTTTACTTTATAATGATCTAAAGAGCAAGATTATATGTTAAAGGCTTTAACCATGTTTGGTTTGATGCAAAACAAAATTGTGGAGAAAGGAAAATAAAGAGGATGTTGAGTAATAAAAACTGAATATATGAGACAGGAGCCACTAATATGCTAGTTAGGGGAGAGGGTGAACTGTTTGCTGTGGAAGATAATTATAATAATGAATATAGATAAGAACCCAACCAGTAGAACAACAACAAAACGGTTTTATTGTAGATAATACCTTTAATGGCGTAATGAGTAGGATTGGGTTGCAAACTGTTAAGGTAATAGCCCCTTCACTAAAGGATTACTTGATTTGATTACTCTAGCCTTGAAAGCTTGCAATCCAATCCTACTCAGTTAGCCTTTAAAATGTGTCATCTACAGTAATGCTAACCCTCCTGATGTGTATTTTTCAGTCGTGTCTGACTCTCCGTGACCACATGGACTGCAACACACCATGCTGATCCACTTGGTATTCATGCCAAAGATACTGGAGTCGGTTGTTCGTTCTCTAGTGGAAGCATACAGCTCTTTGTATTCCTAGCCTAGATAGTCTCCCGTCCAAGTACTGCATGGCTTCAGGGTGGTGTCTCCTCTTGGTTCCCTGACTGGAATCGAACCCAGGTCGAACCCAGGTCGCTGTGGTGAAAGCACTGAATACTAACCACTGGACCACCAGGGAACACAACCCTCATGACAGCCTAATGCTTATCTCAGGCATGCTTGAATTATTTTACTTTGTTTACTACTAGCCCTTACACTAGAATACTGTTTTCACTTATTTACACCTATTTCTGTAATGTAGTACTTTTGCCCATTCCCCTAATGTTCCACATTCCGACTTCATACATAACCTCTTGTTCTTGGATTTCTCTGTTCATGAAAAATACTTCCCACTTGAACTTTACAATGTGTTTTGATATATTTGTAGGATTCTGAGTCCTCTCATTTCTATATATATTAAATTCATGAAGCCTTTCTTTAGTCATTTTGCTTTTTAGACCCTGACCTTGAACCATTCTGACCTGTTTTCAATGTATTAATATTTTGTTGGAATTTGGTCTCAAGGACAGGATACAGTATTTTAGGTGAGGTCTTACTAGGGATTTATAGAGCAGCATTAGTTCCTCTCTTTTTCTGCCTGCTTGTTTCTCTTCCAACTGTCCTACTGGCTTTTATTGCTGAGACATGCATTCCCAATTTAGGGCATAGTTTGGGGTCACACGGGAACCTTCGGGTCCTCAGGCCTGTATAGAAGTAAATGAATATAGTGAAAGTAAAAAGAAAATCCAATCAATTTTAATCAAACTGACTTTGTGAATCAAGAATGGCTGGCTGTGATGATATCAATATTTATGTATTTTTTACAGGGAAGCAGAATGAAGCCTCGTTGGGGATGGCTGTGTTTGGTGGCTCTTCTCATCAGTTTGTCAGCAGCAGAATCCAGTAATGAGGAAGATGATGATGAAGATGAACCTGTGGACAACAAAGAAGAAACAAATAGCGAAGAGCACACAGGCTTTTTTCAGGTAGTTTGCAGTTATGATGTAGATGACTAATTTTCTTTTGGGGTAGAATTGCCAGAAACAAAATTATTTCTCTACTAGAATCAACTAGTAAGTAAAACAAATAATTACTACCCAGGGTCCAGGTACATCCCAAAACTTCCCTGTATACAGCTTACAGGAACCTTCTAGATTGTCAGGGTTTTATCCAATTCAATTGCATGCCCGCATCTCGTGGGATACAGGCCGTATGTCTATGGACTCCCGTTCGTCTCTGATTCCGGTGCTATTCGATTGAAGGAGCCTGCAAGTTACGGACTGATAGCCGACCCTCTAAACCATGCACTCGTCCCTAGCAGTTCAGGGCGGGAATATGATCAATTAAGCAAGACCATAACCTCCCATTTCGAAACAACCAATACACAATGAGACCCTCTTCATTACGTCAGTAAAACATGGAGGTTACATATCAATCAATTAGGTTCGGGAGTCTTATATGCGATGGGACTCGCAACCCTCAAAATACAAAATTATAAAAATTAATGCCAATACTGTTCTAGTCAATATGGGTGGACAGATATGTATTAACTCATTGATTCCCGAGATTGATATAACCCTGAAATAAAACATGAAAATACATTTATTTTACTGCCGATTTGTGAGCTTGAGACTGTTGTGCAATTAATTCTAATGCCTATCATCGCTTTCCCTGTTATTTACAGTACAGTATTGATTTGTTATTTGCATTTGCAGTGCTGCGGACAGGGGTTAAACACCCTTGCGGGTCCTCTCTAGCACTCATTTGCCATTTACGGGTGTGAAGCCAATTGCGGAATTGGAAAATTGTAGCATGTGAATAGCGATTTTGCAGAAGTGAAAGATCAGAGGCTTCAGGAGGCTGTAAGTTCTGGGTTTAACCACTGCAAAGTTTTCAAGCCCGTAACCTGTAAACCATCCGGAGCTCGCAAAAAGATGCTAATTGAATAGCAAAATAACTTGCGGCCTCACTTACGGGCTCCGGTAACTTACAATTGCTCAATTGAATCGGGCTCTTCGTGTCTACCTGAACCCTCTTTCCTGTAAGCCCCCACGGCCTCACCTCTTCTCTCTGCTGGCAAACTTCAGGTCACCCCCTAACTCAGACCCTATGCCCCGAATATTCACAGTATGCTTAATTACATTTCTCAGAAAAAATCTGTCATTTTGATACTAAACATGATATGGGGATTCTCAAACTTAACATTACATTTATGTCATATATGTTACTGTCATACCACAGGCAATATTAACTACCTCGTGCCAACAGGACAATACCAGTCCATGTTAATCCAGGGCTCCCCAATAGCCCAACAGTCCCCAAAATCCAGTGGGCCCTCCTGGGCATGACAGTACCAAACCTAAGGTGTTAAAGAGCAATCTTTGTCCAAATAATCTGTATTGACTTAATTATCATAAAAAACAGTGATGCATTACAGCTTTTATAAGAGGATGATAGAATTTCAGTTAGTACATGTACCTTGGGGATTATGAGTGGTTCAGTATTTGTTTGCAGTATAACTAATAATATGTGTTTAGGTAGTATAATTAATAATATGTGAAAAGGAACTCCTACTACAATGTTTTAAAAGTTAAATCTTATTTACTATTAATTTGTAACTGTACTTAGTTCCATATAAATGTCAGTGTTCGTAATGTTTGCGATGTTGGTAATGCAGTTGTGTCCCTCGCATAGCGAGGGAAACACCCGACACTGATGGGGGCTGCAATAAGCACCAAAGGTGCCCAAGCTTGGCTTATTCAGCTTATTACTAAATATATATAGGCTGCAAATGACCTGCATAAATACCCATATAGATTTAAAAGCAGGAAGATTTTATTTAAAACTTAAAATGTGAAGCATAAGTAGTAGGAAAAGTTTCCCACTCCACTTGGTGAGGCTTACTTCTACTGAAATCACTTACCAAACTAATTTGTCCTATGCATTTGTCTGTGATCACTGTGCTCCTGCCCTTCAACAGTCCTTATGAGTTTATTTTTATTAAAAATAAATAATATTACACAGTTTGAGCAATTATGTACATCCTGTGGCTTGTTATAAATAAACAATAAAGCAATTACACTATTTCATTTTTTATCTGACAGCTGGTGTCTTTACTAACTCTGTCATATGCATTATGGATGATAAGTGTTTGTTTGTGTTTTTACAACTATGATATATGATTGAAGAGTATTTAAAGACATTAATTCATTTGCAGATTGAGTACAAAACCCCAGTGCCCAGTGGAGAAGTGTTTTTTACAGAAACTTTTGATGACGGAAAATTTGACAGGTGAGTAACATATTGTGCAGGAACCAAATTCCCTAGAATAGGAATTCCTACTTTCACAAAGTGCTTCAGATCAGCACTATATTTCCAGAGGCAGAAGTGTGGGCCACATTTTCTAAGCTGGTGTAGTTGAGATACCACTTGTTAAGTTACGCCTTACATGCAGTAATGACAAGTTCTGCTAATTCAATTTGTCAATTAAATGCATTATAAATCAAATGTGTAGATATCTTTACTCTCTAGAGTTTTCACTGATGTTGATTCCAAGCATGAACCTCATCAGTAATATTTCTGCATGTCCATCAAAATTATTTCCCATTCATCTGTATTTTTATTAAACATTTTGTCATTTTGCTCGTCACATGCTTTCCATAACTTTCGCTGCTAAACAGACATTGAAAATATCTAGGAGGCAAGTTTGGCAGCAGGTAATCTGTATATTCCATTAGCTATATAAAAAAAACATACTTTTAAAGACTGTAATAGGCAAGGTAGAAAAAACTACTTACTCAGCTGAAAAATACTTCCGTGAATATAAGCATTGCTTTGTATTTCTTCTCGTAACTCTGAAAAATTCCAGTTCTCTCCACCATACAGCAAGTAATTTACCATCTCTTTTTTTTCTGTCTCTCTTATTTCTGCCAGTTCTTTGTTTTTGTCCATCTTACCTTCTTCCCTTCCCAACATCTTCTTCTGACATTAGAAATGTGGCCTGTAGTATTGACATGGTTGGATGTTTATTACTTTAGTTAGTGTTGATTGAGAACTGTGCTGAAGAACATGGAAAGCTGGTGAGGATTCAGTGGGGATTTGGAAGTTGAAATGTGATAATATAGAAATATTGGTTAAGTACATCACATAAGGGGGCAAGAACATGTGAAGGTATATGGTGAAGGGACAGGCAATAATATGTTGACCCACATAAAAAACTCTTTTCAAAGAACTAGAACTACTTAGGTGATTAATGAAGCAAAGATACTATTTCTTCAAAGTAAGTTTTCAATAAGTTAACATGATATATATTATTAAAATAAGTTGTGAAAATATATTTTTATTGAAACCTTATGTCTTCAATAGTAGAGAAAGGACTTGAGAAAGAAGCTTGCTTTTAGTAGAGCGTAGGTACGTGAGACTGCATTCCAGAGACATAATAGAAGAGTCTACACACAACTGATGCGTTCTGTACAATGTAATCCCAAAAATATATAATGTCAACATTTAGCATATATCAATTAAAAACATGGGAATAGCAAAAAGAAAAATAATATCTCTGATTAAGCACCATGTGGCATAACATTTATAAGGCACTCTTTGCTCTTTGGTGCTAACTGCTTTTTAGGGGCAAGTGAGAAGATATGAGATCTGTTCTTTAGACATGCCAACTACCTGTCTGGGCTCAATACAGACCTAAAAGACACAGGACACCATCATCTTCAGTAATTCTGATGTCTTACTTAGGAAGTGATGGAGGAAGGGTCATCTACCATCCTTTTTATATCAATGTTCACCTTTGTATTTGATGGTCAGCTTTGGAATAGGTCTTTTGGCAGTATACCTGTGGCCTTACTATACAACTGAATACACATCATACTTTCAGTGGCCCTTTAATATCTGTAATTGGAAAAGCTGTTCTTAAACTATTAGAATGAGTTGGTTAAATGAATCAGATCAGATTATATGAACTTTCCTCCACAAATATTTGCATTATTTGGCTGAAAGTGGATTGGTATGTATTTTTTTTATACCTGGTGTACGTCTGGTGTAAAATGAGTAAATAGTCCCATTGTAGTCTAACTAAGCATTCGGCTCTAAAGTCCTGTATATTTACATAAAAATGTTACTTGCAGATGGGTGCTGTCTAAAACAATGAAGGAAGATGCTGAAGATTTTGATCTTGCTAAATATGATGGTAAGTCATTAATAGCTATTTTTGTCAAGTTTTTCCTTAGAGAGTTCTGTTCAGGCTATTCTAAAAAATAATCTCACTGTATGGGCAGTCTTGGTATTTTGAGGCAATTTAGTGGCAGGTTCAGAATTCTTTTTTTTTTTCCAGTTACACTTTTTTATGTTTTAGTAATTAACAAGATGAAGAATAATAAATAAAAAGAGTTATCAAATAATAAAAATATAATTACACTTAACATTTTTAACATTTAAGAAATATATACATGAGAAAAAAATAGATTCTATTGTTGGAGACTGTATATACATACATTCATCAGTTGCAATATCTACAATTTCTGCTAACATCAATGATTTATTTTATGAATAATTTGCTTATTTGGTCATGTTGTTTTTCTTTTCTATTTCTGATTAAATCATTTTGTTTTGTTTGTAGAGCAATATATCTATCTTGATATCATCGTCTATTACGTTTATCTTTATTTATTTTGAAAATATAAGATATTTAAGAAAGGTACTATTCCACCATATATTTGAAAAAAATCCACATTGTCTAAAACATAGATCTGAATAATTATTATTTTGTTTATGTACAGGCTCATATAGCTAATTTGTAGTCATTTTCTTTTAATAATTATTTTGCTGCTACTATCTCAGGAAGATTATTCCTTTATTATTATTACCTAGTATTTATAACTAGCAACTTGCCCATCAAAAATGACGGCAATAAAATGTGAAGCCTGGCAATGCTGTTTGCCACACAATGGTAGCCTCTCCCCCTCTACTTTACTGGCCTCGTGATGAGCGCCTTCGGCGCTCATCACAGGCCTCACAATGAGCGTCTTTGGCGCTCATTGTGAGTCTCTCCCTCTGTCTACTTCCTCCCTTGTGTCTCATTTCCCCCTCCCTCCCTTGTGTCTCCTTTTCCCCTCCTCTCCCTCCTTTGTATATCCTTTTCCCCCTGTGTTTTTACCCCCTCTCCCTCCCCTGTGTCTTTCCCCCCTCTCCCCACCCTGTGTCTCTTCCCCCCCTCTACCCACCCTGAGTCTCCCCCCTCCCCCCCTGAGTCTCTTTCCCCCAGTGTCTCTTCACCCCATTTCCCTCCCCTGTGTCTCTTCCCTCTCCTCTCCCTCCCCTGTGTCTCTCCCACTTCTCCTCTCCCTCCCCTGTGTGTCAACCCCCTTCCCTGTGTCTCTTCCCCACTCCTCTCCTTTTCCTGTGTCTCTCCCCCCCTGTGTGTCTCCCCCCTCCTCCCCTGTGTCTCTTCCCTCTCCTATAACTCCCCTGTTTCTTCCCCCCCTTCCTCTCACTCCTCTGTGTCTCTCCCCCTCCTCTCACTCCCCTGTGTCTCTCCCCCCTCCTCTCACTCCCCTGTGTCTCTCCCCCCTCCTCTGTGTCTCTCCACCCTCCTCTCACTCCCCTGTGACTCTCCCGCCCCTCCTCTGTGTCTCCCCCTCTCCTCTGTGTCTCCCCCTCTCCTCTGTGTCTTCCCCCTCTCCTCTGTGTCTTCCCCCTCCCCTCTTTGTCTTCCCCCTCCCCTCTGTGTCTTACCCCTCCTTCCCTGTGTGTCTCCCCTCCTCCTCCTCTCTCTCCTCCTGTGTCGTCTCCGAAATGCGCATGCGCTCCCCGTTGCGGCAATCGTAGTTGTCAAACTGCGATTTGTCGCAAGCGTGACGACGAATCGCAGTTTGACAACTATTATATGTGATTCAACAACATGTTCCCCAGCGTCATACATAGGATGAAACAGAACATAAAAACAATATAAATGCAGACTAAACGAAAATGAAAGATTCCATTGCAGCATAATTGCATACAATATTCATTAAATTAAAGGTTGTTTTATTTTTACTTTCTAAAGACATTTTACCAGTTGTCAAGTTTAAATGATAATCTTGTAATCTTTCATATAAAATAAACACATTTAGACATAACTTTCCTTTTATTTAGGTTAATCTAGTGGGCAGTAAGCTGTTTTCAAGGTTTATTATTGTTATATTTTTCAAATCATCATTTTTTTTTGTAGAAAATACCTTTATATTTTACTTTTCTCGAACATACTGAGATAAATAGGTAGAAACCAAACATGATGTAATATATAGAATGGCTGGAGGATAGATGAGGTTACAAAGGCAGGATTTCAGCACACGGATTAGAGGCAGTTTGGAAAGAGAGGACCAGATGCTGCTCCAGATGCAACAATAAACCAATAATCCTGCATTGTATACAATGTTGTTTTACATTTTACAGGGTCTTGTCTCCAGTTTATTATCACAATATGTACATGCTCTAACAACCTCTGTTTATTCAGTGTGTCTGTTTTTTCAGTGTTAATGTAAGTTTTCACATCATTGCATAGCTCAAAACATACACGCTATATAAATAGCAAGAAGTAACTATGCCGTTAAAGTGCTTTTATGTCACATGTGAACTGTGGTTATGAAAGAACAGGTCCGAACTAGTATTTACAGTACTAACAGAAATATGTTGTTGAATGTGTCTTTTTGGATAGTTGGATGCAAATTATATATTTTTACCATGGTCTTTCAGCTTGACGGCTGTATATGTTCCATTTTATTTTCCTGTTTTGTATTATATAAACAAAATGCATGTTTCTCTCCTAAGGCAAGTGGGAAATCGAAGAGCTAAAAGACAACAAAATATCTGGAGACAAGGGTCTGGTTATGAAGTCTGCAGCAAGACACCATGCAATATCAGCCAAGCTAAATACGCCTTTTATTTTTAATAACAAACCTCTAATTATCCAGTAAGTGTAATTTTCCCATCTCATCTGATTGTTTTACTTTTTGTACATAATGTAGAAGTCCAAAACATACAATGGGTATAAATCTTGCATGAATGTTCATTGCTTTCCAGTACAGAATTGTCTATATTATGGCAGCATATGTACAAAGGTTTAATATAACAAGTTTCCATGGTCTGTGAGAGAAACTGGTTACGGTATGTTTTTGGTGACAAGTCACACCTTAAAAATATTTTTTTTTAAACTCAGAAATAGTGAAGTGAAAAATCAGTAGTAAATATATATGATTACATGATTTTTCACTTTATTTACAAAAAAGCAATATATCAACCCCCACAACTGGATTTTTCATCTTGGCATGATTAGCATTCCAAATTAACTCTCCCTGAGAAATGTAAAAATATATAAAAATGTCCTTGCATCAGCTTTTCTACTGAATATTTATTTACATATATAGAGTAAATATACATGGTTACTGTAAAGCAGGGGTCTTCAATCTATTAATACCTATTGCCCACTTTGATGGTAACATTTCCTTACCACCCATCAGTGCCGCAGTAACTCACTTTACTAATTTCTGGTTACATAAATCATGTGAGCCTAACTATGTATCGCCCTATACTTACTAGATAATGTTCCCTTCCTGACTGCTGTCCCTAGGCTCTCCCAACAACTCTCCAACCAGCCAAGTTTGGTGCTGCGGGTCTCCATTGTGTGACTGTCACAACCTGTATATTGAATGGGGTATGATAAGAGCCTATTGCCTAAACCTCTCCCCACAGGTGTGACCAGTTTGTTTTACCTCTGTACAGCAGGAAGAACGTTCAGCCCTTAGGTTAGACTGAGAGATGTCTGTGGTCTTGTGTAGCAAAGGATCTTTCTAAGTTCTGAAAATAACTTACTCCAGGAACCAGCATCCAGCATCAATAACAAAATTCACACTTTAGTTATGTGAACCAGTATAACATCTTTATTACTGAAACCATCAGACATATTTATACCACATTCTTAGCAACGAAAGACCAATCAATTCAAATGTGCATCCATGGTTACACCCAATCCTCTTCTAGGTCACATTATCACCCCTGCCTGCCAGTCAAAGACAATCACCCATTGATTTCCCTTGGCACCGCTGTATTCTTGGTAGGGGGCAATTACATACAATAGGCATATAGACACCAGGCTGAGGCTTGTGATAATAGAGAGAAAGATACTGGTGTCATGTGACTCCTAGGGGTCAATTATCTCCCTAATCTTGTTAATAAGGGACTAGTCCATTACTATGAAATATTGGGCATATACAATATTTCCCTTGTAAGTGCTAGCCCCCCCTAAAGCACAACACAGACATACATCCCATCACTCCTATCATGTTCATATGCACGCCCCAACTATAAACGTGGTTACCACAGTATGAGCCCAGTGGCACACAGGCAGCTTTAAACAGGCATAACAAGGAATAACACATAAATCACAACATCCCCAATGTTAACCCATCTCCCCTGGCACAATAAGACTATCTTATAAGGCTGAGGTCATCAGTCTGTAAGGTATTGCACAGCTGGTGCCTTGGCATGCTTCAGCCATGACAGTGACGTCACTCTACAGCAACCACACTTCTAGATCACCCTACCGCCCACCATGAAAGCTGGAATCGCCCACTAGTGGGCCGTAGGGACCAGGTTGACTACCACTGCTGTATAGTGTGTGAGCATGGAACTGAGGCTATTTCCAATGGGATGCTGTCACTGATTAAAGACATCAACTAGGTTCAGGATATTAACATTACTGTTTCTTAGTGTTCAGAAGGAGCCAATGTAATGATGATCTAGTGCATAACAGAGATGCATCAGTGAAAACAGGTTTAGATACTTAATTTTATAGTGAGGGCACCCATATCATAACTTATACTTTTATATTGTATTGTTATCTCTTTCAGTTTCTTTTTGATATATGTCCATCAATAATTAAAGTTGGTGGACTCTCCAAACTTTGAGTCTGGTTAGAATACGGGTAAAACTCTCAGTGTAGGTCTAGATAAGAGCTTTATCATAAACTCATTATATTGTTTTCATTTACATATGTTATGAATAGGTCTTTATATTAACCTGATATCACATTAATGGAGACATGTTATACTAATATCTTTATGTCTTTACCGCTATCTTATATTTATTTAACTGCCCACGATCATCTTAAATGGAGAGTGTCATGAAATAATGTCAGCAGGTAAAAGCAGTAATGATGGCTTGAATGCAAATTTGATAATTAGAATAATGAATTATCTGGAAGAAATGCTGTTTCCACAAAATCAAGAAAATACACTTTTATATGGCAGTGATCTGGATTCATTCTGTAGAGTTTCAGAATCATGATACATGTTTTGTAATAAAATATTAAGTATTTCATTCTAGCAGATACATTACATATTTCATGTTTAGACCACCAGTGATTTTATTTAAAATAGAAGAATGCTGACATCCAGTTTTATTTTATATTTAGCAGATTTTCAAAAATATCTGATGTTTTTATTCTTAGGATCATGTATGTTGCCAATGTACAAAATATATGAACCTTAAAAAAAAAAAAAAAAAAAAATCACTTGCACCTGTATTAGAAAAACCTGTGTTTATACTGTGCACGGTGTAAATAACTTGTTAACACGTCTAATAATAATAATGAAGTTGACTTTTTCTGTACAATACTGTAAAATATTTGAAGCATAATTCACTAAACATGTTTCCAGTTTAGGAAGCATTTAACATGGTAATCAAGATATAAAGGAACTATCACTGACAATAGCATTTGAACTTCATCCATTTTTATAATGTCATTACTCCGTAAGCCTTTTGTTTTGTTTTCAGGAAAATCAATAAAAATAAGCACCTGCTATTTTCCTGCATATAGGAAACTGCAGATCGTACCCCAACATGTGGTTTGATTACTTGTCACTGATCCATTATGTGTTGATGGTGTACATAGTACTTCTACGATCATACTGCTTTACCACATGTCCTTCTTATGATAGGATTGATTTGTAGGTGCCATATTACAAATCAGAATCTTCATAGATATCCCTTGTCATTCTGATTTGTAATATGGCACCTACAAATCAATCAATTTAGTTTGATGGCTGTTTTATGATCATGTAGGAGAGGCTACGAAGGAGGGAAAGAGAAGAGGAGATATACAAAGTCATTTTGGAGGAGATTTGCATAAAAAAAATATTCTGTGTAGAGGTAATAGAACAAATGGTAAAGGGAGGGGAAAAAAGGTAGGATATACAGATATGGATGAGTAATGAAATATAGTGATAGAATATAGTTTAGTTACAATTGTCGACTTGACATCATCAGGTAGAATATATGCTACCTTGAAACTATATTCAGTCTGCCAGTAACACAGCATGTATTATTTTGGGAGCTGATGTTTAATAAGGGCTATTCTCATTTTCCTTCTTCCTGTTTCAGGTATGAGGTCAATTTTCAAGATGGCATTGACTGTGGAGGAGCGTACATTAAACTTCTCTCTGATTCAAACAATGTAAAACTGGTATGCAAGCCAATTGTTGAAGTACAGTTAAAGTTATATTGATATCCCTGAACAATTGTTGCTTTTATATAGTTTAGGGATCGCAAGTCATACTATTCCAAATTTTAATCCAATGGTGACACTCTCTGGTTTATTGTGCTAAGTACAGTATTTCAGGGTTCCCTGGTGGTCCAGTGGTTAGGATTCGGTGCTTTCACCACTGGTCACACCACCCTGAAGACAAGCAGGGTTGGGCCTGGTCGAAACTTGGATGGGGGACATGCTGGAAACAACAGGCCTACAGAATACCAATCCAGTATGCAGCTAAAGGAGTAATACATTCTGAGATTGGCAGTTCTACTTAATTTAATTCTGTTTGGTAAAGCAATCCTGGATATATAAATATTTAAACCAGTATTGACCTTTCATGCTTGCATACTCTATTTTTAGTGTTATTATCGTGTTTATTTATTTGAAATTGTTTTCTTGCCTTGATACAGGAAGAATTCCATGACAGAACACCATATACAATTATGTTTGGACCAGACAAGTGCGGGGAAGATTATAAACTGCATTTCATCTTCAGACACAAAAATCCTATAATTGGAGACTATGACGAAAAACATGCAAAGCGTCCTGAGGTTGACTTAAAGAAATACTTTAATGATGCTAAGACACATCTTTATACTCTAAGTATGTTTTGCACCTTTACAGCATTAATTGTATATAATCATGAAGCACAGTGACCAAAAGCTCTATTTAGATTGTAAACATTAGGTCCTACATTTTCAGAAGTGCCTTTCTGCATGCTTAGCTAGCAGCCATGACACTAGTAGAGACTGGGGCCCTGGCTGTATATGGTACTGTATGCATAGCTACATAAAAAATATTTGGTGTAGCAGTTCAGTATATCTAAGTATGAGAGATTAAATTCAATTTCTGATGAGAATAATAAAGTCCAATATAATTTCTCCCTGGTATGATGACCGACCTTTCTGTTTATGTAGGAATCCTGAATACTTTATTGCATTTCACTTTAAAATTAATATTGTGACAAGCTTTGAATAAGATAGTTGGCTAAAAAATTTGTATTCAAATAAAATATTTTTTTATGTATGTGATCAATCAATTTTTTTCATGCTACATTTCATTTTGCTATGTCCCTGGTTAGAATGTACAGTATTGTGACATTTAGATTTCTTGTGTTTATTACCTTTATGATATAGAGTTGTTTATTGCTTGCTCTAACATACTTCATTAAATGGCTATGCCTTGTGGAAAGAAGATAAATATTCAGCCAATGTAAATGGTGCTCTACTTCTCTATTTCTCTCAGTCCTGAAGCCAGACAACACATATGAAATGCTAATTGACCAAAATGTTGTCAGCCAAGGAAGTCTTCTTAATGATGTGATTCCTCCAATAAACCCACCAAAAGAAATAGATGATCCCAAAGATGAAAAGCCAAAGGAGTGGGATGAAATGGCAAAAATACCTGACCCTCATGCTGTTGAACCTGAAGACTGGTAATAGTGCAATTATCTTATAAAAATATGTGTCTACATCAGAATTGTTTAATTTGAGGATCACAAACAGGTATAGGTGCACAATCAAAAAGAATGTTATTCTGTAATCTTTCAGCTTCATGTGTACACCTTCCCTGATGTCATATGACATCACATAGGATGCAGTGACAACATGCTACACCAGCTAAAGTTGATATAGATGAAGAAGTCACCACATCGCTTTGTCAGTGCATAAGTACCCATGTCGTTTGGCCTCTTCAAGCTCTGTGTCCTGGTTGACCAAATTGAAACAATGGAACCAAATCCATGTTGCCAGTAATGTTTAAATGTTTATATGTTTTTCCATGTAATGACTTCTCAATGTGCCAGCATTTTCCATTTTTAATCCTTAAGTGTTATTATTAATGTGACTTTTAAAATAATTTAAAAAAATAATTAAATGCAAATACAGATTATTTGTGAATCAGACAGTGTGAAGTAAATACCAGCAGCAATGTATTATGTTTATGAGTATTTAATATCTTATGAAGTTTTGCATATACAAATTCAAAATTGTCATAATGCTCCCGTGTATACAGCTGTTTCTGACATCAGTAAAATATCCATTAGACTTAAATAATATATTATGTAATGTTATATGCAGTTGGATATGCAGAACTTATACATAAATGTAATAATTTAATCATTTTGAAAATAATTGCATATAGCTGATTGAAATGTGTTTATTTTAAAGGGATGAAGGCGGGCCTGCTCAAATAGAGGATGTCAACGCTATTAAACCTGAGGGATGGCTAGATGAAGAAACTCAATTTGTTCCTGATTTGAATGTACCGAAACCCAGTGACTGGTGAGAACTTGCATATGTCATTTATCTTGGCCGTTGACGTTTCCACCATAAAATTAGAAGAGACACTAGTGCTATGTTGATTAAAAGATAAACGTTAGGGCTTACTGGGGTTCCCAAGCAGTCGTTATTATGTCTACTCCACTCTTTAGTTGTACTGCTCTTAAAAAGAAAAAACATGTTCTTCCAGGCTTAAGATGTTGCAGAATTGTAGAAGATCACAAGTATATAAATATTATGAGATTTAGTTAGATAACTATCAAAAGCTTGGAGGATAATAATAACATTATTTATAAATACTGGTAGAGTTAATAGAGTAGACATTTCCTCAGGCACAAGGTTCCAATGGGATCAATGCACAGCACAAAAAAAACTATTATTCCTCTTGGGATATGCAATCCCTGTGTTTTTAATATTGTTTTTTCTCACGCGGTGTGTTTGTCACATGTATAAAAAAAAAGATCAAAATGAAACGAAATTAATACATTTTATTAAATGGCAAATAAAAGTTATATTTGAGAGTACTCTGAGTGCAGAAGTGGAAACTGTAATTCTAAAATTATTTTTAAATTGATAATTAATCACAGAACCTAGCACCAGAGTTGATATATAAGGAAAATAATTGTTGATATCTTTACTAGATTTTTTCTCTGTGCAACAGAATTTAGTAAATAAAAGATGAACGTGACAGAAACAGCCAGAGAAGAACTGGGGCTCTGCTTGTTAGACTCTGTGATATGCCAATAGAAATCCTTCTTACACCAGCCAAGTGGAGCTGCCAGCTGACCCAAGTGAATATAGACCCGTATTAGGAGGGCTATAACACTTGGTAAATAAGCCTTAGAGATCTAGGAGTAGAGCCTGCAACATGTCTCTTCAATCACTCTTCTTTATTGAATGACAGTGAAACACAGTAAAACATTCCCTTACAAATCACAGATAGCTCAGCCAATCAGCACTGCTCTCTTTGGTACTGTTCCTAGGAAGCCCTCTGGGCTAGTGCTTGAGACTAACTACAGGGACATGTGGGCATTTCCCTCTTTTAGACCAACAGAAAATATAGTAATCAATGGCACTTTCCAGTCTCATAATATTATCCACTAGTAAATTGTATTCAGTTTATACTAAAACAGATCTTATAAGTAACTCACAACTGGAGATGGAGGGTCTCACATTTGTCAGAGTAATTAACCTGCTCCCTTTGCTAGTCTTGTGTTGTCTACCTAATTTCCGTTATGAAAATGCACAATGATCCTGGATAAATTATTCATACTAGTGATGTAAAAAAAATACTTACGAAGGCATACTAAGGTATCAGGCAATTCGCTTCTAAAGAACGCTTGTGAGAGAACACATTGAGCCTTCACCCTTTACTTCTCAGATTTTGTACTTTTATGACCAAATGCACCATATAATTCCCATACAGGAAGCACCAAATTTGCACTGAAATTACTAGAACTGAATTGAAGAGGGAGCTGAAATGGGAATTTAATAACTCACAGTCACCTGAAAGCAGTCTAGATTTTTCTCAAAAGCACATCTTAAAAGCAAGACTTAGTTTATAAGACAATTTAAATCATAGACACCTGTTTTGAAGCATCTTGCAAAAATATGTAATAATACCAGAAAATGATAATATAAACCAAAAAATAATTATAAAAATAACACATTCACCCACCTAAATAGATTGCAGGTAGCTAGAGGAGGCCAATACAATATCAGTAACTTTTGCGGGTTACATTACGGGCTTCGGTAATTCCGATTTTGACCATTTAAAAGGGCCCATCATTTTTTGCATTTAGAATTATAGATATATTATGACTTTAGTTATTGCTGTTAACAGGAATGATGATATGGATGGAGAGTGGGAGGCTCCACTAATTTCCAACCCCAAGTGTCAGTCTGCACCTGGATGTGGAGAATGGAAACGCCCCATGATAGACAATCCAAATTACAAAGGAAAATGGAAAGCTCCTCTGATTGAAAATCCCAGTTATCAGGTATTCATTAAGAAACATTGGAGTGACTAAATATGAAATGACTAATAATATTGAAAAGTGCGTTTTGGTATAATTCTGAAAATGATACTTTTAGCTATTTTGTTCATAGTTTTATATGCACTTCCAATCAGGTTAAACTGTTCTTTATTTTAATAGAAAATGTAAATAAATTATCACTGCTCATAATGATATTTTCTTTTTTTAAGGGAATTTGGAAACCACGTAAAATACCAAATCCATATTATTTTGAAGATCTTAATCCATTTAAAATGACACCTTTCAGTGCCATTGGCTTGGAGTTGTGGTCTATGACGTCTGACATCTACTTTGACAATTTTATCATCTGTTCTGAAAAGGAAGTTGCTGATCGATGGGCCTCTGACAGCTGGGGTCTCAAGAAACTCGTAGCCAGTGCTAATGAGGTAGATCAGTGATCAGACCATTTTGGGACTGTGAAAATGCTAAAATATTGTGTTTTGGAGTAACAGACTGCAGGCGGACTGCTTTACTTGATTATATATAATCTTTTAATTCATGAGAAATATTCAAGGGTTAGGGTTAAATCCCTAGGATATTCATTGGTCTATTTTAGATAGGTCTATTCTATAAAGTATACATCAGATATATAGATTCCTTATATGATGAACGTATGGTTCTTGATTTAGGCTGCCTTGTGGCTCTGTACATAACAGCAATATCTGAGTCACAATTTTCTTACTCTTTTCCTTATAATAAATGGCTAGATCTCTATTGCAGGTTGCTTTTCCCCACTTGATTATCTCAGAACTATGTTTTCTCTTCAGTGGTGGAGACCACTCAGCCCAGGTGGATCTTTACTGCCACATCAGCTTTCACCTTCCACACTTTGCTTCTACTGTAGAATTCAATATAGTAATTAACAGCCTTATTAAATTGTGATTCGTCCAATTGAATAGGGCTCTATTTAAGCACACAGCATATTTATTTTACAGAAGTTTTTAGTTAGTGATCTATCCAAAAGCAAGGTCTTTACTAACTAAAAACTTCTGTAAAAAAAGTATGTTGTGTGCTTATATAGAGCCCTATTCAATTGGCCAAATCAGAATTTAATAAAGCTGTTAGTGTTCACTATTACCTGCATTAGAGCTGTGGCCTACAACATTAGCTTGAGAACACAATGTCGTTCTCTTACTGCTATTCGCACCATATAGTAACCTACTCATCAACAATGTGATAAAGACCTGCAATACATTATATCTTGCATTGTAATAAAAAAAGAATATAAATATCAATCAAGTCTGTATTTTTGATGTTGCCAGCATTTTTGCATTTGCCATAAATCAAATTCTTTCTTTTTCTTTTCAGCCCGGTATGTGGAGCCAACTTTTGAGTGCTGCTGATGAAAGGCCCTGGCTTTGGGTGCTTTACGCATTAACTGCTGCTCTTCCTGTGGGCTTACTGGTTCTCTTCTGCTGGCCCAGAAAGGTTAGGCAATATTTGTCATATTTTAAGTCTGCCATAAATATATTCAGAGGACACAGATTATACTGCCTCCTATATTGAATGACCATGATGTTTGTTTCAGTATATGAAAACTGCTAGTGATTGATTATAAATATTCTTCATAGATAAGATCCAGAGCTTTTAAAACCTGTAAGATTTATTCTTTATGTGTAAAATAATCATCCTTTGTAGTTCCAAAAAGACTGTACAGTACACTACATGTGATCAGTTTTAATGCTAGTCTACTTACTGATGTAATCCAATTAGATTATGTTCAGTATTAACATTAAAAGTCAATGTAAAATATATGGCAAAGATTCTTATAATGTGCATATATAGAACTCTAGGGTCCACATTATTCTGTGTCTCTGTTAATTGTATATTTTTATATTTAATAATGTCTGAAAGAAAAAGGTGCCTGATTCAGATCAGTTCACCTTTTGGCTAACCCTACCATAGAGATTGTAATTTATTTAATATGTTTTTCAGTATCAAAAAGCACTGCAAAAAGCTTTTTTAAGAAGAGTGACATCTTTTTATGATTCACTTTTTGGTATGTTAGTAAGAATTTGTAATATATCCACAGAAAACTGAAGAAGAGGAAGAGGACATGGATTTCAAATTGGATGATGAGAATGATTCTGATGATAAAGATTTTGAGCTACAGAAACATACGAAAGGGAGCCTAGATGCCAATGGAGAGGAGTGCGGAAAAGCTGCTGCTGAGAAGGGTGAGCTTGTTACCATATCTATGTACAGAATTAAAAGTTTTAAATGAAATTTGTTAATATGTTGGATATACATTTTTTTATAGCAAACACAAATCTCTTTTGCAATGTGTTAAAAATGAATTTGATTTGTACTTAAGCCCTGCAGAGCACATTACAAATTAAGGATAATTGTAATAAAACAATTGTAATAAAACCTATGGAATAGCAGCACATGCAGATGACATCCTAGTAACACTGCAGAGACCACTCACCTTCCCATATTTAATGGTTTCATTTCAGGCTGTCTCCAGACAATTAGATACATAAACCTTTTTTTATCAAGCCTTTGGGAGCTTTACACAAAAATGACAGCATCCTAGTATCAGAAAAATAACACTGGCTACGAGGCGAGATTTGGCCAATGTCTGGAACAAACAGTTCTGGTTTGATGTGCTATAATGTTGGATACAGTAATAGAAAATGTGTTGTTTTTTTCTTTTAAATAATTATATTTATAACAAAACATTGATTAACAAATACTATGACTGTGAACAGTTAGTACTTCCCTTTATTATTCCACTTCCCCTACCTTCTTTGCCACCTCTTAGTTATAACTATTTTATAAACAATAGAAGGTATACAACTTTTGTATTAAGGAACAAAAATGTTCATTGTATTGTACTTAAATAATTTGCCTCATTTAGAGCGAGTTTTTAACTTCTGAGAAAGTAATTTATGATGAAGCCAACTAGTCACTAACTCATGGACAAAACAAGCTTAGGCCCCTATTTAAATCCCTGAAATCTCAATTCCGAGTGCAGCAAATTAATCCTATGTAGTTATGTTAATCACCCATCCCTAAAACTTGCGAGAAAACTGCTACGGGTCACTGCTATGAGTTAACTTCACGACAAAGCCGAAAAGCAAGGAATAAATCTCCATTGACTTTTGCACTGACAATAAATTACGAGTTGCTCTGTTAGACTTTGCCACCCAAACCCTATGCTAATAAGATTGTACGGATCACTCACAAGTAAGGGCACTGCCGTAACTGCAAAAAGCAGAAGAAAGATTTACGTGTACCAAAAACCACACTGGTTTTCAAACCCTTGCTAAGTCCCCCAGAAGCATTTAAAGTGACAGTATATCAATATCAACATATGTGTAAGTATACAACATGATATGTTAGTATTAAGCCTGTTTTATGATATAAAATCCAGGGTAACACACAACACAGTTTTACTGATTGAAGCTATAAATAGAATTTTAATATCATAATATAATTATAATTTTCATTAAAAAACAATGACTTATATATAGATTAGCCTGTTACTATATAGATTAACAGCAAAGAGATAATGTAATATTTTATTCCTTTTATTAAATATACATACAGTGGATATAAAAAAGTCTACACACCCCTGTTAAAATGTCAGGTTTCTGTGCTGTAAAAAAATGAGACAAAGATAAATCATTTCAGAACTTTTTCCACCTTTAATGTGACCTATAAACTGTACAACTCAATTGAAAAACAAACTGAAATCTTTTAGGTAGAGGGAAGAAAAAATATAAAAATAAAATAATATGGTTGCATAAGTATGCACACCCTTAAACTAATACTTTGTTGAAGCACCTTTTGATTTTATTACAGCACTCAGTATTTTTGGGTGTGAGTCTATCAGCATGGCACATTTTGACTTGGCAAGATTTGCCCACTCTTCTTTGCAAAAACACTCCAAATCTGTCAGATTGCGAGGGCATCTCCTGTGCACAGCCCTCTTCAGATCATCCCACAGATTTTCATTCGGATTCAGGTCTGGGCTCTGGCTGGGCCATTCCAAAACTTTAATCTTCTTCTGGTGAAGCCATTCCTTTGTTGATTTGGATGTATGCTTTGGGTCGTTGTCATGCTGAAAGATGAAGTTCCTCTTCATGTTCAGCTTTCTAGCAGAAGCCTGAAGGTTTTGTGCCAATATTGACTGGTATTTGGAACTGTTCATAATTCCCTCTATCTTAACTAAGGCTCTATCTTGAAACAATAAGAATCTAAGGCAGAATCCCTTTAAAAAGTGCATTTAACATTTGACACCCCTCACTTCCAGAGTGGCTGGCTATAACTCGTAATACAGTGTACTTCAGGTCTGTCTCATTAGCTGGCTTTACCTCTCATATTAGATAGCTGATGCGAGTGCACAATTACCTAGTTATATACCAAGTGGAATCTGGAACAAATAAACAGACACTGTTGCAGTTAGGTAAGAAGACAACATCAGTGGCTACATTGTAAAAGCACTGAACTTGTAGATAAGATTATAAGAGTTTTATTATGAGATAGCATCAGGAGTCTTTATTATTGTACAACTATTGCACTGATTACTGTAACCATCTGTCTGTCTTCCTTTAATATTTAGTTGGTATTCCTGTAAGAACAATATAAAAAGTATAATCACAAATAGGCAGGATGAAATTTTAATAAAAGTGCATCTTTTCAAAGAGAAAATGCTTGCTCTGATTGATATAATTTCATAAACAAGTACTCTTGTTTTTCAAAAAACACGTCCATTTTTATGGTGCTAAAGAATCAATTTAATATGAGTAAGTACAATAAGCTGACAATTATTTTCAGATAATATATATATATTTTTTTTTAATCCAATTAATTAATTTTAAAACAAGGTCCACAGAAAAAAATGAATAATGTCTAATATTGTAAATGATTCTAATGATTCATACATCCATTTATCTCTTTTGTTACAGGGAGTGAAGATGACAGGAGTGAAGAGGATGATTTAGAAGAGGAAGGAAGTCAAGGAGATGATGAACAAGTGACCGTAGCAGATAAGTCTTCTTCAGATGATGAGGCAAGTTCTCGAACAACAGATCCATTTATATTTTGCACATTCTTTTCTTATACTGATATGGCAGAATTTCATACTTCACATGAAGATGTTATGGAATTTATAGAGACGCTTTTTCCATGTTTTCAGTGGTGTCAAGAGTTACCTTCAAAGCAGAGAAGAAAATGCAAACTTATCTCTGTAATCAAAATTAGTTTAGCAGACTATTTTCCAGCTTAGAAATCACCAGGAACAGAACTCACTGTGTTCACACTTTGTAATGCTCCATTTATAGGAAAGGGGAATAGGCTTTATAAAAATCAACTATAATGAAGCAGTAGTGTGGGAAATGAATAAACTATATTGTAAATTAAAAATAAAATTGACCTATAATCTGACTGTATTGTCCATAGATTTCCAAGTGTAGTCTTGCCTCCACCTACTGGTATTTTATTAATATTATTTTTATTCTACTATGCAGAGATTGGAGGCTAAGGTATAATAATCATAAACACCATATATATATATCAATGTCTAGTGTTATGATAGAAAGTTAGCATAAACAAAACTACTAGTTAAAGGCAAGCCTACACCAGCCATCTATCAATGTCTAGTGCAATAAATGTTCTATAAAAGGTTGTTAGAAAGTTCAATTAATTGAAGCTTGACATTTACAGTAGTTTCTTCAGCTCCCTCTGTATTTATCTATTGTAGATGAATGTTTAACAGGCTGTTCAGAATCCATATAAAATGCAGAAACAAATTTTTCTTTACATAACCATGTCTTCCACTTCCAGATGAAGGAAGCTGATGAAGACACTGGCTCAAGAGATGGACTAAAGAAATCACTCCGCAAACGACGAGTACGAAAAGATTAAGTTCCAAAAACCAAAATAGGATTTTTATAGCTAACAAAAGCACCAATATGTCTCTCAACAGCTTGGTGACAACAGACTGAACTCCAACCACTTTCTTACCTCTTGTTGCAATTTTCAACACCACATGAGTAGCTTCAAACAATGTCTTTTGTCGGAGTATTTGTGACGTGAAACTGCAACAGAAGAAAAATATCCACTTTGATATCTCATATTCATATTGTTATTTATCTAATTTATGTTTCTTAGGACAGAATTATCTAGTCACCGACTTAAAGAACTGCTGCTCCAAAAAAATGAAAGTAGATTCATAGATTTTGCTTAATTATCCTTATCAATATGCTATGAAGCTGCTTTCCCTATCCAGGGATGCTTGTTAAATGTATTGGAGGATGATCAATGAATTTCTGTAAAGGAGAAACAGTTAAAGTCCAAGGGTTCTCTTCATGATTGTGGTGGTTTCTTCAACAAACTCTTGTTTTCATGTAAATGACCATTTATGTTGACACTGAATTCTGTTTTTATTCACAAAAGAAATCTATTTGTAAGGGCATGTCTATTACAACAACGTTGCAGTTTTTGGACTGTTTGTCCTCTGTGAGCATGATGGGTACTTATCCTTGGAGACCTTCTGCAGCTTGTTCTACTGACAGGCACAAATGGGTGAATGAAATCCCCCACTAGAGCTTTTTACAGTGACTTATATTCGGTTTTATTCTCAACTAGATTATTTTATGGAGTAGGTTTACATTTTTTGTGCAAATATGTTACATTATTTAAAATGAAATGGTGTACAGGTTTTTCAGACTTTTATAGTTATTGTTAAACCCAAGTTGGTAAGCACCTGTTTATAAATACAAATATGACAAATGTATATTGCTCTTGAAAATAAATATTTAATACAATATCTTTGCTATGAATCCTTGGAATGGGCCAGAACAGTGCTATGGAATGTATTGAATTTCCACCTTTATATTTGCTTATATTTTTAGACATGGCTGAATATTTTAAATGGTTTGTAAATGGCTACAAATCATGCAACCAAGTAGTTAAATATATTCTCATATATTTACTAGAGCCTATCCTCTAATAAGATGAGAGACAGTAGTCATGACAAAAGAGATGTTTTTAAGCTAAGATACTGACATAATGGCAACAGGGCTGGAAGGATATCCCTGAGGTTTCATAAGTAAGGAAACAGTCAATAGTTTGGTGGGGTAATTTTACCTTTGCATGAGTAGACCATTGTAATTTTACCTTTGCATGACTAGACCATTGTTTCCCAAGCCTGGTGCCCTAGGTCCACCTATAGGCAATGTTTTGAGCATATCCATACTTGAGCACAGGTGGCCTGATCAAAATGGCTGAACTGCTGATGAGCACTTCTGTATAATAATTAGATTTCTCGGTCCATGTACTACGGAATGATAAGAGAAAGCAGGGGCCAAACCTTACGATTGCAAATGACAACTGTTTAAAATGAGAACTAGAAGAAGATAAAAGGTTTGTGATAAACTTCTCTGAAAGGGTGCTGTTTTAGGTGTTGTTCCAAAATTTGGGCGAAAGTTGGATGATAGTGAACAATGAGTTCATAGAATAAATATAGAATTATTATTGGCTTCGTAAATCAAATGTATTTTAGTGTTACCTTTTGGTAGAACGTGACTATAAAAGTAACCAATTTAACCAATAATAATAATGTTTTCACCAACAAACTGATTCTACATGATTGTGATTAATAGAACCCACTTCTTATCTATATCACACCAGTATACTGTGGTACCTCGGGTTCTCGTTCCTAATCTGCTCCAGAAGGCAGGATGAGTTCCAAACAAGCATTTCCCATAGGAATCAATGTAAATTTAAATAATTTGTTCCGGACCCCAGATTTTTCTAATTTTATTGTGAATTGATGGTGTTTGTTTTGGATACCAAACCGTTAAACTAAACAGGCATAAATAAAAAAAAACATTAATTACATTAAATAACAGAGAATTTAACTGTAATGAAAGGACTTGAGGGCCCAATGGGATGGTGGCTATGTAGAGAAGGAGAAAGGTTATTGCTTGGAACTTTGGTTCTTATAGGCACAGGCTACATTTTGATTCTTGTAGACACAAGCTACACTTTTGTTCTTGTAAACACACGCTATACTTTGGTTAGTATAGGCACAGGCTTCACTTTGGTTTTTATTATTATCATTTATTTGTAAGATGCCAAAATATTCCGTAGCGCTAATATGTTGGCACAGATTACACTTTGGAAATTATAGGCAATGGCTGCACTTTGGTAATTATAGGTACAGGCTATACTTTATTTCTTTCAGGCACAGACTTATCTTGGGCTCTTGTAGGCACTAACAATGCTATGCCACAGTACAGAACTTTATTCCACTTCCTAAAAGGCAGTATGCGGGGTATTGCGAGCACATTGAGTTCTGAGCATGTGTCAAATTCCAAGCAAATTTTTCTTCTGTGAGACGCGTTGAGTTCCAAACAAGATGAGAACTGGAAACCAAAAGAGAACAGGTACTTTATACTTTGTTTCAAAAAATGCAACTTTATTAGTGAAATTTTCCTTGTGTAAGAAATTCATGTATAATTTCTATAAATGTTATATTCTTTTGGGCAGGTGAATAATCAGTCAAATAAGGTATAAATAAAATATATATTGTACATAAATCAAAATACTGTTACACAATGGGTTTAGACAAACCCATAACAGACAATAGGGATAAAAAAGATATTTACAAAAAGGACACTTTTCATAAATTCTACATTTCTATGTAAAGATACAGTTTGATATTATATTGCTATATACTACACCAAAAAGAGTCAGCATTCAAGGTAATTTTCCTTTGACCTCTGCTTACTGGACAGGACTGGAGTTCTCTTCTGGCATTCCTCTGATGCTCCTTGTCTTGGACTGACTGCAATGATTTTACGTGTTTTTTTATTTTAAATTTGGGCTAATCCCACCCCTTTACATAAATCCGACCTCTGACAAGATTGCTGATTATCTTGCAATCCTAATTAATTGAATTTGCTTTATCATCTGTTTATTGAGACCAAGAATTCCTCCTAGACAATAGATTTCACTTTTACCACTTTCTTCTGAAATCTAATCAGTACAGCTTGCTCTGCTGATTCTAACTTTTTCTCCTTCTTAAATAAAGACCTTTGATAACCAACATCCCATGTATGGCCAGCTGTTTCCTGTTACACCATTGCTGTAGACTAGAAATATAATCATGCAGTAAGCATTTTATGGGACTATAATAACTGGTATATTTATAAAGTAAACTTATTAAGGTCATAATGTTTACAACTGTTACACTGTAGTAACCAATTACTGTATTGGTCTGAATATAAGCAACCGTCAAAAAATAATTGCCGATTTGCGAACTTTGCTTGTAACGCGTGCGACTTCTATTCGCGAATGCAAAATTACTGCCGATTTGCGTGATTGCGAGTTAAGGGTGCCGATTTTCATGCTTGAGACTGCGGTATTGAATAGCGATTTACGGTTTTAGTGATTGTAACATCCTGTAAAGCCTGTAACCTGCAAAAAAAAGCCTGTTTCTTGCAATGGCTGATCACTTTGAGAGTCTTTTTCTCTCCAATTTTACGGGTGCGGCTTATATTTGAGTACTATTTTTTTCTAATTTTTCCCCTTGAACTTTACGGGTGCGGCTTATATGCGGGTGCGGCTTATATTCGGACCAATACGGTACTAATAGAGATTTATAAATTGGACTTATTTTTTATAAAATACTCTTATTAAAGGCATAATGTTTGAAGATTACCACTTTATAAGCCATATTTTACAATCCCCTCCTAGAGAGCAAATTCTTTTGTAAAGAATAAGCTCTCTCAAATTATACAAATGTCTTATTTTGTGCAGATCTACTGTGTGTGTGAGATTTCAAAGTAATACAGATTACTGAGACAGAAGAATTGGCAACAACCAATACTTTCTTTAAATGTAGGGTTCTGTGAGGCACATTTGGACTAATTATGTAAGCACTCACAGTAAGCATTTATTTATTTATGATATGAATTCATACTCCTTTAGCCACGTGTGCATAATAATAACACCCTCCTTTAACTATTGTAACTTTACCCAACCATAATACCAATTTGTTGCATCTGTGCCACTTTCTACTTCCACCATTTTATCCTGCATGGTTGCATCCATGTGACAGCATTTCCACAACTATGTCCCATCCTCTGACCCTAATTGGAGTGTATTAAGAAGTTAATGTTACATATATCTTGCTTGCCTCCATAAGACTTATGTTGTCTGCAGTACTATGTATAGTTTGTATTGAACAAACCTCTCATTAAAGTACACTTTATTGTTTGCACCTGTGGAAAAAGTGTGTAGCAACTTTATTAGATACTTTAGTGAAAACATAAAATGTGACTAGGTATTAACTAAGGAAATGGAAGATGAGTGTGATAAAACAGGATCTCTCCATAGCTTCAGGAAATTGCAACACTCACAACTTCATGTAAAGCATAAAGCAAGATCTCAGTGGAATCAATAAGGTTGTACAGCTCACACGTCTCAGGATCTCCAATATTTGGCTTTCTAAAACAAGAGATAGAAAAAAATAAAAGCAGCAAATAATAAAAACGCAAGCATTCCCAGACATTCCAGCAATTGATAGTTTCTGGAGCCTGTAATGTAGCCCGTAAACTAATATGCTATTCAATTAACATCTTTTAGCTACACGGAAACGATTTGCGGGTTACAGGCTGAAAATCTCTGATGTTGTCAAAATCGGAACTCCAACCCATCTAAGCCTTTGATCATTTAAGCCCGTAAATGCTACAATCGCAAATCACTATTCAATTGCTAAAATTCCTCAAGCCCACAATTTTTTTCACACCTGTAAATGGCAAATGTAAAAGGAAATCCCAGATAGGACCAGATAGGACTTGCAGGGGGAGTTAAACACAAGTTTGTAGCACTGTAAATGCAAATAAAAAATTAATTCTACACTTTAAGATGGGAAAAGCGATGAAAGACATTAGAATTAATTGCACAACAGTCTCAAGCTCACAAATCTGCAATAAAAAAGTATCTTTTTTTACGTTTAATTTATGTGCTCTATCAATCTCGGTAATCATGGTCTTGAACAATATTGTCATATCGACAACTACCTACGTAACAGTTCTCAATGCCAAGCAGCAGCTGCAAAGGCAAACAAACTATTAGCATGTATTAAGAAGGGTATAGAAGCCAGGGAGCCAGATATAATTCTGCCACTATACAAATCTCTAGTATGCCCTCATTTGGAATATGGGTACTACTTCATAAAAAGTACATTTTAGAACTGGAAAAAGTACAGAGAATGGCAACAAAACTAATAAGGGGAATGGGGGGGCTAAGTTATGAAGAAAGGCTAACCAAATTAAATTTATTTTCTCTAGAAAAAAAGTGTCTAAGAGGCATATGATTACCCTATATAAATACATCCAGGGTCAGTGTAAAGATTTGTCAAGGAAACTTTTTGTACCAAAAGGTTTTCAATTGACACAAGGACATCCTTTGCGGTTAAAAGTAAAAAGATTCCACCTTAAAGAAAGAAAAGGGTTCTTCACAGTGACGGTGGTTAATCTCTAGAATTCTCTACCAAGGGAGGTGTGACAGCGGAATCAATAGATAACTTTAAAAAGGGATTGGATATATTTTTAAATAAAAAGGGCATTCAGGGTTTTCCTGATTAATTAGAGGGAGTATTGATCCAGGGAGGAATCCGATCGCCAGTATCTGGGGTCAGGAAGGAATTATTTTTCCCCCTTTTGAGACAATTGGTAAAGTTTCACTTGGGTTTGCCTTCCTCTGGATCAATTAACAACTAATCTGCATATTGCAGATCAGAGGAGATCTTAAAAGCTTGAACTTGATGGGCTAAAAGTATTTTTTAAACCTCAATTACTATATAACTATTTAAAAAAAAATCATAAAATTTGACCAGCAAAAATGATCGGCTTGTAGTTCAGGCATTTTAGGATATGTGTATAAAATAACACACACAAAACAACTAGAATTTCGAATTTGGCCCACCTGACTATAAAAAAGAAATTTAGAGGTTTTTACATATATTATAAAGAAAAATAAAAGCAAATGTAATCTATTATACATTAGAAAACCCTGTAAAAGATTAAGATAATAATTAATTACTGGATTTTTTTCTGTATTCTTATCCATGTTTGTTTGGCCATTTCTCTGTCTCAGTAACAATTGATAATAAGTTAGTTTTAGTACAGATTTATGAGCAGTTCATTTTCTATACTATGGTTTAATTTTAACTGGTTCAATTCTACTCTTAAACATTCTAAATCGTTTTTTCCAGTTGTGCTCTTAGGTCACTAATCTCTGCTATACAGTGAGAATGATCAGTTTCATTATTGCTAGATGATAGACATCTGCATCTCTCAACCTCTCTATAATCTTCTCATTTCCACTGTGTAGCTCCTTACTTTCTAACAATGTCTGCTGGTTATCTAAACCCAAGGTGATAACAATGCGATTAGTTGCCTTAAGAGATTCCAGAGCAGTAGCTAGCTCCATGGGCGTGGAGCTGCTGTAATAGTAATGTGTGCAGTGTGTAGTGTAAATAGTGTGCGTGCGCGAGCAAAATCCCTTAGGGTAGCTGTGTACTTCCGCATTGTGTAAGTTAGTGTTGTAAAATGACGCCTAATGTGTGGTAAGAGTCTGTGGCTGATTTGCCGTCCTTGTTATTGGATCGCGTCCATCTTTTTCGGAAAATCCGTAGGTGTTGTTTTGCGTCTTTAGAGTCCTGTAGACTCGTTTTCGTTTTTTTCGGCTGCCATTTTTTCTCTTGCTTAGTGGATTTTCGGGTGTCTAAACTCTTATATTTCGAGTGAAATTGAGGTGTAACTTCAGTTTTCGAATGGTCCTGGGTGCCCCCCTTGCTGTAGGTAAGCTTTTTATGTATTTGTTGTGTGTATTTATTGTGTTTTTAATGTTTTCATGTGTGCGGGTAAGGTCGAATTTTTGAGAGGTCGTTTTTCTAAGTTCCGCGTCTCATATTTGTTTCTCGTGAGTCCGTAAATTTTGCGAGGGCCACAGGTTCGCTATGCAAGCCCACAGCGTTAGCAACGACCCGCTTGCTCACAACTATATAGATACTAGCGAATTGCCCGTCAAAAAATGACGGCAATGAAATTGTAAGGTAGCTAATGCTGTTTGGTGTATAATAATGAAATATATAATACATTAATAAATTAATATACTTTACCTATTTTGAAGCATTGTGTTGAAGAGCTGGCAATCTGCTTTGATGTTGCTGGAGCATTAGTGGTGTGGAGCTGTTGTGTAAGCATGATGAATGTGTGCAGTGTAATAGTGTGCGTGCGCGAGACCAAACCGTTAGCGTAGTTGTGTACTTCCGCATTGGGGTAAAATGGCGGGCAATGTGTGGTATGAATATCCGTAGGTCGTTTGTGGCATTTTGCGAGTTTCTTGTGGTGTTTTGCGAGTTTAGAGTGCTGTAGCCTCGTTTTCGTTTTGTTCGTCGGCCATTTTTTCTCTCGCTTAGCGATTGTATTAATGTCTAAAGTGTTTTATTTTTATTTAAATGTAGGTGTAACTTGTTTTTTTGAGGTTCTGGATGGTTCCTCTTGCTGTAGGTAAGCTTTTTATGTGTGTGTTGTGTGTATTTATTAAGTTTTAAATGTTTATATGTCGGCGTGTTGCGTCCGATGTTTGCGAGGTCGTAATGTGTGGTAACGTGTCTCGTATGGTGTTTGCGTGTGTAGCCTCGTTTTCGTTTTGTTCGTCTGCCATTTTTTGTGTCGCTTAGGAAATTATTTATTGTCTAAACTCTTTTATTTTGAGTGAAATTAAGTTGTAAGTTGCATTTTTGAGGTCCTGGATGCTTCCGGTTTCTGTAGGTAAGATTTTTATGTATGTGCTGTGTGTATGTATTGTGTTTTTAATTTTGTAATGTTCGCGAGTTGCGTCCGAGTGTTGCGAGGCCGTAATGTGTGTGAACGTGTGTCGTATGTTGTTTGCGAGTGTCGTAATGTGTGTGTCGTGCTCTTTGGGTTGCGAATTTGGGTTGTGAATTTTGGGAGGGTCGCAGTTGCTGGCATGGAGCGCCTGCGGCGCTCCATGCCAGCACCTGAGACCCTGGCCCAGTGCCCTCGCTTCGCGAGGGACGTGGGCTCGCTACGCGACGCCCGCGGCTCGCTTCGCGAGGGACGCTGGCTCGCTATGCGAGCCCGCAGCGTTAGCAACAACTCGTACGCTCACAACTATATATGTGATATTTATTTCTACATATATATTTATATACTAATATATATATATTATATAAATATAGTAAATAAATAGTACATTTGCGTTAACATTTGAATGTCTAAAACAAATTAAAAAACATATTTCATGCCTAGAATTCCCGAGAAATACAGTTATTACTGTGCATTCTGGGACCCTTGGCAGGGACATGCAAATGTGCCCACAAAGGCTTTGCTCTTGCAATCTATAACCATATCAAACATAGTTCCCCTTAAGCATATGCTTGCTGTATTAAACAGCTTTGAGCTAAGCTAGGGTTGGATTATACACAAGCTAAGAATCCCACCCACATCCAGCCATTTCAAGGTTACTACCTCTCATCAGAGTGGGGCCGGTTCCTTAGCTTGTGTAGTGGATATTTTGAGTAGGTAGTTAACCACAACAATCATTTAATATATGATGGGCAAAAGAGCCCTCCACTGTACAGTAGTACAGTAAATAAATAGTAAATTTGTGTTCACATTTGAATGTCTAAAACAAGTTAAAAAACTTATTTCATGCCCAGACTTCCCAGAAATTACACTGCATTCTGAGAACCTTGGCAGGTTGTGACACCCTCCATTTGCATCATTTTCAGGTTACTAGGCGTCTCTGGCTTTGGGTTTTGAGTTTGCCTCGCATTACGTTGTGGACGCATGCACACACGCCAACTAATAGCGACACTAGGCAGACTCTGCAGCATTCCTGTGAGGGTAAGACCCTGTGTGTGTGCCTGTGTGCATGTCTGTTATTGTGCCTGTGAGTGTGCCCAGCCTGCAGCAGTCAGTGGGCCCAGCCAATGTGGCCAGCCAGTGGGCCCAGCCAATGTGGCCAGCCAGTGGGCCCAGCCAATGTGGCCAGCCAGTGGGCCCAGCCCATGTGGCAGCCAGTGTGCCCAGCCCATGTGACTGCCAGTGTGCTCAGCCAATGTACCCAGCCAGTGTGCTCAGCCAATGGGCGGATAATTCAACTTTACTGCCAAGATTGGAAGCAGGGACAGATCTACGGCCGGTGCAACCGGTGCAATGCACGGGCCTCTGCTCTGGGGATCCCCATTGCTGCGGTGCCCCTCAAAAACATATATTTTTTTTATTTCTTTGTTGAAATTATCAATGCCCTTGCCCCCTGTAACGGAACCCATCACTGTTTTACCCTGTTTTATGATTATTATGGTTAAAATATGATCCTACTATTATACTGCATGTATGTTGGTTTAGACTATTGCAGCTACTTGGCATGGGAGATAATCCTGTTACAGAGACTCCGCATAAGATAAAGGAAGTCTATTGTATAAAGTGTTTTCATTCTCAGATAAGAACAAAGAAGTGTAATTGAATCAATGTCTGATTGTATCAAAGTTGCCAGGTAGCCTCGGGGAGGTGTGACCACACCTATTGTTCTCTTTATGTGTATTGTGTTGCCAAATATGGGCATGTGTATTGCCTGTGGGAAGAGATGTGTATAAATATTTCTGCACAACAAAATAAAGTTCAGTACTACTTGACCCTTCAAAACGTAGCCTCGTCTCGTTATTGGAGGGGATCGCTATATCATACTAGGGATTTCTATGCTTTTGCATACTCACTTGAGCTGTATCGAGTCTGTGGTGGTAGTGTGGTGTCCGGTGCGGTGCTTGTAGGCCTCGACGCAAACTAGGACGCGTCCATCAACGGAGGTACCCGGTCGGGGTGCCAGTAGATCCGTTACATTCCAATTTAAGTTCTGGCATCCCAAATCAACCATTTTTTGTTATTTAAACCTCCATTATCATAGAGGTTTCTCTCGAGCTCCCAGAAGCGGTCCGTTTTAACTAAAATTTCATTCCAATTTGGAGAGATGGCTTGTCTCCATTTAGAGACAATCGCAATTTTAATTATTGTAAATAGTTGAATCGTATAGGCTATTTTTTCAGTTTTATAATTCTTCGAAAATATATGTAAAAGACCGGTGCTTGCCGCTAGTGGGACAACCTCCTTAAGGTTGATCGAAATATAGTCAAAACATTTTTCCCATAGTGATAGAATGAGGGTGCAAGTCCACCAAATATGGAGATAACAACCTTGTAGTCCACAGCTTCTCCAACATAGTTTATCCTCGGTTCTATGAGAGAAGTTACAGTATATAGCTTAATCTGCACTACATGCCATCTGTTTATTACTTTAACGTAATTCTCTCTTTCGGCCGCGTTTTTAATCACCTTATTGGTGTTTGTAAAAGCTTGATCCCATACTTTTTGGTCTAAGTTAATCTTCAGTTCATTTGACCATAAGTGCATATTTTTGGTTATATCTGACTCTATCTGAATACGGAGAATATTTAACATTTTAGAGATCATATGGGAAAATGTACCTTTAAGGAGAAATACTTCAAATTTATTCAAATTGGTATTTAATTGAGGGACCTTACTTGCTGATATAAAAAAAATCTTTAATTGGAGATGAGTCATCCAGTTAAATGATTTAATTCCATTTATTTTCTAATTGCTGGATAGAGGCCATTTTACCTGAAATAACTAAATCATTCAGATACTGAAGATACAGATACCATGGTTTATCCAATTGTTTTTCCATACTATGTTTTGAAAATTAGTCACTGTTACAATTGGCGTAGATGAAAGCAAACTATATTTATTGTTGTTTTTTTTTACCAGTATGAAAATAATTTCCTTACAACAAGTGCCTCTTTCTTGATGGATTTAGTCTCAAAACTATTTAAGAAAATCAAGGCTTTAACACCATTTTACGTTCTATTGGAAACCAAGCAAGTTTATCACCAGCCTCTAGCCATTTAAGAGCTTGAGCAAGTAAAGAGGCTTTTTGGTATAGAGATAAAAGTGGATACGCAATTCCCCCTTTAGCAAATTTCCTGGATATTTCGACCCTTTTATTCTAACATGTTTTCTGGAATGAATAAAGGTATCAATCCTATTTTGTAGCTTTGCTATATATTGTTTAGGAAGTTCCAGTGGAATACATCCCATCAAATAACCGATAATTGGAAAAATCACCATTTTAACACTGGCAATTTTTCCTGAAAAGGAAATTTTTGTTGTTTCCCAACTTGTTAATAAACTTTTTATTTTCGCCTGAGTTGACTCGCAATTCACTTTGATCATATTTTTTATATTTTTATCAAAAGTAATACCCAGATGTTTAAATGAGTCAAGCTCCCAATCGAAGGGAAACATATTCTTCAATTTAGATTTAAGTGCATTTGATATATTAATACTCAGAATCTCTGATTTCCGAGCGTTTAATTTGTAGTTGAAAACTTTACTATATTGTTCTATTAAATCCAGCACATGAGGCAAGGTTGTCAGTGGTTCTTCTAATGACAGAACCACTTCATCTGCAAACATAGGGCCCCATTCTATTACCGGCCGTAAATCGGCCGTAAGGCTGCGATTCCTTGCGGGGGTTCAGTTAACTCGCGATTCTATTATACGGCCCCGCAAGGATCTCCCCTTACGGCCGGCCGCATATCTTGGAACCGGCCGTATGCTCTGAAATATAAAAACGCAAAAATAAATTCAAGCCTGCACTATACAGCTCTGTAAATGCTAGGGATCATATTGGGGGACATGAGGATTAAAAGTAACCCCCTCTCAAGCTTGCACATCAGCCCAAACCCGAGTTCAAATTAAGTGTTTATTTTCCGGCTGCGGCATGGGCGTGTCTGAGGTGCTCCAAGCACTCTGGACTTTTTACATGGATATTTTACGTATATAAAAAAAATATTATTTTACGGATTTGAGTATAGGGTAATTATGTGCTATTTTTTCTAACACCGAATATCACTTTATAGTCTTCTCAAAGTGCAGGATGGCTTTATTTGAGCTATTTTATGTGCTTAATTGGTGCTAGCGGGACCTGTTTGCTGAAAGTAAGCTGCGGCTCGTTTTTAGCCTTGCAGACAGGGTTCCCGGAGCAATAGAATCGCAACCAGGCTTTTCTTACGGCCGATTTCCTTGCGGCCGATTTTGATCAAAGGCTTTCCTCCAGCGAGATCGGCCGCAAGATATAGCAAGGCGCCGGCCGCAAGCCTGCCGGAGTCCCCAGCCGGAGGGGAATAGAATAGCCGTAAAGCTTGCGGCCTGTCCTTGCGGCCCCGCAGCGGCTGCGGCCGATAATAGAATGAGGCCCATAGTAAATATGTGTTCCCTCTCTCCCACCCCTATCCCCCTCACTACTTCATAATTTTTAATAGCTAAGGCTAGAGGTTCCAATAATAGAAGGAACAGGGTGGGGGAGAGGGGACATCCTTGTCGAGTTCCATTACTAATATCAAACTGATGAGATTTAAAACTTGCTTCAATAACTGAGGCTGATGGACTAGATTAAAGGGCTCCAAATGCATGGGAACCAAACAAACTAAATCCCATCTCCAGCAGAACCTGTCTCATATATCCCCACCCTATTCTATCAAATGCTTTTTCAGCATCTAAAGATAAGAACAGGGTGGGGGCCTTACCAGCCCCTGCCACACAAATCAAATCCATAAGCTTCATACTGTTATCTGGTCCTTGTCTGCAAGTCATGAATCCTGTCTGCTCTATTGAGATACATTTATTTAGGGTTTGTGATAATCTAAATCACCAGTATCCTTGCGTACAGTTTCAAATCAGTCTTCATCAAGGAGATTGGCCTATAGTCGCCACAGTGACTGGATTCTTGATTTTTTTCTGAATCATTATTATATGAGCTTTTATCATCTCCTTTGGAATTTCACCTGAATCCTTAAACTCATTAAACAGAACTTTTATTTGTTTTACAAGTACTGGACTAAAATGCCTAAAGAAAAGGTTTGTGTATCCATCCGGGCCAGGGGAAGAGTATGCTTTTAGTTTACCTATAGCCTCCATTACTTCTTTTTCAGTGATTGGTAAATTTAAGTTTTCAAGTTCAGATTCTGTAATCTTGGGAAGTTTTGATTTACTTAGATTTTTTTGAATTTCAAGGACACTTGGTTCCTTGAATAAGATATCATTTTTCAAGTTATATAAACCTTCATAATATTTAGCAAAAATCCTGGCTATATCTTTTGGTTTATAAAAACGTTTGCCCTCATCCATTAAATAATCTATTCTAGAATTTCACATTTTTTTTTTTTTTTTGCGCTAGCACTTTACTAGTTTTATTGTCATAATAATACATTTTTTGCTGAAATTCCAAATTGCCTTATCAGAAATATGTTGATTGATTGAATTAATTTGTTTTTGCAACTTTTTTTTAAGTAAGTATTATCTTTAGGATTAGCTTTATGCTCTTTTTCTAAATTGTGTAGCTGGATCAATAAACTCCTTAATGGCAGACCACTTTTTTTTTTTATTTGATAGTTTAGTTTAATCAACAGGCCCCTAAAGTAGGCTTTAAATTACATCCACAATGTACTGTTTTGCTCCATTTATATAAAAAAATTGTATTATTTCATCTCTCGATACTGTGTTTTTGTCACTCAACAGCGCATTGTCCAGTTTCCAGATTGGTCTTTCCTTTATTTCTTGATCTTGTTTTATATTTATACTAACTGGAGCGTGATACGATATGGTTATCTGGCCTATATTGGCATCCGTAACCATAGCCTTCAAACTCCCTTCATTAATTAAAAAAAAATCTATTCTTGAGTAGGTTTTATATACCATAGAATAATATGAGTAGTCCTTTTCGTTTGGGTGTAGTATTCTCCAAATATCGTACATCTGATTATCTTTTATTAATTTTGAAAGTTTATTAGCATCTCTAAGCACTACATCTAGATTTTTGTTAATTTTATTAGATTTTTTGTCTAACATGGGATTGATAGTAGCATTAAAGTCTCCTGCCATTATTTAAATTCCATGTCCTAATCTTTTAAGTTTCTTTATTGTCTTTTTTATAAAGAAAAGTTGATTATTGTTAGGGGCATAAATGTTGAGCAAGGAGAGCTTTTGATCGTTAAGTTCTCCTATCCACAGTATAAACCTACCCCAAGTATCGCAATCGCATAAAGTTTCCTTAATTTTTAAACTACGATCAAAAAATATAGATACACCTCTTGATTTATTGCTAAAGGTCGAATGATATTAATATTCATAAATGTTTGAGCTAAATATAGGAATTTTATTTTCTGACCAGTGCGTTTCTTGTAAAAGGATAATTTTTGCTTTCTCTTCTTTGATCAGTCTTAAAATTGAAAGTCTCTTGTTAGGGAAGTTCAAAACCCTCACATTTAAGCTCAATATCTTAATTTCCATATTAATAGTTGAAAAAAGCAGTTATATTTAAGAAAAAAAACATAGTCCCCTGGTAACTTCATTAGATGATTAAAATTACACTTTAATCTATTTCCTGAGTTAGTTAGAACGCTTAGTAACTTCAATAGATAATTCAACCGACACTTTAGTCTATTACCTGCGTTGATTAGAGATCCCAAAATCTTTTCAGTCCCTCTTATCCATACCTACCCTTTCACTCTTACATTCATAAATAATATTATGTACCAACACTTAATAATAGGGCTATATGACAGTGTTTAGAAATGTCTGGTCAACAGCAATATGGGGAGATTGGTCTGTGTAGCTCATTATTTAACCAATCTTTTAACTTTTACTTATATTCAGTCTGCTATAAAAAAAAAAATACATTTCTATTAATACAATATAGTGTTTTTTTTTAATTTGTTAATAAATTACTAATTTTTCACCTTACTAATGGCATACTAACCTTTGTGAATTAAAAAAAAAAAGTCTTTAAATATCAAAATATCATAAACTTATAGTGAAAAAAGCCCCCCTAAAAAGGGAGATATCCTTCAGTGCTTCTCTTAGAAAATGTAACTTCTTTGTTGATTACATTCCAGTTATAATTAAACAATCTTAATATCAAAACATATATTAGTACTTATCAAATACTGCATTTTTCCTTTTTTATCCCTTTACCTTCTTCTCCTTTTTTTTCTTTCTTTTTTTTAATCGCAGCCGAAGAAAGTAAGTATTATAATATTTAAAGCCCCTCCTGGTTATTCTTGTAAAAACTAGTACATAGGGTTTCTTAATATTAGTTTAAATCTATTACTCTAAACCCATATAATAAGATTTGTATAATTTTGTGAACCTATCCATTTAATGGTTGTTCAACCCAATAATCTCAGTTGGTTAACATATTAAATCAGGCTATATGCCATTCTGGGTTTGGAAGAGTTAGTGGTTTGTTTGTCTTCTCCAAATTTCCTGTTGTGATGTTCCAAGAGCTGAGTAGTTCTATTCCTTGTTTTAAGGTGATAACCTTATGCCAGCGAGTGTCTTTCAAAATTGACAGGCCTCCTTGAGCAAGCCATCTATATGCATAACCTTCAGTCCTCAATGCTGAGGTTATAGCTGAAAATTCTCTTCTTTTTAAGAGGGTTGTAGCTGATAAATCTGTGAAGATCTTTATGTTGTCATACAGCGGTTGAATTTTTTTTTGTTTTGATATTGGCTTTTATTATCTTTTCCTTGGTTGACAGATAGTGTACTTTAATAACATCTCTAGGAATGTGATTTTCCAAATATGTGGGTTTCGGAAGTCTATGGCAAGCTTCCAATCTCATTTCTATTTGTGGAACTTCCGGAACCAAAGAAGACAGCATGTTAATAACATATTGTGTTAAATTTTCATTCAATATTTCCTCGGAAATTCCCTTAATTCTTAGGTTATTTTGTCTCGATCTATCCTCTATGAGGGCCATTTTACTGTTTAATTCAATTAATTTATTTTCCAGTTTTGCTGAATGAATTAAAAGAGTATTATGATCTTTTATTAGGTTATCAAATTTGACTTCCAAATCTGATGTTCTGATGTTACCTTCATTTATAAACTTAGCATTTTCAATTATTTGTTGTTTGATGTCTAACATAAAGGACGATTGAAAGTTTTGTAATAATTGCTTCATCTTAGATAAAGTTAATGCTTCTTCGGCTTGACCTTCTGTATCTGTATTGGAAGAATTATCTGATAACATAGTCAGATTGCAGTCCAGAGATTTGTTACCTTGGGGGATAAACTTTCTTGTTCCTGTTCTTTGTTTGTAGGAAGAAAATATTTACCCGTGATTTTGTTTTAGGCATATTGTTGTATATTAGTTTAAATACTAATTTGATATATGGTAACAGAGGATTATTAGTTTTTAGTCTCAGAGTCCTCCGTTTGTCCTTAGCTAATTGTATCAGTAACCAGTGACTTGCAAAATGAAATTTGCTATATTTTCTAACTCCTTGTAAGCTGTCGGAGTTGAATACATTTTAGCACAGTACTGATACTCTGGGGATATACGGAGACTTATGCCAAATAGGCAGCAATGGTGAATGATACAGTCAGATCAATCCAAGACTTAATGTAGGTAGACAATATTAAATGTCACATAGATATCAATCAGAGCCTAGTAATCTTTGCTGTTTGGAGAGCACCAGTGGAGTCTTGATTCCCCAGTACTTCTTGTACCAGCTCACTTTGCTCTGCTCAGAATTATTCCAGCAACACAACTCAATTCTCTAAAACTACTTTATTGAAATAATCGGCACAATGCACACTTCAGCCAGCAAGCAGGATATTCGTATAACAGTTTCCACTGCCTACACCGTTATATTCCAGTGCTCTGAGCTCTCCCATCAGCATGCGTGAATCACAGAGGACCTAGTTGTCAATAATATTCAGCAGCAGCATTAGAGTCTCTCAGAAAACACTATTGCCAATATTATTCAAACACTGCACGATTCAGCCAGCAGACAAGATAATCATATAACAGTCTCCAGTACGTGCACCTCTATATCTTGCTGTTCTGAGCTCCCCAGTCAGCACACATATAACGCAAAGCACTGTGTTGTCAATAATATTCAGCAGCAGCATTAAAGTCTCTCAGAAAACCATATTGCCAATGTTGTTCAGACCTTGCACACTTCAGCCAGCATAGAGGATAATTATATAACAGCTTCCATTGCATGTATCTCTATATCCCTCTGATCTGCTCTCCCAGTCAGCACATATGAAACGCAGAGCACCTGATGACAATACTGTTCAGCAGAAGCATTAGAGTCTCTCAAAGTAACATATTGTCAGTATTGTTTAAGCAATGCACATTTCAGCCTGCAGACGGGCCATTAATTTAATATCTTCCACTGCCTGCAAACACTGTATTTAGCTGCTCTGAGCTTTCCAACCAGCACACATATGCTCCAGATCACCATATTATCAGTGCTATGCAGCGTAGTAGGTTTAAACTTAGACAGAGCCTTTGTAAATAACTTCCACTGACCTGCGTCCGCTGAAATCAGTGCACTGCTCCTTCCAGCATCACACTCTCATAATACATTACCAGCTCGTTGCCGGAGGATAGCTGTCCTGGGAGGCTGGTCTCGCGGAGATCTCTCACCTCCACGCGAGAACCGGATTTCACTAATGGTAGTTGTCCTTTTGCCTCACTCCGGTATCAGGTTTTTAGATTCTGTGTTTGAGTCTGCTGACTTGAGTAATATGAGGGTCAGGAGCCTTCATTACTCCTCTGTGTCTGTGTCTCCACTGTGTCTGCTGGTTCCTACTTAACGTGGAGCTTAGCTACATGATTCCTCTCCCCATTGACCTTCTGCCGTACTGCACGGCTATCCTGACATTTCCAGTCACGCCCCCTGGCATGCCACACCATCCCCAAGGTCTAATAGTGTTATTTACTGCACACAAGTGTATCATACAAAGGAGATGTACGCACAGATATTACCAAAGTATGTGTTATATTCTTATTGAATATCATATATAAATAAACCTATCATTGGTTGCTAGTGGGTTACACCATGTTGCTAGATGGGTGAAAAGATGGATCATTTCATTTTTATGTAAACAAGTATAAAAGCTGTATCTGGATATATTTCTGCCAGTAGCAGTTCAGTGAGTGTGTTATTTTTCTAAATAAACTCTAATAATGAGGACTGGCTAAGTTTCGGAATGGGTAGTTGTATGCGAGTATAATTTTCCACAGCATATTCAAACAAGTTAAAAAAACTGTTTCATGCCCCAAATTCTGAGAAATACAGTTGTTACACTGCATTCTAGGAACCTAAGCAGGGACATGCAAATGTGCCCACAAACGCTTTGCTCTTGAAATCCATAACCATATTAAACATGGCTTCCCTTAAGCATAAGCCCGCTGTATCAAAGAGCTTTGAGCAAAGCTACTGTTGGATTATACTCAAGCTAGGAATCCCACCCACGTACAGCTGTTTCAATATATTATATATATATATATATATATATTAAATAAATAGTACATCTGTGTTCACATTCGAATGTCTAAAACAAGTAAAAAAAAACTGCTTCCAGCTCAGAATTCCACGAAAAACAGTTATTACACTGCATTCTGGGAAGCTGAGCTGGTAAATGCAAATGTGGCCACAAATGCCTGGATCTTCAATCCATAGCCATTATCAAACATGGCTTCCTTTAAGCTGATGCATGCTGTATTCCACAGCTTTAATGCAAAGCCAAGGTTGGATTAAACACAAGCTGAGTATCCTATCCATGTACAGCTGTTTCAAGCTTACTGGCTATCATCAGCATGGAGCGGGATCTTAGCCTGTGTTGTGGACTTTATGAGTAGGTAGTTCACCACAACAATCATTTATAATATCGTGGGCAAAAGAGCGATTAAAGCCCTCCACCGTACAGTTGTACAGTAAATAAATTGTACATCTGTGTTTACATCTGAATGTCTAAAACAAGTTAAAAAACCTGCTTCCAGCTCAGAATTCTGAGAAAAACAGTTATAACACTGCATTCACTAGATAGATAGATAGATAGATAGATAGATATACAGTGGTACTTCAGGTTGGAATGCCCTCCATTTGCGTCATTTTCAGGTTAATACGCTTCTCTGGCCTCAGGTTACGTTGCAACGCCGGAAGTCGACGCATGCACACATGCCAACCAATTGCAACACCAGACGAGACTCTGCAGCATTCCTGTAAAGGTAAGACCCTGTGCGTGTGCCTATGTGTGTCTGTGAGTGTGCCCAGCCTGGAGCAGGCAATGTGCCTAGCCAATGTTTCCAGCTAGTGTGCCCAGGCTGTGGCAGCCAGTGTGCCCAGCCAGTGTGCCCAGCCTGTGGTAATGTGCCCAGCCAATGTGACAGCCAATGTGCCTAGCAAATGTGCCCAGCTGGTGGTAGTCAGTGCGCACAGCCTGTGCCTATAAGAACCAAAGTTCCAAACCTGTGGCCTCGTTCTCCTCCTCTATATCCCCACCATCCCATTGGGCCCTCAAGAACGCTCAGTACAGTGAAGTTAAATGCTGAGTTACTTGATGTATTTATTGTTGTTTATTAATTTTTGTTTCATTTTAAGTCTTTGTTTTAAAAAATTAGACCATCAGTTCAAACTAAAATGTGAAAAATCTAGGGTCCGGAACAAGTCCTGTCTGGAATGGATTAACGGTGTAACCCGGGGTACCACTATATATATATATATATATATATATATATATATATATATATATATATATATATACCTATATATATACATATATATACATATATATATATATATATACACATAGATAGATAGATAGATAGATAGATAGATACAATGGATATAAAAAGTCTACACACCCCTGTTAAAATGTCGTTTCTGTGCTGTAAAAAAATTAGACAAAGATAAATCATTTCAGAACTTTTTCCACCTTTAATGTGACTTACCCGTTTGGAGCCCGCAGAAATGACGCCAATTGAATAGCAAATTAACTTGCAACCTCACTTACAGGCTACAGTAACATGCATAAGCTTAATTGAATTGGGCTCATACTTAGCAGAGCATCATATGTGCAGCTAATCTAGGCCTCTTTTAATAGTAACAAACAAGCAACCAGGCATCTACCAATCCTCATGGGTTTACTGAGAGTCTACTGTATGTATATCTATCTATCTATCTACAGTGGATATAAAAAGTCTACACACCCCTGTTAAAATGTTGTTTCTGTGCTGTAAAAAAAATGAGACAAAGATAAATCATTTCAGAACTTTTTACACCTTTAATGTGACCTATAAACTGTACAACTCAATTGGGGAAGAAGAAAAAGAAAGAAAAATTATGTGGTTGCATAAGTCTGCACACCCGCTTATAACTGGGAATGTAGCTGTGTTCAGAATTAAGCAATCACATTCCAAATTGTGTTAAATAGGAGTCAGCATACACCTGCCATAATTTAAAGTGCCTCTGATTAACCCCAAATAAAGTTCAGCTGCTCTAGTTGGTCTTTCCTGATATTTTCTTAGTCGCATCCCACAGCAAAAGCCATGGTCCACAGAGAGCTTCCAAAGAATCAGAGGGATCTCATTGTTAAAAGGTATCAGTCAGGAGAAGGATACAAAAGAATTTCCAAGGCATTAGATATACCATGGAACACAGTGAAGACAGTCATCATCAAGTGGAGAAAATATGGCACAACAGTGACATTACCAAGAACTGGAGCTCCCTCCAAAATTGATGAAAAGACAAGAAGAAAACTGGTCTGGGAGGCTACCGAGAGGCCTACAGCAACATTAAAGGAGCTGCAGGAATATCTGGCAAGTACTGCATGTGTGGTACATGTGACAACAATCTCCTGTATTCTTCATATGTCTGGGCTATGGGGTAGAGTGGCAAGACGAAAGCCTTTTCTTACGAAGAAAAACATCTAAGCCAGGCTACATTTTGCAAAAACACATCTGAAGTCTCCCAAAAGCATGTGGGAAAAGGTTTTATGGTCTGATGAAACCAAGGTTGAACTTTTTGGCCATAATTCCAAAAGATATGTTTGGCGCAAAAACAACACTGCACATCACCAAAAGAACACCATACCCACAGTGAAGCATGATGGTGGCAAACTCATGCTTTGGGGCTGTTTTTCTTCAGCTGGAACTGGGGCCTTAGTTAAGATAGAGGGAATTATGAACAGTTCCAAATACCAGTCAATATTGGCACAAAACCTTCAGGCTTCTGCTAGAAAGCTGAACATGAAGAGGAACTTCATCTTTCAGCATGACAACGACCCAAAGCATACATCCAAATCAACAAAGGAATGGCTTCACCAGAAGAAGATTAAAGTTTTGGAATGGCCTAGCCAGAGCCCAGACCTGAATCTGATTGAAAATCTGTGGGGTGATCTGAAGAGGGCTGTGCACAGGAGATGCCCTCGCAATCTGACAGCTTTGGAGTGTTTTTGTAAAGAAGAGTGGGCAAATCTTGCCAAATCAAAAGGTGCTTCAACAAAGTATTAGTTTAAGGGTGTGCATACTTATGCAACCATATTATTTTATTTTTATATTTTTTCTTCCCTCTACCTAAAAGATTTCAGTTTGTTTTTCAATAGAGTTGTACAGTTTATAGGTCACATTAAAGGTGGAAAAAGTTCTGAAATGAGTTATCTTTGTCTAATTTTTTTACAGCACAGAAACCTGACATTTTAACAGGGGTGTGTAGACTTTTTATATCCACTGTAGATAGATAAATAGATATACATACAGTAGACTCTCAGTTAACCCATGAGGATTGGTAGATGCCTGGTTGCTTGTTTGTTATTATTAAAAGAGGCCTAGATTAGCTGCACATATGATGCTCTGCTGAGTATGAGCCCAATTCAATTGAGCTTTTGCATGTTACTGTAGCCTGTAAGTGAGGTTGCAAGTTAATTTGCTATTCAATTGGCGTCATTTCTGCGGGCTCCAAACGTGTAAGGGGTTATGGCCTAGAAAAAATGTAGATTGTTAAACCGATAACTTACAGCCTTCCGAAGCCTTTGGTCTTTCACTTTCGCAAGGGTTAGGATGGCTAAAATCGCAAATCGCTATTCAATTGCTCAATTTCCCCAAGCCCACAAATGTTTTCAAACACGTAAATGGCAAAAGAAGGAAAAAATCCTACGAGTGCTAGAGAGGACTCACAAGGGGGTTAAACACCTATTTGTAGCACTGTAAATGCAAATAATAAATTAATTCTGCACTATAAATAACAGGGAAAGCAATGATAGACAATAGAATTCATTGCACAACAGTCTCAAGCTCGCACATTGGCAGTATAAAAGATTTATGTTTATGTTTCATTTCAGGGTTAAACCGATCTCGGATATTAATGTGTCAATTGAACCCCCTTTCATGGGATAAGATCATTTGGCTTCCTAAAATTCAACTTCCACATACCAATTACCCTAACCTAATGATCAAACTCTACATACACAAGCTGGACGTGGGCCAACTCCAGGTTTCAATTAGCAAAAGAACCCCCTCCCTCTTACACTAATTCTTGCTTCCCCCCACTTATTCAGTGATCTTCAGACAGACTCAATAATTTGGTGGAACTCGAGAGGCCTGGACAGACTAGATTTGTGGTTCATTGCTGACCAAATTCTCACCTTTGAACAAATGAGGGACAAATACGAGCTCTTTTGCAGGTTTGGACATTATATAACAACTACAATGAGGACCCTAGACCTCCCCAGAGCTAGCTGGCTATCTCGCATCTGTAAGGACGGAGGATACTAGGCTTACTATACGAAAATTTTGACCCCCCCCTTCCTCCAAAATAAAACCCCACAAACCCAAATTCATGCTTAAATGGATGGAAGATCTCAACCTGACTTGGGATGAAACTTGCAATAGGCTAGCAAGGGGCTCACTGAATTGTAGCCTACTGTAAACCTCTTTAAAAATTCTCCACAGAACTTAAATCACTCCAGATAGGCTACATAAAATGATACCTCAAGAAAGTACAAATTGCTGTAGAGGGTGCCCATCTTTAGGGACCTTTCTACATACCTGGTGGACCTGCACTAAAATTCAAGGTGGATTAAGGTTACTCAATTAATCTCTGACCTTTTCCAATCCCTAATCAAACCATCTATTGAACAATGCCTTTTAGGCTTTTACAACCCCTCTCTTTCCAAAACACAAAATAAACTACTCAAATGTATTATGCTAGCAACTAAAAGACACATAGCAAAACAATGGAAAGACACAAATCTCATCTTTAATTTAATTATGGTAAATGAAAGACTGACACATTATCTCTGACAATTTCCCTTCCTTTTTGAAAACCTGGGAGACTTGGGTGAGCTCCCCCTATAGCAATGCCCCGAGATAGGGAGACCTTGTTCTCTCCATCTTCTAATTCCCAATACTTCATGAACTCTGAGATGACGTGTGCTGGGAGGCCTTGGACCTGACACTGCCCCAATAAACGGGACAGGAACACAAATTATCATTTTATACCTCTAACTCTCACTACTCGGCAAGACCAAATATTAACTAGTACAAATGTATGCCTTCCCCACTCCATTATCCCCCCCCCCACCCCACTTATTTGTTCCTCCCAAGAAAAATGGAAAATGTAAAGTAGTATCTCTCACTTGAACACTTCTATGTAGGTAATAAAAAAATGATTGAAGAAAGAGTTAGAGTAGGTTGCCAAATGCTCAGTGCATATTGTAGGAACCAGTTGCCTATGTAGGCACCTATGGTAGTGTCAACATAATCATTAGAGGGATTTTTAGATATTAATACAAAATAAAAAGTTTTATGAAATGTGCTGCATATATCAAGGGTGGTTTTTGCCTAAGGAATGCAGAAATGTATTAATCCAGCTAACTTACTTTGATATGCATTTAATTAGAGTGTGGGAAAAACTTTGCATCTGTGTATGTAACAAACTAGCAACATTGGCTATGCAGACTACAAACAGGAAAACGTTTTTAGAGAAAATCTTAATTTTAGCAGATCCTGTTTTGTAAGTGGACTTTCCTGACTGCTTGTTGGTCTAGGGTTATCCTATAGTGAATTTCACTTTTGTCTAATCCTACTGCAACAATGTGTCTGCCTTTCAGTGAAATTTAATAGCAATCTTACCTTATCTTACCTTAATATTTGTTCTAAGTGACTTACCTTGTTACAAACAAAAAATAATGTCTCGCTGTATTAATATTGTTACCGTTTTTGTAACGGGCGAAAATATTACGTAGTGCCATACAGAGGTTAACAAAGAAAAAATAAATACAATATTAAACACGTGGCAAAAGGTAATCTTACATACACTGCTTTTTTCATATCACCTTACAAGATTGAAAACTGGCAAACTTACAATCTAATGGGATACAACACCAAGTAAATACAAGGAAGAAACATGGGCTTGGCAAGTACCGTATTTTTCGCCGTATAAGACGCACTTTTTCTTCCCCAAAACTGGGGGAGGAAAGTTGGTGCGTCTTATACGGCGAATATACCTTTTAAAACTGCCTCTCTGTCCTCTTGATCTCTTCCCACTCCTGATTGGCGCTTCCTACAGCACCAGCAGCATGCATCGCGTCGGCCGGTGCATCCTAGTGACGTCACACACGCGACGCTGCAGTACACGAGGAGCGCTGGGGTGAGATCAAGATGGGCTGAGATCAGAAGAAAGGTGAGGATCAGGAGGGTCAAGGGCTCCCAAATGCTGCAGTATGTGTATGTGTGTATATGTGTATGTGTGTATGTATGTGTATATGTATTTGTATGTATGTGTGTATGTATGTGTATGTATGTGTGTATGTATGTGTATATGTGTGTGTGTGTGTGTGTGTATATATATATATATATATATATATATATATATATTTGTGTGTAATGTAGGTGTGTATCTGTGTGCGAAGTGTATTTCTTTTTGATTCAGAATTTTTTTTTTCTTGTTTTCCTCCTCTAAAAACTAGGTGCGTCTTATCTGCAGGTGCGTCTTATAGGGCGAAAAATACGGTAATTGAAAACAAAGAGGGTAATTAGTGATTAGGTTTGTGGGTGTATCAGAACCTGCTTTATAAATTAACATAAATCATTGAGCATGTTATAGGAGTTCAGAGCCTAAACTCAGTATTTGTATACCTATATACAATGGATCAAAGAATAAGGATCAGTTATTTTTAGCCTCATAGATATATCTCCTATCTTAATTTTACTGTAAGGGGTCACCACAACTTGGCAAATTTTATCAAAGGGTCGCAGCACTAGAAACGTTGAGAACCGCTGTTCAAGAGGCAAAAGAAAACAAGGTAAATAGAAATGGGAAAATGACAGCAGGAGTGGATGAGGAGAGGCCCAGTGACATTGGCTGACCCTCTGCAGAAGTGACTGGTCAGTTCTGCTGGTAAATGCAACAACTGAATACAATAGGTAATTATTAAAGAGACACAGGTATACAATAAGTTATGGCCCATTAAATGTGGTAAGACATGATACTCAGTGCATATTTAATTAACTGCTTCCTCCTGATCCATATGGGCATGTGGTGCTGGCTCCTGAACTTAAAGCTATACCATATGGATCAATAAGAACCAGCTGTCAGTGCTGTGTTGGCATGGGGTTTTCAATGTGGAACTAAAAGGCCAATTTGAGAGACATGGCAAGATTGTATTTGTTATCAGTATAATATTTTTTTCTAGTTTATAGCAATTTCTAATATCACTATCAAGAATCCTATGAAATAGCTCCAGTGCTGCTCCCCCCTCACCAAGCTGAACACATATAATAGTTGTCGTAATTGCGACTTAGTCGGTAATGCGATGTTAAAAGTTACAAGCTTGTGCATGCGCATTGGACGCCAAAGGACGATCATTGTGGGCCTCGCGATGAACGCCAAGGCGCTCATCGCGAGGCCCGCAAGACTTTGAAAAAGGCTGGCAATGAGCGCCAAAGACGCTCATTGCCATGCCCAAGATGAGCCCCTAAGTCCGTAGGCGCGAGGCCCGCATGACTTTGAAAACAGCTGGCAATAAGAGCCGAAGGCGCTTATCCTGAGACCCACAAGACTTTGATAAAGGCTGACAATGAGCACCAAAGGTGTCAGAGAGTGGGGAGAGGCTCGCGACATAAAAGGTGCTCAGTGCGAGGCGCGAAAGTTGCGGATTGGACGACATCAGCAAAGAGCGATCATTGCAGGGCTTGAGATTAGCGCCAATCGGGAGGCTCGTAAATTAGGGGGGGGGGGGGGTGGGAGGCTCACAACGATCGCCAAAGGTGCTAATTGCGAAGCATGACATTTGGCGGGTTAGCCGAGGCCTGCAATGAGCAACGAAGCCGAAGGCGCTCATCGCGAGGCCCGCAAGTTAGAAGGGAGAGAGCCTTGCATTGTGTGGCAAACAGCATTGCCAGCCTTCAAATTTCAAATCATTTTTGACGGGCAAGTCGCTAGTTATAATATAGTGTGTGTAAGCATTCTGATTTCACAGAAGTGTTGCAATAAGATGGGAGGTTAGTGATCGAATATTGATACCTAATGTAACACTTCTACACTTTTTGTTACCTAATAGTTATTTTTATTTATATGGCCACTTTCCATTTATCCAGTAAAAGTGACCTTTGATGTGCCACTAAGTGATATTATATCAGCACATATTTGTAGTCAGTAAATATTTCATAGTGTTCAGAGTCTGAATGATATAAATCTTCTGCAGAGTGTGCACCAAATGGAGCAGTTCAAAGAGTTGTACAGCAAGAATTTATAAAAACACCAGTCTTTGAATCTTTATGTAATATTACATTTTCAGGATATATTTTTTAGAGTTGTAACGGGTCACTCGGTCATTTTGACAAAATCACATCTGCTCATATCAAAATATTTTTACATTATTGACTACTTTGCTCTCCAAGACTCTGTAAAACAGAGAGGAAATACATTTTATAATAAATCAGACCCAATAACCTTGGTATGTGTCAATGCAGTGTCATAAGGATGATTGGATTTTCTGAACTATTGCTACCCAACTCAACGTACAACAAGTCCAGCGTGCAGGACTGGAAAACGCACTACATTAAATTTGTTACTAGCCACTGCCATTTACCAAGCCGAATTAAAAAGTTGCAGACACTTCTTTTGGTTGCTCTCTGGCTCCTGCTTGTTGGCAACACTCTCCCACCTTTTAAAAGACTGTACCACTGCGTGGTAAATAGCATTACAAAATCAGAGAGCTGAAAATTCATTTAGCTCTTGCTTTTTGGTGAAATGTAAATATTATGAATTCTGCAGTATCAGAACAAGGGCAGCACTTGCTGAACTGAACCATGTGTGTCTATATACACCTGGGTGCCCACTTTTCAAAATGAAGCTAATATTACGCTCACACAGAAGAGACTTCAGCAATACAATGAGAGTTAATGTTTCACACATCAACTTTTTCTTTGTTTTCCCGATTAATGTGTCTAGTTAATTTTTGCATTTATTCATGCTTACATTTATATCATGTATAGATATATTTTCTTATTTCTCTGACCTGTGTATAATAATTTGTAACATCTAATCAGTATTTCTTTTGGACTTGAGAGATTTGCATCTCTGGAAAGTTAGTCACTTTATTTAAAGTGTTTGTCCAATGTAAAAAAGGGGACATATCCTGCAATATACTTTTCAGATTCATTTGTATTACTAGACATTCATTACTACCCCAATCTTTATAAACACATCTGTTTTATTAATTAAACTTGTCAGTTGAAATAAAGTTGCAGATAAAAGACAAAAGCATCTCAAGCAAAAAATAAAAAGGCCTTTATTTCAAAAACAAAAACGTTCCTCCAAAATAAATTAGAATCATTAAAAAGGTGCAGACAGGTCAACCCATCACTTGCGAATTAGTGTTAATATGACATGTGACCCAGTAAAGTAAGACTACTCCCTCATCTTGCACAATATCTATCCATTACTGGCACCAGGGTCCCTCTCTCTAATTGTACAGGAGACATACACTTACGTTGGCAATAGGCTGTCAAGTATAAACATGTAACAACAAGCTAGAATAGCGGTCATAAAATGCAAAAATAGGTTAAATAAAGAACTGCCTAATCTCTAAGATCGATCATTTATACTCAAGTGATGTGTTCATAAGGACAGTTCTGGCATACTAGCTGCATTAGAAGCTTGCACCTTCAATATCTAGTAAACAAAAAGGAACAAACAACAGTTTTGACACAAACATTGCTTGTAAAATAAATATGCAGTTGCTACTTAGATTAGGATGAACACTGATTTGATGCTATATTACTCCAAGTTAATATTAAAAATGAGAATTTAAATTCTAATAGTTAAAAAAAGAAAAGTGCAAACCTGCAATGCTGCTTGAAATTTAGTGTTATGTTTAAAATTGGCACATAATATATATCTTCTCTGAATATAGTTAGTTCCTTTAATATTTCACTTTCCTTCTATGAAATCTTATTTTGTTGGTTTAAAGTAAGGCTGACATTTTTCATCTGTTTAAAAAATGTGCAGCATTTTTAGAGCCTTTTCACTGTTGCTAAAATGAATATATATATATACACTTAGAGAAGACATAACAGAGTGTACCAGTAGAAACTACACCTTGTAATTCAATGACAGTAGCAGAATTCCCAGAACATTTCATATATGTATCAATAGAGTCACGATTATACAATTTCTTTTAGAGAGGAAATGAAATACATGGAAATGTAACTGCAGATACATTATGTATTAATTTGTGGCTTGCTCTATGTTAATATCTGATACGTCCCCCATGCAGATAACAATTCACAAGAACAAATGTAAACTTTATATAGAGACAGTACCTGTAAAGAGTATGTCAGCTCTCTCCCCTCTGCCATCATTTAGATCTATGCTGTTAAGTTATTAAGGACTTTGCATCCTTTTATTAATGTAGTGCATTTAGCACGGGATCCACAATAATGTTACTACTAGCTTAGTGAATACACATTCTGGTAACTGGACCCATGTATGCTACAAATGTAGAAAAGAAATAAACAGAACCAACGACAATGCAAAGGAATGGGTCTGCGAGCTACTTCCGCTTGCTCTTTGTGTCTGTGGTCTGGAAAACACTGGAAGCAGACATGAGATTCTCAATGTACTGTCCAAGGACTTGATTTTCAGACTTCAGTTTCAGGTTTTCTTCTTTAACAGCATCAACTCGTGCAGAAAGATCTGCAGGTGAACAGGAAACATGCAACATGTAAATGCGGGTTTCAGAAAAGATAGCATGCAACATGTAATCTACTGTGGTATATGCAGACATTATGCTTTTTATAACACCCTCATTTGAATTTTTTCAACGCTTGATTATTGTGTGCCGATAACCTAAATGCTACTGCAGGACTTATAAGTTAAAAATAAAGACAGTGAACAGTTTGGCATGCCCTGTCCCAATAGCATATTTACATAGTTATATAATAAAACAGGCTGGGAAAAAAATAAGAAACAAAAATGACATTTAGTCCATCAAGTTTGACTTTGAGTCACATGACCCTTGTATTCAATGTAAATTATGTCAGCCTAGTGGTGCAAGAATTACCGGTATGTTAGACAGGAATTAAAAAGCACCAGTCTTCAGTTACTCAACTTCATATCTGTGATGAGACAATAGATCTATAATAATCTAGTGTACATCCCAAAACTCAAACAATTATCTCACAATTAGTAGTTGTTTTCAGTTAAACAATTTTGCTGATAAATGCATTTTTTTTCTATTGAAATCTTCCTTCTATAACTGCATATTTTCTATAATAAATATAGTAGCTGGTCTCTGTGTACCGTACATACTCAAGTATAAGCCGAGTTTTTCAGCCCTTTTTTTAAGGCAAAAAAGGGCCCCCTCGGCTTATACTCGAGTAACACTACCCTGAGGAGGAGGAGGGAGGTTGAGGAGGAGGAGGGAGGTTGAGGAGGAGGAGGGAGGTTGAGGAGGAGGAGGGAGGTTGAGGAGGAGGAGGGAGGTTGAGGAGGAGGAGGGAGGTTGAGGAGGAGGAGGGAGGTTGAGGAGGAGGAGGGAGGTTGAGGAGGAGGAGGGAGGTTGAGGAGGAGGAGGGAGGTTGAGGAGGAGGAGGGAGGTTGAGGAGGAGGAGGGAGGTTGAGGAGGAGGAGGGAGGTTGAGGAGGAGGAGGGAGGTTGAGGAGGAGGAGGGAGGTTGAGGAGGAGGAGGGAGGTTGAGGAGGAGGAGGGAGGTTGAGGAGGAGGAGGGAGGTTGAGGAGGAGGAGGGAGGTTGAGGAGGAGGAGGGAGGTTGAGGAGGAGGAGGGAGGTTGAGGAGGAGGAGGGAGGTTGAGGAGGAGGAGGGAGGTTGAGGAGGAGGAGGGAGGTTGAGGATGAGGAGGGAGGTTGAGGATGAGGAGGGAGGTTGAGGATGAGGAGGGAGGTTGAGGATGAGGAGGGAGGTTGAGGATGAGGAGGAAGGTTGAGGATGAGGAGGGAGGTTGAGGAGAGGAGGATGAGGAAGAGACAGAGAGAGAGGGGGACACAGGGGGCAGCACATTTCCCACCATCTGCTTATACTCGAGTCACTCATTTTACCCAGTATTTTGTGGTAAAATAGGTGCCTCGGCTTATACTCTAGTATATACGGTATATTTCTGCCAGTAATATACAATCTCTAGTAAATATTAGCAAATTACTCAGATTAATCCAATACCACCTTATTATTCACCATTATTAAACACATTCTGACAAGAATAAAACAGACACAGGACAATCAGAGGAGTAGTAGGATTCCTTAAAAAATATAAAGACTGTTGATAAAATACCCATTTAGACTATGCATAGCAAAAAGGAACATTTTACAAGTATAATATTGTTCAAACTTTTTAAATAAACTAGTTTGCAACATTGTTTTTCTAGACTACAAACACAGTGTTGGAGCATTAAAAAATTATTTAGCAGCAAAAATGTTTACAGCAGATCGGACAATGCGTGATGAAAAAAATGCCTCAATGATACTGAAAGACATTATTAACATTGTGGAAGACACACAAAGAAACAACGTATTTAAAGTAAACCTTTTAGAAAAATTTGGGAAATTAAAAAAGGGAAAAATTCAGTTCAGCGCAGTGTTTTATGAGACAAAATAGATTGGAATATATTTTGGAGGCAGTAAAAATCTAATACATGTAAGAGGAATTGGTCAGAATTTTCCTAAACAGGTCAGAACTCTGAAGGCCATAGGTTAAAAAAAATCTCCATCTCTCCATGCTTGAATAATACTAAAAACCTTTCACTGGTATCAGCAGATATGGCACAGAAGCTGGTAGACAATGAAGCCCAAAATAAAAAAAACTGCTGAGTGACCAATGGAGGGAGGGTGGATAAGTGATTGAGGCAAGCTGCCAATCCATATAGACTATACACAGCTCTATGATGAGCAAGCTTTAAGACAGGATGATGAATGGCTGCAGCTAACAAAAACATTATACTTCAAAATGCCATTTTTAAAATATTCATTAAGCGCATTAAAAAGAGATGTGTAAGAGATAAAAGCACAATTATTTATACATTTTTAAAAGGAAGCCCATTTACTGCAATAAACATTACAACTTAAAAAGGGCCATTGCAATTCGAAATGATCTACCATGCATGTGGAAGATCATGTTTTAAATATTACACTTTTTTTTTGTATAAGAAATGAATGAATAAGTAGTTTGTCTGGGATATCCAAATTACATTAGGCCAGGCTTGTTTTCTTCTCAGTTGCTACATGCTACAGTAACAATAAGAAGGTATGCAGTGGCCCAACATTGTTTTTTTTTTTGGCTTGGGAAAAAATTACTGGGACTGTCACCTCTAAATCTCTTGCACACATCTTTGAGACCTTTCTAGTCACAACCCACAGTTCTACAGATATGGTATGACAATTTCGACAGCACTTCCCATATGTAGCTCCACGCCAATCTAATACTTCAAATCAGAGGTAGTGGGAAGCAGAGCTTATACTGCCTGTGAGGGGGGGGGGGGGGTCATTAAAAAAAAACTTCAATTGTTCAAATGCACTTTATACTTTGATAAAGTTTTTTTCTTCTTATCAAGCTCCACCTAACTATTGATATACTTATCTGTGTCCACAAAGAAATAACCTGCAACCCGATGTAATCTAATACCAGCCCTGTCCAAATATTTTTGTGAAAATTAGAGGACCACTGTAGTTTTGAATGTCACATAGCAAAACAACAATATTAGTAGCTAGAAAATTTGAAGCCAGGCAATGCGGTTTGCAAACATACCCCTCCCCCGTCCCGCAAAGTGTGACGACATATATATGTGATCTGGGAGCTTCTAACTTGGACGGCTTGTTGGCCTGGAAGGGACTGTTAGCTTAATATGGGTTCCCCTTCCATGTAATCCTATAGCAAAGTACCACAACAATCTTCTATTCTTTTTATCAGAACAAAAAGACAATATCCACCCCAAATGAAGCAAAAAAAAAAAAAAAGGGTCAAAATGAAAGGCTATGCATCTCTTTTTTCTTTTTATTTGGAAGCTTCAGGAAGTATAAATACACATAAAGATGAAATGACTGGAATAGAGAGGTGGGCAGCCGATTTGGATCCATAACAAATGGCATACAGAGGCTTCCTGTACAGCACCCATCCTGTTCTTTGGAATAAGAAGACATTTCTCCATATCACTATTTCGTGTAGTACCCCTCATCTACTCCACTGCAAAATATGCAATTTTTGCTTGGTATCAAACTAATGTTTAAACATATTATACTGCTCTTCTTAGGAGTCGGGGCAGCATATGAGGCTCTTCTTGTAAAACAGCTTACTTATCATGGTTCTAGAATGTGCTGGCCTGCCAAAGAACTATATTATTATACCAGTGTGTCTATTCACAAAGTACTATATTACATACCTTCTAGGGTGTGTTGAAGTTCCAAAACTTGGTTTATGAGTCGTGTCTTTTCTTCTAGTTCAACTTGATTTTCCAGGTCAAGAGCTGTAACAAAAGCACTGCAATATTATCCATAGCTCCTTTCATCAGGGTTAAAATATCCATTAAATTGTTGTTACTCATGTTTCCACATTAATATCCTTCTATATCAGAAACCCTTATGGAGAGGACCAACAGTCTTATCTGCAGCAATACATGCAATATTTATTATTTCTATATTTACTTGAATGATACACTTCCATTGTGCTCATGGAATATTAATGATGGCAAAATGCATAAATGGCCTGCAACCATCAAAATAAAAGTTTTTACAAGATGCTTGAAAAAAAAATGTTTTTAATGCAAAAAAGATTCAAAATATATGTGCCAGAAAAGAAGAAATGATAAGCAGGCATCATAAGAAAATGTGGAAAACAAGAATATTACATGCAAACATTTATTGACAGTGTGCCCTGTTCTTGTAAACAGCATCTCATTCTCATGTTTTGTATATTAATAATAAAAAGCTATTTATAACTAATAGTATTAAGCTTATTGAACTTTAAATAATCATTAAATTGCATACCATCCATTTCAGAATTCATCAGGACAGAAGATGAGCCTTGCGGAACAAAACGCAACTGTGTGGTACTGAAATCTGGGGGGAAATAAGAGATTTTAGATAATAAATAGAAACACAAATATTATGGTCAAGAAATTGTATGCACAGCAGAAGCCTCAAAATGTTATTGCGAACAGAACTTGGCCAGTATAATCAGGACTCACTAATTCACAGTAATCAGCAGGGGGTCTGAGTCACATTATTATGACATCAGCAGCACGTAACCAACGATATACGGCACGTATCGTGAGCTGGCTTGGTGGGTATAGAAGGTGACATGTAGGCATTCTGGAAAAATATCCATCACTGTCAACCACCAAAGGGTTCAATCATTGGCTTTCAGTACAGGGGTGGCAGTATTTCTGAAACGGTGCAGTTTGTGAACGGTTTGTGTGCTGCTGTTGTAAAAGTGTACCGTGACTGGACAAATAGCACTATTGAGAATAAACGGCATTGAAACTGCCATCACCATGACCATTGATGTCAATGGCGAAAGTCGGCTGCAAAGATGTGTGAGGGCCATCCGACACACTACAGTTGAGCGACTCAGCCTCCAAATGCCTTCTCTGATGTGTCAGTCATTTTCTGCACCATCGACTGGATGGACATTGGCATGTCAGTGCGAAACCTCTGAGAACAAACATTTTGCAACCATTGTTGGAAAACACAAACTGGTGGCGGCAACGTTATGGTCTGTGAAACGTTTTCTTGGCATTGTCTGGGTCCACTCCTACCTCTGGAAGGCACTCTCAACCAATTGGGTTATCTATCCATCCTTGCAGATCAAGTACACCCATACATGTGGACTGTCTTCCCTGGAGCGGTTGGGATCTTCCAGCAGGACAATGCAACATGTCATATGGCCAGTATTGTTCGGGAGTGGTTGGAGGAGCATGAAGAAGACTTCCAAGTACTTCCCCGTCCTACAAACTCCCCGGGCTAGAACCCCATCGATCTCCATGTTCCCTGTATAGATTCTCCACCACGTACTCTTCAACAGCTGTTGGACGCACTGCCGTCTGCATGGCTCTAGATACCCTTGCCAACCTTCCAGCATCTGTGATGCATTAGGTGGTTATTCATGATATTAGCTGGTGGTCATAATAATGCGACGCAACTTCGTAATACACAAATGCAAGGGGGGGGGGTTAATATACTGTAAATGAAATCCTATAATGAATGTAATTTTTTTTTATTATCATCATCATCCTCCCTTACATATTCTATAATGTTGTAACACAGTATTTATGTTCCTAAATAATTAATTTTAATACCAAGCAATATCAAAACACAGTATTTACTCATTTTAAACATAATGCAATTAGGAGATTGTGTGTCATTTTAATACAGAATATGCATGATAGTTAAAAAAGCACATTGCTTTCAAATACAAAAAAATCTTAACAAAAATATAGGTTAATAACACACTTTATTCTGCTAATGAAAAGGTCCTCACACTGTCTGCAGGCTTCTTTCAGAAAGTCTGTTCAACAACTGGTAATATAAAATGTTTACTATAAAAATATGTAATGAAAATGTACAAGCAAGTAGTGTATGAGAACATATTTTCTATTGTTCAATGAGTACACATGCCAATGTATACTCCAGTACAGCAAAATGCATTACAATTATTAAAAAGGAGGGGGAAAAAAACAAACAAAAAAAAAAAAATAAACAGTAAATTGGCCCTCCTCAAATTTGAAGTAGTCTGTGACAATGATAGCCATTGATTTATTGAATTGCAAATCTCCCACACATATACCCAGGAAACATGAAATGTTTGTCAATGTTTGTAACACTGTGCACAGCACCTCAAAACAAAAATATACTGCAAATAAACAATTATTTTTATTGTTTATTTGTAATGCGGCAATCTATTCCATAGCGCTATACATGGGTTACGATCAAGGCAAAACGGTAGCAATATTAACACATTGCAAAGGATGGAGGGCCCGGGATTTGAGCTTAGAATCCATTATCCATAGTGCATTCCACAAAGCTCCTTGCAAGATTGAAAACTTGCAGACTTACAATAGCAGAATATTTCCATTTTATCTTAAAAGACAGAGTTGATACACACACAGACTTATAAAATACTGATTAAAACAGTCTAATAAAAAGTAATGAAAACAAGAATACCACATATTAATACTGTTGCTATTTAGCTATTCAGTTGTGTCCATCTCTCAGTGACACTATGAACTGCAGCACACCAGGCACATCTATCAGCTTCTGTCCTCCATCAATATATGTATAGTTATATAGACAGACCATTTGAGCAACACAATGGCTTTGCTTGCCAAGTCAGCAGTTTGCAGAGAAGAAATATTGATGATTCAATGTATACCTTGAATTGTATGCCAAATACTATACATAATTATTTGATTTTCAGTATAATGCCAGTATTTTAACTGAATCTTAACTTACACTCAGGTGCACTTACATACATTACACAAAAACATCCAGGTATTATGCATCTGTGTGTCAGTGTCATAATACAGGTATGCAAGTGTAACATAGGTAAGAAAAAATTGCTTCATTTTAAATATAGGAATATACTAACAAAGTGTATGTGAAACTACTAAAATGCTAATGCAAATCACTCATATTTTCTGTATGTATCAAACACTCCTGAATGAAAAAGGGTTGACAGCAATACATTTGATGAAATTGACATCTAATAAAACCAAAATACACATTTTAACAGCCCTGTCAATTGTTTAAATAATATAATAGCTGGATATTGGAAGGTAGCAAAAAATATTGTTATAGACACAATCAGTATATGTAAACACAACATGTGTGTGTTTGAGTTGCTCAGTCGTGTCAGACTCTCAGTGACCTCATGGACCGCAACACAGCATGCTGATCCATTTAGTATTCATGGCAGAGATACTGGAGTGGGTTGCCAGTTCCTTCCCCAGTGGGCAATAGCATACAGCTCCTGGTATTCCTATGTGGTCTCCCATCCAAGTACTGACCAGGGCCAACTCTGCCTGGCTTCAGAGTGGTGTGACCTTGTGGTTCCCTGACTGGAATAGAATCCAGGTTGCAGAAATGAAAGCCCCGAATCCTAACCACTGGACCACCAGAGAACCCCAAAACACAACATACATAAATAAATAAATAGTATAATAGTACATGTACGGTCAGGGTGGTATAAAAACAGATGAATTATTTTGCAATGGGTCAGGATTGTATTTTGCTTTGTGCTTAAGCCCTGTATAGCGCTACAGAATATGTTGTCACGTTACAAATAAAGGATAATAATAATCCACATGGGTTAATACAAGTTCCCTATCATGCAATCTGGATTCTTAAACCACTTCTCAGACACATTTCCATAAATATTTCTAAGTAAACTCACTTATTCGTTTTAGGTCTGGGCTGGCAAATGTACCTGGAACACTGGAGCCAGCCAGGTTAGTTAGGAGCCAGGGAAACATTGGATCTATCCTGTTATGTGCACGCATGGCACGGGAAGCCTCCTGGTGCCGGACACGCTCACGTCCCACTGTACTCCCTAAGCCCCTAACCTCCTACACCCCTTGCTGGTCCTGACCCTAACACTCTACACCACTTACCAACCTTAACTCTAAACCTAACCCCCTACACCCCTTGCTGGCCCTAACCCTAAGCCCCTACACCCCTTGCCGGCCCTAACCTCCTAACCCACTTAGCCTAACCCTAAACCCCTAAAAGTAAAGTTCCTAACCCTAAGCCCCTAACCCCCTACACCACTTATTGGCCCTAACCCGAAAAACCCTAACCACTTAGAGACAGCTAGATCAGGACGTTGGCAGCACACTTCCTGTGCGTGCACATAACAGGATAGGTCCGAAACATACCATGGATTATATATACACAAATATATGTATAATAACTAAATAGAGGAGCCAGCAGTACAATGTTATCAAAACTGCAGCTCCTGTCTGAGGATCTGTCATATCCTGGTTATAGGGGAATAGTGTTTACTATCCTAATTATAGCTTATAGGATCTGTACCAACATGGTGTGTGTAAAAATTATATATATATATACACACCATTATGATTAAAGCAGCACATACACTAGAGGTTATTTATGCTTCATTAAAATATTACTCAATAAAGCTGCAGAAGTCACCAAGCCGTATATATCACGATATGAATGATTGCTGAGCTATGCACAATGTACCAGTTATTTACCTGTCACACACAATACAGAAGATAACATTACCATACATATATACATGTCTGTGATTGCTAGAGCAGGACTCACCTGTGCAGATACCCCAGAAGAACACTATCCGTGTATATATAACCTGTATATGCACTGCTCTGATCCCTAGGACCCTCCTATGCGACACCAACAAGGACTGGGCGTACGTATGATCAGAGCTCGGCGTGCTGACGTCACACAAGCAAGCTGAACCGACGTACACAGATTCCACGCCTAAAGGAAGTTCACAAGCCAGGGGAAGGGAGGGTTCTCACGAGCCCTGTCTAATCAAACGTTGAGGGGCGGGGCAAGATTCTAGCGTCATTGTGACGTAACAACGTAACTCGAAAGTGTATGTGCATTGTTGGGGCGTGGCAAAGAGGTAATAGAGGAACATAGGGTGGATGTGGGCCGGGCTCTAATACGTGGTACGGTGTCACGGTGCTTCAGTGCATATAAACTGATGTCAAAAAGCACAACCTGGTAACAAAATACTATCATATAATGTGACACGTGGAAATTGTGAGGCACAGCTAAAACTGACACTGCAGCAGGCCATGTGTGGAGTTATTACCTCCTGCATACAACCAATAACTAAATCCTGTCTTTTTCCCCTAAAAACATCTCCAAAATACATCACTATCTTACACAAGACACAACCATTTTGAATCCATTCTCTCATCATATCTCTCCTGGATTACTGCAACTCGCTCCTTGCTGGCCTCCCCATCACCCGTCTGTCCCCACTCTAGTTTATATTGAACATCTCCGCTAGACTCATCCATATACTCATCGCTCGATGTCTGCTGCACCTCTCTGTCCGTCTCTCCACTGGCTTCCCATAGCCTCCAGAATACAATTTAAAATTATAACCCTAACGTATAAAGCCCTCAACGGTAATGAGCCCTCCTTATATCTCTGCTCTCATCTCCAAATATTCCCCAACCCGCCCTCTTCTCTTTGCTATCAAAATTTTCTTTCCACTTCTCTTAACACTTCCTCTTCAGGCTTCAGGACTTTTCTTGTGCTGCCCCTATTCTCTGGAACTCATTGCCTTGCTCCACTAGACTATCCTCCTGCCGCAAACCCTTCAAACACTCAATAAAAACTCACCTGCTTAAAGTGTATCGCCCTCAGTCTTAATATGTGCAATGTATCTATCTTTCCTGTACCTCACCCGTACCCTTTAGATAGTACGTTTGTGAGTTTTCAATCTTGTCTGTGCTTTAGGGAAACATTTAATTTAAAGCTGAAAAACAGGGCCCTCCATTCTTTGCCATGTATAAAAATGTTTTGACTTGTACTTAACCCCTGAATAGCTCTACAGAATATGCTTGCACTTTACAAATAAAGGACAATAATAATAATAATAATAATATTAACTACTATGCATCATGTAACCTACATATGTTCAAGCAAGTTGACTTATTAAAAATGTTTAAAATGCATGGGAAGGTAGAATGAACTTCCCCATCATCGATATGAATCCTTTATTAGTACCCTTATTAGTACCCGCAACTAGTAGGATGCCCAGTCAAACCTGAGTGGCTAAGATACATTGAAAAGTACAAACACCCTTCATAGCATATAAATATGTCATTAGCTACTCAATTCTCACCAGAGTTGTGTTGTTGTTATTTAGTCATTCAGTTGCTCTCCAGGCACATCTTTCAGCCACTGCCCCTCTGAGCTCCATCAAGCTTGTGTTCACTGCTTCAATGACCTTATCTATCCATCTCTATTTCTGCCGCCCCCTTCTTCACATGCCTTCAATCTTTCCCAGAGTTGTGGGTCCCATCCAAAACCTCCCATCTAACCTGCCTCTTATATTTTAAAAGTATTTTTTTTAAATGGTCATATACTTACTTTTTACTACAAACTGTTTTAATAATGTTTTTAAATATATTTGTAACTTGATGCCTATATGTTCCTACTATTGGTTTAAAAAATATACATTCAATGTATTTTTAATTTGTAAATAAAAAAAAAACGTAAAATACTATTAGCAGATTTTCTTCTCAAAATTCGATTTTTCCAAACAAATTTGTTTATGAACTTCTTTTTTGTCTATTATCATGAAGAATGAACACTACAAGTAGAAAATATCTTCCACTGACCGGGACAATGCTAACGCAACTTTAGTATCCAAAAATACACTTCAGAAAGGCAAACTTTGTTGGGGCCAATAAGGCTTTTCACAGAGTTTAAGCTTTCAGGAAATTTTCTCAGAATACATTTGAGAGAAAAATGTGTGCTATGTTTTTAATTGCAGGACTGTTGATGGTGATCTCTATTGTGATTTGAGTCATATTAAAAGCTATATGCTGTGTATCAAACATTGCAAGAATGTGGTGTATGTTTTGTGAACAAATGTCATGTTAAAGGGCCACTGTAATTCACTAAAAAGAGGAGCTATGTATGATTTTTATATTTATAATAGTACTTTTCAATAATACAGTCACCTAAACTATTTGCCTCTAACCAAATGGGATAAGGGGGTATTAGCTGAGAGACAGGTCTAAAGGGTTTTAAGGACAATCTGATTAGATAAGAGACCAAACATTGATCTATAAGCTTCCCCAGGGAAAAAGCTTGTTGTTAATAGAAACCACTTTAACACAGTAAGTTTCCAGCCAAGGGACAACATTTTGTTCATATAACTGTGTTCCTGAAACTTTAGCAGCTGCCTGCTAGACAAAGCTTCCTCCCAACTTTGACCTTATAGTGGGAGGAAACCAGCAGCAGCTGAGTCTAAAGTCTAAAAGTGTAATGTTGAAAAATCTGTTTTTAAATTATTAAATATACATTTTATTAATTATCAATGTCAGTTTTCTAGTAATTAGTTAGCATATGTAGACATGAACTTGAAAACACATGCAACTCCCTTCATAAGCCTTTACAGGTTTGAATTTCTACAGTGCCATATTAATTACCTGTGCAAACACTTTTAAAATATTCACTTTTATCAAAACAATAACAACAAATACACAAACATATTCTTACACTATACTTATATTCTATAATCATTTATATGCAGGTATTTGTCAATCAAATTATTGTATCTATGGTACAGCATAATAGTGGAGAGGGCAGATGCTAACATAAGTTTATTTTATATTTAAGTGCACTATTCCTTCCTTCTTTCCTTCATTCCTTTGTCACTGTCTCCTCTCTTGTCCTAGCTTTCTTATCCCTTCATGTTCTTCTCTCCTATCTTCATGTGCTGCGCTATCTAAACATTCTCCTTTCCTGGTAGTCTCAACCTTATCCTTGACTGCCACGTCCCTTCATTTTCTTGTCTGTCTCAACCTTCATTTTTCTTATCTATCTCTTCCTTCACTTTCTGTCTTCTCCATTGCACTGACTGTCTCTCTTGTCCTGACTTTCTCGCAGATTCCTATTGTTTGCTTTCTCTCGCCACCCTTATCTTGATTGACTCTTCCCTTCCTTTATTAATTCACCCATCCTTTTTCTTGACTGTCTTTCCAGTATCTCGTCCTAGATGTCTGTCCACTTCCATACCTTTAAGATCTGCTCTCTTGCTCCGCTTCATATTTCCATTATCTTGACTGCTTCTCCCCTCTGTTACACTGTCTGCCTCCCCCATGCCCTTACTTTCTCATGCCTAGCCAAGGCTGCTTCTCCTTCCTTACATTTGCCTTGACTGTCTCCTCTTCCTGACATTGTTCTCTCAACCACATTATCTCTCTCTTACCTTATCCTCACTGTCTGCTTCCTTGCCTTGGTTGTCTCACCTATACCTTTTTTTGATGGTTGCCTCTTCTCTTGTCCTGACTGTCTCTGCCCTATCATGCCTTATGTCGTTTTCTCTTGCCTGAGAACCTCATCCCACTCTTGCCCGGACCATCTCTACCCCTCTTTTGATCTCTTGTCTAAAAAAATAAAAATAAACTAGCTGTGCACTCAGTTAATTTGCATTGAAAGGAATAGACAGCTATTGTATTTTCCAGGCTCTAAGAAGGTTCCAACAAATCAATGGTTTCAATATATATTGATTATTGAAAGAGCTAAGCTAATATATAATTCTACAAAATTATTGTCTGTTCATGCATCTTTATACTGGTATAAAAAGGAATGAAATACCTATGGACTGGCTACTAGAATATGCCAAATTTAGTTATTAGCAGTAGTTATAATATTAAATTATTAGTTGGAATGTAGTCAACTAGTGCTCTCAGTCGCTAATGTTCAATAATTAAGTAGTGTGGCAGCTCATGAGCAATAATCCACTAATGTACTTGGCTATGTTTGTCACCTGTTGCCATCATAAAGCTTGAGAAGTTGTGTGAAAGCTATTTTTTCCCTAACTGTTCAGCATTTCAGGCACATTTACTGATTTTCTCCTCAATGACTAAAGTAATTAATATAGAGAAAATACAAGATCTATAGCCGTGCTGAGAGGCACATGCAGGATCAAATGAAGAAATATACATATGATACTGAACTGCTGGTACATTTTTTAAACCCATTTACACCATTTTAATCAAAGTAGTCATGATAGTATCCATTTAAGTAGCATGCACAGTGAAGCTTGATGTACTAAATATGGAAAATGAAATGTTCCCGATGAACTGGGTTCTAGAAGAGCTTCATTACTTTTAAATAACACTATATTAATCCTGATGCGTGATACAGTGCCTTGCAAAAGTATTCACCCCCCTTGGCATTTTTCGTGTTTTATTGCCTTACAACCTGAAATTAACATGGATTGTTTTAAGATATTCATCATTTAATTTACAGAACATGCCCACAACTTTGAAGATTTTTTTTTTATTGTGAAGCAAACAACAAATAGGACAAAATAACAGAAAAAGTCAATGTGCATAACTATTTAACCCCCTAAAGTCAATACTTTGTAGAGCCACCTTTTGCGGCAATCACAGCTCCAAGTCGCTTTGGATAAGTCTCTATGAACTTGCCACATCTTACCACAGGGATTTTTGCTCATTCCTCCTTGCAAAACTGCTCCATCTCCTTCAAGTTGGATGGTTTGTGCTTGTGAACAGCAATCTTTAAGTCTGACCACAGATTTTCTATTGGATTGAGGTCTTGGCTTTTTACATGTTTCCCCTTAAACCAAGTGTTGCTTTAGCAGTGTGTTTGGGGTCATTGTCCTGCTGGAAGTTGAACCTCCGTCCTAGTCTCAAATCACGCACAGAGTGGTACAGGTTTTTCTCAAGAATATCCCTGTATTTAGCACCATCCATCTTTCCATCAACTCTGACCAGTTTCCCAGTCCCGGCTGCTGAAAAACATCCACACAGCATGATGCTGCCACCACCATGTTTCACTGTGGGGATGAGGAAAACCATGCTTTTGGATAGATGCTTACTAACTAAAAATGTATGTAAAAAAATATGTTATGTGCTTATTAAGAGTCCTATTCGATTGGCCAAATTGCAATTGAATGAGGGCCATAGTGTTTTCTTTGATGGCCGAAAAGTTACATTTTAGTCTCATCAGACCAGAGTACCTTCCTCCATAAATTTTGGGAGCCTCCCACATGCCTTTTTGCAAATTCAAAACGTACCATTTTGTTTTTTGCTGAAAGTAATGGCTTTCTTCTGGCCACTCTGCCATAAAGCCCAACTCTATGAAGCGTACAGGTTATTGTCGTCCTATGTACAGATACTCCTGTCTTGATTTTATTATGTTTGGATTGTTTTTAAATATAAAACAGATTGAAGTGAAATCAGAACAGCTTAAGTTAAAGTAAGCTGGCGTTCACCAGATGTGAACAATGAACTTTAGCTACATGTGTTGTTTCAAGTTTCAATGAGCACATGACTTAGGCCACATGAGTGCCAAAGGCGCTCAACTGCAAAGCCTTGCAAAGCAAGCCGTGTGTGGGGCACGACTTAGGCTGGATGAGCGCCAAAGGCGCTCATCTGCAAAGCCTCACAAAGCTAGGCGAGCCGTGTACGCCGCAGGACTTAAGCTGCATTGTGAGGGGCGCAACTGCGAGTCAAGCGCGTATGTATGTGACTCCAGTCTCTGCTGTGGAACTCTGCAGCTCCTCCAGGGTTACCTTAGGTCTCTGTGCTGCCTCTCTGATTAATGCCCTCCTTGCCCGGTCTGTGAGTTTTGGTGGGCGGCTCTTGGCAGGTTTGCTGTTGTGCCATGTTCTTTTCATTTGTTTATGATAGATTTGATGGTGCTCCTGGGGATCATCAAATATTTAGATTTTTTTTATAGCCTAACCCTGACTTGTACTTCTCAACAACATTGTCCCTTACTTGTTTGGAGAGTTCCTTGGTCTTCGTGGCAGTGTTTGGTTAGCGGTGCCTCTTGCTTAGGTGTTGCAGCCTCTGGGGCCTCAAAACAGGTGTGTATATGTAATGACAGATCATGTGACACTTAGATTGCACACAGGTGGACATCATTTCACTAATTATGTGACTTCTGAAGGTAATTGGTTGCACCAGAGCTTTTTATGGGCGTCATAACAAAGGGGGTAAATACAAATGCACATGCCAGTTTTCTGTTTTCTATTTCTAAAAAATAGTTTTATGTATATATTTTTCCAACATAGACTATTGTGTTCTGATCCATCACATAAAATTCAGATTAACAAAACATTGAACATAAGGCTGTAATGTAACCCAATAGGTAAAAAGTCAAGGGGGTGAATACTTTTGCAAGGCACTATATGTCTGTGTCCTTGGTTCTCTACACTGCAGATAAAGTATTCTATCATGACAGCCGTTCAGGCAATCCTAAATAATTAGTATGGAAAGATAACATGGAGAGGCTGTGGGGGAAGACCTATGAATAAACTCACAGCATATAAAATAGCCTATATTTTTTTTTTTTTACTTTTGTGTGACTTTAAACACATGGGGCCTCATTCAATTGCAAGGCCACAACTTGCGATATACAGGCAGTATGTCTTCAGGCTTGCTGCAAAAAGCCAAAACTTTAAACCAAGCAATCATATGTAGCATTTCAGAGCGTGAACATGATCAATCAAGCAAGTACGTAACTCCTGATTTAGAAACAGCCAATAGAAAATGAGACCATCATTACGCCAGTATAAGGTGACGGTTACATGTCAATCAATTAGGTTTGGGGGTCCGGTATGCGATCAGACTCGCAAACCTGCAAAATGAATGCCGATACTGTTCTAGTCCATATCAGTGGCCTGATTTGTATTAACTCCTTGGTTCCCGAGATTGATATAACCCCAAAATTAAATACATTATTTTTTATTGCCAATTTGCGGGCTTGAGACTGTTGAGCAATTAAATATAATGTCTTTCATCGCTTTCCCCGTTATTTATAGTGCAGTGTTGATTTTTTTTATTTGCATTTACAGTGCTATGGACATGTCTTTAACCCCTTTGCGGGTCCTTTCTGGTATCCGTAGGATTTTCTTCTACATTTGCCGTTTACGGGTGTGAAAACATTTGCTGGTTTGCATAATTGTAGCAATTGAATAGCGATTTGCAATTGTTACTCCTGCGGACGTGAAAGAACAAAGGCTTAGATGGGGTGTAAGTTACGGTTATAACAACCGCAGGGGTTTTCAGCCTTTAACCTGTAGATCTTTTGCGGCTCGTAAAAAGACGCCAATTGAATAGCAAATTAGCTTATGGGCTCCATTATAGGCTTCCCGTAAGCTACAATTTTTCAATTGAATGAGGCTCATGATATTGCACAATATTTTGTATAGCTGCACATATATCTCATTTTACTCTCTCTCTCCCTCTCTCTCTATATATATGTATATATACACATATATATATATATATATATATATATATATATATATATATATATATATTAGAAGTGAGGTAGCCATGAGTGCCCAGTAGTCTAGATGAATAATCAGAGTATTGCAGGATATAGTTATACCTTTTTTATTGGACAAACATTTTAATTGTAGCAGCAAGCTTTTTAGAGTAATACCTCTCTTGCTTCTGACTTGATAAACTGAGGTAGGTGCAACTCTTGAAAACCGTATACTTCAATGCTCTCATTATCCATATATATATATATATATATATATATATATATATATATATATATATAGTACATTTGTAAGCCCATTTCAATGTCTAAAGACAAAATATATATATATATATATATGTGTATATATATATATATATATATATATATATATAAAAACACACACACACATATATATATATGATTTTTTTAACATACTTTTTGCAGCCTGCTTAGATCACATTGCATTGCAGTTGTTTTGTTGCATTAAATGATAGTGGATCTATGTGAATGTACTGTGAATACTGTATTTATCGGCGTATAACACGCACTTTTTCTCCCTGAAAATAGGGGGCAAATTATGTGTGCGTGTTATACGCCGATATTCCCTCCCCCCTCCTCATTCTAAACCCCCCTCCTCATTCTAAACCCCCCTCCTCATTCTAAACCCTCCTCCTCAACCTAAACCCCCCTCCTCAACCTAAACCCCCCTAAATACCTCCCCCTCTCCCTTTCCCCTCACTTTTCTGCTTCTGCTCCGGCCTCCGCTCCTTCTTGACCCGGTGCATGTGATGTCACATGGGCGCCATGTCATTAGCATATACCGGGTGCCGGCACCCGGTATATGCTAATGGCGTGACGTCACATGCGCAACACGCCATCAGCATAAACCGCGGGCCAAAACCCGGTATATGCTAATGACGTGGTGCGCATGTGACATCACATGCGCCGGGTCAAGAAGGAGCGGAGGCCGGAGCAGAAAAGTGAGGGGAAAGGGAGAGGGGGAGGTATTTAGGGGGGTTTAGGTTGAGGAGGGGGGTTTAGGTTGAGGAGGGGGGTTGAGGATGAGGAGGGAGGTTGAGGAGGGGGGTTAAGGAGGGGGTTGAGGAACCTTTATAAAAACCTATGATATCCAAGTTTCTTTGTTTTTACTGTCATTTTACGTTATTTACCTTATAAGTGTTAATTTTATTAATAAAAAAAAAGTTCTGAGCTACCCTTATTTTCTTCAAAGTTCTTTATTTGAAATTTAATTTTTTTTCCTGAAATTTTCTTCTTAAAATTAGGAGCGTGTTCTACGCCGGTGCGTGTTATATGCCGATAAATATGGTATTTTTTTTTTTTATTGACGTATTATTCTTGTATTCATCTTCTCAAAAAAATGTTTTGCTTCTCTCTTGATATATCTGAAATGCTTAGATAACAAACTACTACAGTTACAAAACAAGTTTTAACTAGCCTGAAATCTGTATGAGAAAAATTGTTAGTATTACAATGCAAAGTGAAATGTACTTTAATAATAGGCAGATGTAAAGGAACATAAGAAACTTTTGGGCAGAAGTCTACAATGTATGGCTCTAGGGCCAAATGTAGCTCTTTAACAGTCACAACCTGACTCGTCTGGCATTCCCACATCTGATGCTAAAAGACGTGGCGAACCACACAAAAGTGTCTAGTCAATCAGTATGCTACCCACAAACGATCTGCGGGTTACAGGCGGAAAAACCCTCTGGGCTGTCGATTTTTTTTTTTTATGTTTAATTTCCGTGTTATATTGATCCCGGCAATCAATGTGTTAATACATATAATGGAACTCACATGGACTAGAATATCATGTTTACAGATTTATTAATATTGCACTATTTCTGTAATGCGGGTCCGATCGTAACTCGTAATTCAAACCCGTAAGGGATTGAAATGTAACCTCCATTTTTCAGTGACTTTATGATGACGATCTCTTTTACCATTGGCTCCGTCTAAACCCGTAACTATGGGTTTGACTTATTGACCATGTTCATGGCTGCACATACAATGTGCGCAAGAATGGTTTACGGGTTTGGATGTCGGCCTCGTCTGTTGCGGGCTTGGCTAATTTAATTGCTCTGTAACTCTGCCGAATTTCAAGCCTGCTTTGCCCTAGGTTTGGGAAACTAGTGATGTTAAGGAGCCTTGCATGTTAGGGTCAACTTTAGAATTGGTTTCTTGGAAAGAATGGTGAGCCATTGAAGACAATGGCAGAGAGATGAAGCAAAAGATGGACAGGAAATGAAGTTGATGGTTTGACAGTCCAGTCAGATTGCATGGAAAATCCACAGTAGCTAAATTTTCAAAATGTTGCATTTTACGTGGAGCAAGGTAATTCAATAAATTATGTTGGAAAGGCAAGTGGTACCCTGTAGTAGTTAAAAAGATTAAATGTATGAGATTCAAAAAATCAATAGGTTTCCCAACAGAGAACATGAATGGAACATAGCAATGTCATCCCTGTGGTAGTGGCTTGGAGAAGTTGCCACAGAAGGAGATATTAAAGGTAAATGTTTTTGGCAGTAACTAGCTCATCTTATTGAGTGACAATTCTGTAAAGTGAGACCATTTTGTGCTATGTAGTAATTAATTGCTCCACAATGCAGGAAATCTTCTCTTTCAAGCTTCATAATAAAGAAAAGTAGGTTTTGAAAAACACACAAGATGTTTAGGTTAAGGCTTTAGGGGATCTCGGTATGTCTTATTAAATCATATAAACCTTTAGTTGGTACTGCCTCCAGTGTAGGAACTATCAGCTTTATTAAATAGCAATTCGGCCAATTGAATAGGGCTCTATTTAAGCACCGAGCATATTTTACTTACAGAAGATTTTAGTTAGTGAACTTCTATCCAAAAGCTTGGTCTTCACTAACTAAAAACTTCTGTATAAAAAATATGCTGTGTGCTTATATAGAGCCCTATTCAATTGGCCGAATTTCAATTTAATAAGGCTGCTTGTGTCTCGCCACTTCAGCTCCAATGTACACCTGTCACTCACTTTCATATAGTCTAGAATTAATATGTATACATGATTCTGTTAGCGCTAACTAGAAAATATGACATATATGCATCTGTATGTATTTTTTGAGTACTACCTAAATGCATCTGTATGTATTTTTTGAGTACTACCTATCAAAAACATTACCAAATATGTTTTTACAATTTTAAAATAAATAACAATAATAATAAAAAATAAAATAAAATATGCCATTCAAAATGTAGCATTACATAAATATTTTAATAGCAGATAAAACTTTAATATTCTATTAAATTATTATTAATCTTTCTATTCATTTATCTAGTAAAGTTAAATACAGTATATAGTAACCAAGACCATTACAAAGTTTTTCATTTGGTTCTCAAAATACCAGTTACTCTTGTGTTTCTTTTGTTTGGAAGGCTAAATATATAAGGGTAATTTGCCCAAGTATTACATTACAGAAAGGATAGTAGTAAATAGAAGCGCCTTTCAGTAAAAGTTGTAGGGACAAATAAAGTAACAGAAATTTTTTTTCTCCAGTATTGAGACTTGTAATCTTTAAATCTGTATTTCATATGAATAAAAGATGAAACAATCAGTTGTGGTTTGGGAGGTCACGGAGAGTCAGATACGACTGAATGGTGCAAACAAACACACCATATTTGCGAAAAATTATTTTGTTAGTAAGGACTCCAAGGTCTCACTAAAATGCTTCTCCTGTGCAATCAACAAATATACCCAACAGCAGATGTACCAGCATGCGTTAGAAAATGAGTTAAGATCTTAAGAATCCACAGTAAGTGATTTGCAACAAGCCAGACACTAGGTGGTAGCATCATACAACAATGAGGAGCTGAGATCTGTATCTGACAGGCCCTAAAACCCACAAATCTAATGTACCATGTCCAGGGCTATTTTTTTATCTGAAGGCAAAGGCTTGTGATGCTCTAATTGAGTGCTGTAAACTAGTATTATCTGTGCCATTAAAGGTGTATATAATGATATAAATATAAACATACATATACTGATTTATATTTTTAATGACATTAAGGAAAGTTTGGTGAACACTATGCTCTGCAGCTTTGAATGAGGTAGAGGAAAATGCTATTCACTAAGGGCCTCATTCAATTGCGATTCGGCCAGTTGAATAGGGCTCTATATAAGCACAGAGCATATTTTCTTTACAGAAGTTTTTAGTTTGTGAAGACCTTGCTTTTGGATAGAAGTTCACTAACTAAAAACGTCTGAAAAAAATATGCTATGTGCTTATATAGAGCCCTATTGAATTGGCCATATCACAATTGAATGAGGCCCTAAGTCCATAGGGCTGTTACATTGGGTGGGGATATTACATCTAATAATGAATATGCAGACTTTTCTTAAAAAAACACAATGAAAACAGTTATTGTACCCCAGTTGGACATCATGTTACCCCAAATAATCACTCCACCCAGTATCTTAAAAGTCAAAGTACACACACACACACACATATATATATATATATATATATATATATATATATATATATATATATATATATATTATAATATATTATAGTAAATATATTAAATAAATAGTACATTTGTGTTTACATTTGAATGTCTAAAATAAGTTGAAAATCATTTTTCCTGCTCAGAATTTCAAGAAATAAATTATTGCACTGCATTCTGGGAACCTGGGCAGGGACAAAGGTTTCACTCTTTAATCCAATATTATTTTTGAACATGGCTCCGTTTAAGCATATGCCTGTTGTATTACACAGCTTTAAAGCATAGCACAGGAGGGATTATGCAGGAGTTAGGAGACCTACCACAGATGTTTTATCCCAAATGTATCTCATCAACGTGGGGCTGGTTCCTAACTACTGCTATAGATTTGTGGGAAGGCTATTAACCACATCATCATTTATGACCAGAGACATAATGATAGATATGCCTGGCGTGCTGTGGCCCATAGGATCACAGAGAGTTGGATTCGACTGAACGACTAAACACAATGTACACATTTCAGGATATATATATGCAGTTTTGTGACACCATTTTCTGGGACTAAATAATACAGTCCAACATGAAAATACATATTCCTATCTGTAAAATCCTTACCTTGCGACACCTCAGATGAAAATCTAGTAATGCTGACTTATCACGCTATTTGTCATCTCCTTGTACCATAATGGTAACATGAGCTTACCAAAAGTCCTGCTTAATAATTGATTACTTTACACAAGCAAATAGATTAAATTTAATATAGAAGCCCATGGGAAGCAGCACTTTAAGGGTTAACACAAAGGTGACTGTTCATGGTAGGAATCAATGGCCTTCCTATCCCACTTTTTTTGCACATCTCTGATTTATTTCCCTTTATACATGTTTTTTTTAAGGGATACCTGATGGCTGAGGTAGATTGTTATCTACCATTGACCTGCTAGATGGCACTACTCCCCTTTATCTGTACAGCAAGATATTTATATAAGTATTTACCACCTTTGTTCTTTTTGTAAAGAATGTGTGCATAAGGATACTGCATATTGTTTTTATTTACATGTTTCAGGTGGGGAAGAAATCCTGCCAGGAGATCTTTGCACACAGGCGAGAAGAAATGTTCCAGACTGCTGCACATGTCAGCCGAGGCGGGAGGGATAGAGGAGTGATGAGTGCTGAGACAACTCTCTCTCTAGGATATTCTGTGTTTTCTGCACACTTTGCAGATACATTGCAGTTTTGCTTTTCTGATGATACCCTGTCTCTTAAGACATAAAGATGTCTGGTATTCAATAGTGTCAAAAGTGGGAGCAGCAAGAAGTTTTGCAGGCTCGTGCCTGCTGCTTTACTCTATAATGGAGTTTACATGTCAAATGTAATGATTAAACTATTGTGCAGAACATATTTTTTAGCCCACGTTCAAATACAATAATTGTGGTATAGTTGCATATATATAATAATATTTACCATATTGTTTAGTATGTATTAAATAATTTCATACACATATCTTTTAATAGACATATCTAAACAAGCTACTAGCCTATCAAAAATTATGTGAATCAAATTTTAAGGCTGGGAATGCTGTATCATCGCCAGCTCCTTTGGCGCTCATTGCAAGCCTCTCCCTCCGTCTACTGTACGGGCGTTGCGATGGCCCACAACTTTCGTGCTTTGCAATGATCACCTTCGGCGCTCATCGTGTGGATTGCAATGAGCGACTTGTACGTGCCTCTTGATGAGCGCCTTTGGTGCTCATCGCAAGCCCCATTAACCTGCAAGTTTTGTGCTTGGGAATGCCATGTGTTTCTTTCCACCATCTCCCCCTGTCCCTTCCTTGTGTCTCTTTCTCCTCTGTGTGTCTGCTCAATGTTTGCTTGGCGCACACCGACTGCCATTGGTTTTATTTTCAAAGTCCCACGCACCTGGAGTTGTTTGTGTGTTACTGTCTTTGCAGTCAGGTATTTTCTAAGTCATGCGTGCCTGGCTTTGTTTGGCCTCGTTTTTAACCAGTATGGCTCAAAATCGCTTGCAACCTCACTCCCAGGCTTCCTGGCTCTCTCCCTGTGCTGTGTGTGAGTGTGTTATAATTTTTTTTTTATTATTTTGCAGTTTTTTGGTGTTTTTCAACTTACTCGCTTGAACCAATTTCGTCCATTAAATTAGTACACTGCGTGCCTCGTGATCAGCGGCAAAGTGCTACGTTTTTCGGCGGGTATCGCGGCCATCGACATGAGTGCCTTCTGTGCTCCTGTCTATGCTGTTTCAAAGTCCTGCAGCGCTCATTGCAGCCTAACTTGGCGCCCTTTGGCGCTCATTGCAGCCTAAGTCCCACGGACCTCACTTCGCGAGGGCTAAAAGTGCGTGACCAACATCGCAAACGTCCCCAACATTCGTAAGATCCACAACTATATATGTGATTGTAAATGGTTTTCTAATAGCACCAGTATTTCTACTTAAAAGGTTGTGTGTATTATATGCCAGACAAAAACTATGGGCCTCATTCAATTGCGATTTGGCCAATTGAATAGGGCTCTAAATAAGCACATAGCATATTTTTTTTAAAGAAGTTTTTAGTAAGTGAAATCCTTGCTTTTGGATAGATGCTGACTAACTAAAAACTTCATTAAAAAAAATATGTTATGTGCTTATTTAGAGCCCTATTCAACTGGCCAAATTGCAATTGAATGAGGGCCTATGTATGGCAAGTTTTAAGAGAGTTTTGGACTGACATCCCTGTGTCCACCACTAACAATAAATGACAGAGCATGCAGTTCTGCACTGTGCAAAATGTTGCAGGTCCCCAAACACACCTCTAAACACAGTAAATGCGTTTTATGTAAATTATATGTTTGGGTGGTAAATAAACCTCTTTGTGCTTTTGTCTTGGCTGCTTCGTGAAGGATGACCTAAAGCACACTGTGGAAGCTCTGAAGCCTAATATTGGCCGGAGGGATGAATTCGCCCTACTTCCTGTGATCACAAAAATATTTTGCTTGAATGATGAGCAAGGATGACCTCAGAACACAAAGTACTATTATAGAGTTCTCTAAAAGTATTTAGAAAACAAACAGTATGTATACATCTCCATAGGACCATACAACATGGCTCAACTAATGTAGCAGTCTCCAGAACATTCATATTTGTCTTTAACATCATGTATTCAATCATTAATTAACATGGTTCACAATAATGAAACAGTGATCATCTGACCTGCAAGACTCTGCTACTTTTTATGCTTATGGGAAACATTTTGTCAGGCTTCAGAGAACAGATCAGTCTGTATATAATAATTATTTACATACTGTTCTAAATGTTCAGTCCAGATGAAAAGATCAGCTCTGGATTGTTTTGTTCTTGTTAGTGTAATGGACAGTTTATTAAGTTTAGGTTAGAGAAAGAATAGGAGGTCATTGTTGGATTGTCATATAGAGAGAGAGAGAGTCCAAACACTGGTTGGGGTTGTAGTTTGTTGACAGAGATCCTACTTCAGGGTTAGTCAATCATTTTTTTTTTCAAAATTCTCAAAATTCCAAATGTTTTTCTATAAATCATTTCTAGATCCAGAATCTATATTATTTATATATTTGTACACATATTTTAATATAATGGTATGCAGAAGTTTCTATTAGTAACTATTACTTTATTTAAACATTTGGAAACTTTTTTTTCAGAACATCATAATATATGATATAGTAGTAATGATGAGAAGTGTACAAAAAGGAAGTTTAATAAAGGAATATAATGTAGCTATTACCTTATTACTAATTTATTTAAACATTTACAAGCTTTGCATAAGAACTTCATAAGTTTAAAAATTAAGATGAAGTCTGGAAGAAAGGAGGTAAAGGTCCTGATTTGGACACAGGGTCATCTGTGGGCTATCCCTACCCTACACTAACCCACAGCACCTAAGTAAGGAGACACTGTACCAAGACTCAAGAGCAGCCCTGTCTGTCTCACTAGAAAAGGGAATAGCATCCTTTTCTTATTGTCTTTACTGAATCTCATGGCAGTGGTGCTATACCTAACATTGACTTCAGAGGAAGAGGAATTATTCATATATGAAACCTACTCATTCTAAGGTACTTTGAAAGGGTGGACAGTCTACTATATGTGAAGACTGCAATAAAACAGAGCAAACACAATGGAAGAAGTGCAACTACATCTACCTTATCAACTGCAACAATGTGTATAGAGGAATTTGTCATTAAAACAAAACTTTTCTATTCACAGTCTTTGATAAATAACCATTAGTCTTGAGTTATCTTCAGCTACAGGAACTACTTACTTACAGACTCTATCCTCCTGTGTATAATTATGATATGAGAGAACATTTCTAATTATTCCTCAAAGTGACCAGTTCCAGCCAGGCATAGTTCTAGCTCTTTGCTCACTGAAACAATCTTTATATTACACAGAAGATCATTTATTTATGCTAAATGGATTTTCCCCGGAGCTTTCACATAAAAAAGAAGCTTATAATTTTGGTCAGGCCATTACTGACCCTGCAGTCACTGCTATAGAGGAACCCGTGTTAATCTATTTCTTTCTTGTTCCATTCCTTTATACACATCCTCTACGCTCTTTGTCACATCAGAGTAGGTCCCAGTGACAGAGCATTTTATATTATCTTCCACATACAGATTCAGCAAGTTTCACTGTGAAGTAATTATCCAACCTCCAATTTATCCATTTGCAATTAAGTATTTCCAGTTCTGGTAGGAATTGCTGAAATATAGTGTCCATTTATTTTAAAAGAAAAGATGAAACACACGTATCATAGACGGGTTTTATTAATCATTATTTCACTTTATTTAAAAAAATGATATTGCTGGCCTTTATCATGGAACATATTTAAGTTCTGCAGAGCTGTATGAGACTTAAAGACACTGTCAGTTCTGATACATAGACAATGCCACATTATTCCATTGGTCTATTGTCTCTGTTGGTATTTAGCTACAAAATAAAACACAATTGAAATACATTTTTGTCTCTACATGACTTATAATAGTCTTGGGACACGTTCATTTTTAGGAAACTTTAAAATTGACATGGCCACAGAACTGTTTCTAAGAAACAGAATATTGATATTGAGAACGTGCCATATATTATGTTTGGAATATACTTTGAGGGCATTTACTATGCACCATTTCCTGTATGGAAAAGTGCCATCACAGCCATTCTCATCTCATCTGAGTCACTTTAGTAAATTCCCCAATTATATTTGAAAAGTTGAAGCAAGAATGCACAAACTGAAGCAACAATACAGAAGATATTGTTAAAAGTGGTCAAAACTATTTACAAAGAATGTTCTCCTGCCTCAACAATTCAATTTCCTGCAAGTAGCAGGGGTGGTAGCAATTCTGTGATAAAACCATAGATTAAAGAAGCTTTTCATGGACTGTAAAGCAGATCACTGCTTACTTTGTTTCCTATGGGGAACAATTCCATTGCAACAAAGCTTAGTGTATCTAGAACATAATGCTGTCCTAAAATTAATAGCCCAGCTTATGCATGCAATGTGTAAAGGATGCAGCACTATCGCACCAACCATAATTTCTTATTTTCAGGAGGCTGAGCTTATGGGGAGGAGCACACTCTTTCTAAATAGCATAGTTTTGAACACATTTTCATGAAGATTATGGGCAACATTAAATTCCAGGCCCGTAACTTGATCGCAGACAGCTGATTGAAAGTGAGTTGCAGGCTCCCATTGGTCTCCGTTTATGATTTTAGTCATGCGAAAGTGACAAATCAAAGGCTTCTGAAGTCTGTAAATTCTTAGTGTGACGGACACAAGTATTTAAAGCCCGTAACTCGAAACCCAATCGTAGCCTGCAAAAAGATGCCAATTGAATAGCTAAATAGCTTGAGACCTCACTTACGGGCTCCCGGATCTCAAATTCTAGTGTGCACTCAGTCTAACTGCTGTTGCTGTTTCCTACTTTCTATTTGCTTACACTGGCAATAATTGTGACCAACAAGAAAGCTGTATTACGATCTGAAGGTATAAGCAGCATTGCACATTTAAATCTGAAGATATAAGCAGCCTTACAGGTAACACAGTTTTTCTTTTTATCAATGCTAATGCTAAAGTGGACTTATTAATACTTTTACAAGATCAGATCCAAAAACTGAAGCTAATCCAGGATACTACAGGTAAACTGAAATTTGAAGCTTCACATTCATCATGTGTAAATGAGCGATTCCAAAACATGGAACACAATACAGGATATAACAGGTAAGTATATGAAAAGTAAAGACCATACTTAATTAAGTGCAAATACTAATAAAATGAATGACATGCTTTATTAGCTGAAAATATCTATGAAACATTGATAATATCCTACATATCGAGTCCAGCATAATAACTGGCAACCTGATTGATCTTTATATAATTAAATGGATGTCTTCTAATGGGAAGGGATAATCAAAAAAGGGATAATGGAAAATATAAATACAACTGAGAAAAATAAATATTTCCTTTTTCTACCAAAGCTGTTCTTGTCTATTTCAAAAGCAACCCTTCTATCATCGGCTGTGTAATAATAAAAAAAAGATAACAAATAAAATAGTAATGTGATGGAAAATATTCAAAATATGTAACCTCCCAGCAAACAAGCCACCATTCCTCTCTTCCAGATCTACACGTACTAACTCACCAGAACCTCCCTGCAAACAAGGTAATTTCAGATGAAGATCACCTTCATCAGATGCCTTTCTTACCTCACCTGGATTATTAATATTAATACTTCTGTTATGATATTTAATTTTTCCAATATTTGTTTTATTAAATTTGGTATTATTATTACAGCAGTTTGTATCACATGTTAAGCCATACATTACATATATTTGACACCGCTTGCATATATTGACCTGATTGCTTAAGGAAAGAGAACTAAATATATTATTATATCAGGAACAACATGTTTGTCTACTGTTATGATTTTTTAAGAGATATTCTCTTTCTCTTAAAATTCTAATTTGTTTTTATGCATAGCCCTATCTTTGTGAAAATACTCTCTCCTCACCCATCTCTCCACCCCCATCTCTCATCCCCCTCACATGTAAACTCTTATTATTATTTTTCATCCACCGTTCCTCTTTCCCAGATCTACACCTACTAACTCCCTGCCCCTTTCTCACCCGTTCCCAGGTTACTTTTAATTGATTTAGTCACACAAATTTCTTACAGCTGATCAATTAGCAACACCTGCTAACTATTACTCCTTATAGAATATTTCCTCATGCCTTCTACTTCTTCATAACATCCTGCGTTTTCATTAGGCTCTTCCTCTCAACTTATCCACATCATGTCTCCAACATAACCATTTCACCTCCCATGCTCTCCTCTCCTCTTTTACACTCCCATGTGTAGATGCTACCAGAGGCAGGAACAGTTTGAACAATAGCGTGCAGTTCAAGCAGAGAGGATTGGTGAGGAGTAGAGCAATGGTCATGATGAACGATAACACTATTGTTAATTTTTTTTCTTTTGATATTATAATCCCTAGAAAACACATTTTTCAGAGTTAGCAGATGTTTTCAGAAGTAACAAATATATTGTAAGCCCTCCATTGAACAGAAACCTGCATAGTGTATGATGTATAGTGCATTGAGTTACACTATAGATTGTTGATGCTATATGATCATTAGCCTAAATGAATACATGTAAACTCACACATGTCCTTGAAAATAAATATTAACCCAATGAAACACACACAGTAAACACACATATTCAAAACAGATGCATGCAGCAATTTACATTAATTATATACATAACTGACAGATTTTCTAATGAGCACCCACACAAACAAGCTGTTAAAGTCGTGGAACTATCACTTCTAATAGTGCAATATCCACTGTTGAAATAATGATATATACCATAAAACCTCTTTATTAGTATAGTCAACCTGAAAAGATTGGTAAGAGGTTACATCAATTATATTAAATAGTAATGTACATTATAAGAAGTCTACTAATTAGGGGCTACATGCAATTCCTACAAAAAAGTGATAGGTAACTTTCCCATGCTATTCTATTTACCCCTTTCAACATGATTGCGAGTGTGCTATTCGCAATGCCTGCGAGTAACCCCACTCGCAATATTAGATACATAAAAAAAAAAAACATTAATTTACCAAAAATAAAAAAAACTAATATCACACAAAATAATAAAAGCTAAAATTGCAAATAAATAAAAAAGATTACCTTAAAATATAAAAAACAATAAAATGTTCATATAATATAACTAAAAAAAAGATTAAAAAAAAAGATAAAAAAAAGTTCATCATATTTCAGGGTATCGGTTTTGAGATGTCACCCGTCTCAATATTGATTTTAAATCTTATTTGACAAACCAGATTCCTCAGATTGATGGACCTTAAAATGGACTATTACAATTTGCATAATTTTAGGACAATTATCCAAGAATAGATAGGATATTGAACTAGGGAATAATCTGATTGACAATATCTGGATTTTGGAAATATTTTTTCCCTGATAAGGCAATGTTTCATGTTTCAATTCAGTTTTTTTTTGCTTTCTTGTGGATCAGTTGTCATAAAAGACAAAACATAGATCTGTTGTTATTTAGTCGTTCAGTCATGTCTGACTATTCATGACTCTATTGGCCGCAGCACAACAGGCACATCTGTCAACAATGGCTTCTCTGAGCTCCATCATGTTCATTGTTTCAATGACTTCATCTATTCATCTCTGTCTCCGCCATCCCATTCTACATGTGCCTTCAATTTTTCCCAGCATCAGAGTCTTCCCTAGCGAAACCTGTCTTCTCATGATATGGCCAAAATACTTGAGCTTTAACCTCATGATCATACGTTCCAGTGAACTTTTTGGCTTGGTTTCCTATAGTATGGATTAGATCTTCTTGTAGTCTAAGGGATTCTAAGCAGTTTTCTTCAGCACCACAATTCAAAGGCATCTATTCTATAGCACTCAACCTTCGTTATGGTCCAGTTCTCACATCCATATGTTACTGCTGGGAATATCATAGTTTTAACTATGCAGACCTTTGTTGATAGTGATATATCTTCTTTCCTCCCCAGTAGCAAACATCTTTTAATTCCATGGCTGAAGTCACCATCTGAAGAGATCTCGGAGCCTAGGAAAATAAAATCTATCACTGCCTAAACTTCTTCTCCATCTATGTGACAAGAACTGAGATTGCTGTTTGCCACGATCCTTGTCTTTTTAATGTTGAGCAGCAGATATTTGCAATCTCTTCTTTCACCCTCATCAATAGAACCTTTAATTTTTCCTTGTTTTAGCCATCAGAGTAGTATCATCAGCATATCAGAGATTGTTGATATTTCTCCCAGCCACATTAATTCCATCTTTGGATTTTTCCAGTTAAGCCTTACCCATGATGTATTACACATATAAATGGATTACATAATGTGATAATATACAGCCTTGTTGCACTCCTTTCTGTTGTTCAATTTTGGTTCTAACTGCGGCTTCCTCGCCCACATACAGATTCCTCAAGAGAATGAATTGAAATGGTCTGGTACTCCCATCTCTCTAAGAACTTGCCAGATTTTGTTCTAATCCACACAGTCAAAAGCTTTAGAATAGTCTATGAATAAATGTTTTTCTGGAACTCTCTTGCTTTCTCTATGATACAGCAGGTGCTGGTAATTTGATATCTTGTGCCTCTGTCTCTGCAGAACCCGGCTTGCACATCTGATAATTCTTGGTCCATATATTGTTGGAGTCGAGCTTGCAGGATCTTATGCATTAGCTTGCTGACATGGGAAATAAGTGCAATTGTTTGATTATTGGAGCAATCTTTGGTACTGCCTTTTTTGGGATTGATATTTAGACTGACCATTTCAAGTCTACTGGCCATTATTGAGTATTCCAAATTTGTTGGCATAATGGAAGCAACACTTTCACAGCATCATCTTGTAGAATTTGGACCGTTCAGCTGAGATTCCATCAAATCCTGCAGCTTTGTTATTAGCAAGGTTTCTTATCTCACTTCACACTCCAAGATGTCTGGCTCCAGCTCATTGGACAAACTATTGAGGTTATCTGTTCTGATTTTATTAAGTCCGTACCATATTTTTATTTTATCACGCCCACTTTAGCATGAAAGGTTCCTATGAGAATCCCAACTTTCTTGTAGAGTTCTCTTGACGTTCCACCTTTGTTACCTTCTTCTATCTCTTTACACCAATCATTATAGAATGTCTCCTTGCCTCTTCTTGTTATCCTCAGGAATTCTGTACAAATCTTTTCCTATCTCCATTACGTTACACTTTTTTTCTTTTATGGGCTACTTTCAAAGCCACATCACTACCTTCACCGCATATTCACTGGGAATATTATTTATTTTGTATTTGCATGGACTGGTTATTTTCCCTCTTTCCTTCAGTTTAATTCTGAACTTTGCAATAAGAAGTTCATGATTTAAGCCATAGTCAGCTACAGGTCTTGTTTTTGCTGACTGTATAGAGATCCTCTATCTTTGGCTACACAGTTTATATTCAATCTGATTGATTATATATTGTCCATCTGGAAATTTTCATGTGTAGAGTCATCTCTGAGGCTGTTGGAAGAGGGTATTTACTATGACCAGAGAATTACAGAATTATGCTATTCTCTGACCTGCTTCATTTTGAATTGCAAAGATCAAACTTGCCAGATATTCCAGGAATCTTTTGGTTCCATTCTTTAGCATTCCATTCTCCTATGATGAGCTTAACATCTTTTCTTAGTGTTATAGTTTAGTTTTAAATATTCTCACAGGACTGGACAACTTCTGCCTATTCAGCACCCATGTTGACTTTGGATTATTATTATTATTGCTATTGTTTATTTGTAACACGCAAACATATTACGGAGCGCAATACATAAGTTGTGATCAAGGCAAAACAATATTAACACATTACAAAGATGGAGGGCCCTGTCATTGAATCCAGTGACCATAGTGCTTTCCCCAAAGCCACGGTAAGATTGAAAACTCGCGGACCTACAATCTAGAGGTTTAGAGGGTGGTACTGAGAAATGCAGTGTGCATGTTAAGGAGGGAGGTTATAGGCTTCTTTAAACAGGTGTGTTTATAGTGAGGTTTTGAAGGATATAAAGCAAGAGGATAGTCTAGTGGAGCGAGGCAGGGAGTTCCAGTGAGTAGGGGCAGAGAGGAGGTGATGAGGGGGGAGGAAAGAAAAAGGTCATTTGCAGAGCGAAGAGGGTGGGTGGGGGAATATTTGGAGATGAGAGCAGAGATATAAGGGGGTGCAGTGTTGTTGAGGAATGAAAGAGAGGGCAGGGTCCAGTAGAACCCCAAGACAATGGACTTGGAAGGTAGGAGTGATGATGGCATGGTGACAGTTAGAGAGATGTGAGGAATTCACGCTGTAGTAGATGGTGGGAAGATTAAGATTTCGGTCTTAGACAAGTTGAGTTTGAGATGGTGGGCGGACATCCAGGAGGATATGCTACAAGAGAGGGGGATAAATCAGGTGCTGAGAGATATATTTGAGTGTCATCTGCATAGAGATAATATTGAAATCTAAAAGATTTTATTAGGGTGCCAAGTAAGGATGTGTAGATGGAGAATAGGAGGGGGCATAGGACTGAACCCTGGGGTACACCAACAGACAGAGGGTGAGGAGAAGAAGAGGTGCCAGAGAAGGAGACACTTAATGTTTGATCTTGTAGGTATGATGTGAACCATGAGAGAGGAGTATCTCTGATTCCAAGGGAGTGGATAATTTGGATTAGTAGAGGGTGATCAACTGTATCAAATGCATCAGAGAGATCCAGGAGAAGTAGAAAAGAAAAGTGACCCCTTGACTTGGCAGTGAGCAAATCATTAGTGACTTTTGTGAGAGCGGCCTCAGTGGAGTGTTTGGGTCGGAAGCTGGATTGGAACGGGTCAAAAAGGGAGACAGAGAAGATAAATTGGTTAAGGCGACTGTAGACAAGCCAATCAAGCAGTTTGGAAGCCAGGGGAAGTAGAGGGATAGAGTGGTAGTTAGTTGCAGAATCAGTGTCAGATGAGTTTTTTTTAAGAATGGGTGTAATTATGGCATGTTTTAGAGATGATAGAAATGTGCCAGTGTTTAAGTGTGGGTAAGACGGGAGGGATAAGCTTTGATGGAATAGGATCTAGAGGACAAGGACAGGGATTAAGGCGAGAGGTTGATAGTAAGCTGGATACTTTATCCTCTGTTACAAGGTCAAAGGAATGCATAATGGCTGTAGGCTTAGGGAAGGGTAAAGGCTGGGTGTTATCAGTTAGTTGAGAGGAGGGAGTGTGTGGTCCATGTTGAGAGGAGAGTTCTTTACGGATGTTTTTAAGTCTTCAGCTGTGAGACAGGAAGGGACGGGAGGTGGTAGTGGGCGGAGGAGAGTGTTGCATGTAGCAAACAAACGTTTGCGTTTAGAGGACAGTGTAGATATTAAAGATGTAAAACAGTCCTATTCGGCAAGGTTGAGGGCAGAGAAGTAGGAGTGCAACATAAACTTGTAGTGGAGGAAGTCTGCTGAAGTGCATGATTTCCTCCATAGCCTTTCAGCAGTGCAGGAGCACCGCTGATGTATCCTGTTTGTGTGTTGTGCCACGGTTGTGGATGAGAGGGAGGGCATCTGCGCGCGGTTATGGGGGCCAGAGTGTGAAGGATGGAAATAAGAGTCATGTTGTACTGTGAGGTGGCAATGTCAGGACAAGTGAGATCAGTAAGGGGACTGAGAAGGAGTTGTAACACAGTGGAAAGGAGTTGTGAGTCAAGTGAATGCAGGTTTCTGTGGGTGATGGTGACCGGTATAGAAGAAGGGCAGTCAGAGATAGATGTAGTGAGGTTGCAGGATAGAAGGTGGTGGTCAGATAGAGGTAGTGGGCAGATGGCGAGGTTAGAGGTTATGCAGAGATGGGTGAAAATAAGGTCTAGGGAGTGTCCATCATGGTGAGTTGGGGAATCTGTCAATTGTGAGAGGCCGAGGGAGGAGGTGAGTGAAAGTAGTTTAGCAATGGTAGGGGAGATGGGAGTGTCAATGGCGATGTTAAAGTCACCAAGAACAAGTGAAGGAACGTTGGAGGAGAGAAAGTGAGGCAGCCAGGTGATGAAGTGATCAAGAAATTGAGAGGCTGGTCCAGGAGGGCGATAGTTTACAGCAACACGTAGAGAGAGAGGCAAGAAAAGGCGGATGATGTGAACTTCAAATTATGAAAATTGGAGGGAAGGAATAGTGGGTATGGAGTGAAATGTGCACTGAGAGGAAAGTAATATGCCAACACAACCACCATGTAGGTTCCCAGGTCGAGGTGTGTGACTGAAGTGAAAACCACCATGGGAGAGTGCAGCAGGGAAGGCAGTGTCTGAAGGGGAGAGCCAGGTTTCTGTGAGAGCCCTTAGATTGAGGGAGTTTGAAGTGAATAGGTTATGGATGAAAGAGAGTTTATTGCAGATAGATCGTAATTTCCAAAGTGCACAGAAGGGCAAAAAGGATGGTTTGTGGCATGAGAAATTAGAGAGCGGCCTGGATTAGGAGCTATATCTCCAGCTGCTAGCAGAACTAGGGGGTGAAAGGGATAGGAGATGGGAGTCGGTCTTACAGAAGCGTTTTTGCTTGTGAGCTGTAGGAGATGGAGGAGATAGTGACTGGAGGAAGGAGAGGAGCTTGTGGGAGCAAAGAAAAGGGGAGGAGATGAGAGAAGGTGAAATGGTTATTTCATTGGATACATGATGTGGGGAACATGGAGAGAAGAATCTGAGAGACAGACAGGAGGTTATGAAGAAGAAGAAGGTGAGGGGAAACATTGTGACACAGTGTGTCTTTTGGAAGAGTAATCAGAATGAATTATGGTGTTACCAATTTGAATGAGTCTATAAATTAAGAGAAAGAAGGGGCGGGTGGAAGAGAGGGAGGGGATTGGGTCCATGTGGAGAGAGGAGAGGTACAGGGCTTTCAGAATAGGAGAGTTTTGCAAATGGTGCTGTAAAAGTAAGTATGTAAGAATTAGTGGGGGTGGAGAGAGGGTCATTGTGTTCTTAGAGGTTGTGAAGATATAATAACAGAGACATTTAAAATAATATTAAATATCCATAGGAAGGAAGGTGATGACTCTGGTGGTGATGTCCTGTGTTAATACCTTGTTGCTGTGTCCAGGTGGAGAGAGGATAGGTACAGGGTTTTCAGATTGGTAGAGTTTAGCAAATGGTTCTTGTTGCTGGGTCCAGGTGGAGAGAGGAGAGGTACAGGGCTTTCAAAATGGCAGAGTTTTGCAAATAGTGCTTGTTACTGGGTCCAGGTGGAAAGAGGAGAGGCTTTCAGAATTGCAGAGATTTGCAAATGGTGCTTGTTGCTGGGTCTAGGTGGAGAGTGAAGAGGTACAGGGCTTTCAGAATGGGAGAGTTTTGCAAATGGTCCTTGTTACTGGGTCCAGTGGAGAGAGGAGAGGTACAGGGCTTTCAGAATGGGAGAGTTGTTCAAATGGTGCTTGTTGCTGGGTCCAGGTGAAGAGAGGAGAGGCTTTCAGAATGGGAGAGTTTTGCAAATGGTGCTTGTTGCTGGGTCCAGGTTGGAGAAAGGAGAGGTACAGGGCTTTCAGAATGGGAGAGTTTTGCAAATGGTGCTTGTTTCTGGGTCCAGGTGGAGAGAGGAGAAGTACAGGGCTTTCAGAATGGGAGAGATCTGCAAATGGTGCTTGTTGCTGGGTCCAGGTGGAGAGTGAAGAGGTACAGGGCTTTCAGAATGATAGAGTTTTGCAAATGGTTCTTGTTGCTGGGTCCAGTGGAGAGAGGAGAGGTACAGGGCTTTTGAGAATGGGAGAGTTTTGCAAATGGTGCTTGTTTCTGGGTCCAGGTGGAGAGAGGAGAGGTACAGGGCTTTCAGAATTGTAGAGATTTGCAAATGGTGCTTGTTGCTGGGTAAGGTGGAGAGTGAAGAGGTACAGGGCTTTCAGAATGGGATAATTTTGCAAATGGTGCTTGTTTCTGGGTCCAGGTGGAGAGAGGAGAGGTACAGGGCTTTCAGAATGGGAGAGTTTTGCAAATGGTCCTTGTTGCTGGGTCCAGTGGAGAGAGAAGAGGTACAGGGCTTTCAGAATGGGAGAGTTTTTCAAATGGTGCTTGTTGCTGGGTCCAGGTGGAGAGAGGAGAGGTACAGGGCATTCACAATAGGAAGGGTTTTGCAAATGGTGCTTTTTCCTGGGTCGAGGCGGAGAGAGGAGAGGTACAGGGCTTTCAGAATGGGAGAGTTTTGCAAATGGTGCTTGTTGCTGGTCAAGGTGAAGAGAGGAGAGGCTTTCAGAATGGGAGAGATCTGCAAATGGTGCTTGTTGCTGGGTCCAGGTGGAGAGTGAAGAGGTACAGGGCTTTCAGAATGGGAGAGTTTTGCAAATTGTTCTTGTTGCTGGGTCCAGTGGAGAGAGGAGAGGTACAGGGCTTTCAGAATGGGATAATTTTGCAAATGGTGCTTGTTTCTGGGTCCAGGTGGAGAGAGGAGAGGTACAGGGCTTTCAGAATTGTAGAGATTTGCAAATGGTGCTTGTTGCTGGGTACAGGTGGAGAGTGAAGAGGTACAGGGCTTTCAGAATGGGAGAGTTTTGCAAATGGTCCTTGTTGCTGGGTCCAGTGGAGAGAGGAGAGGTACAGGGCTTTCAGAATGGGAGAGTTTTTCAAATGGTGCTTGTTGGTGGGTCCAGGTGGAGAGAGGAGAGGTATAGGGCTTTCAAAATGGCAGAGTTTTGCAAATGGTGCTTGTTACTGGGTCCAGGTGGAGAGAGGAGAGGCTTTCAGAATTGCAGAGATTTGCAAATGGTGCTTGTTGCTGGCTCCAGGTGGAGAGTGAAGAGGTACAGGGCTTTCAGAATGGGAGAGTTTTGCAAATGGTCCTTGTTGCTGAGTCCAGTGGATAGAGGAGAGGTACAGGGCTTTCAGAATGGGAGAGTTTTGCAAATGGTCCTTGTTTCTGGGTCCAGTGGAGAGAGGAGAGGTACAGGGCATTCAGAATAGGAAGGGTTTTGCAAATGGTGCTTGTTCCTGGGTCCAGGCGGAGAGAGGAGAGGTACAGGTCTTTCAGAATGGGAGAGTTTTTCAAATGGTGCTTGTTGCTGGGTCCAGGTGGAGGGAGGAGAGGTATAGGGCTTTCAAAATGGCAGAGTTTTGCAAATGGTGCTTGTTACTGGGTCCAGGTGGAGAGAGGAGAGGCTTTCAGAATTGCAGAGATTTGCAAATGGTGCTTGTTGCTGGCTCCAGGTGGAGAGTGAAGAGGTACAGGGCTTTTAGAATGGGAGAGTTTTGCAAATGGTCCTTGTTGCTGAGTCCAGTGGATAGAGGAGAGGTACAGGGCTTTCAGAATGGGAGAGTTTTGCAAATGGTCCTTGTTGCTGGGTCCAGTGGAGAGAGGAGAGGTACAGGGCATTCAGAATCGGAAGGGTTTTGCAAATGGTGCTTGTTCCTGGGTCCAGGCGGAGAGAGGAGAGGTACAGTGCTTACAAAATGGCAGAATTGTGCAAATGGTTCTTGTTGCTGGGTCCAGCTGGAGCAAGGAGAGGTACAGGGCTTTCAGATTGGGAGAGTTTTGCAAATGGTGCTTGTTTCTGGGTCCAGGTGGAGAGAGGAGAAGTACAGGGCTTTCAGAATGGGAGAGATCTGCAAATGGTGCTTGTTGCTGGGTCCAGGTGGAGAGTGAAGAGGTACAGGGCTTTCAGAATGATAGAGTTTTGCAAATGGTTCTTGTTGCTGGGTCCAGTGGAGAGAGGAGAGGTACAGGGCTTTTGAGAATGGGAGAGTTTTGCAAATGGTGCTTGTTTCTGGGTCCAGGTGGAGAGAGGAGAGGTACAGGGCTTTCAGAATTGTAGACATTTGCAAATGGTGCTTGTTGCTGGGTCCAGTGGAGAGAGGAGAGGTACAGGGCTTTCAGAATGGGAGAGTTTTGCAAATGGTCCTTGTTGCTGGGTCCAGTGGAGAGAGGAGAGGTACAGGGCTTTCAGAATGGGAGAGTTTTTCAAATGGTGCTTGTTGCTGGGTCCAGGTGGAGAGAGGAGAGGTACAGGGCATTCAAAATTGGAAGGGTTTTGCAAATGGTGCTTTTTCCTGGGTCGAGGCGGAGAGAGGAGAGGTACAGGGCTTTCAGAATGGGAGAGTTTTGCAAATGGTGCTTGTTGCTGGTCAAGGTGAAGAGAGGAGAGGCTTTCAGAATGGGAGAGATCTGCAAATGGTGCTTGTTGCTGGGTCCAGGTGGAGAGTGAAGAGGTACAGGGCTTTCAGAATGGGAGAGTTTTTCAAATGGTGCTTGTTGGTCGGTCCAGGTGGAGAGAGGAGAGGTATAGGGCTTTCAAAATGGCAGAGTTTTGCAAATGGTCCTTGTTGCTGGGTCCAGTGGAGAGAGGAGAGGTACAGGGCTTTCAGAATGGGAGAGTTTTTCAAATGGTGCTTGTTGGTCGGTCCAGGTGGAGAGAGGAGAGGTATAGGGCTTTCAAAATGGCAGAGTTTTGCAAATGGTGCTTGTTACTGGGTCCAGGTGGAGAGAGGAGAGGCTTTCAGAATTGCAGAGATTTGCAAATGGTGCTTGTTGCTGGCTCCAGGTGGAGAGTGAAGAGGTACAGGGCTTTCAGAATGGGAGAGTTTTGCAAATGGTCCTTGTTGCTGAGTCCAGTGGATAGAGGAGAGGTACAGGGCTTTCAGAATGGGAGAGTTTTGCAAATGGTCCTTGTTTCTGGGTCCAGTGAAGAGAGGAGAGGTACAGGGCATTCAGAATAGGAAGGGTTTTGCAAATGGTGCTTGTTCCTGGGTCCAGGCGGAGAGAGGAGAGGTACAGGTCTTTCAGAATGGGAGAGTTTTTCAAATGGTGCTTGTTGCTGGGTCCAGGTGGAGGGAGGAGAGGTATAGGGCTTTCAAAATGGCAGAGTTTTGCAAATGGTGCCTTTTACTGGGTCCAGGTGGAGAGAGGAGAGGCTTTCAGAATTGCAGAGATTTGCAAATGGTGCTTGTTGCTGGCTCCAGGTGGAGAGTGAAGAGGTACAGGGCTTTTAGAATGGGAGAGTTTTGCAAATGGTCCTTGTTGCTGAGTCCAGTGGATAGAGGAGAGGTACAAGGCTTTCAGAATGGGAGAGTTTTGCAAATGGTCCTTGTTGCTGGGTCCAGTGGAGAGAGGAGAGGTACAGGGCATTCAGAATAGGAAGGGTTTTGCAAATGGTGCTTGTTCCTGGGTCCAGGCGGAGAGAGGAGAGGTACAGTGCTTACAAAATGGCAGAATTGTGCAAATGGTTCTTGTTGCTGGGTCCAGCTGGAGCAAGGAGAGGTACAGGGCTTTCAGATTGGGAGAGTTTTGCAAATGGTGCTTGTTTCTGGGTCCAGGTGGAGACAGGAGAGGTACAGGGCATTCAGAATTGTAGAAATTTGCAAATGGTGCTTGTTGCTGGGTCCAGGTGGAGAGTGAAGAGGTACAGGGCTTTCAGAATCGGAGAGTTTTGCAAATGGTCCTTGTTGTTGGGTCCAGTGGAGAGAGGAGAGGTGCAGGGCTTTTAGAATGGGAGACTTTTGCAAATAGTGCTTGTTGTTGTGTCCAGGTGGAGAGAGGAGAGGTACAGGGCTTTCAGATTGGGAGAGTTTTGCAAATGGTGCTTGTTGCTGGGTCCAGGTGGAGAGTGAAGAGGTACAGGGCTTTCAGAATCGGAGAGTTTTGCAAATGGTCCTTGTTGTTGGGTCCAGTGGAGAGAGGAGAGGTGCAGGGCTTTTAGAATGGGAGACTTTTGCAAATAGTGCTTGTTGTTGTGTCCAGGTGGAGAGAGGAGAGGTACAGGGCTTTCAGAATAGGAGAGTTTTGCAAATGGTGCTTGTTGCTGGGTCCAGGTGGAGAGAGGAGAGGTACAGGGTAGTCAGAATGGGAGAGTTTTGCAAATGGTGCTGTAAAGATCACATATATAGTTGTGATCATACGAGTTGTTGCTAACGCTTGCAAGCTCGCAAAGCGAGGGCCGCAGTTGCTGGCAAGGAGCGCCTTCTGCGCTCCTTGCCAGCAACTGCGACCCTCGCAAACTTTACGTCATAACGCAAACAACATACGAAACAGCAACTCCGACCCTCGAAATAAATACACACAACACATACATAGCAAGCTTACCTACAGCAAGAGGGAGCATCCAGGACCTCAAAAAATTAAGTTACACCTTAATTTAACTCAAAATAAAAGAGTTTAGACACTCAAAAATTCTCTAAGCGAGAGAAAAAATAGGCGCTGAACAAAACAAAAACGAGGCTACAGCACTCTAAACACGCAAAACACCACAAAACACCTACGGATATTCCGCTACAGAAGTAGACCACACATTACCCGCCATTTTACAACAATGCGGAAGTTCACAACTACACTAACGGTTTGGTCTCGCGCACGCACAGTATTACACTGCACACATTCAGCACGCTTAAACAGCAGCTCCACACCACTAATGCTCCAGCAACATCAAAACAGATTGCCAGCTCTTCAACACAATGATTCCTGCATATATTACTTCAAAATAGGTAAAGTATATTACTTTATTAATCTATTAGTTATTTTATTATTATACACCAAATAGGATTAGCTCACTTACAAATTCATTGCCGTCATTTTTTGATTCGCAATTCGCTAGTAAGTATATAAGAATTGTACTGTACTTAGTTGGACAAATCTTTTCCTATCTTCATTACGTTTCACTTTTCTTCTTTTATGGGCTACTTTCAAAGCCACATCACTACCTTCACTGCATATTCACTGGGAATATTATTTATTTTGTATCTGCTTGGACTAATTATTTTCCCTCTTTTCTTCAGTTTAATACTGGACTTTGTAATAAGAAGTTCATGATCTAAACCAAAGTCAGCTACAGGTCTTGTAGAATCATCTCTGAGGCTGTTGGAAGAGGGTATTTACTATGACCAGAGAATTACAGAATTATACTGTTCTCTGACCTGCTTCATTGTGAATTGCAAAGATCAAACTTGCCAGTTATCTTTTGGTTTCCTTCTTTAGAATGATGAGCTTAACATCTTTTCTTAGTGTTATATCAAGGAGGTGTTGAATATCCTCGCAGAACTGGACAACTTCTGCTTATTCAGCACCCATGTTGACTTGGAATCAATGTGATGTTAAGTGGCTTGCCTAGATTTCAAACTGTCATTTATTGGGTTGTAACCAAGCACTTCTTTGACCATTCTTTGATTGATTATGAGGGCTACTCCATTACTTCTCTGCGGGATTCTTGACCACAGCAGAAGATGTGGTGGTTGTCTGATATAAAAAGTCCCATTCCAGTCCATTTGAATTCACCAATTCCACAATATCACTGTTTAATCTTGTCATCTCATGTTTGACCCTATCCAGTTTAAATTGGTTCATAGTTCGAATGTTTCAGGTTCCTATGGTGAATTATTCTTTACAGCAGCTGAGTTTCCTTTCATAGATCTACAAGAACTATAAAGGTTGGACTTGATGGGTATCTTTATTTCTACGCAGATTATATTTTTATACTTTAATGTGAGCATATATGTGATGGAAAAATAAAGTGTTAGAAAAATATGCTAATATTACATTTATACACGGGAAACCACTATACTTTTGAATATTTAAAAATCACTTAGGAACACTCAAATCTGATATCAATAGGTCATCAAAAGTAAATTAACCTCAAATGAAAAACATAAAAAACCTTCTTTGTATCATGAGAATAAATTATATTAGGCATTGCCCTGAAGGCTAAATGCATATTAACTAAACAAAACTACATGCCCGATCTGTGTATCTTCCCTACAGTATAAATAGTATTAATATCACTAAATTACTAAGAGCAGAATAATGAGGTCTTTGTCTCTTTGAAATTATCCTCACATCTCAGTTAACATAAAGAACATTAGCTTATTAACACAAATATATGCCAGGGAAAAAGTCTCATGAACATGTTATGATCAGTTTACTGTACTTTTATCATTTGTACAAAACAACTGAAATTGTAAATACTGATGTTACACACATTAGTTCGCAATTTTTCTTTCTTTATTATGTTTTTCTGATTAAGTACATTTTAACGTATGTGAACAAAGCAATCATTGTAATTTACCCCATTACGCCTTCTGCAAAATGTAGTAACATCTACTAAAACATTCATCTTTGATGCTGACACCTTCTGTCATCTTTTCTCTTTGTGTAGAACTATTCTAGTTAGCATGCAAATACACATTTAAGTTCCTTGGTAGTGATGGTATTGATTTGTTCCCCTGAGTGAGTTGGACTGCCATTAGGGAAGTCATCGAATAATGGAAATATGAAGGTGGAGTGGATTAGTCTTTATATTGGCCTACAAAAATCCTGCCATAAGCAAATTACAAAGAGGGTAAAACATTGCTGCAGACAGGCTTTTAAGTGGTTATATATTCCTGACCACTATATTTACTGTAAGCAAGATGTTAGTCACTTGGAAATCCATCTATACCACAGTCTGATAACTATAACTTATTTAATAATAATTTATTGTCTATCCTAAGTACTTTGGGATTTCACCATTGACATTGGATTCCTAGCTCAAAGACAGGGCCCTCCTTCCTTTGGTAAATGTTAATCTGTATTTATCACTTTCTGAACCTAATTTATGTACAGCGCTACGGAATATGTCGGTGCATTATAAATAAACTATAATACTAATAATTGTACTGCATATCCTTTTTGTATATACTATGAAAAATCTTCAGTTTCTCTCACTCTGATCTTAAGAACTTCACATTACTTAAAAGATCTATTATATTTTAGAAGAAGTTACATTTTGCCTGATTTTTGTAATTGTAATAAGTGTATTTGTGATGGTATTATTATTATTATCGTTATTTATAACGCGCCAACATATTCCGTAGTGCTGTACATGGCAAAAACAAAATGAACACCTTATAAATAATGGAGGGCCCTGTTTTTGAGCTTAGAATTAAATGTACATAGTGCTTGTTTCTAAGGCACTGACATAAGATTGAAAACTTGCAAACTTACAATCTAAGGGTTCAGGAGTGATTCAAGAGGGTGACAAATGCAAGATGGCAATGTAAAAGCAATTTGTTTAGTCAAGTGGAGGTGTCTGTGTTGTACTGTAGATTGTGGGTGTAAGTGGTTTTAAGCTGTGAAGTGTGCAGTTGTACATGTTAAGGCTGAAGGTGATAAGATTTTTTTAAACAGGTGTGCTTTTAGTAATTTAGGTTTAGTATTGTATTATAGAATGTGTGGTCCTGGTCACCCTTAACAGGGGTTTCACAGTCACTGTAGGTAATTGATAGCTTGGATAAGTTTTGCTGTGTACACTTTCACCGCACATCACCTAGGTACTCTGTACGCTTTCTGGTTTTGGGCACATGAGCTTCTCATTGCAAAGTTCAGAATTAAACTGAAGAAAGGAGAGATATTATCAGACAAAGCAGATACAAAATAAATAATATCCCCTGTGAATATGCAGTCTAGGTAAAACATAGATTTAAGAGACTAGACATGGAGATAGAATGCCTGAAGAACTTTGGACAGAAGCTTGCAACATTTTGCAGAAAACAGTAACATAGAATATCCCCAAAAGAATGGCTGATTCGAAATGGGAGGTTACAGGTGTGCTGAATTCATCATGTTCCCGCCCTGAACTGCTCTGAACCAGTGCATGGTTTACAGTTGTGACTATAGGCCCGTAATTTGCGGGCTTAAGCAATTGAACTGTATCACAATCGGAGATGAACGGGAGCCCCCAAAACACACTCGCAGACATTTGGCTGTCTGCGATTGAGTTGTGGGCTTCGAATTGAATTTGGTTGAGAGACAGGAAGAAGTGCAGTAGCTTACAGTATTATATTGACATGTGGATGTTCTAATGCATACAACTGTGGGAATAAAAAAAGTTAATTCATTTCTTGTTTTAATATATGTCATAATTTAGGCTTGAGAGTGTTTGAAAAATAAGTAATTGTAAAACAGCAGATATGGTGGAGTACAGAGTAAAGAGAGTAGCTCTTGTATCAGTTAGGCATCTGGTTGTTAAACTATAGGAGGCTGGCATCATGCTGCAACACCAATTGATTGAAAGGAAGGTTCAAAGAATCTACTTGGTTCCAAACTGCTGCTCAAGAAACAATACTGATATTTTCTGTAGCACCTGTGAAAGGTCTAAATTTCCTCAACTTGATTCTGACAACTGTAATAATCACCCACTATTGTCCTGTGTCTTTAGAGAACCACTTTAGTGTTCATACAACACTGTTTCACTTACTTTATACAGTACCTTGCAAAAGTAATCACCCACCTTGGGTTTTTACCTATTTTGTTACATTACAGCCTTAAGTTCAATGTTTTGTTAATCTGAATTTTATGTGATGGATCAGAACACAATAGTCTAAGTTGGTGCAGTGAAATGAGAAAATATATACATAAGTGTCACATGATCTGTCATTACATATACACACCTTTTTTGAAAGGCCCTAGAGGCTGCAATACCTAAGCAAGAGGCACCACTAACCAAACACTGCCACGAAGACCAAGGAACTCTCCAAACAAGTAAGGGACAATGTTGTTGAGAAGTCAGGGTTAGGTTATAAAAAGATATCCAAATCTTTGATCCCCAGGAGCACCATCAAATCTATCAAAAACAAATGGAAAGAACATGGCATAACAGCAAACCTGCCAAGAGACGGCCGCCCACCAAAACTCACGGACCGGGCAAGGAGGGCATTAATCAGAGAGGCAGTACAGAGACCTAAGGTAACCCTGGAGGAGCTGCAGAGTTCCACAGCAGAGACTGGAGTATCTGTACATAGGACAACAATAAGCCGTACACTCCATAGAGTTGGGCTTTATAACAGAGTGGCCAGAAGAAAGCCATTACTTTTAGCAAAAAAACAAAATGGCACGTTTTGAGTTTGTAAAAAGGCATGTGGGAGACTCCCAAAATGTATGGAGGAAGGTGCTCTGGTCTGATGAGACTAAAATTGAACTTTTCAGCCATCACAGAAAACGCTATGTGTGGTGCAAGCCTACCAAGAACACCACCCCCACAGAAACATGGTGGTGGCAGCATCATGCTGTGGGGATGTTTTTCAGCAGCAGAGACTGGGAAACTGGTCAGAGTTGAGGGAAATATGGATGGTGCTAAATACAGGGATATTCTTGAGCGAAACCTGTACCACTCTGTGTGTGATTTGAGGCTAGGAAAGAGGTTTACCTTCCAGTAGGACAATGACCCCAAACACACTGCTAAAGCAACACTTGAGTGGTTTAAGGGTAAACATGTAAATGTGTTGGAATGGCCTAGTCAAAGCCCAGACCTCAATCCAATAGAAAATGTGTGGCCAGACTTAAAGATTGCTGTTCGCAATCCATCCAACTTGAAGGAGCTGGAGAAGTTTTGCAAGAGGAATGGGCAAAAATCACAGTGGTAAGATGTGGCAAGCTCATAGAGACTTATCCAAAGCGACTTGGAACTGTGATTGCTGCAAAAGGTAGCTCTACAAAGTATTGACTTTAGGGGGGTGAATAGTTATGCACATTGACTTTTTCTGTTATTTTGTCCTATTTGTTGTTTGCTTCACAATAAAAAAAAATCTTCAAAGTTGTGGGCATGTACTGTAAATTAAATGATGCAAATCCTCAAACAATCCATGCTAATTCCAGGTTGTGAGGCAAAAAAACATGAAAAATGCCAAGGGGGGGGGGGTGAATACTTTTGAAAGACATTGTAAGTGATTATCAATAAAATATGCAAAAGAAGAATAAAGTCAATGCAGCGTTATGTATATGTATAGTGTTTACAACTTCAGCAGATTTTCTTCTCCTCACCCTCTTTCTGGTATCCAAGGGTTTGTGAGGACCTGCCGAAGAGGCTGTCTGATAGAAATCTTTATTTGCCTCAAAGCTTAATTTCACATGTAAAAAATGTCTGTAAGTGGTCTATTGGACATCATTTACTATGTTAATGACTAAATAAAACAACATAAATTATGTTATATTTTAATCACATACAATCATGTAAATTTGTCAGATTAGTATTAAATGGTAGTATTTTTCAGGTGTAAACTTTACTGTGGCCCATGTAAGTTTAAACAAAATTTAATTTCACCACTAATTGGTAAGGAATGAGTTAACATTTGAGTATGGCCTGTCCCACAGTTTGCAGGGATGGTTGCAAACATATGCAGCTTTTTAAGTAAATAATTTAAAGTTTAACTGGCCTCAAAATTACAATGCTCTTATGCAGAACATTTCTGTTTTCTGCCAAATCATTATAGTTGAACTAGAGTAGTTGGCATAATAGTGCAGGACTGGTCAACTCAGCAGTGCACTATGAGTCCATCCCTAGAACCTGCTGTGCATTTGATCCAGACTATGTGAAATCTGTGCGATTATTAGGGTAATCCCTCTGCAATCATGTAACCAAATAGAATATTAGCAGCTGTACATTATATGAACATAATTGTTATGCGTAAGCCATAAACAAAAGTTAGAGAAAATCTGAATTTTTGAAGGCCCAGCACCAAGCAGGTTAACACTTATTTTATTTACAGATGGCTTTATTTTTTAATTTATAAACACAAATTTCTTGAACTAGCAAGTGGTTTGGATAATTCCACTCTACCCCTAGGACAGGAAGTACAATGTACATACAATATAATATATATATATATAATTATGGGTCAAATCTTTCAGAGGAAAGACATACTGCTCCAGCCCCCCCCCCCCCCAACCTAGTTCCTACACCCCTATGTACATCCCTTTACCTGGCAAATACATTGGTCTTTCAATATATGGGGCTTCCAAGTGGTTTGTTTAGGCTAATCTTGGAAAAACTAGCTATATATAGTACTAGCCATTTTTAAAAATAGTAAATTATTGCATTATGTAAATATGCTGCTAGCAAATACTGTGCTTTGATATGCTAATTAGTGAGGCATTGTTTTCTCAAACACATACACAAACAATCATTACCAACCCCCAGTGTTATTATTCAGTTATATTCCTTGCCACGCCCTTATCAAGCAAAAAGAGCCCCAAATTAGTGTATTGTACCACACATTAGCATAATATTGTAGCACAAACAATATTGAATTTCTCAGGAATGCATCACTATCGAGAAAACCAGATAGTACAAGGCAGAAAAAATCCTTATTAGATTATGATTAGAGAGAATTTAGATTATCACAGAGAGAATGTTTCAACATTATAAACTCACACCAGCAGGGTCCTTACATGTCATATTGGTTGCTTGAATGTTCAATTAACCTTAAACTACCCAAATTATTTATTATATAATTCTGCATAAAACAATGTGCTATATAAATAACTGGAAATAATAATCTAGGGAGGGCTGTGATAGGACCAACACAATGTACAGTCTAGTTTGCTCTATTCATGCTCCCATTATACAACGCAGTATTTTCTGTTCAGTGTTTATATAAAAGCATCACCGTGTAGTTGGAAATGGGAACACAGCATTCTCCTTTGCTTTAACACTGGTGTAAAAACAAACATTTTATCATTTTATGTCAAATAAATGTCATTTTTAAATAATGAAGTGCTTTCATACCTGTGTTATCATTATCCTCCCCCAAAGAAACATTAGTGAATGCTTCATCCTCTTCTTCTTCCAAGTACGAGTCCATTTCTGTCATGTAAAGCCTCCGGCCTTCTATTTTACCTCAGGTTTTTCATTTTACAGCCTGCACGTGACACCTTCAGTTAAATCATTAATAACTTTCTAGCAAACAAAGGCCACCTGAGTCTTCCCATAGGACAGACTTTTCTTACTATGCAATATGATCTTGCTGTTCTCTGATGGTACAAAGTTTAAGACTAATCGCCTCCTCAGACTGCACCATCTGCATCGCCAGTTTACTGTACTTCCGTTTTTTAACCTGTGCTTACATCACTTTATTTGCTCTCTCTTTATCTATAGAGCTTGTTTGTTCAATAACAAACAATGAAAAAGAGCACAAAACAATATTAGACACATGTTTATGCACATTTTGTTTCTGCAAAAGACTATTATCAAATCGGTATTAGATTTATCTTTTAAATATGAACAGCAAAATCTTGTTTATCGTTAAGAGTGATACATTATTTTTAAATGAGTGTAATCAGGCAGAAAATGGTAAATCTCCCTGTTGTATCTTGTAATGCACATGCAGCATGGTCAACATCTTCCTACTGATACTCATCATCATGTAATGCTGGCCTCTGCACTAGTAAATATACAAATCTTCTATAATCAGTCAAATGTATTATAAGCTACACCTGCACATTACTCTTCACTGATGTTCACTGCTTATTCTCACTTGCACTGTAAGGCACAATTTGGATCAAGAGTTAGATCATTCTTTGTGGAGCTCATTATAATAAGGTGCAACTTCCCACTCATAACAGTGAATCCAGTCCACTGAATAGGAAATGTTCACCTCAAGTTATTTGCCACTCTGGAATTCCCTTTGACTCTGACAGGAAATCCCTTAAACAGACACAGCAAAGGTTATTGCAGAAATGAAAAGTGCACATTTACATAAATATAACTGCAAATGTTTGTTTTTTTAATAAAAATAATTTGTGGGAGTGTTATATGATTGGGCTAAAACTAAAGGCATTTTGACACATAAATCACCTGAAAAATCCAATCCTTCCTCTCTGATGCTAACTTTATTTGAGGTAACCGATTAACTCTGATAGCAGGTAGAGCTGGACCAGTTGGTATAAATAACAATAATCACAACATGTTTTGGCAATATGAAATCTGAGTTTGATTATTTTATTATAATCAGATATACTTTCCTATCGCATCCAAGCTTTCTGTTCACATGTCTGGGTTGCATCTCTTGAATCAAGAGACACTTTGATTAAAAAAATATATTGATCTCATTGATGTGAGCAATATTAGTGGGCTTCTTTTTAACAAATAAACACAGTTATATAACGTATGACTGCATTATTATTATTAACATTTTAAGCTTATTAATATTATAATAAGAAATATTAGTATCATTATTTCTATTCAATAAACACCAACTGATCAGTAGTGTATTTCTGACTAAGCCCACAAGATCCAGGTGTAGAGCAGACTATCTGAAGTTACCTGTGCAGTGCCATTTGATAGGGTGATCATATACACAGAAATATATACTGTATATACAGTGGCGTAGTTAGAGCTTTTGCCAAGCCTTCATCAATCATTGCAGTCCCCGTCCACTGGCAGAAATCACGTACTTTGGGGGTGATGCAAGTAAACAGGTAGTACCGTGGGCCTCGTTTCCTGAGGCTCGCAATTATATATATATAAAGACCGAGGGGGCGCGGGGGTGGGGGGCGGGGGGGGTGGCACAGGGGTCCCACTGGAGGTCTGCGGGGGGAGACTGTGGAGGCACAGGGGGCCACCCCAAGATAGCCCATTGTCAGCTAACGCGGAGGGGGCATAAGCAGTCAGCGTTCTCACTGCAGCTGGTGCTGCCCCTGAGGAGGTGACACCCCCTCCTACGCCAGTGTCTATATATATATATATATATATATATATATATATATATATAGATATATATAGATATATATACAGTATATATATATATGTGTGTGTGTGTGTGTTGTGATATTTCTATAAATATAACACATCAAAAGACTGGGGCAACCATAGTACACCAAAACTGGTCCAGAATACATACAGCCCTATTAAATTCCCTCTACGTGTAAAAACGTAGCTCGTAACATAACCCGCAAAACCTACAGCTATTAAATTGGCCTCTTAAACCAGCCTGACTAACCCTATGGGATGTGAGACCGCTACGTTCCAATTGCGCTATTAAATTGCATCAAAATCACTGGCGTTCAACCCCGTAACTCGCAAATGGAGCCAAGAAGCCAACGAGTGCTAGAGAGGACCAGCAAGGGGGGTAAAGTCCAATCTGTAGCACTTTGAATGCACATATACACACACTCATGTACTTTTATGAACAGGGAAAGTGATGTTAAGTCTTAGAATTAATAACACAGCATTCTCAAGCTCACAAATGGGGCCAAAAAAATATTTTAATTCCTGTTTCATGTCCGTGATATATAACACATCCAACGTTAGACAAATGGTTTACGAGTTTGCCTCTCAAGCCCGTAACTGGCAGCATGTTCTAATTTAATAGTTCTGTAAATCCGCAAAAAAAAAAGCTTGCAGCCATTGCAGGTCTTGCGTTGCACATACAAGCTTAGAATTTAATGTGGCTAATAGTCACTAAACCACAGCTCAAATAACAATGTGCTGACCAACATTGCAAGCATATGTAATCACAGACCTGCACTATTTATATATTCAGAAGTCCACATACATAGTTATAGACACTTTACACACATATAACAACTAATAACTACTAATCTGTTCAAATATATTTACGTTTTTGGCTTGTAAGCTAACTCTAGAATTGACCTAGATGGGCTAATAGACAATGTGCAAAGCAAAGAAAGATGAATTTATGGGAGGATTCGTAATACCTGAGAAAATCCTATCCAGGTGCCCTCTATGGCTAGATGTAGAACTGCATTGTTTTTGGGGCATGGGTTTGTTTCCAGGCTGCATTATCTCAGATGTTTAAATCATCAATTGCCCTTCCTCCCCCCACATGACCTGCAAGTCTGTTTCTGTGTGTATGTCTGTTCACAAGGGCTGCTTGTGGTATAAGATATAACATACAGTATATCGTTGTCAGCAGTGCGGCTGTAGGCGCTCATCCCTGCGACGGGACTTACACTGCAAAATTACGGATTTAGCAGCCACAAATAAGAGCAGCGGGACTTCGGAAAAAAAACAAAGCACCCAGGACCTCTGCAAGTGAAGTTACACATCAATTTAAGTACAAATTCAAGAGTTTAGACACCCAAAAATCCCCTAAGCAAGAGAAAAAATGGCTGCTGAAAAAAAACAAAACGAGGCGACAGGACCCTAAACACGCAAAACACCACGAAATGCATACAGATTTTCTGAAAAAGCTGTACGAGGTCCAAGATACACTTTTAACAAGGACGCAAAATCATCCACAGCCGCGTACCACACACATTAGCCGCCATTTTACAACACTAACTTACAGAATGCGGAAGTACACAGCTACCCTAACGGATTTTCCTCGCGCACGCAGCCTATTTACACTACACACTGCACACATTGCTGACACTTACACAGCAGCTCCGCAACTGTCAAAATCAACATTGTATGCTGCAGCAACATCAAAACAGATTGTCAGCTCTTCAACACAATGCTTCCTGCATATATTACTTCAAAATAGGTAAAGTATATTCATTTATTCATTTATTAATTATTTCATTACCATACAAAAAAACACTGCCAACGCTGCTCATAGCACACAAACAACCAACAGCCTCGCTATGAGCGCCGAAGGCACTCAGCGCGAGGCTCGCAGTGAGCGCCGAAGGATCCCGGAACACCAACAAAATTAATGTCTCAACCAAACACCATTACCTGCCTTACAATTTTATTGCCGTAATTTTTTGACAGGCAAGTCGCTAGTATATATATATTTATGGTTATATCAGGTACCAGTGTATGTGTGCATGTGTGTATTATGCAGTTTCCTTTCAGGTCAGGTGTGCAATACGTGGCCATCAGTCTAATCGCAATTCGGCCAATTGAAAAGGGCTCTATATAAGCACATAGCATTTTTTTTAGTTGGTGAACCTCTATCCAAAAGCAAGGTCTTCACTAATTAAAAATTCGGTAACAAAAATATGCTCTGTGCTTATATAGAGCCCTTTTCAATTGGCCGAATCACAATTTAATAAGGCTGTAAACCTTTACAGATATTCTGTCTGTAGAATTCGGAGGTTTGCCCTGAAATATATTCCTCATTATTACAGGGAATCTTTAGCCTGTCTAGTAGTCAAGATGTAAAGTCTCAGAGCTCTTGAGGGCTGATTTGAAGTGTACTAGACACAGAGGCTCATAACCAAAATAATTTATGTTGTGTGTCCCTGAACACTTAGCTCACCCACTCTTGTTTAAAGCAGCATAATCTTGCATTACTGTGCTGGAAAAGGACAGCAGCTGGCCTCAAGTACACTGCTTCAAGCCCAATGGCTCCCTCAGGGGGGGAAATCCTGGGACCAAGGCCAGATTTGTGTAACAAACCACAAAACAAGCAGTTTACATATCAGGTCTGCTCAATGATATTGATTTAACAATGTGCATTATTTCAAGTATCATCTGATGCATCTGTATTAATGGTAACAATGATAGCTAGCTTTCTTATTCAAAAATTGTAGCATCTAATAATGCTATTATGTCATTTATATAGATGTTTGGATGGACCTCACTAACCAACTAATGCAACTACCAATATATAAGGATTTAATCCCAAAATTGATATCATAAATAATTAACTGTGACTATTGAACATATTTTATTGTGAAGATCCCCATTTTGCATTTATACTGTGTAAAAGGGAGTACATTTGAGAAGAGCTTGATCCACAAGAGCAGTAAGAGGGGAGAGCTGTGGATATAAGAAGCAGCGTACCAGTTGGGATTAGGTGAGTAAATACAGAGAAGCAGTATCTGGGTGGACTATAGTGAGTGACTAAGAGGAGGAAATAAAAAGAGACCATGAGAATGAGCAGTTTAGAAGTTGTCCAAGCAGGAGGATCCTTCAGATGGGTAGAATAAGTGAGAAGAATACCTGACAGGAATTCTGACAAGAGATCTGTGGCAGACTATAGGAGAAAATAACATGATGGGAATTACTAACAAGCTTTAAAATTGTGAAAGATGACCAGTGATGTCCCATGTTTAATCTTGCTATTGTGACTTTCCAAGATGTCTGGCTCCACTGGAGTGGGTTGCCAGTTCCTTCTCCAGTGGACTGTATTTTATCTGTCCTCTCTTCTATGACCGCCCATCTTGGATGACCCTACATGGTGTAGCATACAGCATCATTAAAGTACACAAGCCCCTTCACCACAACAAGGTAGCGATCCATGATAAACATTTAGAATATTATATTCTGTATGCATTTTATTAATTACTAGCTGCTTACCAGCCAAAAATGTTGGCAATACAATTTTAAGAATGGCAATGCTGTTTGCCACACAATGCAAGGCTCTCCCCCCTCTAACTTGCGGGCCTTGCGATGAGCGCCTTCGGTGCCCATTGTGAGCCTCACCCATGTCTACTTTACGGGCCTTGCGATGCATGCCTCGCACTGAAGACCTTCGGTGCTCATCGCAAGCCCCACAATGAGCGCCTTCGGTGCTCATTGCGGATCTCCCCTCTACTTTACGGGCCTCTACTTTACGAGCCCTGCTATGAGCACTCATTGCAGACATTGTCCAACCCACCCCTTTGATGCCTCGCACTGAGCACCTTCCGCCCTCATTGCGCGCTTTGCGTTGAGCGCCTTCCGCGCTCATCTCGAGGTCCGCAATGAACGACTTCCATGCTAATTGTGAGCCTCTCTTCCATGTGTCTGTTCCCCCCTCCCTCCCCCTCTCCCTGCCCTGTGTTTTTCCCCTTATTTCCCTCCCCCCCCTGTGTCTCTTTTCCCCCTTCTCTCACCCCTGTGTCTCTTTCCACCCTCTCCCCGCTCTCTCTCCCTTGTGTGTTTCTCCTCTCTCTCCCTGATCAAGTTTTGCATGGCTCCCGTTAAGCAGCTATCTATTCTTTTTAAGTCTTGTGTGCCTCGTGCTAAACACCGTTGGTTATTTTTTCAAAGACCTGCGGGGCTCGGGATGAGCGGCTAATTGTTACTGCATTCGGCCTAATTTTGAGCCTTCTTTCAAACATTTACAAGTTTACGGCCACCATTTTTTTCCTCGCTTAGACAATTTTCAATCTCCTAAAAACTGCAATCAAAGCTCAAATTAGCTTGCATCCTCACTCACAGGCTCCCTGCCTCTCCCCCTGTGTTGTGTGTGAGGTTGTAAGTTAATTTTTGAAGTAATTGTCGTTTTTTGGTGGTTTTTAGACGGCCTTCGGCGTTCATTGCAGCAAAGTCGTGCGGGGCTTGCGATGAGCGCCTATGGCCCTCCTCACAAGGCCAGCCTTCTGCGCTCATTGTGCATGCACAAGACCGTAACTTTTAACATTGCATTATCAACATGCGTAACTTAACACAACTATTATATGTGATGAACAAAAACTAACATCTTAACACATCACTGTATTGTCACATTTTGTTCTTTTGTATCTATGTGTGCACCAAATTTTCTAAAACCTTAAAAAAAATAATTTTAAACTAATTACATAGTTACATAGTAATTACATAGTTACATAGTAATTAAGGTTGAAAAAAGACTTTCAGTCCATCAAGTTCAACCTGTTAAGATCTCCTCTGATCTGCAATATGCAGATTAGTTATTAATTAAATTATTGATTAAATAATTATTAATAGTATAGTATTGGAGGATGAATAAAGAGTTAGTCCATCAAGTTCAACCTTTTTAGATCTCTATTGATCTTTTTAATTTGGACTATTTATTATTATTGTTAATTGATCCAGAGGAAGGCAAACATATAAAAAAAAAAAACATTGAAACTTTGCCAATTGTATCAAGGGGGAAAAAAAGCAAAATTCCTTCCTGACCCCAGAAACTGGCAATCAAATTTCTCCCTGGATCAATATTCCTTGCTAGTTATCTAGGATAGCCTTGAATGCCCTCTTTATTCAGAAATATATCTAACCCCTTTTTGAAGTTGTCTATCGAATTCGCTGTCACCACCTCCTTTGGTAGAGAATTCCACAGTTTAACCACCCTAACTGTGAAGAACCCTTTTCTTTGTTTAAGGTGAAATCTTTTTTCCTCTAACCTCAACGGATGTCCTCTTGTCAGTTGAAAATCTCTTGCTACAAAAAGTTCACTTGACAAAGCCTTATATTGACCCTGCATGTATTTATATAACGTAATCATATCTCCTCTTAGACGCCTTTTATCTAGCGAAAATAAGTTTAATTTTGCTAGTCTTTCTTCATAACTTAGCCCCTCCATTCCCCTTATTAGTTTTGTAGCCCTTCTCTGTACTTTTTCCAGCTCTAAAATGTCTTTTTTATGAGGTGGTGCCCAAAATTGTACTCCATATTCCAAATTAGGGCGTACTAGAGATTTGTATAGTGGCAGAATTATATCTTCTTCCCTGGCTTCTATACCCTTCCTAATACATGCTAATATTTTATTTGCCTTTGCAGCCGCTGCTTGGCTTTGAGCGCTGTTATCTAGGTGGTTGTCCACTAGTACTCCCAAATCCCTTTCAATATCTGATACCCCTAGATTTGCTCCAATTATGCAAGCAAAAGTCATAATGCTAGTTATTTTTATTAATTTCTTTATATTTTTACATAATAAAATTAACAAATTGACATTGACAAATATAATAATATAGTTCATAAGAAATAGGAAAAAAAATCATAACAAAACATAATCTCCAATAAAAAGTTGCATAATGAAGGTAATCTTAGAATAATAATACTATCACAGCCAAGGCAAATAGAAGGCGATAAATTATTTCCAAAAAAGACATAATTTTTGCAGGAACAAGATATATTTTCAAAATCATTGGTAATACCTCACCAAAAAACTCTGTGGTGTTATTTCTTTGCAAATATTTACCCCATTTGGAATTAAAAGATTGAATTATTTTTTCACTTTCAAATAAATCTATTAATAAATGTTGTTTCAAAGCTACTATGAGTTAACATATTTTAGATGGTTCTTTAACAATTCATTTTCTATTAATAAAGAAAGATTCTAGATTTTACATTTAAGACATTCAGTTAAAACAGCTTTCTTAAATCTACACAGTTTTGTGGAGATAGTAACCCTGATGAATAATTTCATTTGTTGCTCAAAATAAATTACAGATAGAGCATAACTTTTGATTCCAAAAAGGCTATATATATCATTTTGATTATCAATATTATCGGGTGATAGACATACATTTCTAAGGAATTCCAATGTTAATTGTTAAGGTGAAATATTCTCATATAAAATTACAAATATTTGAGATATTAATATTTCCCTTTTTATAACCTTGAATCACTTATTTATAACATTAATTTCCCAAAACTGAAATCTTTCATTTCTAAACCTATGCATGTATCTCATAATTTCAATATGAATAAACTTAACATCTTCTATACTATAATTCTCTTGGGGCCTCATTCTATTACCGGCCGTAAATCGGCCGTAAGGCTGCGATTCCTTGCGGGGGTTCTGTTAACTCGCGATTCTATTATACGGCCCCGCAAGGATCTCCTCTTACGGCCGGCCGCATATCTTGGAACCGGCCGTAAGCTCAGAAATATAAAAACGCAAAAATAAATTCAAGCCTGCACTGTACAGCTCTGTAAATGCTAGGGATCATATTGGGGGACATGAGGATTAAAAGTAACCCACTCTCAAGCTTGCACATCAGCCCAAACCCGAGTTCAAATTAACTGTTTATTTTCCGGCTGCGGCGTGGGCGGGTCTGAAGTGCTCCAAGCACTCTGGACTTTTTACATGGATATTTTACGGATATTAAAAATAAAATATTTTACGGATTTGAGTATAGGATAATTATGTGCTATTTTTTCTAACACCTAAAATCCCTTTATAGTCTTCTCAAAGTGCAGGATGGCTTTATTTGAGCTATTTTATGTGCTTAATTGGTGCTAGCGGGAACTCTTTCCTGCAAGTAAGCTGCGGTTAGTTTTTAGCCTTGCAGAGAGGGTTCCCGGAGCAATTGAATTGCAAATGGGAATTTCTTACGGCCGAAACTCTTGCGGACGTTTTAGATTAAAGGCTTTCCTCCGGCGCGAGCAGCCGCAAGAGATAGCAAGGCACCGGCCGCAAGCCTGCCGGAGCCCCCGGCCGTAAGGGAATAGAATAGCCGAATAGCTTGCGGCCGGTCTTTGCGGCCCCGCAACGGCTGCGGCCGCTAATAGAATGAGGCCCTTGGAGATCAAAATGTGTCTTCGCCTTTTTTTTTAATCAATCAGTGTCCAATCCTAACTTTTCTAAGAGATCTATTTGGCCTTTTTCAAATATTTCTGGGTTATTCTTAAATTACATTTCATAAATAATTTTATTAAATGGAATAATCGTACCATTTATTGATCTCCAAATCTTAATTATTGCAAAACCAAGATATTATTACTTAAAGAATTGGGAATTTCTTCCTTATACTTGTATAGAAAATAATTATTTTTTATTACAATTCATTTCCCAATCATAATCTATAGATTTCGCATTAAGTTTAATAAAATTGGTCCAATATATTCCAGCATTGTCTAATAAAGCTCATTTACAAAATCATCTGGTTTAATTAATTTATTTTTAGGGAATTATCTTATAAATTAGAAGAGAGCTTTATCTCTGGTGCTTAACACCTATTAGTTATAGTAAGTAAATAACTGTGAAATAAAACAATACAAATGTATTTAATACAAATTTAATTTTTTTTTTATAAATATTACTATTAAAAGGATTTGGAATAAGAAGGAGATGCCAGTAGATGTATGTATTAACTACTAAAACATACTGGTTGATCAAGGAATAAGACGCACCAATATGCTATGATAGCCGTATGGCGAAATGTATGTTCTATAAACCAGCAGCAATGTGAACTAACAGCTTACCCATGGAATGCTCACCAAGAGCATTGCTAACTGCAATATGAACCATAGACATGGTCAGGAAATCCAGCATAAGACAATGCAACAGTAAATTAGATTACTGTACAGTATATTATAGACAATGCTGCACAGAATAGCAGCGTTCCCAAATAATACAGCAATATGGAGAGTCCCAGCATACAATAGAAATTCAATACAATAAAATTAAAATCCAAGCAAGGGTGAACTGAATTGCTATACTTGATGCTGCATAGTGTCAGTAAAGTAAGCATGCTCCTTAGACATCATCATGGGGTGCCTGATGTCAGTAGGAGCCGGCTTTAAATAAAATGCTGATTTTAGTGTGCAGTGATTGGTTGGTTGAAAATGCATAATTGAATGACAGTATGTCAATAAGTAAAAGGTAAAGATCTAGTTATATAGGGAAAACACTTGTAATTGTAAATGAAGCCTAAATGGGCTCAATGGAATAGTAAATTACCATTAAGACTTATTAAACAAACTAAGTTTATATATATGAATAGCTAAATAAAACCAGTAACCATAACTCTCCTAATTTGTTTAATTGGACCATTTTAAATAAAGAGAAAATTTTTATCACGTATTACCAAATAGGAAATTATTAATATTATGTCTTACCCATGAAACAATACATTCAATTAGGACATGATCAATACTTAAAAGACCAGACAATACTGCTCAGCGATATCTAGAATACTGAAACCAAACCAGAGACTAATAGAAAAAAAAAAAACTACGTGTTAAGCTTTTTCTATGAAGGAATAACATCTACACCATATAGAATATTTTAATTGGCTGTTCTACAATGTCCTGTAGACATTGGTGACAAAACAGATAAATAGTACCCAGAGGAACAAGAGCAATCAATATGGCTTATTATATTTATGGAATATTTTAGAAGAGGTATTGAAAGGAGGACAAACTAGTCTAAGGAATTGATCTTAAAGGAAAGCCTTAAATGAAAACTCTTCATTCAACCCAACTGGCGATTGTGGATCGAGGGTATATATCCGTTTAGATTCTATTTGAAGAAGTCCTTCTTTATTAATATCTTCTTTTCCTGGACCTAATTTGGCTCCACCTATAGAACAAAGTGTCAAGAACTTAGTGTTGTAATTAACGCATATGATGTGCCAATGGTGTATCAGCCTCCTTTTGTATGCTGTATATGTGTTCCCAAATGCGTCTGCAAAACTGGCGTGATGTTTTACCCACAAACGCTAAATAACTCCTCTTGTGAAAAAGAGACATTTCATATTTCTAATTGAACTTTTTTTACGTATCAAAAGATAGACACCCACCCAGAATGTAACTCTATTTTCTGATCTATAGTTTGTTTGATGTATAGTTGGGTGTAAGACTTCATAAATATATCCTAATTTTGTTCTTTCTGTAATATTACAACAATCTTGTTTAATCTTAAGTATTTGATAAAAACCTTTATCTAATTTTATAAGTTTAGAGAGTATCTTTAAAGCTCTGTCTTCAAATCTTACAAATGTACTTACCATGTTGTGAGGAATTGACTCTGCAGGGTTTTGAACCCTGGTCCCCAGGCTGCTGAACCTCTTCCCTACCACTGCGCCAGCCTGCCTTTGTGAATTTCCTTGAGATCTGATAAACCTTGACTCTGCTAGCAGTAGTATCAGTGACTAGTCTCTTCAGCTGTGTCTGGTCAGGTGTCTGGTCCTTGGCCTATATAAGGCACTTCCTGTCTATGTACCTTGCCAGATTATTGTGGTTCCTGTTCCCTTCAATAAAGCTTGTTCCTGTTTCACCTACAAGTTGCTGAATTGGATCATTGCTGACCTAGGCTGCTGGTCTCCAAAACCTTGTGATTCCTATATCATTACACATGTATAAACAGTTTTTCTTTCACACTTGTAAATCTAAATAATTTTGTGTAGTAGTTTTATTTTTAAATGTAATATACATGTCTATAAAATTCTCATCAAAACAATAATTTATTTCTCTTTTGCAACAAACTTAAAAAAATTCCCAAAACAATTGTGAATTATCATTATTAATGCTATAATTCTCACAATTCTTTTATAATGATTCAATAAATTTGAAATCCTTCATCAACGTGATTGAAAGTTTCTACATATATATGGTGTCTTTTTTTCAATGCAAATTCAAAATCTAATTGTACTTGTGCATTATCTGAAATATTAATATTACTGATGTGACATATCTCAACCTTATCTACCAATTGTGAAGAAATAAAAAAAAAATCATTACGTGAGAGTGATTTGCAAGACTTGCAAAGGCAGATATAATCTTTTTCTAAAGGGTGTAATATTCTCCATTTATCTACCAGACCTAATTTATCAATCAATCGCTGAACTAATTTAGTTTTTTTGACATTTTAATAGTTTCAGGACATATTTATCAGGCTTAAGAATACCCATTCTATCCAATTTAACATTGGGAGTAATATTAAAATATTCACTAATTATTAGTGGAATCTTTTCAAACGGTAAGCAGTCTAGTTAATATTTTATCAAGGAAAGCAGGTTGGCCTTGATTTAGGACGTATATATATTACACATTATGGATTTAAATTGTCCCAGAGTAACTTGTAATATGATATGGCGACCTTCCTTATCCAATACAATAATTTTCATCTTGTATTCAAGCCCCTCTCTTTTTCTTCTCATATTTATACAATCACACAAATTTTATTCATTTTCTCTACAAACTTGTTTCCTTTCCAAATTTCTTCCCAGTTATAGAATCTCAACAATGATCTAATATTTCAAAGCATATAATGTATTATAAATAATGATCCTATTTCCTTTGCAAATTACTTCCTGGTTATTCAACTAAGTCTCTTTAGATTCACTAATAAAATATTTATAAAATCTCTGCCATGTCACACATATTCACAAAATTCACAGATCATTGCATAATTCTGATAATACAAAATACAAGTTACGAAAAGTGACCCATTACATTTATCCAGCTGTAAACAATCATTTTAAATGAAACAGATGAAAAAGTAGAAAAAATGGGAAAGGGGAGAGAACCATCCAATAGTGCAGTATAGTTAGATTTATTATAAGAAGACAGACCACATCAAAATATAATGCACTCAAATGTAGAGGCCTCACAACATGAGGTATACAGCTCTAATGGAAAGAATATCCACACAAATCACTTGTCTCTATTTGCAAATTCCTTCCCATACTACTTAATGGTCCTCCAGAGGAGAGTTGTTCAATCCTGTCACATCTCGCAGAATGGGCCCACTTATCAGTGATGCAAAAGGCCAGTAAGTCCAGCAGGCAGTTCCAAGGTAGTCTCAAAGTGTATCCAAAAGTATAACCTCCCAAGGTAGTGTGTTTCTCCCTTAAAGTGTGGATATGGTCTAGGGCAACAGTACACTAGGCTAATCCAGTGTATATATCTCCTCAACAAATCTATATGTTAAGAGCCTTACAATAGAGAGTGCAAAACTCAGAAAAAGATTTGTATATTACAGTAATTCACATATATACCCTTAAAAAGGTAGCTACCAACAGTGATCATAAAATAAGGGTAATAAAAATAATAACACAAGTAAAAAACTGTATAGTGAGACACGTTACAACTTAAAATAAAAGGCTATCTCAATGACAATTATAAAAAGTCTCTAAAATTGCTAGCAGTGAGGTTTTGAAGGATTTGAAGCAGAAGGATTGTCTGGTGGAGCGAGGCAAGGGGTTCCAAAGAATAGGGGCAGCACAAGAAAAGCCCTGTGTGAATGAGAGGAGATGATAAGAGAGAAAAGAACAAGGTAATTAGCAGAGCGAAGGGGATGGTTGAGAGAGTATTTAGAGACAAGAGCAGAGATATAAGAGGGTGCATTATTATTGAGAACTTTATAGTCAAGATTTAAAATGTTAAATTTATGAAGCAGTGTTCCATATTCTACAATTCTGTTACATATAGAGAAGTTGTTTGCTTCAGTGAAAATAAAAATGATGTCCAAGAAGAACTTCACAACTGTGACATCTGCTAGCATGGTCCTTTTAAAGGGCTATTAGATAACTAATGCCCCTAGTATTCAAAAAGAAAGGCTCTCAAAGTAGTTTGCCAACACCAAACTCTGTTTTTCACAACCGATATTTGTTCCTCTATGTCATGACCTGATTTTGTGGCCATAATGTGACCCCCCTGCACCCCACATGTACCACTGTTATCTGGGACTCTTACCCTTTCTGACATGTATGTCTTTCGCTGTACGTGGTACCAAATCTGGGTGTCCACAATGACAGCCAGCCCAGTATCCCGGAAACCATGGCCTTCCTCCCCTGAACAAAAGCAGGATGAATATGTTGGGCCTCATGGTTCCCTGGGTCATGCTGAACTGTGTGGATGGTAGTGTAGAGATCCTCTCACTCAGGATCATTCTGAGGGAGACTCTCTGGCCCTTTAGGTCTGCATGGTCAATTGGGGCAATCTCTGCTGGGAGGACTGGGTCAGGGGAGAGAAGGAAGAAAGAATAGCAATAGTCCATGTTAATCCAGGGCCCCCAATATTCCAACAATCCCACACAGTCTTGCACCCCGGAAGTCACAGGAGCAAAGACCACAATGGGACCCACAACCCTAAAAGGTATCTGTGTCTCAGTCTGCTCTGGAGTGCTATTTTAGACACAGAGTTCACCTCCAGTTGGAGGCTGACCTAAGAGTTTCATTATCCAGAATCTCCATTTTACCTGACAGATTTCGTATCATTTGTATGGACCATGCCACACCTAGGCTGGGAATTAAAATGGCCACAGATTGTTCCCTCCCACTAACATCTGATTTACATCTATATCGTTTGAAGGTTTCCTTTGACTATTGGAGGTGATGTAAGGATAACCCTGCCGGGAGAACGCTATCTATTGTCCAACCCAATGTAGGGGAAGCACTTTTCCTGCCCATTTACCACATAACCCTTTGGGTAGTCCATACAGGCTCCTATGTGGGCAAATCAAGTATGCTATTTAAAAGTCAGAAGATCTCTTCATATCTGGATCTAACTGGGATCATGGTAGCTAGAGTGTAATTGTGAGTATTTTTGTAGCAACTAAACTTTTTAGGAAAGTCATAACAAGTGATGTTGTCTAAAGTTACAGTGGGGATAGTCACCTGCTTCCTTCTTGTTTTTTGTTTGCACTATCCAACTGGAAACATAAAGATGCCTTCAACCCTTCTCTATGAGTGGGTACCAATTCTTCCTACGCTGGGGAAAACCCGTAATCATGGGCCCTAATCTTAACTGTCCTGGGTATATTTCTAGCTACATACTGTATACCAAAGTATAATCAATGGTGGGAAGCTGTAGGGGAACTCTGATGATGGTAAATTCCTGTTCAACATATGAAGGCCCTTGGGAACATATCCAGTAGTCAGATGTGTTTGTCTTTCTAATGACTCCATTGGCTTTCTGTAAGAAGGTATTCTTTTCCCACTCTCCCAAAGTCAAAAGTAGGATACAAAACACAGTGGCAATGATAACCACAGTTCCTTCACAGTCAGTGTCTTTTCCTCCTCCTTTCCTTTCTGGTCTTGGTTAGGGGGCTCTTGTCTGACTTCCTTCTGGTAATCTTGAACTTTGCAGGGTCGTCTTGTGGACTTACTTCCCAAGAACCTTTAGATGTGATGGATACAGGCAGCCACTCCATGTGCTTGATCTTTCCACACCTTTATTCACATCTCGTCACCAGTATATTGTTCACTGGTTCTGTCAGGGAAGTGCTCAAGAATGCATCTCTGGAGGGAGGAAAAAACACAAAATGATGAGACAGCTACTGCACACATTTAATAAATGTAAATAGCTTGTTGGTGATTAAGTATTTCAACAAAAGAAAAAGAAAAAAAGCTTTATTTGGCATCCACAAAAAAACACTGCAATTAAAACCAAGGGTGAAATGTGGCAGAAATTGTTGGGAATAAAGGTAATCAAAATAGTGCAGCCATCATTAATTGTACCGCAAGGTATTCATGTCAGATGGTATATGGGCATTAGTATAATTTATCCACTCCAACAGAGAGGTATGATAGTATATCACAGAAGGAGGGGAAATATTTATGCAGCATTCAGCTAATGGATAGTTAAATAAGTGTACATAATAAAAGAAGACAATAAATGTGACTAGATATAGCCAGTAATCTTTGGGTATATATACACACTAGGGAGAGGCACCTCTCAATCAAAGTGCATTCCCAAATGCATCAATGGTTACCTAATATCCAAATAGCCACTAGAAGGAGTAAGGAGAAACCCTGCAATCTCAATTGATCCCCCTAACTGAGTGACAAACAAGTTAGTGTCGCATTTCTAGCTAATATGCCCTGTATCTGACAACAAAAGCCTAGTTATGGAATGTAACATACAAAATGTCTGATCTGACTGCTGCATGCTAATACTAATCTGGTTCCCATTAAAAAAACACATATTAAAAACAAAAAGGAAAGACCATTATTGTGGGATGGTAGTAGCCCCAAAAGCACATACAAACAATCATTCCAGTTTCTATTCAACTAAATGCTGAAAATGTAAAACTGCCCCAGGGAGCCTCACAATTTCCAAAAAGTGTGATGTGGACTTGGGACAGAAAAAAGTGAAATCCCACTAGCAGCCTAATGGCTTGTTTTATCACTATTACGTGACTTTCTCAAAGACAGTGAAGTCTTATTGTGCCCTATTGTGTATATGTACTCAAGGATTACTGGCTATATCTAGTCACATTTATTGTCTTCTTTTATTATGTACACTTATTTAAACTATCCATTAGCAGAATGCTGCATACAGATTGATCCACCTTCTTTGATATACTGTAATACCTCTCTGTTGGGGTGGATGAATGATACTAATGCCCATATACCATCTGACATGAATACCTTGTGGTACAATTAATGACCTCTACACTATTTAGATTACCTTTATTCCCAAAAAATTCTGGCATATTTCCCCCTTGGTTTTAATTGCTGCGTTTTTTGTGTGGATATCAAATAAAGATTTTTTATTTTTTTATTGCTGAAATACTGCACACATTTCACATGATCCAAGCATCCTATTTGAACTGTGCATAACAAAAGCCTTTCCCTGGGATAGGTGGTATATGCCATACACAAGCTCAAAGGGGACAGCTGCGTGGGTTGTCTGGAGGCAGTACAGATACAGAACATGACAAGTGTCAGTAGGTGTTTTCATTTCTGTTGAGTCTTTAGTGTGCAGTTAATGCTTTCCACCTTCCCACTAGACTTCCAGTGTTAAGCAGTGTGTAGCTTCCATTCAATGCCAAGGGTTGTTGCTGTTTTCTTGACAACTTCTGCAATGAAGGCCAGTTCATTATCACTCTCCATGTCCAGAGGCATATCATATTGGGAAATGATATTCTGTAACAGGTGCTTGACCACATCTCTGTCCTTTACTGTCCTGCAAGGATATGCCTCTATCCATCCAGAAAAGGTATCCATGAAAACCAGGAGGTAGTGGTTTCCATGGCATCTCTGTGAAGTCCATGTCCCAAAAGTAAAAAGTGGTAGTTCCTTTTCTTTGTACTCATAGGGTTTACTTTGGTTTGCAGCAGGGTAAGAGTGTTTTTTTTTTTGTGTCTTTTATGAACAGAGCTGTTGCTGCCACTGCTCGTAAGCAAGGTGGCCATCCTGATGCCACTGTGTCCATTCTGTTTGATAAATATGCCACCGGTCTCTTCCAGGTACCTAGCTTCTGGGTCAGAACTCTAGCTCTATTTAATATATGTTTCAAATATCTTTGTTGGGTCTGGGTGTCTCAAGGTGGGGGAGCTCATCACTTTCTTCTTCATTTGTGACCTGCCACTGTGCTGTAATCTGGAATGCAGATTGTGCAGAAGCTGGCTGCCCTGAGGAATCCTCTAAACAGCTTTCGATTGATAGGCTCTTTGACCAGACATATTGCTTCTTTTCTTTCTGGTAGTAGTTCCTTTTCTGGCATATTTTGGCCTTTTTCTTAGACACTCAATATCCATTTGTTTCAAAGTGATTCAACAGTTCTATAGTCCCATTTACACATTCCTGATTTGGTGCTGCAGGCCATCAATAGCTCATCAACATACTGTAGTAAGACTCTCAGGCCAAAAAAACTGGTACATCCCTGTAGGTCTTTGGATAGTGCTGTCCTGAATAGGGTGGAGCTATTCTTAAATCCTTGCGGTAATAATGTCCAACTTGAAGGAAACATTTTTTTTACTCTCCTACTCAACACAGTGAACCACTTAGACTCTGCAGGTATCAGGCTCAGGGTTTAAGCATTGAGGACCACCGGGTGAATGGTAATGGTAACTCTGTTATCTTCTCTCCGGTCTTAAACAAAATTATATTCAGGGGAGTGGGACAGAGAATGGCATTCCTTTCACAGTCCAGAGATCTTGAATCTCTGAATTAGTCCCACCAAGGCCTCTCTTCAGAGTGGGTACTTTTCCTGAATCAATTAGAAAGTCTATTAGTTTGTTTTCAACTCTCATGGATATCTTAGGCTTGGAGCGGCACAGTGTAATATTCTATGCTAAGCCTCGTCTATCTCAGTCCACATCACTCTCTTGTGCAAAGGCCTCAATACCAAGTGTCCAACTACTACCCTTCTTATCTGTCTTTGTCTTTCTCTTTGGCCAAACCATTTTCCACTGTCCTTTCTGCTTACATAGGGTACATTGGTCTCTCTATAGCTTTTGTTGGGTTTTCTGTCTGTTCCAATACTTTCTGTTCTGCCTTTTGTCTCTGCTGCTGCTGCTATTAAAATATGCTTGCTTTTTCAACTTACGGTCTTCCTTCTATTCACTTTCCTTTGTCGTGTTTATATACACTATCAGGGCTATTTTAATTAGTTGGCTAATCTCCATTGCTAATACTCCATCTATTTTCTGTAATTCCTTTCTGATATCCTCTGTACTCTGTGCCACAAATATCATATTCACCATTCTCTTGTTCTCTTCAGTCTCGGAGTCTAGGTAATGTGCCTGGGTCTTTATCCATCTGTTGTCTGCTTTTCTTGTCTGGTCTCATCACTGCTTTGTCTAGACCCACTAGAATATAAGTACAGTATAGATCAACGGCCTGCCGTCCCCACCCCCATGTTTTGTCCCAATCTGGATTTTGTAATGGAAAAACAGTTGGTGCCTCTAAGTTTGCTTCTTTTCTCTTCTGTAACGCATGAAAGAGGTAGGGTGTTGGGTCCTACATATTGAGGAGAATAAATCAATGAACTTTAGTGTTTTAGGGTTTTCAATATTTGAAGGCAATTGTGTTTTCCACTTAAATAGGATGGAGGATGTAAAGAGAATGTGTTTTTATCCATCCTCTTCACCATCCAGATGTTCTTGTCTTAACCGGTAGAACACTGACACTGTACCTGACTTTTCCTTGCCCCCAAATTGTGTTCCCCCTCGTGTATTTTCCCCTGCCTCTGTTTCCCTATAGCCCTCCCACCACACACCTGTGTGGTCTATCTCTCTTTGGGTGGTCAGAGAGGTAGGATATGGAGTTGGGGACCAGTCATCATCCTCTGAGTTGAAAACAGATACTTTCCCTTTCCCCATTACCATAACTCCATATGCTCTCAACAGTGAAGGCTTACTCATCAAGCCACTAAACAATTTCCCATATACCTGTTCATCCAATTTCACATTAATTTGAGTACCTTTCCTTCTGTCTATGAGGCCTTATTGCACAGTCTCTGTAATAGCTCACTTTATCCTATTCCCCAATCTCCCACTTTCTATACCAAAAAAGTGACAGAGGCTTTACTAGGGGAAATAGTGCCTGTATACCACTAAGTAGGTAAAAGCCTTTTCAGTGTAGTCATGGTAACCAGACAGGTCTTTAGTACATTCCACACAATTGCACATCCCATATCCTGCATCCACCGAGCGTTAGATGTTATCTCACTGCAAATAATTGTAAATTAATCACTAGGAGTTTGCCTGCATTGCCTTCAGTCTAATAACATATGACACTAAGAAGAATGAGTGCATGCTAATAAGTAAAGGACGATTCAAGAAAAAGTAATACGCTGAATTTAAATGATACCTTTTAGGTGAAGAGGACTGGAGGATGGGGGAAATAAGCTACTTTTTTTAGAGATATTCCTGAGATGGAAACTACAATATATGACACCAAGGTAAAGGTCTTGAGATGCTGGAATGATTGTGGTGTTGTCCATAGAATGATACATTTCAGGTGAAGAGGAATGGAGGATGGGGGAATAAGAAACAATTTGAAGATGTTAAAGGAACATGGATCACAACTGTTTTTTGTAAGCATTTAAAAGCATTGTATTGAGCTTGTGCTTTTATTAATTTTTGTAACTTTTTCTGTATTTGTTTTAAAATATCTAAACATGATAATGGGCAAAGCATGTTAAGTAAAAAAATATTTTGCATCATTTGTATGCATTTATTTTACTGAGTGACTCTATTTTGCTTTCTTCCCTGCTTCTTACTTTCTCAGGTAGGTGTATCCTTTTAAACTAATAAGCTTCAATTTAGCCCTGCTGAGAGCACTGGCAACTGGCATATTCCCATTATGCAGATAGACACTTCCTGTGTATTCAAAGTCACCACTGACACCAAGAAGCTGATCTCCTGAAGCCAAAACAGTAGATTGCAAAGCAACATAATTTTGCATAAAATATTATAAATGAATGGCTGTTTTATTTTCTTACATGGTAAGTGTTGTTCTTCAAAATAGCCCATTGTTTAGAGAACTCTCTTCTCTCATTGGAAAACATCCATAACATTATTTTGCTTCCTAATAAAAATACTATAAAACTCTCAGGAAAAAAACCTTTTACAGGACATTCTTTATTAATATGGAATAAACTAAAGGTTAAATATGGACTAACAACCCCACATTCTCCTGTGACACCTATTATACACAATCCGATTTCCAGGCAGGATTAGCCGACTTCTTCTATCCAATATTGGATCAATATGGGTTTTCATAAAATTTTACATTTCCAATAATAATGACACATTATCCCCTTTTGCAGCCTTCCAAGAGAGTTTGGGTACTCCAAATCAAATATACTTTTCATATGTACAACTATATCACTTTAGTCACTCCTTTAAGTAGACTTATTAAATTGTTTGCTAAAAGATGCCTAATTGTAGAGGTGATATTCCCTCTTTTTACAACCAAGTTATTGAACTCAGACATAATTTGGTCATCTTAAGAGATTGCAGGATCATCAACTAAACAAATCTATAGATGATAAAAGACTGGAATAAAAAGCTAAAATGCACAGGTTGCAGCTGCAGGAATTCTGTTATATTGGAAACTAGTTTTAAGGTGTTTCATAGATTGCATTTTGTACAACATAGGCTTTGAATATTCCCATCATATTCCCCAATAAATGCTTCCTAGGGTGTCAAATTAAGGGAAAATACCTACACATATGGTAGGATTCTCCGGTAATCAGGATAATTTGGGTTAAGATGGAAAATGTAACTCGTGAAATGTATTATAGGGAAATAGTTCTAACAACCCAGATTTTCCATGCAAACATATTCTCACAATTTCGAAGATATTCTGGTAGGAAATTACTATTAATAATTTTTGGAATTTTTAAATTACATATAGCAACAATGTGGATAAAATTAACTGTATCATGATCATACTGCATGTAGCACACTTGGAGAAACTTATAAAAATGTTTAGCTCTGTATAAAAAAGTGCAAATGCTTCACTTCATAGAAACCAGTACTCAAAACTAGACATCCTGGATCGGGACTTCTCTCCATCTCACTCTTCTTCTATCTTCCTCTCTTTGATTTTATGTTTGTTTTTATGCTGTTTTCATTAGTTGTTTAGTTTGCTTTTTTACTATAAATTGGTAAATTTATACTTGTCACTCAAAAATAACAAAATGGAAAACTCAATTTAGACTTTGGACTTAAGGGATTTTATAAATATGCTACTTTTAATAGCTACATCTATTACAGACGCTGTAAGCTCATTATTATTATTATTATTATTACCTTTCCTTGTAACGTGCCAACATATTCCGTTTTAACAAACTGCAGAAAATGGAGGGCCCTGTTTTGAGCTTAGAATCTTTGTAGAAAGTGTTTTTTTCCCTAAGCGCCCTACAAGACTGAAAACTCTCTACTTACGATTTAAAGGCATTACATAAATATGTAACAATTGTTCATGTATATATTTATATGTGTAAAATAATGTTTACCATTCTGTGTCCTTTGCTCAGTCAAGACAATAAATAATTATTAAAAAATAACACACATTTTAAAAATATGACCACAGAGTTTGTTTAAGATAATGCTATGATAGTTTGGACAAGAAGCTGTTCATTATTTTATTTATTATTATTAATAAGTAAATTCATATGAGAGATTAATCAATGAATCATTTTACAAACCTGCATTTCACAAGAAACGGTACTGTGCAGCCCCTGTGCACCCTCCAATATTTATGAGCAGAAAAAAATAATTAAGGTATGATATCTTTAAAACTTGAGTATTCAAAATTCATGATAATGATAAACATGATAATGTTTCTTTAATACCATATTAGAAGAAAATACAAGCAAGTACATATAATTAAATATACTTTAATCACAGAAAGAGTGTGATGTGAACGTCGCTTTAACACCCACGACATAAGTAGTACTGATGTCACTAGTCAATCACTGTACTAGGGCCATATGGAACAGTTCTGAAACATTAACATAAACAACAGTGGGAAAGCACAAGCCTCAGCTCAATATTTTACTTAAAATGTCACAGTTAGTATATTCATGTTGTTTACATCCCTCGTGTCAGTGCTATCTTAGGGTTATTTATGCACTAATTATTAGTGTGGGTGTAGCAGGAATAACACCTGCTGGTGTATCAGACAAGGCTTGAGGAAGCTCTTTTGGGTTGTTTTATTTCTGGCTTTCCTCCATCCTATCTGCAAAGCATGGACAGGTGATAAATACCATCTTAGCATCTTGCTTTGCTGGTATTAATTATATTTCTGTTTTGATTTTGCTTTATATGATGAGTGTTTTTTCATACATAAATGTAATTTAAAATCCATTTAGCATGACAATAATAAATTATTACTGTCAATTAAATGGACTGCTGCAATGGTACATATTTCATAATATTTTCATAATTCCTCCCATCACTTGAAAACCATGGTAGACTATGGGGCACAACTTACTGCCACAGTTTCATTACTTCAAATCATTGTTGGCAGAGTATAGATAACTTGTTCCATACTCATATTTTGGAAAAAAACATAGTGTGAAAATTGGGTTGTACGGATCTTTAGTATTTAATATTTATGAATTTTAGACCACTGCAGTGGCCCTTCGGTGCATTTTTAATCATTGTATTCTGCTCATTTCCCATCCTTGTTTTTAAAGATTACCTCCTACATTATTTACTGTGTCTGGTCATCATTTTTTTTTCACCCTTTCAATAAGCTCCAAAAATGCATGTATAAGCAAAAATAACCATTTATGCATAAATTTGCATGCTGTTTAAGCAACCCTTTATCGAGTAAGCAAGTCATAAAGAGTGGACATTTTTCATGCAATTTAGTTTTAGTTGTATATTTTCTGTATTATCTGCAATTTTTGTAACGGAGTAAGCATATTTATAAAATTGCATGTTCTGAAGTTTGCAAAACACCACGAAAAGATGCTAAGAAATCTCACATCCCTTGGGTACATTAGATGATAGACCTTGCTCTAGTGAGGAGAGAGAGCAGATTACTAAACATCCTATTTACTAACAAAAAGAAACAGACTGTTAATGTAAGAACTGCACAAGGACTACAATCCATACATGTGCAGTAAATATGAATACTGAATGCTACAACACCAACATTAATAGCAAATGAATGCATAATAGATATAAAATATGCATAAGGTCTAAAACAACATTTTTAACAAGAACAGCCAAAGCAGAGCATACCACACACATCTCCTGACCCACTGACCAGCATGTATTTATAATATAAGCAGCAGAATTGTGATTCAGAGCTTATTGTGCAAAGGCCTCTAAATGAAGTAGAAAAATTGCTTTACAATATGGTTTGACACTCGCAGATTCAACATTCACATTTTTTTTAACTGTAGAGAGTGATACTAAACTCCACCCCCTTGCCTAAAAAGGATGTCTGGGCCCTAGTGGATGGCCCAAGTGCAGCATTTCCCTGCGAGGTGAGTGCAACCCAACCCTAGACCCTTTCCCAAGGGACAAAACATGGGTAAAATCATAGTTTTACCCTTGTTTTCGTTATTCGCATATTTTTGACATTCACTTGGGCCCCAGGAATGGAACCCCGGCGTATGTCGAGGGTCGCCTGAATATTACTATGTGCCCACTGGCTTGTACATTGAGTTAGAGTACAAGAAGGGGGAGGGTATTAAATGCTATCAGGGTTTATGAGATATTTAAAGACAGCAGACTTTATAATTAGTTTCAGTACATATTTTTATGCACATACATAGATTCATATATGTGAAAACTGCTTGTGAAAATTATCTAGAACTTCAGAGTGGTTGAAGTTAGACTCAAAATATATCAAGTCAACATACAGAGATAACATAATCATAAGGTGGCAGTATTATGTAATGCTATATATCAGTAACATAAGGAAACAGACGTGACGGCAAGCTGTAAGTAAAGGTAGATCAGGAGTGTTTTCATTATGCTAAAATGTCTCTTTTGTGCCTTCTTTGCTCGCATACTAACTCTTTGGCATCAAGTTTAGTTGCTATTTCTGCTTCAGTAGAGATCATAGAAAGTCAAACGACAACCAAAGATATGCTTATTTTGTATTTACTTATAAAACAAGTAGGAAAGCTTAGAAAACAATAACGTTCAGAAAATAAATTAGTTATTATAGGACATGGCATTTAGTTTTGACCTGAGGTACAAGTTATGTACAAAATATTATGCCCTTGATGGTGCCCTTTATAATATACTAGCGACTTGCCCGTCAAAAAATGACGGTCAATAAAATTTAAATGTTGTGAAATTTGTTTGCAACACAAAATGAGTCACCTACATTTGTCCCTTATTTTTTTTCTAAAAATAAAAACACATAATATTTTTTAACTTTTTATTTTTTTAACTTTCAACTTATATTTCCCAAACACTAAACTTTGTAACATGCAACTTGTATATGAAACATTCGTTCAACATTTTGTTAACAATACTAACACTTTTCAATACATATTTATAACTGCGGACTTTATTAACTTAGAGTAAGTAAATTTTTTTAACAATAACATGCTTTTTATTATTTGTAACATATTTGTTAAACTCTTGTTAAACTAAATTAGCATTGAATCCAGAGGAAGGTAAACAATAAAACCCCCCTATTGAAACTTGTCCAATTGTATCAAAGAGGGAAAAAAATTAATTCCTTCCTGACCCCATTAACTGGCGATCGGATTTCTCCCTGAATCAATACTTTGTCTTTAAATAATACATTTCCAATTATTATTAAATACTTCAACTTTATATTAACAATACATACTTGACTATACCACATATATATTAAACAAACTTTTTTAAAAATTCAAAAAACACATATTTAACATCTGAAATTGTAACATGAAACAATAACATTTAACTCTTGTAAATCCTGAAAAATTCAGTTAATTGTTTTGTGGGGCCAATCATGTAAATATCAAACTTTGAACCCATTCAAATCTGTTTAAGGATATTTTCCTGTTGTTTTTGTTGTTATTTTTTTTTTTTCCAGTTTGTCCATTCTGCAAATATCACATAGATTTTCATAAGTGAAATAGTGGTCCCCTATTTAAAGAGTGCCAGAGTACTTTAATTTTGTAGTGGAAGTCAAACCACTGTTCTCTATGTTTTTTTGTCCATTCTTTAGATGTTTTACGTGAAATATTGTTTTTGTGCAATCATATTGAGTCCCATAAAATGTTGGCATTAAAATGAAACCATTGTCCTCTATCTTTCCAACACCTCATAGTAGACAATGTTTTTGGTGTAAACACATCCATCGTCCAATAAATGACCTTGAGTTTCGTTTTCTTCAACATGCACTTTAATTTCTTTTGGATTAATGCACCTTGAAAAAGACACATAGAGTTGTGCATGTGCAAAAACTGGTTCCTTTAAAAAAATCCCAACTGACTTAAAAGTTTGTCCTTGGGATTTATTGATGGTCATAGCAAATGCCATGATAACTGGAAATTGTCTCCGTTGAAGGACAAAGGGCAAACCACTCTCACTTGGAGCTAAATCAATTCTTGGTATAAAAACGCGTTCACCTTTATGGGTACCAGTTATAATTTCTGCATGTATAAGCTGGGTTCTAGACACCCCAGGAGCTTTGGCCTGAATTGCTTTATCCAAGTACTGCAGTTTTTTAAATAAGTCATTTTCTTTTTGAATGCATTGTTTCTTTCTGGCAGCTGCCATTTTAATTATGGTGCCTCTAATGTATGCTTTGTGCGCTACCCAGACCCACCCTATATTTGCCTCGGGGACCATGTTTAACGTGAAGTAATCTTGAATGTCATGTTCTATTTGAGCTAGCGATCCGGGATTCGTTAGAAGTGCCTCGTTTAAGCTCCACTTCCCAGGGGTTGTGAGACTAAGTCCCAGTTGAATTTCGATGCTAACTACCGCGTGGTCAGACCAAGGGCAAGGGTGGATCTGGGCATCCACTGTGTGGTTAAATAGCGAGGTATGAGTTAGGAGAACATCTATTCTGGAATAGGAATTGTGAGTTGGGGAGTAATAAGAATACTCCTTTTCCGAGGGGTGTAGTCCTCTCCAGGCATCAATCAACTCTAGCTCCCTCATTTGTGTGTGAATTGTTTTGAGCTGTTTCAAGTTGCGCGTGGGATGGGTTGCTCTTGATCTGTCTACAGAAGGCTCGAGCGTAAGGTTAATGTCACCTCCTAGTATAATTCTGCCCCAGTCTTTTTGCTTCAAGGTACTTAGTAATTTAGTGAGGGCTCTGGTGGGCGCTGTGGTAGGGGCATAGATATTAACCAAAAACATGCACAATTTAATCCATGAGCCAACAATATTTATTGGATTTCCATCAATGTTTTTAACAGAGCTATTGGTTCTCTGTAATGTTTCAAGAAGTCTTCTGACATGTTTAATTTAAATGTTTCCCACAAAGTGAAAGCATCAGGTACATTGCAAAATATACAAATGAATGCAAATTGTTGTCTCATTTGCTTAGGCATTTGACATAGTGCTGCTTCTTCCAGACACCTCTCCCATTCTGTATCATCAGCTATGAAATTTTGATGTCTTGCAGCTAATAGGAATGTATCATAAACTATGTCATTCACTGTACGTAAATGCTCAAAACTCTGTGCACCGGGAACATGTAGCAGAAGTAATCTTAAACTGAAACGTTCAATGTCCCTTGGACTGACGGTATAAATGCGTGGTATGATTTTATGTGTATCTCTTCTTCGTTGTCGCCATAGACCATTTACAAATACATAGTGATATGGTATCTCTATGTATAAAAATTGTCTGGCCTGCGTGTCCTGACAGTTTAATTTAAACCACGCAGTAAGTGTGGTATCTCTGTCTTCACTTTGATATAATGCAGTTCTTTCATTTCCTTGAGTAAAGCAAACCAACTGACTTTGAGGCAAATGTACAGCTAAACGATAGATAGCATGTGACCGATCATGCATCTCAAATTTCAAAAGGCGCCACATTGCTTCAGGAGCACTCACATACCGAGCATCTAAATAATTTGATAGTTCATCATGTAAAATTGGATTTTCGTTTTCATTTCCATCACCTTGTACAACAACAGTAGCTGCATCATATCCCTTGTATATATATATTTATACACGTACTTAATTAATTTAATCGAAGTGCAAGCTTCCACATTGATGTGTGCATTGTACTTGATGAGCAAATGTGGATTGTATGGAACGACAAATCTATTATCAACCTTTTGGCCACGGATAATAGCTGTTTGTCCTTGTGTTCTTTTATACAAAGGATATCCATCACAATTTCCATAAGTTTGCATTTGAAATTGTTTTGGAAATTCTTTCGTACATTTTTTATTTTCCATACATGGTGAATTCGGATTCATCTCTCCGGATTCTATGTATAACAATCTCCCAAAGTTTTGTATATTTTTCTTGGTCTGGCAATTGTGCAGAAATTACTGAATCTACTCTCTCTTCAGTGTTCAACTTGTCTTTTTCCTGCAGTATTAAAAGTATGTGAGCATGTGGCAATCCTCTTTTTTGAAATTCAATGGTGTAAACAAAAGCCACACATTGTCCAAATAAGTGTGCTTTAGTGATATCATGTATTAATGAATTGAGTTTGATTTTAAATACTCTTGCCACTAAATCTGGTTGGTCAGAAGTAGTTTGTCCCAGATTCAAATTTTCCTTGATCTCTGGCCATTGTGGATTACACGTGAATGTAATAAATAAATCTGGTTTTCCAAATTTTGTAACAATAGCCATGGCATCATTATACCTTTCTCGTATATTGCGAGTAGATCCTTGGAAAGAGGATGGCAAAATAATTGCTCTTCCAGCTGGAATGTCTCTGTTGGAAGCTAAATCTGCCACATAATCCATTAATCCACAATACTGTTCTACTCGTAATTTATTTTGTTGATATTTAATGAAATTTAGATTATTGGCTTCAACTTGTAAATATGAATCAATAATCCATTGTGGAGTGAGTTTTGCTCCATGTAAAATTGGATTAAAACAATCACAGATAGCAGTTTGTGCCACTTTATTTTCCAGCATGGAAATATTAGATCTAATACGAAGTTTAGTATTGGGATAACTTTCCAATTGTAATTTTGGTTCCCATCCTGGTTCCCCATTTGGAAAGAAAATGGGATATGTCATTGGATCTAAATTACAGCTTAATATATTGATGTTGATAAATGGTTGTTCTTCATTAAGTGAATATATTCTAATTTCTGTTTGTATGCTTGACTATATGGGTTTTTTTTGCATAATTTTTTCCAGCTGTTCAAAGACTATGCGCAAACACTGTCTATTTTCTGGAAGTGTCATTCTTTGTTCCACAGCTTCCATCGTATCTAAGACATATAACTGTGCAAATTTCCTTTGCTGTCCTTCTTGTGGGTGTAAATGTGAAGTTCTGTGGTATATTTGACCTTGAACTCTGAAACAATAAGGACCATGTCCTGGTACATTTTCTGCTAATGTTGCACCCATTGAAGCAAATGAAATTGCACTGTTATAAGACCTTATGTTTTGTTTGAAATTATTATAATTTGGAAATGTTGGATCGCTCATAATGCATTCTAAATAATATGGAAATGGGTGTCTTAGTGGAAGTTTCACCTTTCCTTTCTGACAGCAACTAATGAAATTTCCGTCAGTAGGTCTTTCCTTTATAAAATGATAGGCCCCACAAAACTGACAAACCACATTAAGTAACCCACAATAATGAGTATCTACTTGTACTGCAGTAGTAAACACATTATCATGCATTTCTTCAACATAGATATCAGACCCACATTCTATATGTACTTTTTTTTTCTTGTGTGTCTACATTTAAATCATTCTGCAAATTAGAATCATTGGACAATGGTTCACAGAGATGTTTTTGTTTACTTTTACGTTTCTTGGAAGCCCCAACACACTAACTTGCGGCTTTCTTACTCATCTTTCTTTTATTTAAAAGTCTCTGTCGATCTTCTTTTCGCAAGCGTTGTAAAGTTTCCGGTTTCTGAGCATCTCTCCACCTTTGCTTCCTTTCCCTTGCCAATCTTCTTTTGCGTTCAATTTTGTCTTCTCCATTCTCCGCCATTTTAATCTGTAATTTTAAATAGAGATGTAATTATTGTTTGTTCTTTGTTTTGTATACATTTTTTTTCCTTTTTGTACTTTTTGATTAAAGTAGATGAATAAACTAATAAAACATTTTCAATTGTTGCACTTTAGTCTGAAAGAAATTAAACCATTTTTCAAAGTATTTTATTGACTTATATGAAATCGGAAATAGCTGCACATATCTATCTTTATATTATTAATCCTTCAATGACATTCCTTCTTGATTGAATTCACAGCATACCATCATTTTTTTTTTTTTTTGCAAGTGTTGGAAGCTTTTTATTTTCTTTAAATATTATTATTAATTAGTATTGTCTTTTCAACTTTTTTCAAGTTTTGACTAAATATCATAAATTAATGACTCAATAAGTACTATCCATTTTCAATACATTTCAATTCTCACCAAATGTATAATATATAGCCTTTTTCTATGCATCACTACAAAATAAAATTTTATACCTGTGAGGATGATGTTGATGTTGTTCAAAGGCTGCAAACGTCACGCTGTCTGTTTATTCCCTTGCAGATCCAAATAAACTGTAAAATCAAATAGATAATATTTTTAAACTTTTGCTTCATCGATATCATTAAATGAACATCAACAGACATATATTTGGCTACATTAAAAACCTAAAATCATATTTTTTTTATATTTTGCCGTAGTAATATAATTACAATTCTGTACCTGTCCAAATTATCCTTATGATGTTCAATGTGTGCAAACGTCACTATCTCTGGTCATTCAGCTAGAGTTCACTGCAATTATACAAAATAGTAAAATTAATTTATAATATGTTACTTCATCTGTATTAATCAATGAGGCTTAACATACCTATTTTTGCATATATTAAAAACATGAAATAAATATATCAATCAATCAGCATGAACACACATATGAAAGCATAGATTATAAACATACACTCAATATTACTGTTAGTCTTTAAATAAGAATCAATTAATCTATATTAATCTTAAATTAATGTCTGACTAAATATAACGTCAAGACATAAGCATGTTCCCTTTATTTATTTTTTTGTGGTATTTTAAAATGAGTATGTTACAACTGAATTCTTAAAATAATGTACATTACTAATGAACTAAGAATCAATTCATGTTCATTAATATTAAAGTAATGTGTGACTAAATCTAACATCAACATGTAAGCATAAGTATATAGGCTTTACATTTTTTTTTTGGTTTATTTTATACAAAATATATAAGAACTGAATTATTTAAATAATGTACATACATTAATAATTAATTAATCAACGTGTTCCTTTTTTTATGCACATTCTTAAAAGTTAACCTTTTTTAATATTAATGATTAGTAATGATACAGTATGAATGTTATTTACAATTCTTTCCCACAGGTAATCACGAAATATACCAAAATAATTCTTAAATTAATGTACATTAATAATTAATGAATCAATGTGTTCCTAATTAATGTACATTATGAATGTTATTAACAATTGTTTCAAACAGGTAATCACGACATATAACAAAATAATTCTTAAATTAATGTACATTAATAATTAATGAATGAATGTGTTGCTTTTGTATTCACATTCTTAAACGTTACCTAATTTTGATATTACTGATAAATTAATTAATTAATTTACATTATGAATGTTATTAACAATTGTTTCACACAGGTAAGCACAATATTATTTTTCTATTAATTAAATTTCTTATTTCTTATTTATTAAGTAAGTACCAATTTATTAATTAATAATTATAAATGATATATTTACCTTTTTTAATGTAATAATGCTGAAGCAGTATACTGAAGAGCTAACAATCTCTTGACATTTCCCGGCATCAGAAAACATCCAGTCAGACTGTCATCACCTGAGGAGAAAGTGTCAGTTATGTGTGAAGTGTGCCCTATATATAGGCTTTGTGCGCGAGACAAATGCATTGTTTTAGGCGGGAAATCCGCAGTTGCGCAAGACAAAGGCGGGAAATCTGTGTTAATGCCTAAATCGGTAATATCGTTTCGTAAAATGTACTCGCTACTGTCTTTTTAGTCATTGTGCGGTTAATCCGCATCCTTTATCTCGTTTTTCGAACACATACGTCTGTGGCTGTGTTTTACGCAGTTCGTAGTAGTATAGCCTCGTTTTCATTTTTTTCTCACTTAGCCGATTTTCAATCTTTGTAACTCGCCGAGATCGATGTAAATTGCAGTTCCAACTCACTTCCAGACGTCCTGCCTGGTTCCCCATGCTGTAAGTGACCTTTGTTTTATTTTTTAGTGTGTATTTAGTGTTTTTTTACTGTTTTTGTTCCGCCGCTTATCTCGTAATTTTTTTCACCTCATATTTTTTTTCTAAGTGCTACGGTTTAACGGCTCGCCTGCAATGAGCGCCTGCGGCGCTCATTGCCAAAGTGGTACGGTTTAACATAGCGGCTCACCTCGCTACGCGAGGCTCGCCTGCAATGAGCGCCTGCGTCGCTCATTGCCAAAGTGCTACAATTTAACAGCTCACCTCGCTACGCGAGGCTCACCGTACAATCGCAAAGTCGTACGATCGGCAAAGTGGTATGGTTTAACGGCTCGCCTTGCTGCCCGAGACTCGCCGGGCGATGGGCGCCTGCGACGCTCATTGCTAAGTCGTACGCACTACGCAACGCAGCGTGACAACGAATCGTAGTTAGACAATTATAATATGTGATAAAAATATTTTTGGCTTGCCACTCTAAACGTTTGTTGGTTAAAAGGGCATCAATAAGTATTGTCATGTGCTAAAAATCTTTATTTAATAGCTTATGGAGGCTTGCCATAGCTTTTCTCCCCAGAAGCAAACATCCTTTAATTTAATGGCTGCAGTCACCATCTGAAAAGATCTTTGAGCCAATGAAAATAAAATCTGTCACTGCCACCACTTCTTCCCCAACTATTTGCCAGGAAGTGAGATTGCTGTCTTCATCCTGTTAACATTGAGCAGCAGCCCAGCTTTTGCCCTCTCTTCTTTTACCCTCATCAATGGGCCCATTAGTTGCTCTTCACTTTCTGTCATAAGCATAGTATCATTCATATATCTGAGGTTGTTAATAATTATGCCATGATAATTCTGACTTTTGATTCTTCCAGTCCAGCCTTACGCATGATGTATTCCGCATATAAGCTGAATAAATAAGATTGAACCATTCAATTGTTCCATGTTCAGCTCTGACCGTAGCTTCTTGGTCCCTATACAGATTCCTCAGGAGGCGTTTTAGATGGTCTGGTATCCCCTTCAATTTAAGAACTTGCCTTCTATTTAAGAACTTTAGACCTGTTTAGAGCTGTTCCCTCTAACAGCCGGGAGAACATCTCTACTGGAGGAGTGGGAGGGCAGCATAGGCAGAGCAACAGACATGTTTTGGTTGTAGGGGACTCTATTATTAGCAAGGTAGACAGGGTGATTTGTCACCCAGATCCCAGCAATCGAATAGTTTGCCGTCTCCCGGGTGCTCGGGTTCGTCATGTTGTGGATCGGGTAGACAAATTATTGGGAGGGCCTGGAAATGAACCGGCAGTCTTGGTACATATTGGTACCAATGACAAAGTTAGTTAAAAATGGAGTGTCCTAAAGAATGATTTTAGAGAACTAGGTAATAAGCTGAAGACCAGGACCTCCAAGGTAGTATTTTCTGAGATACTACCAGTGCCACGTGCTAGCACAGGGAGGCAGAAGGAGCTTAGGGAGGTTAATACGTGGCTAAAGATGTGTTGCACTAAGGAGGGGTTTGGGTTTTTAGAGCACTGGGCTGACTTCTCACTTCGGCACAATCTCTACAGTAGGGATGGATTGCACCTTAATGATAAGGGAGCTTTTGTACTAGGGGATAGGATGGTAGAAAGGCTGGAGGAGTTTTTAAACTAGTAGTTGGGGGAGGGACTAGATGTAAGTAATGGGGTAGAAAATGTAGAGGGTATAAGGGATGAATTAACAACTCATAGGGGAGGAGAAGGGGGAGGGGTAGTATAGTTAATAGGGAGGTAGTACAAAGTAATTCAAGTACAGTGGCAGGCACTTCAGAACTACAGACTCATAACATAAGGTGTATGCTTGCTAATGCCAGAAGCTTGCCAGGAAAAATGGGAGAGTTAGAATTATTAGCAATTAATGAAAAATGGGATTTAATAGGCATTACTGAAACGTGGTGGGATGAATCTCATGACTGGACTGTTAATCTGGATGGTTATAACCTATTTAGGAAAGATAGAGGCAATGGTAAACGAGGAGGACGGATTTGTCTGTATGTTAAGCCTGAATTTAAGCCTATAGTCAGAGAAGATATTTATGGGGGACCTAGTGATAAAGCTGAATGTTTGTGGGTAGAGTTAAATAGCAGAGCAGCAAATTCCAAAAGAATATTAGTAGGAGTATGCTATAAACCCCCAAATATAGCTGAAAGTGAGGAAATACAATTATTGTTACAGATTGAAAATGCAGCTAGGCATGGTCAAGTTCTAATAATGGGAGATTTTAATTACCATGAAATAAACTGGATAAATGAGACCAGCAGTTCATCTAAGGGGAGCAGGTTCTTGAGTACACTCAGGGATCATTATCTGGCCCAGGTTGTACAAGAGCCTACTAGAAATGAAGCTATCTTAGATTTACTCATCACAAATAATATTGATATAGTATCTAATGTTGGAATAGGGCAACCTTTGGGAAACAGTGATCACAACACAGTCTCGTTTGAGATTGAATTAAAAAAACAAAATTTTAAGGGGCCAACAAAAACTCTTAATTTTAAAAGGGCAGATTTTAACGGTCTAAGGGCAGCAATACAAAGTATAGACTGGGACAGAGAACTGGCAGGTAAAAACACTGACCACAAGTGGACAGCATTTAAATCCTTACTAAATATTGTGATCAGGATGGCCGCATATAGCGGTGGTTTCTGGAATGAAGGGCTGATACCAGCATGAAAGTGCAGCAAATAGGTTTATTTGAAGAAAGAAAACAGCGGTAGCTGTAGCTCGGCTTAAAAAAAAACAATTACTTCTCCGCGAGGTGGGAGAATGCCACCTTGTGGCCAGGTTGTAGACAGTCCTTTAACTTGGGTAGTCTGCCACCTGGTGGTCAGCTTGAAAACAGTCCTTTAACTGGGGTAGTGCCACCTTGTGGCCAGGAAATAAACAGTCTCTTTACAGGTGAGGGTCCCAGCGAGATTAGGTCGCCCTCTTCAGCAACCTCTGGGACCCCGCTCCACTCTGGGTCACAGCTCCGCTCTGTGGGACACAGCTCTCCTCTCTAGCTCCTCACTCTGTGGGACACAGCTCTCCTCTCGGGGACACAGCGCTCCTCTCTCGGACACAGCGCTCCTCTCTCGGACACAGCGCTCCTCTCTCGGACACAGCGTTCCTCTCTCGGACACAGCGTTCCTCTCTCGGACACAGCGCTCCTCTCTCGGACACAGCGCTCCTCTCTCGGACACAGCGCTCCTCTCTCGGACACAGCGCTCCTCTCTCGGACTCAGCGCTCCTCTCTCGGACTCAGCGCTCCTCTCTGGGACACAGCGCTCCTCTCTGGGACACAGCGCTCCTCTCTGGGACACAGCGCTCCTCTCTGGGACACAGCGCTCTTCTCTGGGACACGGTTGCGGGTGAAGCATAGGGCCCGCCCGTCTCTCCCGTATGCTTCACCCCAGGGACCCTTGCATACACAAACTCACTTGTATTCACTTCTCTTTATCTTCACTTCTTCCCTGGGGCACAATACTTCAGCAACAACCGTGCCTAGGCCTTTAAGGCAAAACTCTGCCTGGGAATCCTCACTTATTCCCTTCACTTACTTGGCTTCCTTGTGACTTCTCCTCCTGAGTCTGAAGTCAATCTTCCAGCTCATACAACTTGCTGTAGTCCCCGTTCTCCCAGTAACAGTCACTTGGTGATCCTTGACAGGGTAGTTCACAACTTCACTGTATTTCCACAGCAGATCACCTTCCACTCTGTGCTTGTTCCTCTCAGCAGCACAGCTGCCTAGGGCCTAGTCAACCCCTCCTCCACCTTTCCATGCCTGCTTTCCAGTCTTTTAAAGGGGAGTTGCTCCAATTAGGAGTTCTTTCAGAAGTGTTAACTCCTTCACTTCTGACAAGAACTCACACTCCACTTGCTTGTCATCACTTCCAAGGAGCAAACGATCACACCCCCCCCCCCCCCTCAGCTCAACAACATGGTGTTGGGCGACATGCCGAGAGGCCGGACATCCGGTAGGGTCGCTCACCACTCAAGAACTCCTCGTTCTGTGCCGTCCGCATTGAGGTATCAGGCTGCGATCGTGGCCGCCTGTAAATCCATCTTCTCATTTCCTTACTGGTCTGTTGGCCTCCTTCATGTTTGTCACCTTTATCAGGAAGGAGTGAAACTCTCAACTTTGTAGCGCTGTCCTCGAACAGCCTTGCGATGGACTCTGTAGTCACATGTCTGGGTACCGATATAACAATATCCGTTGCACTCTCTCCGAGCCCGTACTCATTTCCAATCTCTTCATTAACTTCAACTCCCAGGAGTTCTACTACAGTCTCAATGTTTTCCTCGTCATCCTCAACTTCACGGCCACCTTCCTTGTCCAACTTAAACAAAGCCTGGCGCTTCTGCCGCTCTTCAGTATGATGCCGTTTCATTGCTTCCTGCAGCTTTGCTTTAAGAATTGGGAGCTTTTCAACTGGCTTTCTCTGAATTATCTCATCAGTTGTTTCAGCAGACACAATGACAGATACCACATCTACCTTTAGCTCATCCTTTCCATCTGCTGTTGTCCCTTTGCGGACGATATTTAGGTTAACTTTCCTCTCAAACACAGGCTTGGCTTTATGCAGGGAGTGCTTCAGAAAACGCTCTTTCCAAACTTCTAGTTCTTTATTTTGCTTATGTTCATCCAACTTAACAAATGAGCCATCATCGGGGCACCAACAGGGCTTTTCCAGCTTGGAAAGCTTTGCTTTATGTTGTTTTGGTACCGGATATTTAGAGGTCTCCTCAACAGTCTGAGAATCCAGTAGGGGCACAGGGATTTCCTGCTGGATTTCACAAGTAGGATCTACATCTTCACTTACAGGCCTCGGAATGGACTCTGGCTTATCCACCTGGTCCTCCGAATCCACTGTGTGCCAAGCCCTGGGTGGCTCATCAGAACTCTTGGCAGGCTCACTTCCTCCAACTTTAGTTCCTTCTAATACTTCGCCCGTACAAGCCTGTGATGCTTGGGTGGAATTATTTGCATTCCCTTTAGATTTTTCTGCTGGAGCAGAGTCTCTTGTTTTGACTTTTTTTTTGTCACTCATGACCAACTTGCGTTCCAAACTGCATGGCTGATACTTTGTTGATTTAATAAGCTGCAAGTCATACCCTTCGCAAGGTGGCCTTGGCCGATGCTTGAAGAAAGCATGAATGCTTTCTGCAGGCAGTTCCTTTGCTGCCTCCTCCATCAGATATGTAAATTCTTCTTCTTTACCATCAGCAGGGATGATTTCAGGGAGTTTTTCGTCAAGTGGTGGCACATTTTCAATTGTGCCAATAATTTCAAAGCCCACAGTATTCGTTTCCATAATGTCTACTACATGATGTACAGTTTCTGCTTCTACAGACAGCTTTGTACTTTCTGCCACTGCTTGAAGGATGTGATCAACAGGCTTCTGTTGTTCTTCCACCCTCTTTGCCTTGTCGCTTTCCTCTGGCACAGGTGTAGCTTCATCTGTTGTTGCAGGTGACTCTTCTAATTGGGGAACCGCCGACAACATTTCAGTGGTCTCTTTAGCACACAAGATTTCGATTGCCTCCTCCAGAGCTGGTAATGCTCCTGAAGTTAACTCTACCTCATGGGTTAGAACATTCTCAGTTTCAAGTTTATTTTTGTTTGTAGACAACTGAAGTTCCTTTGCTTGCTTAGCCGCATCAAACTCAACCAGCGGAACTACGGTTGGTTCATCAGAGTCATCATCAAATCCTTCTGCCTGTGCAGCTTGTCCAGCTTCCTTAAGTGGCGTGTGCTCCAGTTTTGATACAGGAACAGTCTTTACTAAGGTGTTCACAACGGACACTGGCCTAGCAACACTTTCTAGCTGGTCTCCATTAGACGCCTCTTTGTTACTTTCCCCACTGTCTAAGGTCAACAGTGGTATTCGTCGGGGCTTCGGTCGAAATTGAGAGATGTTCTCCTCTTTATCACTGTGTGGCCGCTCCCCCACCACTGATTCGTTCAGCTTAGGCTTTGGGGGACACATCCTCCGCTCCCAAATAGGCATCAATTTCTCATTCCTGTAGGACACTGGGTAGTCCTCGAATGTCGGCTTCCTCCGCCATTCAGGGATATACTCGGGCCTCATTTTACCGTGGGCTTGTCTTTGGAGCCTTACAAAACGCTGTTTCTCCTCCTCTAAGGCCATTCTATCTGCACCAGCAGGCTTTTTGGGGCTCTCAGCGACCTCTTTGGGGCTCTCAGCGACCTCTTTGGGGCTCTCAGCGACCTCTTTGGCTGGATCGTCCGACTCTGCGGGCTCTCTCTCCGACTCTGCCGGCACTCTCTCCGACTCTGCCGGCACTCTCTCCGACTCTGCCGGCACTCTCTCCGACTCTGCCGGCACTCTCTCCGACTCTGCCGGCACTCTCTCCGACTCTGCCGGCACTTTCTCCGACTCTGCCGGCACTCTCTCCGACTCTGCCGGCACTCTCTCCGACTCTGCCGGCACTCTCTCCGACTCTGCCGGCACTCTCTCCGACTCTGCCGGCACTCTCTCCGACTGTGCCGTCTCACTCATGGCACTGCAACTGGTGGCTTTTTCCACTCTCGGTTTCTCCTTGTTTACTACTAGGTGAGGTTTGGTTGGCCTTCCCTTAACAGGGAAACTGTATCTTATACTTGGCCCGACAAGTATGTCTCTTGGGTAGCGATACGCTTGTCTGGCAAAAAAAGTCCAGGGGTGCGCTCTCTGTACTTTCTTTACTCCTATACGATCAAGGATCTCCTCTTTCAGGGTGCAATAATTGGTTGCCATTTCTTCAGGCAAAAACCCATACGCTTCCTGTGCTTCTCCACACAGATAGGGACCCAGGACTGTGGCTCAATGCTGTTTAGGCCAACCTTCCCTGGTAGCAATCTTCTCAAAATTCAGGAGGTAGGTTTCTACATCATCTTGAGCTGTCATTTTCTTTAGAAAGCAATTAGGGTTTATAACCCTGCTTGATTTTGCACCCACAATGATCTCTGTAGAATTCAATCGCTGCAGCTGCACTTTCTGTGCTTCTAAAGACTCTCTCATTTGGACCCGGTCGACTTCCATTTGTCTCTGCCATTTCTCTGTGGCCTCTCTAAATCTTGCAGTAACCTCTCCAAAACCTTTATCTTCCTCTTTTGCGGCCTGGATGCTATGCTCTGCAATCATTTCTCTCTTTTCTGACTGGCTCTGACCAAGCTTAGCAGCCAGCACTCTGTTCAACTCGGCTTGCTGTTTGTTCAACCCCCGCTGGGCTTCTATAAAAGCTTTAAAGGCCTCTTCCATATTTATGCTGCACGGTGGGCTGTCTTCTTCAACACAGACATTTTTCAATCCCACAAATGACACCAGTGTGATCAGGATGGCCGCATATAGCGGTGGTTTCTGGAATGAAGGGCTGATACCAGCATGAAAGTGCAGCAAATAGGTTTATTTGAAGAAAGAAAACAGCGGTAGCCGTAGCTCGGCTTAAAAAAAAACAATTACTTCTCCGCGAGGTGCGAGAATGCCACCTTGTGGCCAGGTTGTAGACAGTCCTTTAACTTGGGTAGTCTGCCACCTGGTGGTCAGCTTGAAAACAGTCCTTTAACTGGGGTAGTGCCACCTTGTGGCCAGGAAATAAACAGTCTCTTTACAGGTGAGGGTCCCAGCGAGATTAGGTCGCCCTCTTCAGCAACCTCTGGGACCCCACTCCACTCTGGGTCACAGCTCCGCTCTGTGGGACACAGCTCTCCTCTCTAGCTCCTCGCTCTGTGGGACACAGCTCTCCTCTCGGGGACACAGCGCTCCTCTCTCGGACACAGCGCTCCTCTCTCGGACACAGCGCTCCTCTCTCGGACACAGCGTTCCTCTCTCGGACACATCGCTCCTCTCTCGGACACAGCGCTCCTCTCTCGGACACAGCGCTCCACTCTCGGACACAGCGCTCCTCTCTCGGACACAGCGCTCCTCTCTCGGACACAGCGCTCCTCTCTCGGACACAGCGCTCCTCTCTTGGACACAGCGCTCCTCTCTTGGACTCAGCGCTCCTCTCTCGGACTCAGCGCTCCTCTCTCGGACTCAGCGCTCCTCTCTCGGACACAGCGCTCCTCTCTGGGACACAGCGCTCTTCTCTGGGACACGGTTGCGGGTGAAGCATAGGGCCCGCCCGTCTCTCCCGTATGCTTCACCCCAGGGACCCTTGCATACACAAACTCACTTGTATTCACTTCTCTTTATCTTCACTTCTTCCCTGGGGCACAATACTTCAGCAACAACCGTGCCTAGGCCTTTAAGGCAAAACTCTGCCTGGGAATCCTCACTTATTCCCTTCACTTACTTGGCTTCCTTGTGACTTCTCCTCCTGAGTCTGAAGTCAATCTTCCAGCTCATACAACTTGCTGTAGTCCCCGTTCTCCCAGTAACAGTCACTTGGTGATCCTTGACAGGGTAGTTCACAACTTCACTGTATTTCCACAGCAGATCACCTTCCACTCTGTGCTTGTTCCTCTCAGCAGCACAGCTGCCTAGGGCCTAGTCAGCCCCTCCTCCACCTTTCCATGCCTGCTTTCCAGTCTTTTAAAGGGGAGTTGCTCCAATTAGGAGTTCTTTCAGAAGTGTTAACTCCTTCACTTCTGACAAGAACTCACACTCCACTTGTTTGTCATCACTTCCAAGGAGCAAACGATCACAATATACATACACATCGGCATATACCGTGTAGGAATAAAAGTAAAAGGAGTAAATCCCATCCAATGTGGCTTAACAATGATTTAAAGATCAAGATACGGAGTAAAAAACAGGCATTTAAATTATACAAACAAGAGTGGACAGAGACTGCTTTACAGGAATACAAGGAGATCAACAAGGCTTGCAAAAGGGCGATTAGACTGGCTAAAATAGAAAATGAAAAATTAATTGCAAAAGAGAGTAAGACTAACCCTAAAATATTTTTGAAGTATATTAATGGGAAGAAGGTGAGGAAGGAAGCTATAGGAACATTACAATGTGACACAGGCCGTCTGATAATTAGTAACCAAGAAAATGCAGATGAGCTAAATAGGATCTTTTCTTGGGTATACACAAGGGAGGTACCAGTGGTTGGGACACGGCAACATAATGGGGCTACACTACCTTTGCCAAATAATTGGTTCACGCAGGAAGTAATCCAAAAGAGGTTGGAAAAAATAAATGTTAATAAAGCCCCAGGTCCTGATGGAATACATCCAAGGGTACTAAGGGAACTGGGTTCTGTAATAGCCAAACCATTATATTTAATTTTTCAGGATTCAATTGACACAGGGTCTCTACCAGATGACTGGAGAAAAGCTGATGTGATACCCATATTTAAAAATGGAGCAAGAGCAAATCCGGGGAATTATAGATCAGTGAGCCTCACTTCTGTAGAGGGGGAAGCTTTTAGAAGGGTTAATAAGGGATAATATACAAGAATATGTCTATTTGAACAGGATTATAAGTAGGAGTCAACATGGATTTATGAGGGATAGGTCATGTCAAACAAATCTAATTAGTTTCTATGAGGAGGTTTGTAGGGACCTGGATCAAGGCAACTCAGTGGATGTAGTCTTTTTGGATTTTGCAAAAGCTTTTGATACAGTGCCACATGGGAGACTATTGTGCAAACTAAGAGATACAGGAGTTGCAGTAAATATCTGCTCATGGATTGAGAGCTGGCTAAAAGACAGGAAGCAAAGGGTTGTTGTAAATGGAACATACTCCGATTGGACTAATGTGGTAAGTGGGGTTCCTCAGGGTTCAGTATTAGGTCCTCTCCTTTTTAACATATTTATTAATGACTTAGAGGTAGGATTGGAGTGTGCTGTCTCCATTTTCACTGATGACACGAAGTTGTGCAAGGTAATTAAATCAGATAGTGATGTGCTTTCCCTCCAAAGGGATTTGCATAAAATTGAGGAATGGGCATCTAAATGGCAGATGAGATTTAATACGAATAAATGTAAAGTTATGCATCTGGGAAGGAAAAATAGCCATGCAATTTATAATCTTAATGGAGCAAATCTAGGTGTATCGGATATTGAAAGGGATTTGGGAGTGCTTGTGGACAACCACCTAGGTAACAGTGCTCAAAGCCAAGCAGCAGCTGCAAAGGCAAATAAAATATTAGCATGTATTAAGAAGGGTATAGAAGCCAGGGAAGCAAATATAATTCTGCCACTATACAAATCTCTATAATGCCCTCATTTGGAATATGTAGTACAATTTTGGGCACCACTTCATAAAAAGGACATTTTAGAGCTGGAAAAAGGAACAGAGGGGGGCAACAAAACTAATAAGGGGAATGGAGGGGCTAAGTTATGAAGAAAGACTAACCAAATTAAACATATTTTCTCTAGAAAAAAGGCGTCTAAGAGGAGATATGATTACCTTATATAAATACATCCAGGGTCAGTATAAAGATTTGTCAAGGGAGCTTTTTGTGCCAAGAGGTTTTCAACTGACAAGAGGACATCCCTTGAGGTTAGAAGTAAAAAGATTCCACCTTAAAGAAAGAAAAGGGTTCTTCACAGTAAGGGTGGTTAATCTGTGGAATTCTCTACCAGAGGAGGTGGTGACAGCTGATTCGATAGATAACTTTAAAAGGGGACTGGATTTATTTCTTATTAAAAAGGGAATTCAGGGTTATCATGGATAATTAGAGAGGCAGTATTGATCCAGGGAGAAGTCTGATCGCCGGTGTCTGGGATCAGGAGGGAATTGATTATTTATTTATTTTTTATTTTTATGTACAACTAACTAATTAATAGTTAATCTGCATATTGCAGATCAGAGGAAATCTTAAAAGGTTGAACTTGATGGACTGAAAGTCTTTTTTCAACCTTAAATACTATGTAACTATGTAACTTGCCAAAGGCTTTAGAATAATCTAGGAAGCAGAAGTAAATGTTTTTCTGGAACTCTTTTGCTTTCTGTATGATCCAGCGGGTATTGGCAATTTGATGTCTTGTGCCTCTGCCTCTGTGAATCCCAGCTTGCACATCTAGTAGTTCTCAGTCCATATATTGTTGGATTTGAGCTTGCAGTATCTTAAGCATAACTGCTGGCATGTGAAATAAGTGCAATTGTTTACTATTTGGAGCACTCTTTGGTGCTGCCGTTTTTTGGGATTGGTATATAGACTGATCTTTTCCAGTCTACTGTCAATTGTTGAGTTGCAAGCAACACATTCACATCATCATCATCTTCTAGGATTTTGAACAGTTCAGCTGGGTTTCCATCAACTCCCACAGCCTTGTTATCAGCAAAGCTTGCTAGGGCATATCTCATTTTACTCTCCAAGATGTTTGCCTCCAGCTCATTGGACAAACTGTTGAGGTTGTAGATGCTGTTAAAGTACATCCTGTATAGATTTTCTGCATATTCATGCCTTTCCTTCTTTATCTGCTTCTGTTAAATCCCTATAATTTTTGTCTTTTATCATGCCCTCTATGGCATTAAAGGTTCCTTTGAGATTTCTAATTATCTTGAAAAGATCTCTTGAATTTTGCATTCAGTTGGATAAATCTTTTCCAATCTCGACTCTCCACTTTTCTTCTTTCCATGGCTACTTTCAAAGCCTTATCAGATAGACAGTTTGGGTCTTCATACAGGCCATAAATCTGCGGGCTTGAAAATTGCAACAGTTACAGATCGATTTAATTGAACAAGCAAACAATTTAAAGGCTTAAAGCCACAACCGTAAATTATGAACCCGTAAGTAGCATTTCAGAGCAAGATCCTGATCAATTAAGCAAGCCTGTAAGTTACAATTTAGAAAGAGCCAATAGTAAATTACACCGTTATCATGACATCAGTAAAACATGTATTTTAGATGTCAATCAATTAGTGTTTAGGCATCCGATATGCGATCAGACTTACAATCCAGCAATATAAAAATCAATTAAAAATTAATGTCCAAACTCTTATAGTCCATATGGGTGGCCTGATATGTATTAACTCCTTGATTCCCAAGATTGATATAACACAGAAATTAAACATAAAAAAATATTTTTTATTGCAGATTTGCGGGCTTGAAACTGTTGTGCAATTGATTCTAATGTCTTTCATCGCTTTCCCGGATTTTAAAGTCCAATATTGTGTTTTATTTGCTTTTGTAGTGTTACAAACTCTCTAGTATTCGTAGAATTTTTTGCTACATTTGCCATTTACGGGTTTGAAGGCAATTGCTGGCTTGTGGAATTGTTGCAATTAAATCTCGATTTGCAGTTTTATCGATTGTAACATTTGCAGGCTTGAAAGATCAAAGGCGGAGATAGGACGGAGTTACGATTTTGACAACCACAGGTGTTTTGAGCCTGTAACCCGCAAATCGATTGCAGGTAGCAAGAAGAGGCCAATTAAATATTAGTAACCTTTGCTCAATTAAATAGGGGGCTTGGTCTTTTTCGTTTTCTCTCTTTTGGGGATATCCTTTGTTGCTGTTTTCTGGACCATGACACAAACTTCTGTCCAAAGTTCTTCAGGTATTCTGTCTTCCATATCTAGTCACTTAAATCTATTCTTTACCTCCACTGAATATTCACTGGGGATATTATTTATTTTGTATCTGCTTGGTCTGATTATTTTCCTCTTTTCTTCAGTTTAATTCTGTACTTAGCAGTAAGAAGCTCATGAGCCACAGCCAGCTCCAGGTCCTTTTTTTTCTGATTGTATGGAGCTCGTCCATCTTTAGCTACAAAGTATATAGTCAATGTGATGTCTGTAATGTACATCTGGTCATGTCCATGTGTAGAGTCATCTGTTAGGCTGTTGTAAGAGAGTGTTTACTATGACCAGATAATTTTCTTGACAACATTGGACTAATCTCTGACCTGCTTCATGTAGGAATCCAAGCTTACCAGTTATTCCAGGTATCTTTTGGTTACCTACTTAAACATTTCAATCTCCTAAAATGAGAGTAACATTTTTTTTCATGATGTTAAATCTAGGAGGTGTTGAATATTCTTGTAGAATTGGACAACTTCAGCCTCTATAGCATCCACAGTTGGAGCATAGACTTGGATCACTGTGCTGTTAAAATGGCTTGCCATGAATTCAAATCTAAATCTTTCTGTTTATTGGGGGGTAACTGAGCACCACCTTTGGATTGATTATGATGGCTACTCCATTTCTTCTGCCATTTCTTCTATCATAATATATAATATAAAAATGTACATAATCCATGATATTATTGATGATATCAGCTATATAACTTATGATGTCACTATTGCCAGCACTATTATTACATATTCTTTTTAATTTATGAGTCACAAAATAATGAAAATGTGTTGACAATTAAGACCAAACTAAAAAACCTAGTGATATCGAAAATTATTGGCACCCTTGGTAAAGATGAACAAGAAATGCTCTGAAAATGTAATTCTTGTTTAACAGAGTGATCTTAAACTGCAAATATGAGAGAAATCTGACCTTTGAGTGAGGTAAAACATCTCTATACAAAATCTCTCCAGATTTTTCATAACAATTGGTCCTCACATGTGGACTGCCCTCTTCATTTCACCTCACAGGTTACCCATGTGGTTTAGGTCAGGGGACTGGGATGGCCAGTGCAAAAGCTTGATTCTGTGGCGAGTGAACCATTGTTGTGTTGATTTGGAGGTATGTTTTGGATCATTGCCCAGCTGCAAGCCTCCTGGCAGAGGCAGGTGGATCTTAAAGGTATATGAAAGTGAAGTAAGTTGTTAATGCATCTGATAGAGGAGAATGCATAGTGTTTAAAACTCTCACACACCTATAAGCCAACAATCGACCAATCACATGCATAAATATTGGGTCCAGGGACGTCGAAACGCGTCAGGCGTGCAACGCTGCGTGCGTCCTTCCGTTGGAGCACGCAGAGGTCGCGTTCTAGCAGTGTGTGAGAGTGTCTGTGTGCCCTTACCCGTCCTAACCCAATATTTATGCATGTGACTGGCGATAGTTAGCTTATAGGATTTATTATCTCAGACATACTTTCTATTGGTACATCTGCCTATAGTCTACCATATACATCTCAGACTTAGAGTCTATCAGCTTATATTTGTTGGTAGGGAACATCAAGGTGTATTACAGTATTCCAAACATGAGACTGGATATTATTCAACTATAGCTGGAAATCCAACTGCAATTTCTTATATTTCTGAGAGAAATTTCTATTATGAAATAAAGTCCGCCTGGTCTTTTGCCAGGATATACAACTCCTTCCATTAGAAATAAAGCCTAATCTTTCTAGCTTATAAGGAAGAAATGCAATTGAGGCCTGTATTAGGACTAAAATATGGTTTGGGGTACACGTGCAATGGAGTAATTTCTCCTCTAAGAAAGACACAACACTGCAGAGTGGGATAATGCTTACCCCCCTATTAAAGGGTTTCTAATATTTATTTTACTGATAAGTAAAATGTATTCATTTTTCCCATACAATTTAGTCCTCTTTTAACTTGTGTGTTAATCCAGGATTTTTTAACTAGCTTTTATTTTCGCCGTTCTGATATATAAAGATTAAAAATTTATTTTTTTTACATAATTTTCCCAATTTGTATATAGCAAATGATTCCAATATAGGTGGTAGACACCTTGGGAGTTTAGCAATCCTATGTTTCAATTTCTAATTGATAAGAACCTAGTTCAACCCTCCCCCAGCAAGAGCGTGTAGTTTTTACTATCTCTGGTACAGAAGATGGCCTCAGGATATCAGGAACACAATAGAATTCTTTCGAATTAGGAGTATTGCACAGAATGACACTTACACCTTGTCTTTGTAAGTAGATATTACTGACATACCTTTATTAATTGGCACATTTTATTAAATTTTCTGGCACACAGGCTGGCCAATCAGTAAGCCACATCCTTAAATAATAGGCTTCCCCTTGTTTACTGGGAATCCCTGTACCTAATTGTTCTAACCACTCAGACTATCTGCTTATCTACTCAAGGCCACTGTAAGCCTGGGGAGTCTTCACCAGATAACAACACTGTACATAATAGGCTACTCCTGCTTCCTGGGAAACCCTGTAAAAGGATTATCTATTACACTACGGTCTTGGGTGTTGGCTGATGCAATAGCCAGCAGAATAGCTAATATGTTATGCAGAGCATGAACCAATATACATACAGTATAACAGTGTAATCATATTTTAACCATAAGCACTAAGAAATACATAACTTTATCCATAAACAGAATAACTTATTCCCAGCCCAGGCCCAAGCCATAGTAGAAAATAGTCCAGTCAGGCCCTGGGCATGACACTGTAGACTGCTCTACTCTGGGAAGTCACATGATCTCAGACACTTTCCTTTCCTTTAGATTTCTGTCCCTTCATTCACAAATTGTTTTACCTATATCCCAGATGATACTTCCCCCAGCCCCAGTGATTTGCCCCTATAACCCCTCAGCCCAAGTGAATTGTCCCATCACCTGCCCCAGCACCAGTGAATTGCCCCCCAGCCCCAGATAATTGCCCCATCACCTCCCCCAGCCCTAGGGAATTGCCCCGTGACCTCCTCCAGCCCTAGTGAATTTCACCCCAACCCCAGAGAATGCCCCCCCGGCCCTAGAGAATTGCCCTGTGACCTCCTCCAACCCTAGTGAATTGCCCCCAACCCCATAGAATTGCCTCATGACCTCCCCCAACCCCAGTAAATCGCCCCATCACCTCCCCCAGCCCCAGTGAATTGCTCCCTAGCCCCAGTGAATTGCCTTGTGACCTTCACAGCCCCAGAAATTTGCCATGTGAACTCCCCCAGCCCCAGTGAATTGCCCCCAGCCCCAGAGAATTGCCCCTTGACCTCCCCAGTCCCAGTTAATTGCCCCCCAGCACCAGCCGAATTGCCCCATTACCTCCACCAGCCCCAGTGAATTGCCCCCATCACCTGCCCCACTCCCAGTGAATTGCCCCATCAGCAGCCCCAGTGAATTGCCCTGTGACCTCCCCCAACCCCAGAGAATTGCCCCCAAGCCCAAGAGAATTGCTCCATGATCTCCTCCAACCCTAGTGAATTGCCCCCCAGTGTCTACATCACCCCCAGCACATTTTGTTTGCAGTTTTTCATGCAAACATTTTTTGCTAGGTGGGTTATGAAGGATGCATTCATAACCCACCTCACTTTAATATGCCTTTAAGTCTTCTGGTATTTAATGGAGCCCATGATGCCAGGTAACAAGATTCCCAGAACCTTTGGAGGAAAAAAAGCCCTAAGCATCACTGATATGTCAACATACTTCACAGTGGGAATGGGCTTTTTTTCTGCATGATCTTGACTCTTTTTACATCATCCCACCTCTGGTGTTTGTCAAAAAGCTCTACTGTCTCATCGGACCATAGTTTCTAGTTAAAATCAAACTGTGATGTTTAGTGATCTCCAAAAGCTTACATTTATGGTTTGACATCAATTGAGGCTTCTTAGTGGCAACCCTTCCAAAGTGTTTTTTTTTCTTTGTTATGGTTGTGGCATGTAATAGTAGGTTTTGAGGATTGATGCCTTCAGGATGCAACCAACTCCTACAGTTGTTTTGCCTGTCAAAACACCCTCCTCATTATGCATAGACGCAAAATACACTTGCATCATCTTTCGCATAGGTTCATCACATCTTCAGTTGTTTCAGATTTTTTAATTATTGTCCTAATAGTGAATGTAAGCTATTTTTATATCCATTGGTAATTTAGGAAGATCAACATTCTTTTATCTCATTTCCTTTGTGTATTATCTGATTTTCCACTTGTTGATGGGTGAATGGTGTTTGGTCTGTGTGTCTCCCCATATTTATACCCCAGTGAATCATGAACAATTAAGAGGTCACAAAGACTAAGATATGATTAATAGAGGTAAAATACGAATATGATATGTCAATTAATATTTGTTCATAATCATTTGTAGGGCATGTCAATAATTGTGATATGTTTCAAAGAAAAATGTTTACCTTGATAAAATGTTAAATTTCTTTAATATTTGCAGTGTAAGATCAAACTGAGAATGTATTGTTTCCCATCAAATGGTTTAAACATTTTGAATTACAGTTCCATTTGAGGTCTATTTAATAATTACTTAATAATTTTTAATTCACAAAGTGAACGTACAGTGGGGGGAAAAAGTATTTGATCCCCTGCTGATTTTGAACGTTTGCCCACTGACAAAGAAGTGATCAGGATATAATTTTAATGGTAGGTGTGTTTTAATAGTGAGAGACAGAATACCCCAAAAAACAAACAAGAAAAACGCATGTCAAAAAAGTTATAAATTGTTTTGCAGGTCAGTGAGGGAAATAAGTATTTGATCCACTATCAGTCAGCAAGATTTCTGGCTTCCAGGTGTCTTTTATACAGGTAACGAGCTGAAATTAGGAGCACTCTCTTAAAGGGAGTGCTCCTAATTTCAGCTCGTTACCTGTATAAAAGACACCTTTCTACAAAAGCAATCAATCAGATTCCAAACTCTCCACCATGGCCAAGACCAAAGAGCTGTCCAAGGATGGCAGGGACTAGATTGTAGACCTACACAAGGCTGGAATGGGGTACAAAACCCTCGCCAAGCAGCTTGATGAGAAGGTGACAACATGCAAGACCTCACCTTTTGGAGTTTAAATGATCATGAGAACGGTGAGGAATCATCCCAGAACTACACAGGAGGATTTTGTTAATGATCTCAAGGCAGCTGGGACCATAGTCAGCAAGAAAACAATAGGTAACACACTACGCCGTGAAGGACTAAAATCCTGCAGCGCCCGCAAGGTCCCCCTGCTCAAGAAAGCGCATGTACAGGCCCGTCTAAAGATTGCCAATGAACATCTGAATGATTCAGAGGAGAACTGGGTGAAAGTGTTGTGGTCAGATTAGACCAAAATCGAGCTATTTGGCATCAACTCAACTCTCCGTGTTTGGAGGAGGAGGAATGCTGCCTATAACCCCAAGAACACCATCCCCACCGTCAAACATGGAGGTGAAAACATTATGCTTTGGGGTGTTTTTCGGCTAAGGGGACAGGACAACTGCACCGTATCAAAGGGACAATGGAGGGGCCATGTACCATCAAATCTTGTGTGAGAACCTCCTTCCTTCAGCCAGGGCATTGAAAATGGGTAGAGGATGGGTAAATCAGCATGACAATGACCCAAAACACACAGCCAAGGCAACGAAGGAGTGGCTCAAGAAGAAGCACATTAAGGTCCTGGAGTGGCCTAGCCAGTCTCCAGACCTTAATCCCATAGAAAATCTGTGGAGGGAGCTGAAGGTTCGAGTTGCCAAACATCAACCTCAAAACCTTAATGACTTGGAGAGGACCTGCAAAGAGGAGTAGGACACAATCCCTCCTGAGATGTGTGCAAACCTGGTGGCCAACTACAAGAAACATCTGACCTCTGTGATTGCCAACAGGGGTTTTGCCACCAAGTACTAAGATGAAGGGGTCAAATACTTATTTCCCTCATTTACCTGCAAATCAATTTATAACTTTTTTGACATCAATTTTTAATGTTTTTTGTTTTTTTTTGTTATTTTGTCTCTCACTGTTAAACACCTACCATTACAATTATAGACTGCTCATTTCTTTGTCAATGGAGGAACGGTTAAAATAAGCAGGGGATCAAATACTTTTTCCCCCCACTGTATATACACACATATATATATATATATACACACAAATTATATATATCTTCCATATACAATAAGTGATCTCCCCCCAAAGTAACTCTCTTCATAAATACATATGGACATAGAGAGAGACTAAGACACAGGACACCATTCTGGATCGCTACCTTGTCATGTGAAGGGCTTGTTACCTCAATGAAGCTGTGAGCTATATCATGAAGGGTCACCCAAGATGGGCAGGTCATTTTAGAGAGGTCAGACAAAATGCAGTCCCCTGGAGTAGGAACTGGCAGCCCCCAGTATCTTTGCCATGAAAACCATATGGATCAGCACAACCAGAAATACAGACAGATGTACCTGGTGTGCTGCATCCATGTGGTCACTAAGAGTCAGAGGCGACTGAAGGACAGAACAACAACAGCAAGACACAGAGAGGGATATGGACTCACCTGAGCTCTGCAGCTGCTTCTGTCTGCTATAGGCCGGGGTGGTGACAGACAGGTCACAAGCTTGGTGTATGGAGCAGGGTAATCAGAATCAATAAGACCATCAGAGTATTGAGAAAACTGAAGCTTTACATGCAGCTCCCTCTATCTGCATGCACTGTGAGCTGGGAGTTTTTTCAATAAACTTTATTGAGATTGCACCAATGTATTCACTTCCGGGGGGAATGTGAGAGGTGCAGTCCCTGTATGATACAGGACTTTCTCTCCCGACCATTCTGATTGGGTGATGTTGCATTTGACAGACAGGCTCAGTTCTATCTGTTAGAGCACAGTTTGGAAATAGACAGCATTGTAACTGTTTTTATTTTTAATTCTCACATGTACCCTGATCTGTAGTATTAGACAAGTCATCAGCAGGGGATAGATGTGATAAGTCAGTGTGTTTAACTGCAGCACAGATGATTTTGATATTTAAAGTGACAGCAGGAGCTATTAAAAAAACATTATTTTTTTATTATATAAATGATATAATTAAGTAAGTGATGCATAAATTTTGGAAGGGCGGTTGCCTGTTTGCCGCCATTGCACCAGCCGCCCCTGAGTAATCATAATAATGACATTCTCAGCTGATTAAATATGCTTCCCTAAATGTAAGAATATCTGATTAATGGTGTAATGTGTAGAAGAAAATAAAGTTTTTTTTTCTATTTGACGCTGTATTTAATACCAGAAAAGTATCACATAAAAATTGAACTTGTTATGAGCATACTTAGGTTTCTATATGTAAATAGGACATTATTAAACAATTTATAAAAATAGACTAATTTTTTATCATTTTATCACTAGATTCTTGATAGAGGAACTGACTTTAAACTGCAGACTAGTGTCAGAGGAAATACATAATCATTATAAGAAGAGAAATGTGTTTTTTGAAATATATATTTTTAGTACTGTCCACATTCAGTGGGGTTAGTTATCTTTAGGTAATATGGTGATTCCAGTCTTATCTCTTATCTTTTATTTATATGGACCCAATGTTTTGATTTATTACATAAAATGTTTTCTAGGCAATGTGACAAAGTGACAAAGTGACACAACCCTTGTACTTAAGTTCAGTAACATAATCATAGACTTTATAGTAAATTGTGATGAGCAGAATGGAAGCTCAAAATGTACTTTGTTTTGCTTATATACATGCATCTATTTAGTTTTTTAGAACAAGAAATACATAGACCTTTATATGTTAACTAGCGACTTGCCCGTCAAAAATGACGGCAAGAAAATTTTAAGCCTGGCAATGCTGTTTGCCACACAATGCGAGGCTCTGTCCCCCCACCTTTGGCGCTCATCATGAGCCCTGTGCGGAGATCTTTTGGCGCTCATAGTGTAGTTTGCAATGAGCGCCTTCCTCCCGTCTACTTACAGGCCTCACAATGAGTGCCTTTGGCGCTCATCGCGAGCCAAGCAATGAGCGGCTTTGACGCTCATTGCAGGTCTCTGCAACCTGCAACTTTTGTGCTTGGGAATGACCACCTTCGGCGCTCATTGCGAGCCCCGCGCTGAGAGCATTCGGTGCTCTTTTTCCCCCTCTCTCCCTCACGCTCCTTTCCCTGCTCTGTGTCTTGTTTTTTCTTATTTCCATCCCCTGTGTGTCTTTTCCTTTATCTCTCAGCCATGTGTCTCTTTCCACCCTCTCCCCACTGTCCCTTCCCTGTGTCTTTCTCCTCTGTGTCTCTGCTCAAGCTTTGTGTGGCGCGCACTGACTGCCGTTGGTTTAATTTTTCAAGTCTTGTGTGCCTGGCGTTGTTCGTGTAAGTGTTACTGGCTTCGTCGTTGTTTATTTTCTAAGTTCTGCGTGCCTGGAATTGTTCTGGAAAGTGTTACTGGCTTCAGCCTCTAAATGGCGTAAGAAAAAAATAAGATGCAAAAAATAAAAACCTGCACCACTGGTAGCTCTGACCCTGCGCAGTGCTATACAAGGATTAAGTACCAACCAAAATACAATATTACCCAAATGCAAAAGAATAGAGGGACTTGTCTTTGAGCTTACAATCTAGTCTACATAATGCTTTTTCACAAAGCACTAACACAAGACTAAAACTTGCAAGCTTACAATCTAATGGGATTTACCTATAATGTAGCCCATGGCCAAAAGGGGAACAACCATCTGGCACCTTGTTATCTCATAGCTTGGCTCTGCCCTGGGCACTGCTATCTGTAAGACATTCCTCAACCAAACTGTTAAAGGGAAAAGTGTATTTATCTAACAATATATTAACAAGTAAAACAATTATTTTCTGAGTTTCTTTTCTGTAAATACTTTTGTCATAATCATTATAATGACATTCTTAGCTGATTAAAATATGCTTTCCTAAATTTACTAATAGTTGATTAACAGTGTAATGTGTAGAAGAAAATAAAGTTGTTTTTTACTTTCACTTAAAAATGGAACTTGTTCTGAAAAATACAATCCATAGGTTCCTATATGTACATAGGAAATGATTAAACAATTTATAAAAAATAAAATGACAAATAATTAGCCTAGCACTTGATAGAGGAACTGATCTACAACAACAGGCTTGTGTCAGAGGAAATACATAATCATTATAAGAAGAGAAATGTGTTTTTTTTAAATATATTTTTCTAGCACTGGCCACATTGAGTGGGGTTAGTCATCTTTAGGTAATATGGTGATTCCAGTCTTATCTTTTATTTATATGGATCCAATGTTTTGGTTTATTACATAAAAAGTTTTCTAGGCAAAGTGACAAAGGGACAACGCTTTGTACATAAGTTCAGTAACATAATCATAGACTGTATAATGAATAGTGATATGCAGAATGGAAACCCAAGATGCACTTTTTTGCTTATATACATGCATCTATTTAGTTTTTTTAAAACAAGAAATACATAGATCTTTATATGTTAATAGCTTGATATATTTTGTATGGGTCAGATATTGTAACAGGATATTTTGTCTACACAATGATACTGTACTGTTAACCAGTAAAATAGCAAATATCCGGTACTTGTGTTATGATATTCACTAGTATAACCAAAGTCTTGACAAGCCAGAGGGTCAGCCATTACACTGCTGGTCAGCACTCTGGGCACCTCTATTGTGAGGTACAGGAATGAGGTCATAGTGTGATGACATAACAGTGGAAGCTGCCTATAAAAGCCCAGACTGCAGGTCTTCTCATTCATTTCACAGAGACATCTGAAGATCAAGGTTGACTGACAAAGAGAGCTGCATGGTGCCGGTTACCTGGCAAAGTGATTTGCAGTGTGTCGGTCCCACTAAAATGCTCTGAAGTTCATCCATCTGATGACGTGTGATGGCCCAGCAACAAAAGAATTGATCAGGATAATAATTCACACCATATAGTGAGAAAGGTAAGTCACCATATGTACTCTGCACAATCAGTTGGGAGGGTGGCAACATTACATAGACAATATTTTATTGTTATGAGCCAGTACAAAAGGTGATTTTGAGCTATTTATGAACAGACTCAATAATAATTCCTTAGGCCTAAGATTTACCTATGTCATTGATGATCAACAAATGTAATTCTTGGATCTAAGTTTAACCAAGGACATAGATGGAAATATACATACATCGTCTTTTAGGAAACCAACAGCCTCAAATTATTTATTAAAATGGTCCAGCCAACATCCAACTGCTTAAAAGATCAGTATACCAGTCGGACAATATCTGAGACTAAAAAGGAACTGTGATAACCCCTCTGACTTTAAGAAGCAAGCGAACCAACTGAGAAGAAGAGGCTATTCTAATAGAGTTCTTAAAAGGGCCTATAAAAAGGCACTTTCAACAGACAGATCCGAGCTGCTTTACAATAAAAAAGAAAAAGAAAGGGATCAACCCAATGAGCAGATAAGATGTGTGATGAACTTTGGAAAATATTGGAAAGAAGTGAAAGCAGTGTTGAGCAAATATTGGTACGTTCTAAAAGAGCATCCAACATTAAATGAATACTTACCAAAGGAAGCCTCAATTAAATACCGTAGAAACAGGAATTTAAGGGATTTATTGGTCAAAAGCTTTTCCAACCTCTAGAGAGACCTACTACATGGCTGAAACCTACGATAGGACTATTTAATTGTGGGCACTGCAGAGCCTGCAAGTACATTCAACAAGTCTTTTGTGGACCCTACAACTGGTGGAAATGTTCCTGTGAAAAGTTTTCTGAACGGTAGTTCTACCTATGTCGTATACGTTATGGTTTGCCAATGTTTGAAGCTCTTTGTGTGAAAAACCAAACAACAATTGCTTAGAAGGATTCTTGATATTCCAGTCTCAAGACTTATGAAGTTATTTCACAGAAATAAATCCTAGTCCATGAAGTTTATGTAGTTGACAGAGTTTTTATAGGCCCCCGAGGAGAAAATACAGATAAAGAACTCTTACAAAGAGAAAGCAAGTGGATTTTTTAACTAAATTTACAAGCTCCAAGTGATTTGAACAAGGGTTTTTCTTAGAGTGCCTTCCTATAAAAAAATTCAACCATATGCAAATAATTTGTGATTCCAAGAAATAGTTTTATTTCCTGGCGAACTTATATATAATTCATATGTCTTATTCAGTTAAGGCTAAAATATTAAGATGAATATTAAGAAGGTTCAAAGTGGTTGTATAAGTATGTCTACAATTCACATTTAAATTATTTTTAATGAATAATATAATGTATTATTTGAAATTCACACTATACATAAATATTCATTTTCAATATTCAAAAAATGCAAGAATTTTTAATAAGCACAATATCATTAAATAAATTAAAATTACGCACTGAGCTATAAAAAGATATGTATCACATATATAGTTGTGAGCGTACGAGTTGTTGCTAACGCTTGCGGGCTCACGAGTTGTTGCTAAAGCTTGCCTGGGCCCCGGCTCGCAAAACCGTTTGTTTAGGCGGGTAAAGCAGCATTTTAGAATCCTAATGTTATGAGTTGTAAGTTAGTGTTGTAAAATTGCGTCTTTTTTCTATGTGGCGTCTGTTGTAATGGTATATTTTGAATCTGCTACGTTCCTGGCTAACTCGTATGTGCCTGGCGGTTATTTTCACGGATCTGTGTCCTTTAGCTTTGTCTAAAAAAAAAAAAATTCGCCATTTTTTTTTCTCGCTTATCCGATTTTCAAGTGCCAAAACGTCTTAAATGCGACTTAAATTTCTGTGCAACCTTAGTCCCAGACGTCCTGGCTGTCCCCCCGTGCTGTGTGTGATGTTTGTTTTATGTGGTATTTTTTTGTCGTGCTTTGCGTGTTTGTGGAGGTGCGGAGTTTGCCGTTAACTTCGTATTTTCGCAACCTCGTATTTTTCCCCCCCGAAGTTTCACGGGTCGTACTTGTTGTTTGTAAAAGTCGTACGTCCTTGACTGTATTTTCTGCGCTTCAGGGTCGTGTGGCCTCTTTTTCAGACTTTTCAGCCCCCATTTTGTTTTCTTGCTTAGCCGATTTCCAAGTGGCAAAACTCCTTAAATTCGACTTTAATTCACGTGCAACCTCACCCCCAGACGTCCTGGCTGTCCCCCCGTGCTGTGTGTGATGTTTATTATGTTTTAATTTTATTTTTCAGTATTTTTGTTGTTTTTTGATGTACGCGTTTCAGCCTTTAAATTCGTATTTTTGAGACCTCGTATTTTTTTTTTTCATGTCCCGCGGGTCGTATTTCTTTTGTCTAAGTCCCTATTTTCTCATTCCGCCTTATTGTTTTTTTTCTAAGTCCCGCGGGTCGTATTTTTTTTTTATAAGTGCCGCGGCTCTTTTTTTTTTTTTCTAAGTCCCGCTTTTCAGGTTTTTTACCACGCGTAAGGTGGCGTGGAGCCTCCACCTCCGCAATTTCGCGAGGGTCCACATTTGCGGCCTGCAATGAGCCTTTGGCTCATTGCAGCTGACGTTGGAGCCTTCACCTCTGCAAATGCGACCCTCGCTTTGCGAGGTCCGCATTTGCGGCCAGAACTGCATCCCTCGCTTTGACAATTTTGACAATTATAATATGTGATATTTAAACACAAAATATTACAGAATCAAAGTTTCTGTCATTAAAAAACTAGCTATTAAATAATTTATATAAGCATTGTTCACCTTTTAGATTCCATTTTCACTTATAAAACGCATCACAAAATATACATACTGATTTTTGCTTTAAGTGTAATTGATTATTTTAGATGCAATTGATTATTTATATATCCATTTATTTTATAATATATATTAGCCTACATTTATATAGTTATTTATTTATATATTAGTCCGAATTGCCTTTTAATATAGCCAGAAAGAATCTAACAAGTATATATTATGGTATAGCTACGTGTAGGGAAGGAGTTTGTTCCTTCAAGTCTAAAAAGGTCCTTTTGATTTGTTGAAGGTCCTTTTTTACATGTTTATATATACTAACACTTGGGAGGTATGTTTAACGATCCATTGTATTTTGAATCAATTAACTTTATTAATTGTGATTTGCAAATCGCCGACGTGGGAGCCTCCACCTCCGCAAATGCGGCTCCTCGCTTCGCGAGGGTCCACATTTGCAGTCCGAAAGACGTAGGGGGTCGTCGGGATGAGTGCCTATGGGCTGCAGTTGCGGCGGGCTCGCAAGCGTTAGCAATGACCCGAATACTGAGCACTATATATGTGATCTAAATACAAGAGCATTAAGAATTTCTGACAACATCATAAAAAAATATTTCAAGAGAAAAAATTACAATATATTTATTCTGGTAAGCTTTAGATTGCTTTATTTCTAAGGTTTTACCAGAAATAGTTACTCAACCAAGATATATAAATTGGTGGGTAATTCTGTACATTATTAAATAAATAATAGGTACAACGAGGGTAGTTTTGGAATAAGAAATATTTCTACCTCTTTGGACAAACCAGTCCATTTTTTTTAACAAATTATTTTTGTGTATGTCCTTGCTCTAATGTCGTTAGTTTTAAAAGTAAATTTAATAAAAGTCAAGTTTTAATGGTTATGAGTGCAAGATAAAAATTGTGATACTCTTCTTTAACAATTTGTGAATCGTATCAATATATGTAAGTAGGAAAAATGACGGGAGTAAAATTGTAAGTCTGGCAATGTTGTTTGCCACACAATGCGAGGCTAAGTGCCCTCTGAGCACCTTTTGGGGCTCACCGCGAGCCCCGCATTGAGCACCTTCAGCACTCATTGCGAACCTCTCCCCCTGTGTACTTTATAGGCCTCGGGCTTGAACACCTTCGGCTCTCATTAAGAGCCTCTCCCCCGTGTAGCTTAGGGGCCTCGCGATGAGTGTTAGTGCCTTGGGTAAAGTGTTAGTGCCTTGGGTAAAATGTTAATGTCTTGGATTAATTGCTACTGGCTTGCATTAAGTGTTACTGGCTTCGGGCTCTTTTTTACTGCCTTCGGCCTTGTTTTCATCCTGTCTAGGTTTTTTCGTCTATGGTATTTCTTCTCGCTTAGGCGATTTTCGATCATGAAAAATTGCAAATATGCCTCAAATTCACTTGCAACCTCACTCACAGGCTTTTTGGCTCTCCCCCTGTGCTATGTGTGAGTGTGGAAGTGAATTTGAGGCATAATTGTGTTTTTTTGGTGGTCTTTCCAGTTGCGTGGTTCGGGCATTTTGCGTGCTTCGGTCCCAAGTCCTACGGGGCTCGAGATTCCAGTTGCGTGATTCACCCGTTTTACGTGTTTTGATGCTCACCGTGAGCCCTGCAATGAGCACCTGCAATGAGGGCCTTCGGCGCTCATTGCAGCCTAAGTCCTGCGCCGCTGGCCATGAGCGCCTGCTGCACTCATTGCAGCCTAAGTCCCACCAGCCTCGCAGGCCATGTGCCAACTGCTCGCCTTGCTTCACAAAGCGTGACTAACATTACAAACGTTTCCAACACTGACAACTATATAAGTGTTGCTGGTGAGTCTGTAACCACATATGCTGCAGTGTGCACAACCTTACATTTACTCTCTTTTGGATGTCAAATCAATCTCGATCTATTTGGTGACTGCTACTCAAAATCTGTTATAACTGCCGGTATCGGACAAACATTTAATTGACAACAAATATGATAATAATATGTTTGCTTCCTAGATAATATGTTTGCTTCCTGGTTATTGCTGTCCCATATATCTGTAGTCATAACCAGCGATCTTACAGTGCTATTGTATGTCAGTTATCTATAGGTGTGTGCATATGAGAGTATGATGGTGTATATGATACTCACATTGCAGGGTTCCCTGAAAATCTGAGCCCAGTTGTCCTGGAAAACCCACTACTGCCGCTGGCTCGATCCACTGCTTTAGGGTTCGCTCCTATCCGCAGTATGTAATGTCGGCTGGTGGTCCACCACAGGTTGTACGGGCTGCTCTCGCCTCCGCTGCCCTCTTCCTCCTGACCTTCCTCCTGCTGTCATCATATCTGTGTTTCATAGACTTGACATCCCTGTTTGCAACCCCTAATGCAGCGATACCTGTAGCAACCTCAGTTCAGGCACGTGTCTTCTGGCTAAGCCTCATTTCCTTCCCACCATGTATGATACTACTCCAGTGGACTGCAATTTGTTTGACCTCTCTGAAATGACTTGCCCATCTTGGGTGACCCTTCATGATATATGTAACAGCTTCATTGAGGTAACAAGCCCCTTCACCACAAGGTAGTGATCCAGAAGGGGCCCTGTGTCTTAGTCTGTATGTATTTATAAGGAGAGGGTAAGATATATATATATATATATATATATATATATATATATATATACTTAATTTATTTTGGGCAACAGAGCGATAGAATCCCTCCATAGCACAGTAGTACAGTAAATAAATAGTACATTTGTGTTCACATTTGAATGTCTAACTAAATTAAAAATCCTATTTCCTGCTCAGAATTCCAAAAAAATACAGTTATTCAACTGCAATATGGGAACTTGGGCAGGGACATTCAAATATGTCCACAAAGGCTTTGCTCTTGTAATCCAGTATCATTATGCATAATCCATCCTGGGCTTTGCTTTAAGCTAAAGGCTCTCTCTGTCTTATCTATTTATCTTCCAATTCATCTTTTGCTTGTCTCTGTTTTTGGCCCCTAGATGAAGAATTAGAAATATATGCTTAACTAGTCACTCAAATATGTTTGTTTGCAGCTTAATATTAATTACTAGCGAATTGCCCGTCAAAAAATGACGGCAATGAAATTGTAGGGTAGCTAATGCTGTTTGGTGTCTAATAATGAAATATGTAATACATTACTAAATGAATATACTGTACCTATTTTGAAGCATTGTGATGAAGAGCTGCAATCTGTGTTGATGTTGCTGCAGCATTAGTGGTGTGGAGCTGCTGTGTAAGCGTGGTGAATGTGTGCACTGTGTGGTATAAATATCCGTAGGTGGTTTCTGGAGTTTTGCGAGTTTGTTGTGGTGTTTTGCGAGTTTCTTGTGGTGTTTTGCGAGTTTAGAGTGCTGTAGCCTCGTTTTCGTTTTGTTCGGCGGCCATTTTTTCTCTCGCTTAGATTTTTTTTTAGTCTCTAAACTGTTTTATTTCGAGGAAAATCGAGGTGTAAGTTGTATTTTTGAGGTCCTGGGTGCTCCCTCTTGGTGTAGGTAAGGTTTTTATGTATGTGCTGTGTGTATGTATTGTGTTTTACATTTTGTAATGTTCGCGAGTTGCGTCCGAGTGTTGCGAGGCCGTAATGTGTGTGAACGTGTGTCGTATGTTGTTTGCGAGTGTCGTAATGTGTGTGTCGCGCTGTTTGGTTTGCGACGTGAAGTTTGCGAGGGTCGCAGTTGCTGGCATGGAGCGCCTTTGGCGCTCCATGCAAGCAACTGCGGCCCTCACTTTGCAAGGTCCTCAGGTGCTGGCATGGAGTGCCTACGGCACTCCATGCCAGCAACTGAGACCCTCGGCCACTGCCCTCGCTTCGCGAGGGCCGCGGCTCGCTGCGCGAGCCCGCAGCGTTAGCAACAACTCGTACGCTCACAACTATATATGTGAATATATGTGATGTACAGGCATACAAACTCTCCTCTCTCATTCTCTCTCTATCGCTTCCTCTTTCTCTCTATCCCTCTCTATCATTCATATCTTAGTGGTCAAAATAGCAAAAACTCACAAAACAACTCCTCTCTCCAAAGTTCAGAAACCCACCAATGCCTAGACCTGTGTGTTCACTTGCTCAGCTACAGCACAGTCAAGGACTTGCGGTTTCCGTGGGCTTTTAAAGTAGTTTTCTGCTGTGTTAGCTTTTTCCAGTTCCTAATGGTCGATTGGCCTGTGACAGGAAAACAAATTAGGGCCTTGATTGAGTTTGGCGCGCTTCATCAGATCAGATAACCGGAAGCGTTACATACTAAACCAGGGTTTACGGGTTTGAGGCTTCAGCCCTTAAAATGTGGCCTTCTTCAATTGGATAGCTCTGTAACTGTAGCACATTTCAAGCCCGCAGACTTACGACCTGTATGAAAGCAACTGCGGCCTTGCAATTGAATGAGGCTCTATGTGTGTGTGTGTGTGTTTTTTAAGTGTATAGCGAGCATGTGTATTTATATATAATTTTACCAAAGTGTATAATTTTTATAACAAAATATATTTTTTACATTTACTTGTTAGTTCACCTAAAGACCCAAAATAGAACGTTACAAAACCTAATTCTCTACCATGCTGCAAAACAGCACTCAGTTCTATGTTATAGAAATAGTATCTGTCCCCATTAACATGGAATTGCAGATAATTAATTAATAGGCTAAATTCTGATACTTTTGCCCATTATTACGTCTAGACAACACAATACAAGTAGGGAATGCAAGTGTTCCTTTAAGTATGATAATTTCATATCAATTCTCTCCTAACTCTCAAAATACTCATGCAAATACAGCATATTTTTTTAGGAATAAAATATTTGACTGAACATATGTGGGCATCCAATAAATTACATTATTGGGCATCCTTATATTACATCTCCATACATTCTGAATTGTTCCCACAATACAGTTTAGATATAGTGCTATTTTTTATGCATTTGAAATAAGCCCAATGATTGTATTTTCCTTCAGTTATTCCAAAGCAAACTTGATTTTTGTTTTGTTTCAAAATCAACACAACACAGTGTTGTGATCAATCATACCAGTATGTAAAATATGATATTTTTAAAGCAGGCACCTTGTTATTGAAATGACAGCTGTCTGAGCTTTTCTGTTGTAATGAACCCGAAGGAAAGGAGCTGAGTCTGAGATGTTTTTTGAATGCTAATAAAGCTGTGCTATCACAAGTGCATTCCTAGCATGTACAAAGAACCTCTGATTGACACAAAATGACAATAACCCACTTGCAGATCAACAGCATCCTAAGCTAGTGACAGGGCTGCAATAAAAGTGTCAGTCTGCTCCTAAACTTTAGTATTGGGCCATCCAAGCTTGTCAGACGCTGGGGCACAGTGGATGTGCTTCTCTGTGTGTATACTGGGAATAGAAACCAGAACATTGCGAACAGTCACACACCTCACGTCCAGAGACATCCACAAGCATATTTCTTTCATTCACATTAAATCAACAGCCTCAATAAAAGAAATGCTTTGTTTTATATTCCAGTCATTAGTTGTATGGAAATGAGTGTGTGTTATGTAAATGATTACGTATTTAATAAGATAAGATTCAAAAAATAGATACAAATACTTTTTTCTCAAAATAATAATTTTGATTTGCTTTGTATTTAATATATGTTACAAATTTGTCTCTTATTAATGAACTATATTATTCATAATATTAATTATGATTATAATAATAATTATAATCATTGTATCTCATCCTCTGAGATTCTGAGTGTAAAGATAAGATCCACACTCTTGTGTTTTTACAACTTATTCAGTGAGGCTACAAAAACATCATATACATTAATACATAAATATAAAACACTGACCAGAGTGTTCGCCTCCATAAGGCCTTGTATGTTTAAAGCCTTTGATATTATTTAGGTTATATTATAATCAATAATTCTGATGCCAGGCAGATATTTCAATATAGATGTGAATATGTATATGCGTGTATATATATGTATGTATATATATATATATATATATATATATATATATATATATATATATATATATATCTGCTCATGAATCTTCAAAATGAACCTATAGCCCTCTTTTCATAAATGTACAAAATACCACTTTATGGATCCTGCGCCTCATATAAAAAATAAAAAAATGAAATCATGCAATACTGATGAAGTGACAAATACACATTCTGACCTGCTTTAATCTAAGATAAAGGCGTTTAATAGCTAATGGGTGAATATTTTTAAATATATATCACACAATATATATTACGCATGGAGACCTCTTAGTTTGAAAAATAAATGATTTGGATCAATCAGTTTCCAGTCCCCCTCAAATTAACAAACATGCAAAAAAGAATCATGGTTAGTAACTTTATAAATTTTCTATTGAGGTTATAAAACAAAAATGGGCGGTGTTAAACCCTGATAATGAAACACCATAGTTTTGTAGTTTGTTATTAGCTTTAATCACATTTGGAAACAAAATTATTCATATGCCTTATAGGCTCAATAAGACATTTTTGTTTAATATGGTAGCTCTGGCCCAGTTGTCCTAACACGTAAAAATGCAAGAGAAAACACAAAGTTCGAGACAAAAAGGAAAGACAAAATATATGCGCAGACACAAGAATAGAAAGACATGCTACAATTTTGTTTTATGTAACTTGTACATTAAAGCTGGTTATATCCACCACTACAGATAAAGCCCTCATTGTATCAAGTAATTGTAAATTTTTTGCATTACCATAGTGCCACTGGCATTGGGTCTTTCAATCATTAAACCTGTGCGTGTCTTAAGTGATTTCACTCTGGTTTGACATCATTTATAATTTACATGATATCATACTATATAAAAACTAGCACAATGTATTGTGGGAAATGTAGCTATTTTCCATTGTTGTGCAGTAAGAAAAAATTGTCAATTTTGATTAAACATATTAGCCCAAAATTAGAGATTTCACTGTATTAACCAAGTTTCATTAAATAATAACTATCAAGTTCCTTTAAGTAATAATGCTTGAAGAACAAACAATGTTCCCTCTGTTAAAGGACCTCTGTCGTTTGTGAAAATTATAATACTAACAGGTATGGAAGACAGGAACATAAAAGCATTTTAGAGGAAATCCTAAATCTAAACTACTCTTACTATACCATGGGGATTCCATCTTAGTTGCTAGCCTGTAGAGTGATTATCCTATAGGGGCCTACTCTTCCACTGATTTCTATTATAAGTTGAGCTGTTTGGAGAGTCATTGTTTAACATAAATGAATAGAGATCATATCTGAATCCACAGTTTCTCCAAAATTCTCCCGTGTTTGTAATCCTTTGAGAAACAACAAAGATGTCTGTCCTCCTTAAAGCAAAACTGAAAACAATAGTTAGAATTTAAACTGTGTAAAAAGATTTTGCACATTATCAAGCCAGGTACTTCAAAATAATATACTATAAATATGATAATTCAATGGATCTTTAATATGGAAAGGTAACCTTAACTCTCTGATCTATGCTTAGTCTGTAATTAATGAATTTGTTCCGTGACCGTTCTCTGTGCTGTGCATTTGTCATTAATAATCATTAGGGTAGTGTTTCCTACAGCAAAGGTTAATCAGGAACTTAATATTACAGCACCCTGGCCAGTTCCCTACTTGAATTTTACAACTGTGGTCAATCCTGTTTGTCTGTGGAAATTAATTAAACAATCTTTTTGATGACAAACTATAAGAAATTGACTTAAAGGTCCAGTGTACGCACTTGTCATGTTAAACCTATATTTCCTGGAAGTTTATGGTGGTAATCACTTGTGAGACATTAACTAAGCATTATCCTATAAAAGACCCCTCCCCTGTTCCTGTCCTCTGCTAGTGGGAACTATACTTATATAGGGCCCTGTGCAAATCCAAACACGTAGACTCCTAAAAAAAGGGTTCCTGCAACTCTGGGAGCTTTTTCCCCCTCAATTTACGTATCTATTCAAAAGCTGGAGGAGTTTTTAAATTAGTAGGTGGGGGGGAGGGACTAGATATAAGTAATGGGGTAGAAAGTGTAGAGGGTATAGGGATGAATGAACTACTTGTAGGGGAGGAGATGGGGGGAGGGGTAGTATAGTCAATAGGGAGGTAGTAATAAGTAACTCAAGTACAGTGGCAGGCACTTCAGAACTACAGACTCATAACATAAGGTGTATGCTTGCTAATGCCAGAAGCTTGCCAGGAAAAATGGGAGAGTTAGAATTATTAGCAATTAATGAAAAATGGGATTTAATAGGCATTACCGAAATGGGATGGGATGAATCTCCTGACTGAACTGTTAATATGGATAGTTATAACCTATTTAGGAAAGATAGGGGCAGTGGTAAAAGAGGAGGAGGGATTTGTCTGCATGTTAAGCCTGAATTTAAGTCTATAGTCAGAGAAGATATTTATGGCGGAACTAGTGATAAAGTTGAATGTTTGTGGGTAGAGTTAAATAGCAGAGGAGCAAATTCTAAAAGAATATTATAGGAGTATGCTATAAACCCCCAAATATAGCTGAAAGTGAGGAAATACAGTTATTGTTACAGATTGGAAATGCAGATAAGCATGGGCAAGTTCTAATAATGGGAGATTTTAATTACCATGAAATAAACTAGATAAATGAGACCAGCAGTTCCTTATCTGGCCCAGGTTATACAAGAGCCTACTAGAAATTAAGCTATCTTAAATTTAGTCATCACAAATAATATTGATGTAGTATACAGTCTCATTTGAGATTTAATTTAAAAAAAAAAACATTTTAAGGGGCCAACAAAAACTCTTATTTTTAAAAGGGCAGGTAAAAACACTGAACATTAATGGACAACATTTAAATCCTTACTAAATATACATACTAATCACCTTATACCAAGTGGGAATAAAAGTAAAAGGAGTAAATCACATCCAATGTGGCTTAAAAATGATTTAAAGATCAAGATCGGAGTAAAAAAAGGCATTTAAATTATACAAACAAGAGGGGACAGAGACTGCTTTACGGGAGTAGAAGGAAATCAACAAGGCTTGCATAAGGGTTATTAGACTGGTTAAAATAGAAAATGAAAAATGAATTGCAAAAGAGAGTAAGACTCACCCTAAAATATTTTTTAAGTATATTAATGGGAAGAAGGCGAGGAAGGAAGCTATAGGAACATTACAATGTGACACAGGCCGTCTGAAAATTAGCGACCAGGAAAAGGCAGATGAGCTAAACAGGTTCTTTTCTTCAGTATACACAAGGGAGGTACCAGTGGTTGGGACACTGCAACATAATGGGGCTACACTACCTTTGCCGAATAATTGGGTAACGCAGGAAGTAATCCAAAAGAGGTTTGAAAAAATAAATGTTAATAAAGCCCCGGGTCCTGATGGAATACATCCAAGGGTACTAAGGGAACTGGGTTCTGTAATAGCCAAACCATTATATTTAATTTTTCAAGACTCAGTCACTACAGGGTCTCTACAGGAGGACTTGAAAAAAACAGCGGTGATACCTTTATTTAAGAGGGGATCTAGAGCAAATCCGGGGAATTATAGACCAGTGAGCCTCACATCTGTAGTTGGGAAGCTTTTAGAAGGGTTAATAAGGGACAGAATACAAGGATATGTCTATTTGAACAGGATCATAGGTAGCAGTCAACACGGATTTATGAAGGATAGGTCATGTCAGACCAATCTAATTAGTTTTTATGAGGAGGTTAGTAGGAACTTGGATCAGGGCAACTCAGTGGATGTAGTCTTTTTAGATTTTTCAAAGGCATTAGAAAAAGTGCCACATGGAAGACTAGTGAGCAAACTAAGGGATACAGGAATTGCAGTAAATATCTGCTCATGGATCGAGAGCTGGCTAAAAGACAGGAAGCAAAGGGTTGTTGTGAATGGAACATACTCCGATTGGTCTAATGTGATAAGTGGGGTTCCCCAGGGTTCAGTATTAGGTCCTCTCCTTTTTAACATATTTATTAATGATATAGAAGTAGGACTCGAAAGTACTCTCCATTTTTGCTGATGACACTAAGTTGTGCAAGGTAATAAAATCAGATAATGATGTACTTTCCCTACAAAGGGATTTGCATAAATTAGAGAAATGGGCGGCTAAATGGCAGATGAGTTTTAATACAAATAAATGCAAGGTTATGCATTTGGGAAGGAAAATAGCCATGCAAGCTATAATCTTAATGCAGCAAATCTAGGGGTATCAGATATTGAAAGGGATTTGGGAGTACTAGTGGACAACCACCTAGGTAACAGCGCTCAAAGCCAAGCAGCGGCTGCAAAGGCAAATAAAATATTAGCATGTATTAGGAAGGGTATAGAAGCAAGGGAAGCAAATATAATTCTGCCACTATACAAATCTCTAGTACGTCCTCATTTGGAATATGGAGTACAATTTTGGACACCACTTTTTTAAAAAGGCCATTTAGAGCTGGAAAAGGTACAGAAGAGGGCAACAAAACTAATAAGGGGAATGGAGGGGCTAAGTTATGAAGAAAGACTAACCAAATTAAATGTATTTTCTCTAGAAAAAAGGCGTCTAAGAGGAGATATGATGACCTTATATAAATACATCCAGGGTTAGTATAAAGATTTGTCAAGGGAGCTTTTTGTGCCAAGAGGTTTTCAACTGACAAGAGGACATGCCTTGAGGTTAGAAGTAAAAAGATTCCACCTTAACGAAAGAAAAGGGTTATTTACAGTAAATCTGTGGAATTCTCTATCAGAGGAGGTGGTGACAGCGAATTCAATATATAACTTTAAAAGGGGACTAGATTTATTTCTAATTTAAAAGGGAATTCAGGATTATCCTGGATAATTAGAGAGAGAGTGTTGACACAGAGAGAAATCCGATCGCCAGTATCTGGGGTCAGGAAGGAATTAATTTTTTTCCCTTTGAGACGATTGGCTAAGTTTCACTTGTTTTTTTTTTCTGTTAGCCTTCCTCTGGACTAATTAAGATAAAAAATAAAAAATAAATAGTTGATGAATAATGAATTAACAATTAATTAAAAACGAATTAATTAATAAATAATTTGCATATTGCAGATCAGAGGAGATCTTAAAAGGTTAAACTTGATTGACTGAAAGTATTTTTTCATCCTTAATTACTATGTAACTACTATGCTATCCAAGTTTTACCAAGATAACTCACAATTCTTAAACCCATGCATTGTCCATAATATACAAGGAGCAGAAATATATGACGTATAAGCAAATTACCAAGTCAACACAATTTACTGAATTTCTTGCTGCTGCAAAGCAGTATGAACCAATACAAAACGTGAAAGTCACATTAATTGACACAAACAAGTCATAAAAGAACGTGTTGTAGCTTTGTCTAGTTAACACCCAGATCTTAGTCATGGAGGATTATTCAAGTGCTTAGGAGAGTTGGTAAATTGCTGAGAGTGAGAGTAGTCTGGAAGTTTTGTTACATTTTCTAAATTTTACTGTACACATAATTTACTGAACACATATTTTACTCGCGATCAGCGCCAAAGTGCTACGTGCTTCGGTGGTGATCGCTGCCAGCGACATGGGCGCCTGCAATCTATTTCCATCCTCCATCGATGGAGTGTCCTCGGCCAAATAAAAACCCGGACAGGACAGATGACACTTATAGGGACCCTGAAAGGCCACCATTTCTTTCACAAAGTCGTACTGGCCTTCAGCACTCATTGTGCAGCAAAGTCGTGTGGGCCTTGTTATGAGCACTACAGTGCTTATCATTTGCGCAACCCTGTAACTTTTAACATGGCTTGATGGACAAACTCGCAATACGACAACTATTATATGTGATTCAACATATATGCTTATGGGAATGTTAGGTACTGATTTCTAATACACTTACATGCTTTTTCATAATTTTTTAGTGCTGTCTCTTTACCTTATTTTGATAGGTCTCAGCAAGGCTTTTAAAATAATTTATGGGTGCTTTTCAGTGCATGTAATTTTCTTTGAAAAATCTCGTCAACTTACGAGTTGTGAGTCATAAGTAAATGGAGAATTGAATCGCCTTTGAGTGAAAATTAGTGGAAAACCCATTCATAATTTAGTGTAAATTGTAGTTCTAGAGTAATTTGCGGGCCATTTTCATAAACATGAAAAAAAACGGTGAATTGAATAGCTACATTGTAAAATTATGAGTCCAGGAATGGTGTAACTTAAGAAAAAAAAGAGGGCCCAACCCATGTGTTAGATTGAAATCTTGTACCTGTATTCGTGTCAGTGTGGGAAAATACATATGTGCATATTTGTTTTCAGTTTGAAAGCATGTTTTATATTTTATTTATAAATGTAATGCTAGTTTGGGAATTTACTAAATTTATACATGCTTAATTCACTGTGTTTAAACATACTTATAAGAAGAAATCTTATGCTCTACATGTGTATTTGTGCATTACAGGGACTATTGATTATCTATTTCTGTACACATTAAATGTAATTGGCCTTGAATTATTTATCTCTGCAGGAATACGTGAATATCAGCCCAAATGGCAGTTGAAAGATTCTTCCTTCTTTATGAGAAGGAGGAAAGCTTCAATTACCTTACTGGGCAATGTTAGTGCTTAGGAATCATACCATCAGCTGACTATGAATGGACAGCATTTCATGCTGAATACATAATATATGAGGAAGCAGAACAGAACACAGGCTGATGCCCTGACACACTTTATATTCATTATCGTAACAAAACGAGAGGTGATGTCTTTTCATTTTGATTTTAGCTTGATGTATTCTTCTTACACACAGTATGTATGGTTAGGAATGTGAGGTGGAAATGGTATTCACTGTATATATGTTTGCATTTACTACCATAGCTAGGAGTTTCCAAACAAGGTTACCCTGAAAACCCTTCAAAAATTAAACATTATAAAGACAGATTATAAAAATGTACAATAAATGCATAATATATATATATATATATATATATATATATATATATATATATATATAAATATATATATATATATATATATATATAGATAGATAGATAGATAGATAGATAGATAGATAGATAGATAGATAATTAGAATTGCAAGAAGGTGGATGATATAAGCATTAACATATATATTTTTGAACTAGTAGATCTTTAGCATGTAAATATATAATTACAACTTCTAGAAATATATTGTCGAAAGGAGCTTGTATTTACAGTAACATGTCAACCTGAGAATTTTTTGTGCTCTGAGAACCTGGGGATTTAACTGATTCTCATGAAATATAGAAGGCAAGATATACTGATAGTTGAAGAATTCTTGGAGAGTCATCTACACAAGACTGTTGCATGTTAGACACCAGGATTTGAGACGTGTGATAATGGGCAGCATACACCTAAAAGAGAGGAGCGGTTGGCACTGAATGTGAGTGAATGGGGGGCCTGTAATCCATGCTGGAGGTAAACCTCTATAATCAAAAGCCTATATAGCACAGGCCTTGAACATGATTATATTAGAGGAGCAGGTAAGGGACAGAGTTTTAGTGGCACAGGGACATGGGGATATCGGGCCAAATGCTGACAAGGAGGATTGCATTAATGTGGATGTAGCTATTGAGGAAGGCCAGCAAGAGCCCAAGGAGGCTGTGGAGAGACAGAAGGAGCATCAGGATACTTGCATCCATAAATAATAGTGTTTGTGTATTACGCTATTATAAAACTACATGTGAATTGTTAAAAAAGCACTTCAGTGGAATAAATGAAGCATAAAAAGATGTACTTATTAACTCCCACCTACTCTCAAAAGCATTAAACTCTCTCCTACATTAATAAGGAAACCACCATACCTATTTGTTTACTTGCAAAAGCTACCATACAGTCAGCATTTTGGTTGGAAACGCTCTTTTTTTTATAAACTGTACATGTCTATTAATGTGATGTTTTGTTTTCTTATTGGTTACTAGGGCAAATGAGCAGCAAGAAAAGCGGCAAGTTACGCAGATTAACTAATTTCTCGATCCATCACTTAAACTGGCCCCTGCATATTATAGGTAAGGCCTTTTTCTAATGGATATAACATGGGTTTGCATGTAACAGGGATCCAATGCTCACAATGTGTAGCTTCGGCAGTTATGGAAGAGTCATTTTGCGCAGCTATGTGTCCGATTAGCATAGGGGCTCAAGTACTTAATCAAAGAGTAATGTGACTCAAACCAGCTTGTGCCTCATGACTCAACCAGCAAAGGCTGTTTGTACATATACCACTAGGGGGCAGTGATAGCAGATGATATTGCATATTATTAGAGCTGTGGATTCTTGTAACTGATTCCTTCATATATTACAGAAGGGGTGTAATCTACTCCTATTTACAAAGCTCACAACAGTCCAAATGTATTTATGAAAAATAAATCCTGGATTTTTTATGTCATTTAAAAACGTGAATAACATTTACATAATAAAGAAGACCAGGCAATTGGCCCTATTTTAATAATATGTAAATAGTAAACGTAAATGAAGTGTGGGTAGAGAGATCAGTAAGAGATCAGGATTCTGACCCACATCCACCTTTTCCTTCCCCCTACATTACAGATTAAATTGAGTATGTACTTCATAGCTGTAAAGCACCTTATAGTTTAACATCATAAAACAATACATCTACGCTTAAGTAAACTAAATAAACAAACATAAATAATTTAGGACCTGTTCTTAATGACCCTGTTTAATGTACTATCTAGAAAGCAGGACAACTTAGGCCTTACAAGCAATAACATGCAAATGATAAAGAGCCGATAACTGTCTGGAGATTTATTTCCCTGACCACACAAATTATTGATAAATCCTACTTAATAGAACGCCATATTGAATATTTGTTTTTCCATTTCTATCTATCTATCTATCTATCTATCTATCTATCTATCTATCTATCCTACAGTATATGTACCCCTCTCCCAATGATATCTCCATGGCCATTGAGAACTATTTTGTTATCCAGTGGGGGACAAAGCTGGATAATATAGACCAACATGCTGGTGCCCTGAGCCTACTCAAAAACTTACAATCTTAATAGGAGGGACTACCTAACCATGGCCCTCATTCAATTGCAATTTGCCCAATTGAATAGGGGTTTAAATAAGCACATAACATATTTTTTGAAATAAGTTTTTAGTTAGTAAATATTTATCCAAAAACAAGGTTTTCACTAACTAAAAACTTATTTAAAAAAAATATGTTATGTGCTTATTTAGAGCCCTATTCAATTGGCCAAATCGCAATTGAATGAGGGCCCAATACTGCAAGAAATACAAAATAATTTTGGCACCCTACCTAAAAAAGCTCTATGACTATACCAAGTGTAGAAACTATTACATAGTTACATAGTTACATAGGGCCTCATTCTATTAGCGGCCGTAAATCGGCCGTAAGGCTGCGATTCCTTGCGGGGGTTCAGTTAACTCGCGATTCTATTATACGGCCCCGCAAGGATCTCCTTTTACGGCCGGCCGCATATCTTGGAACCGGCCGTAATCTGTGAAATATAAAAACTCAAAAATAAATTCAAGCCTGCACTGTACAGCTCTGTAAATGCTAGGGATCATATTGGGGGACATGAGGATTAAAAGGAACCCACTCTCAAGCTTGCACATCTGCCCAAACCCGAGTTCAAATTAACTGTTTAGTTTCCGGCTGCGGCGTGGGCGGGTCTGAGGTGCTCCAAGCACTCTGGACTTTTTACATGGATATTTTACGGATATTAAAAATTAAATATTTTACCGATTTGAGTACAGGATAATTATGTGCTATTTTTTCTAACACCTAAAATCCCTTTATAGTCTTCTCAAAGTGCAGGATGGCTTTATTTGGGCTATTTTATGTTTCCTAATTGGTGCTAGCGGGACCTCTTTCCTGCAAGTAAGCTGCGGCTCGTTTTTAGCCTTGCAGAGAGGTTTCCCGGAGCAATTGAATTGCAAATCTCTTGCTGCCGTTTTAGATCAAAGGCTTTCCTCCGGCGCGAGCGGCCGCAAGAGATAGCAAGGCACCGGCCGCAAGCCTGCCGGAGCCTCCGGCCGTAAGGGAATAGAATAGCCGAATAGCTTGCGGCCGGTCCTTGCGGCCCCGCAACGGCTGCAGCCGATAATAGAATGAGGCCCATAGTAATTAAGGTTGAAAAAAGACTTTCAGTCCATCAAGTTCAACCTGTTAAGATCTCTTCTGATCTGCAATATGCGGATTAGTTATTAATTAAATTATTGATTAAATAATTATTAATAGTATAGTATTGGAGAATGAATAAAGAGTTAGTCCATCAAGTTCAACCTTTTTAGATCTCTATTGATCTTTTTAATTTGGACTATTTATTATTATTGTTAATTGTTAATTATTGTTAATTGATCCAGAGGAAGGCAAACATAAAAAAAAACCCATTGAAACTTTGCCAATTGTCTCATAATGGAAAAAAAAAGCAAAATTCCTTCCTGACCCCAGAAACTGGCGATCAAATTTCTCCCTGGATCAATATTCCTTGCTAGTTATCTAGGATAGCCTTGAATGCCCTCTTTATTCAGAAATATATCTAACCCCTTTTTGAAGTTGTCTATCGAATTCTCTGTCACCACCTCCTTTGGTAGAGAATTCCACAGTTTAACCACCCTAACTGTGAAGAACCCTTTTCTTTGTTTAAGGTGAAATCTTTTTTCCTCTAACCTCAACGGATGTCCTCTTGTCAGTTGAAAATCTCTTGCTACAAAAAGTTCACTTGACAAAGCCTTATATTGACCCTGGATGTATTTAAATAACGTAATCATATCTCCTCTTAGACGCCTTTTTTCTAGCGAAAATAAGTTTAATTTTGCTAGTCTTTCTTCATAACTTAGCCCCTCCATTCCCCTTATTAGTTTTGTAGCCCTTCTCTGTACTTTTTCCAGCTCTAAAATGTCTTTTTTGTGAGGTGGTGCCCAAAATTGTACTTCATATTCCAAATGAGGGCGTACTAGAGATTTGTATAGTGGCAGAATTATATCTTCTTCCCTGGCTTCTATACCCTTCCTAATACATGCTAATATTTTATTTGCCTTTGCAGCCGCTGCTTGGCTTTGAGCGCTGTTACCTAGGTGGTTGTCCACTAGTACTCCCAAATCCCTTTCAATATCTGATACCCCTAGATTTGCTCCATTAAGATTATAGATTGCTTGGCTATTGTTCCTTCCCAAATGCATAACCTTACATTTATTTGTATTAAATCTCATCTGCCATTTAGCCGCCCATTTCTCTAATTTATGCAAATCCTTTTGTAGGGAAAGTACATCATTATCTGATTTTATTACCTTGCACAACTTAGTGTCATCAGCAAAAATGGAGACACTACATTTGAGTCCTACTTCAATGTCATTAATAAATATGTTAAAAAGGAGAGGACCCAATACTGAGCCCTGAGGAACCCCACTTATCACATTAGACCAATCGGAGTATGTTCCATTTACAACAACCCTTTGCTTCCTGTCTTTTAGCCAGCTCTCGATCCATGAGCAGATATTTACTGCAATTCCTGTATCCCTTAGTTTGCTCACTAGTCTTCCATGTGGCACTGTATCAAATGCCTTTGAAAAATCTAAAAAGACTACATCCACTGAGTTGCCCTGATCCAAGTTCCTACTAACCTCCTCATAAAAACTAATTAGATTGGTCTGACACGACCTTTCCTTCATAAATCCATGTTGACTGCTACCTATGATCCTGTTCAAATAGACATATTCTTGTATTTTGTCCCTTATTAACCCTTCTAAAAGCTTCCCAACTACAGAAGTGAGGCTCACTGGTCTATAATTCCCCGGATATGCTCTAGATCCCTTCTTAAATATAGGTATCACCTCTGCTTTTCTCCAGTCATCTGGTAGAGACCCTGTAGTGAGCGAGTCTTTAAAGATTAGATATAATGGTTTGGCTATTGCAGAACCCAGCTCCCTCAGTACCCTTGGATGTATTCCATCAGGACCTGGGGCTTTATTAACATTTATTTTCTCCAACCTCTTTTGTATTTCTTCCTGCGTTAACCAATTATTTAGTGAAGGTAGTGTAGCCCCATTATGTTGCAGTGTCCCAACCACTGGTACCTCCCTTGTGTAAACCGACGAAAAGAACCTATTTAGCTCATCTGCCTTTTCCTGGTCACTAATTATCAGATGGCCTGTGTCACATTGTAATGGTCCTATCGATTCCTTCCTGGCCTTCTTCCCATTAATATATTTATAAAATATTTTAGGGTTAGTCTTACTTTCCATTGCAACTGACTTCTCATTTTCTATTTTAGCCAGTCTAATAGCCCTTTTGCAAGCCTTGTTGATTTCCTTATAGTCACATAAAGATGCCTCTGTTCCCTCCTTCTTGTATAATTTAAATGCATATTTCTTTTTCCTCATCATGATCTTTAAGTCATTGTTAAGCCACATGGGATGTGATTTACTCCTATTTATTTTATTTCCACATGGTACATGCTGATGAGTATGTTTATTTAGTAAGGATTTGAATGTTGTCCATTTATTTTCAGTATTCTTCCCTGTAAGTTCTTTGTCCCAGTCTATATGTTGTATTGCTGCCCTTAGCCCATTAAAGTTAGCCTTTTTAAAATTTAGAGTTTTTGTTGGCCCCTTACAACTCTGTTTTTTGTATTCAATCTCAAATGAGACTGTGTTGTGATCACTTTTCCCCAAGGGTTCCCCTATTTTTACATTTGATATTATATCAATATTACTTGTGATGACTAAATCCAAGATGGCCCCATTTCTAGTAGGTTCTTGTATTACCTGGGCTAGATAATGATCCCTGAGTGTACTCAAGAACCTGCTCCCCTTAGCTGAGCTGCTGGTCTCGTTTATCCAGTTTATATCAGGGTAATTAAAGCCTCCCATTATTAGAACTTGCCCATGCTTAGCTGCATTTCCAATCTGTAACAATAATTGTATTTCCTCACTTTCAGCTATATTTGGGGGTTTATAGCATACTCCCACCAATATGCATTTAGAATTAGTTCCTCCACTATTTAGCTCAACCCACAAGGATTCAATGATGCCGTTAGTGCCAGCATAAATATCTTCTCTAACTATAGGCTTAAATTCAGGCTTAACATAAAGACAGATCCCTCCTCCTCTTTTACCATTTCCCCTATCTTTCCTAAATAGGTTATAACCATCCAGATTAACAGTCCAGTCATGAGATTCATCCCACCATGTTTCCGTAATGCCTATTAAGCCCCATTTTTCTTGTACTGCTAATATTTCTAGCTCATCCATTTTCCCAGGCAAACTTCTTGCGTTTGCAATCATACACTTTATGTTGCTATGGCTCTGCTGATGTGAAGTGCCTGCCACTGTATTTGAGGCCCCTATTAATATCTCCCTACTTTCTATTGTAACCCTCCCCCCTTCTCCTCCCCCATGGGTAAATAATTCATCCCTTTCCCTCTCTACCCTATTTACCCCAATACTTCTATATAGTCCCTCCCCCCCACCTACAAGTTTAAAAACTCCCCCAGCCGTTCTACCATCCTATTCCCTAGCACAAAAGCGCCCTCATCATTAAGGTGCAATCCATCCCTGCTATAGAGATTGTACCCAAGTGAGAAGTCAGCCCAGTGCTCTAAAAACCCAAAACCCTCTGCACTGCACCACTTTTTTAGCCACGCATTAACCTCCCTAAGCTCCTTCTGCCTCCCTGGGCTAGCACGTGGCGCTGGTAGTATCTCAGAAAATACTACCTTGGAGGTCCTTTCTTTAAGCTTATTCCCTAATTCTCTAAAATCATTCTTTAGGACGCTCCATCTTCCACTAACTTTGTCATTGGTACCAATGTGTACCAAGACCGCCGGTTCATTACCAGCCCCTCCCAATAATTTATCCACCCGATCCACAACATGCCGAACCCGAGCACCCGGGAGACAGCAAACTGTTCGATTGCTGGGATCTGGGTGACAAATTACCCTGTCTACCTTCCTAATAATAGAGTCCCCTACCACCAAAACATGTCTGTTGCTCTGCCTATTCTGCCCTCCCTCTTCTCCAGTAGAGCTGTTTGCCCGGCTGTTAGAGGGAACAGCTCTATCTGGCATTGCCATTCCTGAATGGACATCGCCAACAGTTTCACTCAATCTGGCAAATCTGTTGTTGTTTGCCAACTCAGAACTGGCCTGCCTCCTCCTGTACCCTCTGATTCCCCTTCTAACTGTAACCCAGCTACCTCTCTAACTGTAACCCAATTCTCCTCTCCAGATCTTCAATTTGAGCTTCCAAAGAGGCAACATGCTCACACCTGTCACAGAGGTATGGACCCTGGATCATCTGTTCCAGTAGTGCATACATTTGACAGGATGTACACTGAATAAGGTTGCCACTGGACTGACTCATAATTATTATTATTGTCTACGAAATTTCAGTGGGAAAAATAAAGAATATAATATATTTATATAAAGTTTTCCTCCTTTGCACTATAAATCTGCCCCCCTTTTCTTTGAAGGCCCTTCTTTTATTTAAACTCCTAGGCTTTTACTAGAATTGCACTTGATACTGAAAATGTTCGCAAGCTCACAAGTTCCCCTTCTCCGGTTTCTATTAACTTCTGCCTTCTCGTCTGGGCACAATTAGTGCACTCTGCAATTTATCAGCCTTTACTTGTAAGGTAAATCCACTTGTAAACAGGCCCCAAACCAGCTCCCAAACCTTTTATACAAGTTTAACAGTCAAGCCACACCCCTCTCACCTGGGCACAATTAGTGCACTCTGCAGTTTATTAGCCTTTACTTTTTAAGGTGAATCCACTTGTAAACAGACCCCAAACCAGCTCACAAACCTTTTATCCAAGTTTAACAGTCAAGCCACACCCCTCTCACCTGGGCACAATTAGTGCACTCTGCAGTTTATTAGCCTTTACTTTTTAAGGTAAATCCACTTGTAAACAGACCCCAAACCAGCTCACAAACCTTTTATACAAGTTTAACAGTCAAGCCACACCCCTCTCACCTGGGCACAATTAGTGCACTCTGCAGTTTCTTAGCCTTTACTTTTTAAGGTAAATCCACTTGTAAAAAAAAAAAAAAAAAAAAAATCTGAATCCACTTTTGCAGATCTAATAATGATCTCAAAACATGCAGAAATTATATTTATTGCAAAACCTATTGTCAAATATCATCAGGATATGTGCAAACATTATAGAAGCAACAGCCAATTCCTTTTTATCATGGTGAATACACTCAGATAAAGGTGGGATTAATCCCACACAGCCAGGCAAATGGAGGATATTTAAGACTAGCGAATTGCCCGTCAAAAAATGACGGCAATGAAATTGCAAATGAGCTAATGCTGTTTGATGTATAATAATAAAATAAATAATATATTAATAAAGTAATATACTTTCCTATTTTGAAGTAATATATGCAAGAAGCATTCTGTTGAAGAGCTGACAATCTGTTTTGATGTTGCTGCAGCATTAGTGGTGTGGAGCTGCTGTGTAAGCGTGATAAATGTGTGCAGTGTAATAGTGTGCGTGCGTGAGGCAAATCCGTTAGCGTAGCTGTGTACTTCCGCATTGTATAAGTTATTGTTCTAAAATGGCTGCTAATGTGTGGTATGCGTCTGTGGTGGAATATCCGTAGCTGTTTGGTGGTGTTTTGCGTTTTTAGAGTCCTGTAGCCTCGTTTTCGTTTTGTTCGGCGGCCATTTTTTCTCTCGCTTAGGTGATTTTCAGGTGTTTAAACTCCGAAATTTGGACGTAAATCGAGGTGTAACTTTACTTGCAAAGGTCCTAGGTGCACCACCTTGCTGTGGGTAAGCATTTTATATGTTTGTTGTGTGTATTTATTGTGTTTGTAATGTGCTTGGGGTCGCGCGGGTTGCGTCCTTGTTTTTGAATTTCGTAGGTGTTTTTCGGCAATACCGTAGGTGTTTGGTGGTGTTTTGCGTCATTAGACTGCTGTAGCCTCGTTTTCGTTTGTTTCGGCGGCCTTTTTTTCTCTCGCTAAGAGAATTTTTTAGTGTCTAAACTCTTTTATTTTGAATTAAATTGAGGTGTAACTTCAGTTTTCGAGGTCCTGGATGCTCCCTCTTGCTGTAGGTAAGCTTTTTATGTATGTGTTGAGTGTATTTATTGTGTTTTTCATTTTTTCATGTCCGCGGGTTACGGAGAATTTTTGCGAGGTCGTAATTATTCGGAACGTGTCTCATACTTTTTTGAGAGGCCTGCAGTTGCTGGCAAGGAGCGTCAGCAACGGCTCACATGCTCACAACTATATATGTGATTGTCAAGGTTTCTGATGCTCCCCCACCTTACATACCATCCTCCCCACAATACTATTACATTGTGACAAGCTATAAATCTCTACTGGGTTTGTGCCCTTGTTTCCGGCACTTTTGGTGGATGAACACAAATATAGGAGGCTTTAATGCTTTTCCAAAGTTTTACAGAGAATATATTTGCCAGTGGTACAATATATACACCAAAACAAAACAAAGAAACTAACAGGTCCATGACAGTGTACTTCTACGTACAGGGGTTGCCCTGACTCATATTAAACAATCAGCGGCAACATTTTGCAACATGCTCCTTGAGAGGGGTCAATGACAGGCCAATTTGAAATACTTCCCTTCATAAATTGTGTATTCATGAGCTTTTAGGAACTTCTTAATAAAATAAAGTGCATAAAAGTAAATATGACATAGGTGTATTATATTCCTAGTGAAATCCATCTAATCAGTTGTGCTTTAATGGAAGCAAAAATGTGTCTTTACTCCTAACAGAATTAAAAAAATACCTGAGAGGAATATGAGGAAATGTGGAGTCAGATTTGGAGTAAAAAAAACTCTATTCTGTTCTCTTGAAAGACTGCCACTGTAATTTGGCACTTGACAATAGACCGAAAGAGTGAAATAAGCTAATTATGATATGCTTAGGACAGGCAATAATACCCCATTATCAGAGATAGGTAAATTTAAGATTAAGCTTTTCTTTAAAAATGGGTTTTTCTTTTGGTTTATGTAGCTGCTAATGCTTTTAGTTTGTTACACAAACACAAACTACGGTGGTCATTTAAAGCACTAATGAGTTATCATAATTGTTTAGCTTTGTATTTGGTAACAGGATTCATACTTGCGTTGTTTAGCTTGGAGATCACATCCTCTATCCTCGAGAACAACCGGTCAGAATTTTAGGATATCCCTATATGAGCACAGATGGCACACAACCTTATCCACTTACGTTAAATGTGCTTAAACCCCGTTATTCTGGTGAGGTCAGCTGAACAGACTCTCACCTTGGGGAGTCCCTGGTGGGGTGGGAGATTTATATGAAGAGCAGGAAAGTTATCATTTCATCCACCCTAATCAAAATATCTGAATAGCTTGGTTTTTTGGTCCCATGTATCCATGACCAGTCAGAAATTCTTTGGGATCTATCCTATTATAGTTACGGCACAGGTCCGACGCTGCAGTGCGACAACAAACCTCTAGATCGCGCTGACGATATTTTGCAGTGCTATTGGTAGGACCAGGGGGGGGGGGGGGCAAATCCCCCCAGATTTTTCTGTTTGTATGTATGTATATATAAGCTATATTACAGCCTGTGTATACAATGAGCTGTATCCCCCCAGAAGTATTCTGGCTCCTACACCCCTGCCTTAACCTTCCTGGAGGTATGATTATTTAAGTATTTAGAATGTTAAAGCGGTGCATTCTAAAATACTGACATAATCACACCGCCTTTAGATACCATTACCCCGTCCCCTCCTCCTCCTCCCTTTCCCCTTATCCTCCTACTCTTCCTCCAATTCCCCCCTCTCCACACCACCTCCATTCCCCCCTTATCCGCCCCCCTTCCCCCTTATCCTCCTCATTCCTCCTTATTCTCCTGATCCTCCCCCTCATCCTCCGCCCCCCTCATCCTCCTTTACCCCCTCATCCTCCTACTTTACCCCGTCATCCTCCTCCTCTTCCCCCGTCATCCTCCTTTTCCCCCTCATCAGGGAGGAGGAGGAAGATGGGGGGGGGGGGGGAGGAGGAGGAGGAAGATGGGGAGGAGCAATGGTGTGCTGAGGGGGCCCAGGCAAACTCGGCAGCACTGGGCCCCCTCCACATCTTCCCTGCGGTAACCCCGAGTGTGGCTCGGGGTTACCGATTTAGGAATAGAAGATTAACCCAGAGTCACACTCGGGATTACCGCTAGGAAGGTTAAACTAACCCTCAACCTTACAATTTATCTAAGCCTTGACTCTATGATATGATATCGGCAGCGCATCTAGCGGTTGGTCACTGCACTGCAGCGGCGGAGGGATAACAGGATAGGACCCTTCTTGGATGCTAAATAAGAATCCTATTGATTTAACAATGAATCAAATTAACCCACAAAACAACTACATTTATGTAATTCTGATTCCTGAGTACGGTAATAATAAAAAAAAAAAAAACAGACAATAGACCACACACTAATTTGATTAAATTAGGCCAGAATATGTTGTCTTTGATGAAGATCTTAGCTCTCAGTTGCTCATGCACTTCTACACCCTGGTAAGCTATAGGTGGTCTTCTTATGATAGAGTAAATATCATATTTGTAAGAGTAATTTATTAATAGAAGCAAAAAGTGAAATTTGCATGATTTTACTTTTCGCAAACATTACTGAGTCATAAATTTCACGTTTTCCTTCTTGTGAGACAGTAAGTAGAGCCTTGTGCTTGATTAATTATAGCTCGAATTTTAAACATAATCATCATTGTAAAAAAAAAATGTACTCCTTGGGGAGGCTGAGATTCATTTTTCTTATTGAAACCGTAATTAAAGAGCCAAATCCAATGCATCTACTCACAGGTAATAGGAGGTTATAGAACACTGAAAGTTGCACAAGTAACGTTTATGGATAGAACAGAGAGGAGGGCAGTCCTGCAGTATGAGATGACTGATTGCTGAAATGGGCTAATGAATTGGGGAAAACAAGTAAACCTGCAGTACTCATATATCATCTGATCCTTTATGGAAGGGCTTGCAAAGCATCAATCTGAAATATGATACAAGGCACAGTGACAGGGACAGCATACTGCTATCTGGGCTTTGTCTCATTGCAGGTGTATGGAAATCAATGAGAATTCCCACAGAATAGATAAAGGGAAACCGGAGCCATATAGTTGTATCATACTATAAAATGAGTGCTGCATCAGTTTTCAAAAACTGCTCAAAGTTTTACAAATACTTATTACAGGGGTGGGCAAGTTTGGTCCCGGAGGGCCAAACACAAGTCTGGATTTGTGGATATCCCTGCTACATACAGTGAAAGTACAGTCATTCTGATTGACTAATATGTGCACAGAAAAGGAATCCTCAAATCCAGGCCTGTGTGTGTGTGGAGCTCCATGACTGAATTTGGTCAGCCTTGCCTTTTGAAGATTGTTTCACTGCAATGCCCTGATTAGGGTATGGAGAAATCGGTTATCCTCTTTAGACATTTTTTTTTTCAGAAGGAGATGCTAAAGATGCAATATCAGTTTATGCTGGGATTAAAATATATTGGGGCTTTGGTAACACTTCAAAAGCATCAGAAATCCCTTTGCAAAGGATGAATTCCACATAAACTTAAAGGACCAGTAGGAAAAACTTCTCATGTTAGTGAATTAACAAACTGACAACATGAGCAATATTTATATTTATAAATATTTATTTTATTGCTGGTTTCATGTGTGGTTCTTGGATAGCTTGTCTGATTCTAGCATGAAGAAGAGAGTTGTCCCACTGGGGTTTATTCTTCTATTTTGTTCTATCAAACAGTTTTTCAGCAGAGCTGTATAAAGATCTCATCTGAATTCATTACGCATTGCTTGCCTGTGAGGTTTCTAATACAGTTGTGGTTGGGTCCCCCTAATGTGGTAGCTGACAGTGGACTTATGGAAAGCTACATTGTGTGGTTAAAGGTTTAACCTTGGACGTGGGCAAAATACTGCTCAGTGGCTATGGGCCACAATCTGTAATGGAGGGCTTGTTGCTGTGGCGACTATGGGCCAGAATATGCATGTAAGGCTCATGGAAAGCCACATGGTTTAGTAGATATGGGCCAGAACATGCATGAAAGGCTCATGGAAAGCTGCATGGTTTAGTAGATAGGGGCCAAAAGCTACAATATAGGACTAGTACCTGGTATGAATGTGATGCAGCAAGCATGGCTCTCTAGCAATATGAATGCCCTTTGGACATTAGGAAGGGTTGAAATGGAAGCAGAAATGTTGGAGGTTTGCCGGTGCTACTTGACCCCTGTTTAGCCTCTTTGAGGACTAGGGAGATCCAGAGAAGGGCACTGGTTAATGGATAAGGCCTAAAATCTGCACATGAAGGGCTTGGTGAAAGCCAAAGCACATAGGATAGCTGAGGAGCGACTTGCAAACACAGACTCAAAAGTGAACTGAGGTGTGCCAGGAAGAGGCGTGGTCGGACGTGCTTATGAATGGTCGGAGGGGGCCCCACCCACAAACTCCAGGCTACACTGGACACTTATGAAGAAAAGCAAAGTGTCAGCTGTCATCAAAGCAAATTTACTGAGGTGATATATGGTCCTTTTCATAAATGTAATGATATCATATACCTCTTCTATTTCTTAATGCAAATAATTACCTTTGGGTGATTTTGATATTGATTTTTGAAGATAACAGTTGACAAATGATATATTTTAAAGAAATTTCAACAGTTTTAGAGAAAACATGCGCTAATATATTGAGCATTATTTAAGCAAAGAGTAGCACTTAAATGACCACAGTAGTAGTGATACAAAATGTGCTTCATTTGCCTAATTAATAATAGGATAACAAAAATCAATGTAGCTGAAATGTTTTGACTTGGATTTCAGCAGATCTGATTTCTCCACCCCTATCAGGTATTCACAGGATGGGACAGAATCTACCCAGTGGGAATGACTTGCCAGGAGACTTTATTTGTGGTCCTGATTACAGTCCTTATTTGCCTTCCTCCATGCAGTGTCTATCCTGCAGGTAAACCTACACCAGTCAGATTTGGGCAGATCTTCTTTCACCCTCTGGACACCTAATAGAGAGTAGAGAGAAACTGGAAACTACAATGTTAGTTTCAAATGTAAATTTTAAAAGCTACATTGAAAATAATTTCTCAAAGTACAGTTTGTATTGCTAATCAGTTACTGAATAAACAAATTACATTTTGTTGTTTGACCAATATGGTAGCCCTTTAATGGTTTCCTAAAGCTGTGTTATATTTTGTGTGTTTGTTGTTCTATGTGTGAGACTTTGAGGTTTCCTTGGAAGATATTAACAAAACATTTATATTAGCAGAAGGATAGTAGTGTATTTTTTCCTAGGCCAACAAATCCAACTAATAGTATATTTTCAGGCAACAGGCTGCCTCAAGTAACTAGTGCAGTGACATGGAAGAGTATGTGTTCATTTGTTAAATGATGTCTATATTCAGTAACATTTCTATCTTTAACCCACGTACAGTATATTACTATAAATATAAGCACAGAAAGGAAAGAACAGGCAACTTAACCTGGAGCTCAATGAGGGCTAGAAAACTGGAAAAAAAAGTCTATTCGGATAACCACATGTATAGAAAGTGTATTTTAAGTATGGAGAACAAGTCATAACTAGAAAACATGGAAGTATCAAAAAGTCAGCTGATAAAATGACCTATGGATGTATAATACATCACAATCACGGTCAGTGTCATTGGAATCATAACTGACTATAATACCCAGAAAGATAACATTACAATAGATAATCAGGAAACCTGAAGGTATAGTTATCTTATAAAATGTTAATTATTAAAAATGTATGTACAATACGGTAGGAGAAAGGGGGGAAATCAATAAGAGGCTGAGTTAAATTACCTTATCTGGCAAACAACATGACTAAATGGAGGACATATACAGCAAAGAACAAAGTAACTCACTCAGTCGAGAAATGGTAGAAGGTACCTATATCAGCATGTCTCCAATAATCTGCCAGGATCTATGCTATATCACTATATATCTCATACATGAAAATGGGGTGTCTCCCCTTCAAATATGTAATCAATACCTGTATAAACATGTGTTCAGATGTGTGCCAATATGCACATTGTTAATAAGTAATGAATAATTCATAGAATTGCATGTCTATAACAGACCATGTAATAATAATGAATAGTGATTAACGTAACAGCATATACAATGAATTCAGTTGACACAAATGGCATCTATCAACAAGTAAATTAAATATACAAATTACCTCTGTTTGGGTCCAAAGAACTGGCTATTGGGGAACTTATTTCTCCGTTGATACTATCACCTTCTTACCCCAAACCATGCTTGATCCTTCGGCGTCTGACGTCACTCGTCTGCCCCTTGACAAAGTGAGCAATAGTTAAAAGTGCGTTGGTGGCAGTAATGCGCATGCACTATTTTTGAAGGGAAATACGCCGGCAATGGACGTTGCTGACGAGTGGTGTCAGATGCCGAAGGAAGCAAGCATGTTTGGGGTAAGAAGGTGATAGTATCAATGGAGAGGTAAGTTCTGCAATAGCCAGTTCTTTGGACACAAATAGAGGTAATTTGTATATTTAACTTACTTGTTGATAGATGCCATTTGTGTTAGCTGAATTCAAGGTATATGCTGTTACGTTAATCGCTATTCATTATTATTACTTGGTCTGTTAAAGACTCTTATTCTAATGCTAACTCTAACTCTATGAATTATTCATTACTTATTAACAATGTGCATATTGGCACACATCTGAACACATGTTTGAACGGCTATTGATTACATATTTGAAGGGGAGACAGATCATTGGAGACATGCTGATATAGTTACCTTCTACCATTTCTCGATTGAGTGAGTTACTTTGTTCTTTGCTGTATATGTACTGCATTTAACTCTGTTATTTGTTAGATATGGTAATTTAACTCCGCCTCTTCTTGATTTCCCCCCTTAGAGTGTTTCTCATTGTGGGGTATAATATTTCCTCAGTTTGTGTGTCCAGGAATAGGTGGGTGAACTGCCAAATTCCACTTCTGATACCTATCTACCTCTCTCCCTACCATATGTCTCCTACCGTATTGTACATACTTTTTTAATTTTATAATTACAAGTTACATTTTATCAGATAACTATACCTTCAGGTTTCCTGATTATCTATTGTAATGTTATCTTTCTGGGTATTATAGTCAGTTATGATTCCAATGACACTGATACTTCCCTTTTTATAGTTATCACTTGTTCTCCATACTACAAAATACACATTCTATACATGTGGTTATCCGAATAGACTTTTTTCCAGATTTCTACCCCTAATTGAGCTCCAGGTTAAGTTGCCCGTTCTTTCCTTTTTTCTTTTGATATTATTATAGCAAGTGTGGAGGCTCAATATTTTCATATATATAACAATTACTTCTCTTTTCATATCTATATCTATCTATCTATCTATCTATCTATCTATCTATATATATATATATATATATATATATATATAGTATTTAGTTATAAATAGTACATTGTTTTCATATTTGAATGTCTAAAATAAGCAAAGAAAAACCCTGCTTTCTGCTCAGAAATCCGAGAAATACAGTTATTACACTCCATTCTGGAAAGCTGAGCAGGACATGCAAACGTGCCCACAAATGCTTCGTTCTTCAGTCCATAACCATTTAAAAATGTTTTCCTTTAAGCTTATGCCTGCTGCATTACACAGCTTTTATGCAAAGCCAAAGTTTGATTATACACAAGCTGGGAATCCTACCGACGGACAGCTGTTTCAAGGTTACATCAGCGTGGGGATGGGGGCATATCTAGAGGAAAAGAAAAAAAATATGTACAGTGTAGGGCACAATTATTATTTTTTTTTTACAAATTGCTCATCTTTTTTGGCTAAAACTTACAGTAACTGGGTTGTTTACTTATCTTTAACCAGTACAAAGACATCTGTTCATGGCAGTCGATCTCCAGCACATGAAAATGATTTTATTTTATTCATTAAAATAAAATAATGAAACATGAAAGCCGCAACTCAACGGCTAGAGAAAAATTTAAGTAAAAATGTCATATCCAATGACAACAGAAAAGTAGTATTTTGGGGTTTTGTTTATATACAATAGTTTATAAAAGTAAACGTTTTAGCAGTCGTGCTGTGCAGTAGGTGGATGAACATTAATCTCCAAATTTACCTACCACGTGCCTCTTTTCTGTGTGGGCCCAAACAGAGCATGTGAGAAACATCTGAAATTGATGTGGTTCATTCTTTTCATATAAGCACAGAAACAAATTGTATACATGGTGTAAACAAACACCAGCTGTCCATCCTACCCACAGGCTCTCCACTCACATATGCCACTTTTTCAGGATTAAGAAGGTTTTAAGGAAAATTACATTACTTTACTAAAGAAAAATGTATTTGTGCAGCTAAGGGTTCTGGGTAGTAACATGCAATTGAGACTAAAAATGTACCTCCCTTGTGCCTCTATGCACTTTAAATATGGATTATTTTGCCATTTATATGCTGCTACCAGACATTTTTTTATCACTTGGATAGAGGAAAGAGTGCCTCAAAATATTCACTTTGATAACTCATTAAAATTGCAAGAGTTACTGGTGCATTACGCTGGTTTCACTTAATTCTCAACTTCACTTGGCTTCAAACTAGCATATATGTGGCATTTAAGTCAATATTCTCTGTCTGGCTCATTAGGACGTTTACCTTTATTTTAAAGATTCAATATGAATATTGTAACCTTGCTTTCTAGGGGCCTCATTCTATTAACGGCCGTAGGAGATGCGGGGCAGCAAGGACCGGCCGCAAGCTATTCGGCTATTCTATTCCCCTCTGGCCGGGGATTCCGGCAGGCTTGCGGCCGGCGCCTTGCTATCCCTTGAGTTTCGGCCGCAAGAAAAGCCTGGTTGCTATTCTATTGCTCCGGGAACCCTCTCTGCAAGGCTAAAAGCGAGCCGCAGCTTACTTGCAGGAAACAGGTCCCGCTAGGTGTTAGCAAAAATAGCACAACATTCCCCTACACTCAAATCCATAAAAAAAATATTTTTTAATTTATGTCACATATCCATGTAAAAAGTCCTGAGGGCTTGGAGCACCTCAGACCCGCCCACGCTGCGGCCGGAAAATAAACAGTTAATGTAAACTCCGATTTGGGCTGATGTGCAAGCTTGAGAGGGGTTTGCTATTAATCGTCATGTCCCCCAATATGATCCCTAGCATTAACAGAGCTGTACAGTGCCGTCTTGAATTTATTTTTGCATTTTAAGTTTTCTTCGGTTGCAAGATATATGGCCGGCAAGATAACGGAACCCCCGCAAGGAATCACAGCCTTGCGGCCATTTTACGGCCGATAATAGAATGAGGCCCAGGATATGGTGACAGGATTTTACCAAGGTATCACGTTTTTTGCGCATACTGCCCACAGCGCGCCCGACCACAGCGTGGGCGAGATCTGCGCGCAGGACCAGCGACAAAACATGGGCCTGGATCGCAGAACAAGAGATGGAGTCAGAGAGACAGTAGAGGAAGGATATGGGGGGAGAGAGACAGGAGAGAGGAAGAGAGAGACTGGAAAGAGAAGAAGAGATGGAGTGAGAGAGTCAGGAGAGGGAGGAAGAGAGAGACTGGAGAGAGAGGAAGAGATATGGTAGGAGTTAGAGATAGGCTTTGGAGGTGTAGGGGTTAGGCTTTTGGGGTGTAGGTGTTAGGGCTAGGCTTTGGAGGTGTAGGGGTTAGTGTTAGGCTTTTGGGGTGTAGGGGTTAGGGTTAGGCTTTGGTGGTGTAGGGGTTAGGGTTTGGTGGTGTAGGGGTTAGGCTTTTGGGGTATAGGGGTTAGGGTTAAGCTTTTGGGGTGTAGGGGTTAGGGTTAAGGTTAGGCTTTGGAGGTGTAGGGGTTAGGGTTAGGGTTTGGTGATGTAGGGGTTAGTGTTAGGCTTAGGCTTTTAAGGGGTAGGGGTTATGGTTAGGCTTTTGGGGTGTAAGGTTTAGGGTTAGGCTTTTGGGGTGTAGGGGTTAGGGTTAGGCATTGGTGGTGTAGGGGTTAGGGTTAGGCATTGGTGGTGTAGGGGTTAGGGTTAGGCTTGGGAGGTGTAGGGATTAGGATTAGGCTTTTGGGGTGTAGGGGTTAGGGTTAGGCTTTGGAGGTGTAGGGGTTAGGTTTAGGCTTTGGTGATGTACGGGTTAGGGTTAGGCTTTTGGGGGGTAGGGGTTAGGGTTAGGCTTTTGAAGTGTAGGGGTTAGGGTTAGGCTTTGGTGTTGTAGGAGTTAGGGTTTGACTTTGGTGGTGTAGGGGTTAGGTTAAGTTTTTGGGTTGTAGTGGTTGAGGGGGGCATAGAAAGAGAGGTGAGTGTCACTGAAAGCTGAGGAGGCAGCGAGAGAGGAGAGTGGGAGAGTGTCACTGACAGTCTGAATGGGCAGAGAGAAGAGAGTGGCACGGACAGGCTGAGGGGGGCAGAGAGAGGAGAGTGGCACTGACAGGCTGAGGGGGCAGAGAGAGAGAGGAGAGTGTCACTGACAGACTGAGGGGGCCAGAGAGAGGAGAGTGTCACTGACAGCCTGAGGGGGCAGAGAGAGGAGAGTGGCACTGACAGGGTGAAGGGGGCAGAGAGAGAGGAGAGTGTCACTGACAGCCTGAGGGGGCAGAGAGAGGAGAGTGTCACTGACAGTCTGAGGGGGCAGAGAGAGAGGAGAGTGGCACTGACAGACTGAGGGGGCCAAAGAGAGGAGAGTGGCACTGACAGGCTAAGTGGGCAAAGAGAGAGGAGAGTGGCCCTGACAGGCTGAGGGGGCACAGAGAGGAGAGTGCCACTGACAGGCTGAGGGGGCACAGAGAGGAGAGTGGCACTGACAGGCTGAGGGGGCAGAGAGAGGAGAGTGGCACTGACAGGCTGAGGGGGCAGAGAGAGAGGGGAGTCGCACTGACAGGCTGAGGGGGCAGAGAGAGGAGAGTGGCACTGACAGGCTGAGGGGGGCAGAGAGAGAAGAGTGGCACTGACAGGCTGAGGGGGGCAGAGAGAGAGGGGAGTCGCACTGACAGGCTGAGGGGGCAGAGAGAGGAGAGTGGCACTGACAGGCTGAGGGGGGCAGAGAGAGAAGAGTGGCACTGACAGGCTGAGGGGGCACAGAGAGACGGGAGTCGCACTGACAGGCTGAGAGGGCCGAGAGAGGAGAGTGGCACTGACAGGCTAACGAGGCAGACAGAGGATAGTGGCACCGACAGGCTGAGGGGGACATAGAGAGAGGAGAGTGGCACTGACAGGCTGGGGGGGGGGGCAGAGAGAGGAGAGTGGCACTGACAGGCTGAGGGGGCACAGAGAGGAGAGTGGCACTGACAGGCTGAGGGGGGCAGAGAGAGGAGAGTGTCCCTGACAGGCTGAGGGGGCAGAGAGAGGAGAGTGTCACTGACAGGCTGAAGGGAGCAGAGAGAGAGGAGAGTGGCACTTACAGGCTGAGGAGGCAGAGAGAGAGGAGAGTGTCACTGACAGGCTGAGGTGGCCAAAGAGAGGAGAGTGGCACTGACAGGCTAAGGAGGCAGACAGAGGAGAGTGGCACCGACAGGCTGAGGGGGACATAGAGAGAGGAGAGTGGCACTGACAGGCTGGGGGGGGGGCACAGAGAGGAGAGTGGCACTGACAGGCTGGGGGGGGGGGCACAGAGAGGAGAGTGGCACTGACAGGCTGAGGGGGCACAGAGAGGAGAGTGGCAATGACAGGCTGAGGGGGCAGAGAGAGGAGAGTGGCACTGACAGGCTAAGAGGGCAGAGAGAGAGGAGAGTGTCACTGACAGTTTGAGGTGGCCAAAGAAAGGAGAGTGGCAATGACAGGCTAAGGAGGCAGACAGAGGAGAGTGTCACCGACAGGCTGAGAGGGACATAGAGAGAGGAGAGTGGCACTGACAGGCTGGGAGGAGGGGGGGGGAGGGAGAGGAGAGTGGCACTGACAGACTGAGGGGGGGAGGGAGAGGAGAGTGGCACTGACAGGCTGAGGAGGGCAGAGAGAGAGGAGAGTGGCACTTACAGGCTGAGGGGGGGGCAGAGAGAGAGGAAAGTTGCACTGACAGGCTGAGGGGGCAGAGAGAGGATAATGGCACTGACAGGCTGAGGGGGCACAAAGAGGAGAGTGGCACTGACAGGCTAAGGGGGGCAGAGAGAGGAGAGTGTCACTAACAGGCTGAGGGGGGCAGAGAGAGAGGAGAGTGGCACTGACAGACTGAGTGGGCAGAGAGAGAGGAGAGTGGCACTGACAGGCTGAGGGGGCAGAGAGAGGAGAGTGGCACTGACAGGCTGAGGGGGGCAGAGAGAGAGGAGAGTGGCACTGACAGACTGAGTTGGCAGACAAAGGAGAGTGGCACTGACAGGCTAAGGAGGCAAAAAGTGGAGATTGGCACTGACAGGCTGAGGGCGGCAGAGAGTAGAGTGTCACTGACAGGCTGAGGAGGCGGAGAGAGAGGAGAGTGGCACTGACAGGCTGAGTTGGCAGACAAAGGAGAGTGGCACTGACAGGCTGAGGAGGCAGAGAGAGAGGAGAGTGGCACTGACAGGCTAAGGGGGCAAAAAGTGGAAATTGGCACTGACAGGCTGAGGGCGGCAGAGAGAGCAGAGTGTCACTGACAGGCTGAGGAGGCGGAGAGAGAGGAGAGTGGCACTGACAAGCTGAGGGGGCAGAGAGAGGAGAGTCTCCCTGACAGGCTGAGGGGGCAGACAGAGGAAAGTGGCACTGACAGACTGAGGGGGCCAAAGCGAGGAGAGTGGCACTGACAGGCTGAGGGGGGCAGAGAGAGAGGAGAGTGGCACTTACAGGCTGAGGAGGCAGAGAGAGAGGAGAGTGTCACTGACAGGCTGAGGTGGCCAAAGAGAGGAGAGTGGCACTGACAGGCTAAGGAGGCAGACAGAGGAGAGTGGCACCGACAGGCTGAGGGGGACATAGAGAGAGGAGAGTGGCACTGACAGGCTGGGGGGGGGGGGCACAGAGAGGAGAGTGGCACTGACAGGCTGGGGGGGGGGCACAGAGAGGAGAGTGGCACTGACAGGCTGAGGGGGCACAGAGAGGAGAGTGGCAATGACAGGCTGAGGGGGCAGAGAGAGGAGAGTGGCACTGACAGACTGAGAGGGCAGAGAGAGGAAAGTGGCACTGACAGACTGAGGGGCGCAGAGAGGGGAAAGTGGCACTGACAGGCTGAGGGGTCAGAGAGAGGAGAATGTCACTGACAGGCTAAGGGGGCAGAGAGAGAGAAGAGTGGCACTGGCAGACTGAGGGGGGCAAAGAGAGGAGATTGAGGGGGCAAAGAGAGAGAGGAGAGTGGCACTGACAGACTGAGGGGGGCAGAGAGAGGAGAGTGGCACTGAGTGGCTGAGGAGGCGGAGAGAGAGGAGAGTGGCACTGACAGGCTGAGGGCGGCAGAGAGAGAGGAGAGTGGCACTGACAGGCTGAGGGCGGCAGAGAGAGCAGAGTGTCACTGACAGGCTGAGGAGGCAGAGAGAGAGGATAGTGGCACTGACAGGCTGGGGGGGGGGCAGAGAGAGGAGAGTGTCACTGACAGGCTGAGGGGGCAGGCAGAGGACAGTGGCACTGACAGACTGAGGAGGGCAGAGAGAGAGGAGAGTGGCACTGACAAGCTGAGTGGGCAGACAGAGGAGAGTGTCACTGACAAGCTGAGGGGGCAGACAGAGGAGAGTGTCACTGACAGGCTGAAGGTGGCAGAGAGGAGGGTGGCACTGACAGGCTGAGGGGGGCAGAGAGAAGAGAGTGGCACTGGCAGACTGATGGGAGCAGAGGGAGGAGAGTGGCTTTGAGAAGCTGAGTGGGGCAGAGAGAGAGGAGAGTGTAGGGGTTAGGGTTAAGCTATTGGGGTGTAGGGGTTAGGGTTAGGCTTTGGAGGTGTAGGGGTTAGGTTTAGGCTTTGGTGATGTACGGGTAGGCTTTTGGGGGGTTAGGGTTAGGCTTTTGGAGTGTAGGGGTTAGGCTTTGACTTTGGTGGTGTAGGGGTTAGGGTTAGGATTTTGGGTTGTAGTGGTTGTAGGGGGCATAGAAAGAGAGGAGAGTGTCACTGAAAGCTGAGGGGGCAGCGAGAGAGGAGAGTGGGAGATTGTCACTGACAGTCTGAATAGGCAGAGAGAAGAGAGTGGCACTGACGGGCTGAGGGGGGAAGAGAGAAGAGAGTGTCACCGACAGGCTGAAGGGGGCAGAGAGAGGAGAGTGGCACTGACAGGCTGAATGGGCAGAGATAGGAGAGTGTTACTGACAGGCTGAGGGGTGCAAAGAGAGGAGAATGTCACTGACAGACTGAGGGGGCAGAGAGAGGAAAGTGGCACTGACAGGCTAAGGGGGGCAGAGAGAGAGGAGAGTGGCACTGACAGACTGAGGGGGGGGGCAGAGAGAGGAATGTGGCACTGACAGGCTGAGGGGGCAGAGAGAGGAAAGTGGCACTGACAGGCTGAGGGGGGCAGAGAGAGAGGAGAGTGGCACTGACAGGCTGAGGGGGGCAGAGAGAGAGGAGAGTGGCACTGACAGACTGAGGGGCGCAGAGAGAGGGAAGTGGCACTGACAGGCTGAGGGGTCAGAGAGAGGAGAGTGTCACTGACAGGCTAAGGGGGCAGAGAGAGAGGAGAGTGGCACTGGCAGACTGAGGGGGCAGAGAGAGGAGAGTGGCACTGACAGGCTGAGGAGGGCAGAGAGAGGAGAGTGGAACTGACAGGCTGGGGGGGGCAGAGAGAGGAGAGTGTCACTGACGGGCTAAAGGGGGCAGACAGAGGAGAGTGGCACTGACAGACTGAGGGGGCCAAAGAGAGGAGAGTGGCACTGACAGGCTGAGGGGGTCAGAGAGAGAGGAGAGTGGCACTGACATGCTAAGGAGGCAGAGAATGGAGAGTGGCACTGACATGCTGAGGAGGCAGAGAGGAGAGTGGCACTGACAGGCTGAGGGGGCAGAGAGAGAGGAGAGTGGCACTGACCGGCTGAGGGGGCAGAGAGAGGAGAGTGGCACTGACAGGCTGAGGTGACAGAGAGAGAGGAGAGTGGCACTGGCAGACTGAGGGGGGCAAAGAGAGGAGATTGAGGGGGGCAAAGAGAGAGAGGAGAGTGGCACTGACAGGCTGAGGAGGCGGAAATAGAGGAGAGTGTCACTGACAGGCTGAGGGGGGCAGAGAGAGGAGAGTGGCACTGACAGGCTGAGGGGAGCAGAGAGAGGAGAGTGGCACTGACAGGCTGAGGGGGGCAGAGAGAGGAGAGTGGCACTGACAGGCTGAGGGGGGCAGAGAGAGGAGAGTGGCACTGACAGGCTGAGGGGGGCAGAGAGAGGAGAGTGGCACTGACAGGCTGAGGAGGGCAGAGAGAGGAGAGTGGCGCTGAGAGGCTGAGGTGGGGCAGAGAGAGAGGAGAGTGGCACTGACAGGCTGAGAAGGCGGAGAGAGAGGAGAGTCTCACTGACGGGCTGAAGGGGGCAGAGAGAGGAGAGTGGCACTGACAGGCTGAGGGGGGCAGAGAGAGGAGAGTGGCACTGGCAGACTGATGGGAGCAGAGGGAGGAGAGTGGATTTGAGAAGCTGAGGGGGGCAGAGAGAGAGGAGAGTGTTACTGACAGGCTGAGGGGGGCAAAGAGAGGAGAGTGGCACTGACGGGCTAAGGAGGCAGAGAGAGTAGAGTGGCACTGACTGGCTGAGGGGGGCAAAGAGAGAGGAGAGTAGCACTGGCAGGCTTAGGGTGGCAGAGAGAGAGGAGAGTGTCACTGACAGGCTTTTGGGGTGTAGGGGTTAGGGTTAAGCTATTGGGGTGTAGGGGTTAGGGTTAGGCTTTGGAGGTGTAGGGGTTAGGTTTAGGCTTTGGTGATGTATGGGTTAGGGTTAGGCTTTTGGAGGGTAGGGGTTAGGCTTTTGGAGTGTAGGGGTTAGGGTTAGGCTTTGGTGTTGTAGGAGTTAGGGTTTGACTTTGGTGGTGTAGGGGTTAGGGTTAGTGGCACTGACAGGCTGGGGAGAGAGGAGAGGGTTAGAGGTTAGGGTTAGGCTTTGGTGTTGTAGGAGTTAGGGTTTGACTTTGGTGGTGTAGGGGTTAGGGTTAGGTTTTTGGGTTGTAGTGGTTGAGGGGGGCATATAAAGAGAGGAGAGTGTCACTGAAAGCTGAGGGGGCAGCGAGAGAGGAGAGTGGGAGAGTGTCACTGACAGTCTGAATGGTCAGAGAGAAGAGAGTGGCACTGACAGGCTGAGGGGGGCAGAGAGAAGAGAGTGGCACCGACAGGCTGAAGGGGGCAGAGAGAGGAGAGTGGCACTGACAGGCTGAATGGGCAGAGATAGGAGAGTGTTACTGACAGGCTGAGGGGGGCAGAGAGAGGAGAGTGGCACTGACAGGCTGAGGGGGCAGACAGAGGAGAGTGGCACTGACAGGCTGAGGGGGGCAGAGAGAGAGAGGAGAGTGGCACTGACAGACTGGGGGGGGGGCAGAGAGAGAGGAAAGTGGCACTGACAGACTGAGGGGGTCAGAGAGAGAGAGGAGAGTGGCACTGACAGGCTGAGGGGGGCAGAGAGAGGAGAGTGGCACTGACAGGCTGAGGGGGCAGACAGAGGAGAGTGGCACTGACAGGCTGAGGGGGGCAGAGAGAGAGAGGAGAGTGGCACTGACAGGCTGAGAGGGGCAGAGAGAGAGGAGAGTGGCACTGACAGACTGAGGGGGTCAGAGAGAGGAAAGTGGCACTGACAGGCTGAGGGGGGCAGAGAGAGGAGAGTGTCACTGACAGGCTAAGGGGGCAGAGAGAGAGGAGAGTGGCACTGGCAGACTGAGGGGTGCAAAAAGAGGAGATTGAGGGGGGCATAGAGAGAGAGGAGATTGGCACTGACAGGCTGAGGGGGGCAGAGAGTGAGGAGAGTGGCACTGACAGCCTGAGGGGGGCAGAGAGAGGAGGGTGTTACTGACAGGCTGAGGAGGCAGACAGAAGACAGTGGCACTGACAGGCTGAGGAGGCAGACAGAGGAGAGTGGTACTGACAGGCTGAGTGGGCAATGAGAGAGGAGAGTGGCACTGACAGGCTGAGGGGGCAAAGAGAGGAGAGTGGCACTGACAGGCTGAGGGGGCAGAGAGAGAGGAGAGTGGCACTGACAGGCTGGGGGGGGGCAGAGAGAGGAGGGTGTTACTGACAGGCTGAGGGGGACAGAGAGAGGATAGTGTCACTGACAAGCTGAGGGGGGCAGAGAGCGTAGGGTGTTACTGACAGGCTGAGGAGGGCAGAGAGAGAGGAGAGTGTCACTGACAGGCTGGGGGGCAGAGAGAGGAGAGGGTTAGGGGTTAGGGTTAGGCTTTGGTGTTGTAGGAGTTAAGGTTTGACTTTGGTGGTGTAGGGGTTAGGGTTAGGTTTTTGGGTTGTAGTGGTTGAGGGGGGCATAGAAAGAGGAGAATGTCACTGAAAGCTGAGGGGGCAGCGAGAGAGGAGAGTGGGAGTGTGTGAATGGTCAGAGAGAAGAGAGTGGCACTGACAGGCTGAGGGGGGCAGAGAGAAGAGAGTGTCACCGACAGGCTGAAGGGAGCAGAGAGAGGAGAGTGGCACTGACAGGCTGAATGGGCAGAGATAGGAGAGTGTCACTGACAGGCTGAGGGGGGCAGAGAGAGGAGAGTGTCACTGGCAGACTGAGGGGGGCAGAGAGAGGAGAGTGTCACTGACAGGCTGAAGGGGGCAGAGAGAGGAGAGTGTCACTGACAGGCTGAAGATGGCAGAGATAGGAGATTGGAACTGACAGTCTGACGGGAGCAGAGAGAGAGGAGAGTGTTACTGACAGGCTGAGGGGGGCAGAGAGAGGAGAGTTGTACTGACAGTCTGATGGGAGCAGAGAGAGAGGAGAGTGTTACTGACAGGCTGGGGGGAGGGGGGGGGGGGGGTAAAGAAAGAGAGGAGAGTGTCACTGAGAGGCTGAAGGGGGCCCAGAGAGGAGAGTGGCACTGACAGGCTGAGGGGGCAGAGTGAGGAGAGGGGCAATGACAGGCTGAGGGGGCAGAGAGAGTAGAGTGGCACTGACAGGCTGAGGGGGCAGAGAGGAGAGTGGCACTGACGGGCTGAGGGGGCATAGAGAGGGCGAGTGGCACTGACAGGCTGAGGGGGCAGAGAGAGAGGAGAGTGGCACTGACAGGCTGAGGGGGGCAGAGAGAGGAGAGTGTCACTGACAGGCTGAGGGGGCAGAGAGAGGAGAGTGGCGCTGACAGGGTGAGAGGGCAGAGAGAGGAGAGTGGCGCTGACAGGGTGAGAGGGCAGAGAGAGGAGAGTGACACTGACAGGGAGAGAGGGCAGAGAGAGGAGAGTGGCGCTGACAGGGTGAGAGGGCAGAGAGAGGAGAGTGGCACTGACAGGCTGAGGGGGGCAGAGAGAGGAGAGTGGCACTGACACGCTAAGGGGGCAAAAAGTAGAGAGTGGCACTGACAGGCTGAGGGGGGCAGAGAGAGGAGAGTGGCACTGACAGACTGAGGGGGGCAAACACGATCCAGGTCTGTGTCTTGCTGCTGATTGTGCGCACAGTTCTCTCACGTTGTGTGGTCGGCGCGATATGTTCAGTGCGTGCACTTGACGTGCAACTTAAACTCAACATGTCAAAGACAGAACTCCTTGTCTTTCCACCCTCTTCCTCAGCTCCCACCCCTCACTTATTTTTCACTGTTGACAATGCCATTATCACTACCACCTCCCAGGCTTGCTGTCTTTGGGTTCTTCTGAACCCCGCCCCTCTCTTTCATTCCTAACATTCAATTGCTCACAAAATCTTGTCACTTTCACCTAAAAAACATATCCAAAATACATTACTACCTTACACAGGACACAACAAAAACTCGAATTCACTCTCTCATCATATCTCGCCTTGACTACTGCAACTCTCTCCTCGATGGCCTTCCTATCACCCGTACCTCTCCACTTCAATCCATATTAAACACATCCGCTAGACTTATTTAGAAAAATCAACTCTTGCAGCTCCTCTCTGTCAGACACGCCACCGGCTTCCCATAGCCACCAGAATAAAATCATGACCCTAACATATAGAGCCCTCCACAATAATGCACCCTCCTACATCTCTGCTGTCATCCCAAAATACACTCCCACCCACCCTCTTCGCTCTGCTAATGAACTTTTTCTCTCCTCCTCTCTCGTCACCTCCTCTCACTCCCACCTACAAGACTTTTCTCGTGCTGCCCCTATAGTTTGGAACACCTTGCCTCGCACCACTAGATTAATCTCATGACTCAAATCCTTAAAAATCTCTTTAAAAATGCATCTATTCAAAGAAGCCTATCATCTTTAGCCATGTTTTACATGCTCTATCAATTTATCACTCTCCTGTACACCACCCACACCCTTTAGAATGTAAGTTTGCGCATTTTCAATCTCGATAGGTGCTTTACGGAAAGCATTGTGTATGTCTGATTGAAAGCTCAATAACAGCGCCCTCCATCCTTTACACTGTTCGAAATTGTTCTTGACTTGTACTTAACCCCTGTATTGCATTACAGAATATGTTGGCGTGTTATAAGTAAAGGATAATAAATAATAGTAATAATAATAAAAATATAGAATACAAATGTCCCTGACCCCAGCTCCCACCTAATTATTAACTACTAGCGACTTGCCCGTCAAAAAATGACCGCAATAAGATTGTAAGGCAGGTAATGTTGGTTGTTTGCGACATTAATTTTGTTGTTGTTCCAAGACCCTTCGATGCTCATTGCGAACCTCGCGATGAGCGTCTTCGGCGCTCATCGCGTGGCTTACAATAAACGCCGTTGGCACTCATTGCGAGGCTGTTGGTTGTTTGTGTGCTATGAGCATCGTTGTTTTGTTTTTTTTGTATGCCAGTGAAATAATTAATGATATAATAAATGAATATACTTTACCTATTTTGAAGTAATATATGCAGGAAGCATTGTGTTGAAGAGCTGGCAATTCGTTTTCATGTTGCTGCAGCATAGAATGTGTGTTTTTAGTTCTGTGGAGCTGCTGTGTAAGTGTCATTAATCTGTGCAGTGTGTAGTGTAAATAGTGTGCGTGCTCATGGAAAATCCGTTAGGGTAGCTGTGTACTTCCGCATTGTGTAAGTTAGTGTTGTAAAATGGCGCCTAATGTGTGGTACGAGGCTGTGGCTGATTTGGCGTCCTTGTTCTTGTATTGCGTCCGTGTTTTTCGGAAAATCCGTAGGTGTTTGGTTGTGTTTTGTGTCTTTAGGGTCCTGTAGCCTAATTTTTTTTTTCCAGCGGCCATTTTTTCTCTCGCTTGGGGGATTTTCGGGTGTCTAAACTCTTGTATTTCGACTTAAATTGAGGTGTAACTTCAGTTTCCTTGGTCCTGGGTGCCCCCCCCTTGCTGTGGTTAAGCTTTTTATGTGTTTCTTGTGTGTATTTATTGTGTTTTTTAAGTTTTCATGTAAGTCTTGCGTCTCGTATTTGTTTCTCGTAAGTCCGTAAATTTTGTGAGGTCCACAGTTGCTGGCAAGGAGCACCTTCGCCGCTCCATGCCAGCAACTGAGGCCCTCGCTACCCAAGCCCGCAGCGTTAGCAACAACCCGCATGCTCACAACTATATATGTGATAGTGACTGTCATCAAACACCTGCTTGCAATTGCCTGGTTTGCCCCCTAGACACACTATCTGCATGGAAGTGTTTACATACTTAGCTCATTACTGATTAAAACTCACACCACATCAGAGTCATTAACAACATCTGCCAAAACCAGGCTACAATTGTTCACTCTTAGTACCAGCATGCTTGTAAGATCAGAAGCCTGTCTCATTCACAAAATCACAATATATTTTTTAGGTGACAGAGTTCTCAATGAATGCCTCCCTGGTCTGTCTCTCTTGTCTCCTGAGTCCAATCCCTTCCCTGCGCCTCACCCACCCGCCCCTGGTTACTCCTAATTTATTGATTCACACTATTTTTTTACAGCTGATCAATTAGCAACATCTGCTAACTATTCCTAGTAATCCTTTCTGCCTCTTAAATTCCCTTTAGATTGTAAGTAGTGAGTTTCTATTCTTGTAGGGTGCTTTGGGATAAAGCACTTTTACATGACTTAAAGCTCAAAACAGGGCCCTCTACAGTTGTTAATATTTGTATAATGTCATATATTTCCTTGTTCTTAACCCCTGTACAGCTCTACGGGATATGTTGACGCTTTACAAATAAAATATAATAATAATAATAACATAGATGACTTATATATGTACTGTTAAGTATGAGAATCCCCATATCATGGCCCCCATTCAATTCTAAGCCAATAATTACAATGTCTGTGTGTATAAATTTGCAGGTCATAAATATGTTACAATTCCGGCTTTATTCAATTGACTCAAGGCCGCAATTACAGGGCTAAAGCCTAAAACCTTAAACCCTTCCCGCCATCGCAAGTTGTTAGTGGGCTGGAATACATGGTGTCCTGCGTTACAATCCAATCCTGTAAATACAGTGTGCGCCCCGTGAGCTAATAGAAAGCGGATTGAAAGGGAGAGATAATAAAGCTTTGTTCCACCCGAGCGAGCGTTGAATGTGTTATATTTTCTCATGAAGTAGCACGCAGGACCTGGAGTTGGTGGTTGGAGCATTGCGTGAGCGAGAGAGTAGTAGTCTTTGATTCAGGGCAGGTTCTAATGATTTTATATTTCTAAAATACCTATTTTACACTTAATCCTTGAAGACACATATTAACTGATAACACATAATATAAATACGCAGACTAAATATCACACAAAGATACACATATAGCTAGGTTACTGCATACACACACCCCCACCCTAGACTCCAACACTTAAAAAACATGCAAAAAAAATTCCCTCATAAATATATACACATTTACTTTTGATGATTTATCCTTCCATTATTTTTAGGATTATGATGGAGGGTCGAGAGGAGAGAGAGGTGGCCCTGGGCAGTGGAGGAGAGAGAGGTGGCCCTGGGCAGTGGAGGAGAGAGGAGTGGTGGGGAGAGGAGTGGAAGAGCGAGAGGAGTAGTGCGGAGAGGAGTGGTGGATGAGAGAGGAGTGGTGAGAAAGGCAGTGGTACAGAGAGGAAGTCGAGGAGAGAGGAGTGGCGCGGAGAGGAGTGGAGAAAAGGGGGGGGTGGCTGTGTATTTGACCATAGTTATAGGGACATCAAGTTCAGGGTCAGGGTGAGAGGGGCCTGATGCCAGGGGGGCTGGTAGCGCGGAGAGACAGGCCTCAGGGTCAGAGGAGGGAGTGCAGGATCCCTGTCCACAGTCAGGAGGGCAAGAGGTTTGGGTCAGACGCAGGGCATTTAACTACATGCATGAGGATATGGCGGTCCTCTTCCGTGCCGTCTGTAAAAGCCATCCTTGCGGGGGGGGGGGGGGGGGTGTCGGGGGAGCTAGGCCCAGGCCTGGAAGGGGGTATCGGCTGCCGTCACAGCATTGGGCTGTGCACAAAGGGGTGTGAGATCCGTCAAGCACTGCTTTAATGACGTCCTGGCCAAGATGAGAAGGATGATGGCCAAGGATGACAGTGCAGCCGCAGCACCATGTTATGGCCCCCAAGTAACTGTGATACATAATGAGTGGGAGAGGGTGGGGCTCCAGGCCTGGTGGCCAACAGGATACAGCCTCCTTGTCAGGTGAATATCAAATACACCAACATGCCACCACATGTACATCACATACACATAGAAAACACACAACTAATGTAACTGTTGACCAACATTGACACTGACATGTCCGCTCCCTGGATAGATGGATCAATTATGCTCCATTAAATTCATGAAGCTGACTGATCACTGTCATCAGTGGGCACAACACAAGTAATCATCCAATAGGGAGTCCATCTATAGGTGTGCCCACTGCTGAATATGCAGATACAGGCCACAGCTGATATTAAGGTAACGCCATGAGTCAATAACAATCCAGCCCATGATACAAAGAATAGATCACATCTAGCAAAATATAGCTTGTCATAGTAGAAAATGAGTGAAACATCCAGGTTCAAGACAAGAGGTCAGATAGGAATGAACAGTAGGATAGAATGAACTAGGATAGTTGGGAAGGAACAGAAACCAATGTATCATTCAACATAATTAACATATATTCAATTTTTTCTCTATTTCAGCTGGTAGGAGGACTGGGTCACTGGTGAGCCAGAAGCAGGGGCATCGGCTAATTTCGAGCTGGATGTCATGGACCGCGCCGTCGCCCAACGTCCGACAGTGCAAGAGGAGGAGGCAACAAGAGGAGCCGAGGGCCCGGGCTGTGAGGACCCAATCACCTGGGCAGTGGGTCACCAGCTGGACCGTCAGCCACACCCGTTGCATTCAACCCCACTGTCCCTCTACTCCAACAACTGGGATCACCATCCGGGCCCTTTCATTAGACTGATACACATGGTTTTCCACTGCCTCCTCCTTCTCCCAGCAGCGCCACAACCTGGCTACCACCACCACCACGAGAGAGCCATGCTCCAGCTGTGCCACAGCTCCTACCCACTGGGACCACTACTTTCACCTCCTGTCCTCGGACCTCCATCCCAGGGTCCATCATTGGAGGCTGCCCAGGGGGAGATGCAGGTCCTCATGCGTGAGCTTGTGGCGATCAATAGGGGGATCTAGGCCAGCATCTCCTGCAACCACTCAGAGCTAGTGGGTATCCTGCAGAGGCAGCATAGGGAGGTGAGGAGACACCATGTTGGAGTCATGCCAGAAATCGTCGAAACAGAGCACGCTCAATGGCAAGCCCGGTTCGAAGCACCTCCTCCTTCACCCTAGAGTCCTCCTCGGCCATCTGCAGCCTGGCTGCTCCTCACTTTCCGCAATACCTCCGCAGCATCCGGTGCTCCCCCCCCCCCACACGCAATTCCCCCTCTACTAGGGTTTGGGCTCTGTGCCAAAGAGGAGAAATTTGTAGGGTCTGCACATATATTGGACCTTCTCAACAGCACTCCTCTGTGATAATCTATTGGTCCAAATGTTAACCTAATCTAACCTGGCTACAGAGTATTGGATCCTGGTCTATGTGATGGTGAAATTTCGTATGCAGATGGCTACCTTCTGTTTAACATTTCAACAATTGATGGTCACTGAGGAATGCCGTTGAGAAGAGATGCTGCAGTAACTATCTTTTTATAAGCCCTTATTCTGTTTTAACTGTATGTTTTATTTGATTTTAGGCACAATTTAGGTCCTTTAAGGCACCTTCTTCATCTGCAAGCATATTTAAAAATATAAAGAAAAAATTTAATATATTCACAGTGGCTCTGAGATGGAATTAATTCAATGACAGCCCCTCCTAAACATGTAAACATGTTGCTCAGACTTTATTAATTCAATCATATATCCTGATTTATAAGACAAGATTGTTGTTCGCTTATATTTAGACAAATACAGCAATGGCGGTGGACCTGCAGAGTGTCACAATATAAAAACTGCTCACCTGTAACTGATGAATGTGGTATCAATGCTGCTAAACAATATCAGATGGAGAAGGTGAAAGTACGCTTGGATGGGATTATTAGATGGGGAATAAGTGGGGAATAAATTCCCTTAAATACTTATTATGTGAAGGAAATGTTTCATTTAAATCATTAAATAATGAAATGGGAATTCCAGAGTGTCACGATCTGCTTCTTCAAGTGGGCTTGATATGAACCTAGTTCAAACCTACCCCAGCAGAATCATGTAGTTCCTGTTCTATGTGGCACAAAACATGGCTTCTGAAAAGGTACAGGCAGAGAATACTGCATACAGGTTAAAAGTGGCCCATGGCAAGACCACTCCCCAAGTCAGGATACAACACACAGAAATAGCCTCACACCTTGTATATGTGAAAACTATCTCTCAATCTTTATTGAATGATCAAAACAACATATTTATACTCTCCAAAACCACACCCTTGTGTACATTTGTGTATGTGTGATGTCAGCCCATCTGGCTTGCAACCTTGGGCTATCAAAGCTCTAGAGATCAAATTAACCAGATATCTATAGCTGGCTGGTGAAAAAACCTTTATGTTAAACTCAAATGTTTGCTTAGGACTACTTGAAGTACATACATCTGTCTTGACCCAAGGTCTGTATGCGTGAGTGCGCAATGATCTGCAGCTAATTTCTATGCAGAGCATTGTTACCAATTCCACATATGTTCTATATAACATTTTCCCTCTTATAATATATTATAACTAGGATACATAATAACCATGTACAGTCAACATATAACACACACAATCACATATATAGTTGTGAGCATGCAAGCTGTTGCTAACGCTTGTGGGCTTGCATATCGATCCCGCGGTCCTCGCACCGAAGGCGCTCCTTGCCAGCAACTGCAGACCTTGCAACATTTACGTAGTTAAGAAAGGAAAATACGAGACCCATTACGACCTCGCAAAAATCGTCCGAAAACCCTGGCACATCAAAACATGAAAAACACAATAAATACACACAACATATACATAAAAAGCTTGCCTACAGGAAGAGGGGGCACCCAGGACCTCGAAAACTGAAGTTACACCTCAATTTAACTCAAAATAAAAGAGTTTAGACACTCAAAAATCCTATAAGTGAGAGAAAAAACACCACCAAACAGCTACGGATATTCCGAAAAAGTAGGACGACATCCAAAACGAAGGACACCATTTTAGAACAATAACTTATACAATGCGGAAGTACACAGCTACGCTAACGGATATGCCTCGCGCACGCACACTCTTACACTCCACACATTCATCACGCTTACACAGCAGTTCCAGAGCACTAATGCTGCAGCAACATCAAAACAGATTGCCAGCTCTTCAACAGAATTCTTCCTGCATATATTACTTCAAATTACGTAAAGTATATTACTTTGTTAATCTATTATTTATTTTATTATCATACACCAAACAGCATTAGCTCACTTACAATTTCATTGCCCTCATTTTTTGACGGGCAAAATTCTAGTAATACATAATCCCAATGCATCAATGTCCTTAAACAATTAAATCATGACAATTTCTCCCCCTTTCCTTTCTAGTATAGCATGGGAAGTTTATCCTGTCGGATGACTTTCCATCTATATAGATAGTTACCGGTCCTCTTGATGTGACAGTCCAACCATGTGATAGCCTTAGTGGCTCTCTGTGTACCTTGCCCCCCCATGTCCAGGTCGAATACTCACTCCTTCCCAGTGGCCTAGTGACCTTCCCAAGTCCCTGGGGAGACTTATAAGACAACTGCCATGGAGGACCCTTCAATGTAGTCCAGGGGAAACAGTACATCTAAGGTAGTAAGTCCAGCATAAACTTGGGAAGATCCTTACCCAGCAAAGACCTCTCCTTGCAGGTTAGGGAGACCTCCTGTCCTGCTGATTCTAGATCAGTACTCTGGCCCATGGGTATAATTGAAGAGTACATGGTTCCCTTTGTCAGGCCTGAGCTTTCTCCTGAATAAACTGGGATGCTGGAGTTGCAACATGGGCTAGTGACATTCTCTGGTGTCATCCATGCTGGATTAATGGGCAGTTCTGACACAAGCCGATGTGGTTCAGTAGCCAACCTCTCTCCCAACAAGCCTGACCACTGGCCCCTTCTTTCCAGGGTTAACGGTACACAACCAGTGTCTGTGGGCAGCTGCAGGGGAGTCAATGTAGGGAGACCAGGAGACAAACCACAATCTGGAGTACCCTCTGGCTCTTTGGTCTCTGGATCCTCAGGTGGAACCTCCTGACTCTCTCCTTCTGAGACTGCCTGGTGTATAGTTACAGGCAGCCCTTGAGAAGCAGCTGCTACTGCCTCTTGTTCAGGCTGAAGAGCAGGGCTACTTACTGTTTTTGCTACAGGGTCTGTAGCTGGCTCCTAGACAATGGTCATCCAAGGAACCTCTCCACTTTTATCACAATTGGTAGAGCCCAGTGCTCATTAGGTTCTTCTCTTACTCTAGGAGCAGGGTAGCTTTTCCCCAGTTCTTCCCCTGGGCCTAGCACTGCTGTAGTTTGGCCCTGTTACCATGCCTCTAACTGGGTGAGACTCAGCCCCCTAAAGATAGGGTCCAGTTTTTCCTATTCCCAGTCAACCCCATGGATGAAGGCACCCTTGTTATTTTGAGAATCCCTGATATCAAAATTCTCCCCACAGTCCATACCTTTATTTTCTGACCCAGCCTTGGCATCATTTAGCTGGGTCTCTGTAGTACCTGTTAGGTGGTTCTGTTCCATGCCTGACTGGAATGAACACTCCCAGCTGGGTTGCCAAAACCCATCCAGGGATGCTTCATCCAGCAAGTCTATATAATCCACCTCCAGCTGTAGCTCCTGCTGGATCAAAGGCCAAAGTAGGTTATTTGTCTGAGAGCCTGTCTCCAGTCCCAGTATGTGACATTGTTTGGCAAACAGACACAGCTGTCTTTTCTCTGTCCCCAAGCCACAATCTGGATCCCCATGTACAATGTTCCCAAGTGCCTCTTAGAGCCCCAATGAAAAATGATGAGGTATGCCAACAGGTCCTCACATACTAATTCTTCCAGCCATTCGATTAGCTCCCAGGAATGCCATTTATTTATTTAGAAGGCCCATTCCTCTACAGTCCTCTATTTCCCCTCCACAGTAGATGAGACAGGGATATTGCTTACCCTTCTCCACTTCTCTTGTACCTCCTCTATAATCTGTATCCTGAGTTCCCTCTGCTGATCCTTGGTTGAACCTGCAGGCATTATCTCCATCCATCTTTGGTACCATCTGGACACTTCCTCCTCCTTTGCTGCAGACATTTCTTCATAAGCTGCCATGCTTCTGTGTTTTCTACAGAGATCCCATCACTTCCAGCCAATGTCATGATCTGCTTCTTCAAGGGGGCTTGATGTGAACCTAGTTCAAACCTAACACAGCGGAATCATGTGATTCCTGTTCTCTGTGGCACAAAAGATGGCCTCTGTAGAGGTATAGTCAGAGAATACTGCATACAGGTTACAAGTGGCCCATGTCAATACCACTCCCCAAGCCAGGATACAACACACAGAAATAGTCTCACACCTTGTATATGTGAAAACTATCTCTCAACCTTTATTGAATGATCAAAACAACATATTTATACTCTCCAATACCACACCCTGGTGTACATTTGTGGGCTATTCAAAGCTGTAGAGATCAAATTCACCAAATATCTATAGCTGGCCAGTGAAAAATCCTTTATGTTAAACTCTAGTGTTTGCTTAGGACTACTTGAAGTACATACATCTGTCGTGTGCAATGATCTGTAGCTAACTTCTATGCAGAGCATTTTTACCAATTCCACATATGTTCTATATAACATTTTCCCTCTTATAATATATTATAACTAGGATACATAATAACCATGTACAGTCGACATATAACACAAACAATAACACATAATCCCAATGCTTCAATGTCATGCTCCCTTGGCCATATTCATAAATTACTGGCAATATGAGTCCTTAAACAATTAAATCATGACACAGGGTTTCTGGTTGGAATATCATAAACTAAATATTAACTTTAGAAATGTAGATCTCATAACATATTGTAGAACTTTAAATTAATTTTAAAAATCACATATATAGTTGCCAACAGTGCGGGTTGACAAAAGTTGTTGCTAACGCTGCTGCCCTCGCGAAGCGAGGGGCCGCATTTGCGGAGGTGGAGGCTTCCACCGCGACTGCAACATTTACGGACTTAGCATCCGCAAATACGAGCCGCGCCACTTACAAACAAAAATATTACGACCTCGCAAAAAAATGACATTAGTGGCCGAAACCAGCGCATACGAAAAACACGAAAAATACACACAACATACACATAAAAAGCTTACCCACAGCAAGAGGGGGCACCCAGCACCTCTAAAAGTGAAGTTACAAGTCAATTTAGGTAGAAATTAAAGAGTTTAGACACTCAAAAAAAACCTAAACGAGAGAAAAAACAAAACGAAAACGAGGCTAAAGGACCCTAAACATGCAAAACACCACCAAAAACAAACAGATTTTAAAAAAAAGCCATACTAGGTACAAGAACAAGGATGCAAAATCAGCCACATCTGCCTAATACACACATTAGGCGCCATTTTACAACACTAACTAACACAATGCGGAAGAACACAGGTACCCTAACGGATTTTCCTCGCGCACGCACACTATTTACACTACACACATTGCTGACACTTACACAGCAGCTCCACAACACTCAAAACATACATTGTATGCTGCGGCAACATCAAAACAAATTGTCAGCCCTTCAACACAACGCTTTCTGCATATATTACTTCCAAATAGGTAAAGTATATTCATTTTGTAATGTATTATTTATTTCATTACCATACACCAAACAGCATTAGCTCACTTACAATTTCATTGCTGTCATTTTTTGACGGGCAATATTCTAGTTACTAATAAATGAAGAAAAAAAAACACATCATTTCCAAATGCTTCGATTTATTAACAATGTATAAATGTATATTGAGTTAGGGAAAGTATTTGGTAAAGCAAACTATTGGCAATCTGAGCTACAAATTGAATGGGAGGAATATAATTGCCAGAGGTCTCTCTCTATGATGGAGAGATTTATAAAGAACCCATCTTATAGGGAAACTTTTTTCAAATTCTCGAATAAATAGTACATCGTACCTACTAAACTGACCCAAATTTCCAAAAATGAAAAATTTAAGTTATGTTGGAGAAATTGCAGAGAAATTGGGTCCTACATTCATATATGGTGGAGTTGTAAAATGATACAAAAGCTCTGGATATTATCTTTTAATCATATTGCAAAAATACTTAAAAATTACGATTATAATTAATCCAAAGATGGCATTATTACACATTTTTCCTAAAGAGATGAATGTAGAAATGAAAGTCTTCATTCTCCAGATAGTCACCGTAGTCAAATGGTTGATAGCCAGGCAATGCAGGCAAATGGAACTCCTTTCCTGGAAGGAAGAAGAAGCAAAAATATTGAGGAATAGAGAGGTTGAAAGGGAATTTCTTCCATTGAATTTTTCCAAAAATAACAGGATAAAATGGTCAATATGGGAGAAATTTCTGAAAGAATATAATAGCCAACCCTGAACATTTGTTTTAGATGTGTAAAAGGCTTGTGTCGATCTTCCTCCTTCTGACCTCCCTCCCAATGGTTTCTTGTGTGTTTTATGTTTTATATTTAGCAATTTGAATGCTGAGATCACAAACTTGATATTAATGTTTGTCTATGTCTTGTTGTTTATTTTTGTTTTGAGAATAAGATATGAAGTTCCTTGTTACATTCATTTCTTCTATTTTTTGCAATTGGAACTTTGTCACTAGAATGATCTCTGTACATATATGTTTGTATTCTTTTTGTAGAAATAAAAAAAAAATTACCCTTGGACCACTGACTGTGGTCACAGTTAAGCATTTATTGTGAGATGATACATGGTCATGCCTAGTGATATATCTTGTCATCTACCTAATGGGTCAGTAATGCTTGCAGATGGAGATCAGGTGAGTTGGTATATTGTTACAGTTACAATATTTAGCACTGTACTGTACATGCAGGTGTTTTTATTTGTTTAACCTCCACTGCCTTTTTTAGGTTTGGACCACCTTTTTCAGATTATTGTTTTGGGAACACACTGTACATGTGTAAATGGATTGGATTACATAGTCCAGAGATTAATGCATCTGTTTAATTGAGCAGATGAAGACCATTTGTAAGTGCTATGCTCATTACTGGTTACTGGTGATTTATAAAGATCCTTTTTTTCATCTGATTTTGGTTACTGTGTTGTAGTGACCACCTGTGACCCTAGTAGATGCTATGCATCATCATCATCATGCAGTATTACATTTCCCCGAGGTATCCCTGTAACGGAACCCATCACTGTTTTACCCTGTTTTATTATTATTATGGTTAAAATATGATCCTAATATATGTATGTTGGTTGATGCTCTGCAGAATATTGTCCCAGACATTTACAGCTACTTGGCATGGGAGATAATCTTGTTACAGCGACTCCGCATAAGATAAAGGAAGTCTATTGTATACAGTGTTTTCATTCTCAGATAAGAACAAAGAAGTGTAATTGAATCAATGTCTGATTGTATCAAAGTTGCCAGGGAGGTGTGACCCCCCTATTGTTCTCTTTATGTGTATTGTGTGTGGCCAAATATGGGCATGGGTTTTACCTGTGGCCAAAGAGATGTATATATATTTCTGTAAAGGTAAATAAAGTCAGTATTCATTTGACTCCCAAATTGTGTGTCGTCCAATATGGGAGGTCGGGAATGGTGAAACTGTAGTGCCTCTTGGGTATTTTATCGTATACCAGCGGAGATTTTGGACTGCGTGTTCCTGCTCCGTTACATTTGATGGCAGCGACGGGATTCAAACCTCACAGCAGACCGTTGTTCGGCAGTTACAGCCATTTGGGAAATTTGCTATTTCGTATGGAACCGAAAGGAAAGGGTATGTGAATAGACCCGAATGGATAGTGAATGGAGACAGTCTATACCAAGTTGAAACGCGCCACGCTAAAAGAGCTATTGGAAGCAAGGGGAATTATTGCCAGCAATAAAACCAAAGCTACCCTTATTGTTGAACTCATGGAGGGAGACCGGGCAGCTGCTGCAGCACCTCTTACGGACAGCACACAGAATGAGTTTGGAAGAGAACTCCAATGCAGACTGGCCCATTTCCCAGGTACGCCTCCCACAGAAACCTTGGAAAGGATTATGTCCGATGTCCACGAATACATAATGGGAAAGCAGCGGGCAGACTGGAGGTCCAGAGAGGGGTCCCTAATCACACCACACATAGTACCGGGGAAGCCTAAACTCCCGTACCATGCTTTTAAAAACTATGTGGAGACCGAAGACATTGATGGCTACTTGCATGACTTTGAGAGATTATGCCAATTACATGAGATCAACGCCGCCGACCAGGTAACCCTGTTGGTGAGTAAGCTAGCGGGCCGGGCAGCAGAAGCCTACCGCACCATGCCAGACGAGGATAGCAGAGACTACCAGAAAGTAAAGCAGGCGATCCTGGACAGGTACGCAATTACCCCGGAGGCATACCGGCAGCGGTTCAGAGAAAGCCGAAAGACGGAGAAAGATACTCACATGGAGTGGGCGCACCGCTTAACTAGGGCGGGCAAAGGTTGGGTACAAGCCGCACAAGCAACCACAGTGGAGGACATGCTACAATTACTGCTACTGGAGCAATTCTTCCAGGGGTTAACCCCGGATTTACAAAACTGGCTGAGAGATCGGAAACCGTGCATCTTAACTGAAGCCGCCAGGTGGGCAGATGAGTACCAAGATGCCAGGAGGGCACAGCAGGCACAGGCACGGTCCATCTGGGGAGCTGCTAACCGACCGCCCACCATTAACCCCACCCCAGCACTGCGTCCGGGTGGTGGGAACTACCAAACCCCTCCACGGTACAACAATGCCCGATCTTTCATCAGGTGCCACACGTGTAACCAGCAGGGCCACATGCAAAGAGACTGTCCCAGAAACAGAAACCGCTCCACGTGGAATACTCCAACCAATTTCCCTGCAAACCGGGCAGAAGTACACTGCTACCAGAGTGAGCCTCGACAACCTTTCTTCGGGACCCAGTCTAATGAAGAATCTTTGGGCACCCTCCACGAGGTTAACCCAGTACAAGCAGCTGCAGACAACCGACAGGGACACCGCCAAGGGGTACACGTGGAGGGAAAACGCCTTCAGGGTCTGCGCGATTCTGGGGCCACCATAACACTGGTTCGCAATCACCTAGTCCCCAAGCACCAGCTCACTGGAGAATATGTGGCAGTCCGGGTGGCAGGGGGGGCGATTTACAAAATTCCCACTGCTAAAGTACATTTGGATTGGGGAGCGGGGTCGGGGAATGTGGAAGTGGGCCTCATGCAGGACTTACCAGCTGATGTCATCCTGGGTAACGACTTGGGGGAGCTGACCTCCGCTTTTGTTTCTCCGCACCCCGCTCAGGAAGCGCTACCCGTGGTAACACGGCAGCAGGCCCGCACCACTGCATCTTCTGAACACTCTGAGGCTCCGGTAAGTAATAGTACTGACCCACCTTTCATCCCCTGGGCTCCCCCCTTAGAGTTTGGTACTGAAGTAGTCACTGACCCGTCCCTGCAGGTATACCGGGATAGGGTTACACAGAATCAGGCAGGGTTGGAGGGGGAAAGATACGCTTGGGAGAAAGGATTATTGTATAGATATGCTGAGAAGGTAGTAGCAGGATCTGTACCCGTGACCCTCACACAATTAGTCGTGCCCCGAAAGTACAGGCAAGAATTACTACGTATTGCCCATGACATCCCTTTATCAGGACATCTAGGCGTCAGTAGGACGAAGCATCGTTTGACCCAAAACTTCTTTTGGCCAGGGGTCTCCAAAGATATTCGGCAGTATTGCCAAACTTGTGACACATGCCAGAGAGTAGGTAAGAGAGGGGACCGGTACAAGGCAAAAATGCACTCCCTACCCATAATAGATGAGCCCTTCAGCAGAGTGGCAGTAGATATAATCGGACCCCTAGCAAAACCCAGCCCGTCAGGGAAGAAGTATATACTAACCGTAGTAGACTATGCCACCCGGTACCCAGAGGCCGTAGCCCTAACTAATATCCATGCGGAGACTATAGTAGATGCCCTAATCCGGATATTCTCCAGAATGGGGTTCCCCAAAGAGATTATCTCAGATCGGGGTACCCAATTCACGGCCGAAGTCACTCATCAGTTATGGAGAACATGTGGGGTGAAACCTATTGTAAATTCAGCGTATCACCCCCAGTCCAATGGGCTCTGTGAACGGTTCAACGGAACATTAAAGCAAATGCTCCGTACCTTCATGGATACCCAGAAGAACTGGGAAAGGTTTCTTCCCCATCTGCTCTTCGCGTACCGAGAGGTACCCCAGGAGTCCACGGGGTTCTCGCCATTCGAATTACTATTCGGAAGGAGAGTGCGGGGTCCCTTAGACCTCATTAGGGAACACTGGGAGGGAACGGTCACCAGTAACGGTACCCCTATCGTCCCATATGTACTAGAGTTCAGGGAACGCTTGGAGACCCTAATCCAGACGGTACGGTCTAATCTCCAGGCGGCCCAGCAACGACAGCGCAGATGGTACGATAAGGGAGCCAGAGACCGCAGTTTTAAAATAGGACAAAAGGTGTTAATCTTGAAGCCAGTTCAAAATGACAAACTGCAGGCCTCCTGGCAAGGCCCTTATAAGGTGGTGGAACAGGTATGTGACACTACCTATATAATTGCCCCATGTACAGGAGCAGGCGGTAGACGCATGCTCCACGTTAACATGCTGAAACCCTATCACGAGCGGACCGAAGAAGTAACTGCCATATGTGCCTCGGCCGCTGAGGACCCGAATAATCTACCCCTACCAGACCTATTAGCCCAAGGGGGGGCCAACACAGAATTAGGGGAAGTACAGCTAGGAGACAGGCTGAGCACTAGAGAGCGAGCTCAAATACTAGAGCTTATCCGGGAAAAAGGGGATACATTCTCCAACCAGCCCGGGTATACCCCGCTGGCTACCCACAGGGTAGAGACCCCAGGGCAACACCCTCTTCGACAAACCCCCTACCGCATACCAGAATCCGTAAAAGATCATATGCGGAAGGAGATTGACGAAATGTTACAACTAGGAGTGATAGAACATTCAGATAGCCCATGGGCCTCTCCGGTACGCTTCTGCGTCGACTACCGGAAACTTAATGATAAAACAATTTCAGATGCCTATCCCATGCCCCGAATCGATGAGCTATTAGATAAAATGGCCAGGGGCCAGTACCTCACCACAATAGACTTGTGCAAAGGGTACTGGCAGATCCCACTAGCCGAGGATGCCATCCCAAAGTCTGCATTCGTCACCCCGTTTGGGCTATACCAATTCAAGGTGATGCCATTCGGGATGAAGAATGCGCCGGCTACGTTTCAGCGGATGGTGGACCGGTTACTGGACGGATCCCAGGAGTATGCTTGCGCCTATTTAGATGACATAGCAATATTTAGCAACTCCTGGGACGAGCACTTGACCCATATAGGAGCCATCCTCGACCGCATCAGGGAGGCAGGTCTCACGTTAAAACCCAGCAAGTGCCACGTAGGGATGGCCGAAGTGCAGTACTTAGGCCACAGGGTGGGTAGTGGGCGGCAAAAGCCAGAACCCGCTAAGATAGAGGCCGTAGCTAAGTGGCCAACCCCTCGCACGAAAACTCAGGTTTTAGCTTTTCTAGGAACCGCCGGGTATTACCGTAAATTTGTACCTGATTATAGTGCCCTAGCCAAGCCCCTTACTGACCTCACCAAAAAGAACTTACCCAAAGTAGTGACCTGGAGCCCAGAGTGTGAGAAGGCATTCCAAGAACTGAAATCTGCCCTAATTCATGCTCCTGTACTGGCCGCTCCCGATCCAACTAAACGCTTTCTCGTTCATACAGATGCTTCTATGTTTGGATTGGGAGCAGTGCTGAGCCAAGTTGGGGCCGATGGCGGCTAACATCCAGTCGCTTACTTAAGTCGGAAACTACAACCCAGGGAAGTAAGCTATGCCGCCATCGAAAAGGAATGCCTGGCGGTGGTGTGGGCCCTCAAGAAACTACAGCCCTACTTATATGGCCAACAATTTGCCTTGCTCACAGATCACAACCCGTTGGTGTGGCTAAACCGGGTGTCAGGGGACAACGCTAGACTACTGAGATGGAGTTTGGCACTACAACCATTTGATTTCACCATCCAGTATCGCCCAGGGAAACAAAATGGTAACGCCGACGGGTTGTCCAGACAGACAGAACTCGAGAAATGATCTGTGAGCACTCCTCCGGACATCCCCAAGCAGATCCGTTGGGATCAGACCGTGTATGCCGGCTTATGGTCACGGGGGAGGTGTGTAACGGAACCCATCACTGTTTTACCCTGTTTTATGATTATTATGGTTAAAATATGATCCTAATATATGTATGTTGGTTGATGCTCTGCAGAATATTGTCCCAGACATTTACAGCTACTTGGCATGGGAGATAATCTTGTTACAGCGACTCCGCATAAGATAAAGGAAGTCTATTGTATACAGTGTTTTCATTCTCAGATAAGAACAAAGAAGTGTAATTGAATCAATGTCTGATTGTATCAAAGTTGCCAGGGAGGTGTGACCCCCCTATTGTTCTCTTTATGTGTATTGTGTGTGGCCAAATATGGGCATGGGTATTACCTGTGGCCAAAGAGATGTATATATATTTCTGTAAAGGTAAATAAAGTCAGTATTCATTTGACTCCCAAATTGTGTGTCGTCCAATATGGGAGGTCGGGAATGGTGAAACTGTAGTGCCTCTTGGGTATTTTATCGTATACCAGCGGAGATTTTGGACTGCGTGTTCCTGCTCCGTTACAATCCCCTTTTTCCCAAATGGCCTCTATCCCTTACGGGATCTACCCACACCATATCCATGATATTAATGCACAATTGTATTTATATCTGAGTGTGCAATGTTGTTATACCGTTATCATCGTTTCTGTGTGTTTTCAATTATTGGGGTTTTGGGACATCAACATGCATTACATTTCTGTCACATTCATATATATATAAACTAATGAGCCCTAGTTACTGTCCAATATATTGGTTTGTGAACATTCCAGCCCATTACAGTGACACAGGTGTGGTTTCATGTATTAGTCATCACTACTTTAGGCTTTATTCTCAGCATTGGGATATCATGCTTGTAGAACATTCTTGGTGAGGTATGTAAATACACATGAGTAAATACACATGAGAACTGTAAATTGTGATAATGTTGAGTATAAACACTCCCCTGTAAGATCAATCACAAACTGACAGGTGATATTATGAATTCATTGATACAAGAACACTTGACATGGGTTCACAACATTATAATGGGTATATATCTTGCTACATGACCAACAGCAATAACATGGGACTTTAAAATATGTGAGTAGCTGAGATTGGCCCTGATGGAGGTGAGTTGGCTGTTGCTCCACATGCCCCTGCACAGCCAACATGCGTGTTTGGATGAGTGACATATATAAATAAATATATTATTAATTTTAGGGTCCACATTTGAGCATTTGTGAGTTTAACGGATCATTTGTCAGGCAGTTTCATGTTTTTTGTGTTGCAAGTTAGTCATGTAGTGTGTCATTAATTGCTTTATGCATCTTACAGCAAACCTTTCATATTGGCATATGCATAACCGTTCAAAAATATTAAAAGAAATAAAGTATTTTTTGAGGCCTATTTGTGCAATTAATTCAAATGCCTTTTATTGCTTTCCCAGTATTTTAAAGTACAGTACTGTGTTTATATTAGTTTTTTCAGTGCTAAGAACAGGTGTTTAACCCACGTACGGGTCCCTACAATTTGGCCAATTGAATGGGGGCCCGTGTTTAGTATGAAAATGACAGTTTCTCCCTGAGGAATATAATAAAGCATGTGGCCTGAATCCTCGGGCAATAAGGCCAGAGTTATGGGGCAACAGGTTGAGGGGGTGGGAAGGCTTCCAAGGTTCAGACTTTAGGAGCCCAGGAAAGTTAGTTAAGGTGAGGAAGAGATATCTAATTTACCAGTGTTGTTTCCTTGTAGCATATGATCGCTACCACTTTGGAAATTGTTACATTTGCTTGCCATCTCTCACCACAGGCATACTTTCATCTCAATGGAAAGCCAGAGTACATAGTCACAAAAGCCCTAGAGGCTGGCCGAAATGCGATCATCCGTTACGATCGGTATAATGTAGTGACACACAGGACTCTCAGCAAATAGAAAGTGGTCTAGCCATAGATGATTGACAGAGGGAGATCATAAAGTTACGTTCCAACCGCCCGTGCCGTGACTGTGTTGTATTTTCTCACAAAGTAGCACGCAGGTCCTGGAGTGGAGGTTGGTTCTAGATAGTGAGAGAGTAGGAGTATTTTGAGAGCAGTAATTTGCGGTTTTGTATATTTCTATTATACTATTTAGGATTTTACATGTAATCCTTGTTGACACATATTTACAGATTACGAATAGTTGCAATCCACATAATTTAAAGAACACACAAAAAGACACATAGAGCTAAATCACTCCATACACATCCCCCCCCCCCCATCCCATGCCCCACACCCCATCCACAACAGTTATTAAATACACATAATACTCACATTTTTTTCCCCATCATACATATCCAGCCAAACTTTGGTTGATTTATCCTTATTTTATTTTTGGGAGTATAATGGAGGGAGGGGAGTGGAGAGGTGGGGAGGAGGAGAGAAGTAAAAGCAAGGAGGACAGAGAGGAGAGAGAGAGGTGGCCCTGGGGAGTAGTGGAGCAGTGGAGGAGAGGAGTGGTGGAGAGGAGGAGAGAAGTGGTGAAGAGGTGGAAGAGGTTGGGAGTGGCAAAGGAGAGGAGGAGCAGGAGGTGGTGTAAGTAGAGAAGGAGAGTGTCGAGGAGGAGATGGGTGGTGGCAGGGTGGCCCTAACACTAGGCACACGTAGAAGAGGGGGACGGGCCTCATCCCAGGGGGGGGGGGTTCGGGGGAGGGACAGGCTAGGGAGGTAAGGATGCCAGTCCCTAGTCGGGTGGGCAAGAGAGTAAGGACAAGCACAGGGCCCACAAAAACAAGCATCAGGAGAAAGTGGTCTTCCTTGGTACTATCCGTGGCCGCTCCATGATGCTTGCAGGGGGAGGAAAGTTAGGCCAGGGCCTAGAGCCCAGGCATGGAAGGAGGTAGCAGCTGAAGTTACAGCAGTGGGCACAGCACCAAGGGATGTGAGGTATGTTAAGCACCGTTTTGACGACATCAGGGCCAAGATGAGGAGGATGATGGCCAAGGAGTAGAAGAACGTGACTGTGAGCCATAATGAGTGGGAGAGGGTCACCAAGGACCTTCTGAACAAGATGCCTGCCTCTGGAGCTTCAGGCTTGGTGGCCCAGCAGGACCCAGCACATACACCTACAAGCCACCACATGTACATCACCTACACTACACATGTACATGATGACCAACAAGGACACTAACATGTCAGCTCCATGGAATTAACAAGGGATAGAAGGATGTGTCATTAAATCCATGAAGCTGACAAATCACTGTCATTCCTGGGCACAACAACAGTAATGAACCAATAGAAAGTCCATGTAGTGGTGTGCCCACTGGAGCTTATGCAGTTACAGACCACAGACGGAATCAAGATAGCGTTAGGAGCCAAGAACGATCAAGACTAAGAATCAAAGAATATGTCATATCTAGCAAATTATAGCTTATCTGAGTTGCCAGACTCCACCCAGACCACAGATCCTCCCCACTCACACACCACTACCGCCACCTCCTCACCTGGCCTCCATCCCCAACATCAGGCCAGGGTGCGCAGGAGGAGATGCTGGCCTTCATGCGCCAGCAGATGGAGTGTCTTCGGGGGATCCAGGTCAGCATCTCCACCGATCATGCGGAGGTAATGCGCAGCCTGGCCAGGCGCAATAGGGAGGCGAGGAGCCACGACCTGATGACTGAATCCTATCTGGCTGGGCTAGTCAGGATTGGGGTGGACCAGAGCGCATTCCAGGGGGTCACCACAGAAGCCATGCTGGTCCCCAGCCCCCCTCCTCCACCTTGGAGGCATCCCCCGGCCACCCCCAGCCCAGCCCCTCCTCTTCTCCCACCATGCCTCCACCACCACCACTGCAGGTGCTGCTGCCTCCTGGGGGGTTGCCTCCCCCTGCCCCCCCCCCCCCCCCACACACACACACACACACACCATTGCCAACACCGCCAAGGAGACGGCAGCCGCCCATGGGGGATTTGGGCCCTGTGCCTAGGTGGAGGAGGACCTAGGGGCTGCACAGATGTTTGTGCCTTCTCAACAGCACTCCTCAGTGACAATCTATTGATCACAATGTTAACCTAATCTGGCCTAGCTACAGAGTCTTTGATCTTGTCCTATGCGATATTGATATTTTGTATGCAGATGGCTACCTCCCATAACATGGTCCATGATCCCCTTCCCTGTGGACACCACAGGTTTTGTTGTCACCAATTGATGGTTACTGAGGAATGCTGTTGAGAAGAGATGCTGCAGTCCCTATCTTTTTTAAGGCTGTGTTATTTTTTGTTTGTTTATTTTAGGTACAATTCAGGTCCATAAAGGTATCTTCTGCATCTGCAAGCATTGTGAAGGAAATGTATGAGGTCTAAGGTTTTCACAGTGCCTCTCATGTAGACATAGCTTCAATGACAGCCCCTCTTAACATGTAGCTCCCACAATCTTAAAATCTTTAACATAGCCAGTTATTTAAGACATGATTGTTGCTTGCTTAAATGTAGACTAATACTGCTATTTCGGTGCACTTGTAGAGTCTCACAATGGCATGTTAATGACAACCAGTATTGATATATATGCACTAGTGAAGCATGTGATCCTGATCTCAATATCAGTCTGTGAAAAGATCCTTGAGTCTGATGTAAGTAATTGTGAATCTGGTATAATGATCAAATCTCGAACCCTGGTGCTTACACCAATAAGTATAATGTGTGATAGATTGGGAGAGATGAAATGTAACCTTTAATATTAATTGGCTTAAAATAGACAACATTTAAGAAGAGCTGCACTCTGAATAAGAGGAACCAAGGTTAGTTATAACCTCAATGAACAAAGCCCCCTTGGGTGGATATCCCTTGATTGGTCTTTTAGAGAGCAGTGCCAGTGTAAATAGCAATTCTGTAGTGTGGACCCTAGAGAGCTTAATGCAGCTTACATAACTATCTAGGTGGGTGCTCAAATGCAAAAAAAATGCCCCTACCTAGTTCCTAGCTGACACTAAAGGGTGGTACAAATAGCAATACACTCTGGATAAACAGAAGCCCTAAATCTCAACAGAATACTGTCTAATGGCAATCTTCATAAGTGTCGTACAGGAACACCCTCTCTACATCTCCCATGATATATAGAGTGCAGCCCTAGTAAAATTATTAAAAACCCAATGCACTTTTCGTCAGACAACTTCTGACGTGAATCTGGCTGCTGACCTTTTTGTCCTCTCCGTATTAAGTATTTTCCCATCTTGCTGATTATCCAGAGACCTAGCTAAATAGTTAGTAATGCTTACAGATGGGAATCAGATTAGTTGGTATATTGTTACAGCTACAGTATTTAGTACTGTACTGTACATGCATGTTAATTATTTTTTTTTATCCTCATCTGCCTTTTTTTAGTTTACTAAATTATTTTGTCACTACACTGTATGTGTGAAACTGGATTGGATTATACAGTCCAGAGGTTTAATCATCTGTTTCATTGAGCACCTCTAGATAAGTTGTAAGTGCTATGCACATTAATGGTTTCTTCAATTAAATGGAGTGACTTCTGATGATCATCAGATTCCGGTTGCAGTGGTGTAGTGGCAACATGTTACCCTGGTTGGTGCTATGCATCATGCTTATTCTAGACTATGACATTACCCCCTTTAGGTATCCCCTTTTTCCCAGCAACATCCTCTTGCTCTCCCAGGATCCGCCCACACCAAACCCATGAGATTAATGCACAGTCTTGTCCATTTCTGATTGTGCTCTGTATATGAAATAAAGCTTTGTTATACAGTTCTCGCTGTGTCAGTGTGTTTTCAATGGTTGGGGTTATGGCACATTCACATACATCACATTTGTGTCACATTCCTATATATGTAAACTAATGAGCCCTAGTTACTTTGCAATATATCAATACATATAACATTATAGCATTATATATCATATAATAATATATATCATATATAATAATAAAGGGTTAATGCACATGCAAAGTCCAATTTGTGATATTGTACAGTATCAACATACCCTAAGTGCCTGATAACAATATGACAGGTGATACTGGAGGGGGTTGCCAGTTCCTTCTCTACTGGACTGTGATTTATCTGACCTCTCTGCTATGACCTTCCCACCTAGAGTTACACTACATGGTATAGCTCACATTGAAGTACACAAGCCCCTTCACCACCACCACTTAGCAATGCTGAAGAAGACCAGGGGTACATACACCACAATAATTTACTCTAACCCATCACGTGTTGTTGCAAAAACAAATGGAGACTGTGCAGAAGCACCTGGATCAACAGCCAACTCACCTCCATCTTCGCTACGCCATCTTCGCTACGCTACGCCATTGCTAGTGGCCATGTGCCAAGATGTATACCCATTCCCATTTGGCAACCCACGTCAGTATCTTTGGCATGCAAACCTTGTGGAACAGCACAGGCAGAGACCTAGCAAAAGGTGCTGCAGTCCATAGGGTCACAGAGAATCAGGCACGACTGAAGGACTGAACAACAAATAATAAAATATTCCCTTGGTACTTGACATATGTGATGTGGTGATGTAATTTGGGCACTATTTGTTTTTCCAATGTAGATGTGATGTGTGAGATGTATATGCAATTATATATATTTCAGGGTGCACATTAGAGTCTCTGTGAGTGAGAAGGGGTTAATATGACATTAGTTTCATGTTTTTGTGTTGCTATTTAACCAGGTAGTGTGTCTTTAATTGCTTTATGAATGTTGCAGAATGGCTTTCCATATTGGCATATGCATGACCATTCCAACTTATGATGAAATAATTATTTTGAATGCATATTTTTTATTTGGGGATTGTTGTGCAAGTAATTGTAATGCCTTTCAATGCTTTAAAGTCCACTGATTGATTGATATTGTCTTTTACAGTGTTGAGAACTTGTCTGTAAACCCTCTGCGGGTCCTATTTGGAGGCCATAATATTTTTGGCTACATGTGTGGATTACAGGTTTTAACGCCAGTGGATTCTTAGCAATTTAATAGCGATTTGCGAACGTAACATTTACAGGCTTGACAGATCAAAGGCTTTTCGGCAACAGAGTTCCGATTTCGACAGCCCATAGGGTTTTTCCGACTGTAAACCGCAGATCGTTTGCTGGCAGCTGTAAGAGGCCAATTTAATAGCTGTAAGTCTTGCAGGCTCTGTTACAGGCTACAGGCTTTCACGTTGGGGGAATTTAATAGGGCTGCAAGGCTATCAAAATGGACATTCAATGTTATGCTAAAACTGGCTAATGTGAATACCTTGTTGCTGGTTTAATTTGTGATTTTCTTTTCTATAGTTACGTGAAATATGTTGGATGTTTCCCTTTCCCAATAGCACATATAAACAAATAATATTGTAAAAACCAGAGAGAGCCATTTGTCAGGCATCAGGCCTTTGATATAGGAATATGAGTGCCCTCCAGGTGGGGGGAAGCCAAGCTAATATTAGTGGGCAGATGGTTGGTCTCTGGCTTCAGTAATAAAAGCTGAAGTTAGTTTATTGCCCTCAAAGCAAATCAGATTTGAGGAACAAGATACCTTTGACCCCCCTCCCCAAACTCCGGACAGAGACACATACCAGATCAGGTATATCTCAAAGTAAAGAATGTTGGATGAGGAAGGCGTGAGGAGGTAAATCTTTAGGTGCTGTGTAAAATCTGTTTTGTAAGGAATAAACACCAGTCTGCTGTATGCACTACTGTATGCAAAGGTGTGATGTGATTTCACCTGTTTCTCCATGACTGATACCTGATCTCAATTGCTGGGTGCCGAGATGAATATAAAGTCACAACCTGCAGATTGCTCCTATGAAATACAGTAGGGGCATTAGGGGTGTACTGAGCCCCTTGTCTCTGTGTCATGACAGGGAGGCTTGAGGATTGGCTAAGGAGACTGTTGCTAAGGCTAAAGGGTGTGACTTGGTGGTAAGAGGGTGACTGCTGCACATAAAAATGTTGGATTTTTGACTAGTAAACAGTGATCGTACATAATTATGTGTGTGCTCATTATTGAGGGAAGGGTTAATCCTCATCATAGGGGTCAATAATTCTATATCTGCCTAAAAGAAGAGTTACAGCCTAGAGCTGGGGATTCCTTTTTATCGTGTTCTGAGGATCCAGTACTGGTCTGATTCCATCTCTGTTAGCAGGTATAACAATAAGAGCCATCATGTACCACTGGGTGTGTCAGAACCAGGTTCTGGGTGAGCTCAACTGAAGTCGTGGTCCTGACAGCAATGAACTAGACTATCTATCTCCTCATCTAGATGCCGGTGAGGCTATGGCTCTATATGTCATGTATATCCAGTCATTGTCTAGTGCACACCAGGTGATTACAGGGACTATGGAGACAGAGTATTTAGGCTATATGTCAGCAGTGAGCCCGGTGTGGGGAATTATGTACCCTGGCAAAATGGAGCTTATAGCTTCCGAGATGAGAGCCTTCGTTCGAGGGAAGCCGAGTGGAGGGTAGAGTGCTAGCTATTGTGCTCAATGTGCCTCATAGCTAGGAAGGGGATGCAACTTAGAGTGCTAGCTATTGTGCTCAATGTGCCTCATAGCTAGGAAGGGGATGTAACTTGTACCCTATGTCTTCAGGGAAAGTTGGGTTAGTGGTTATCCATCCCTTAGCCAACCTCCTCTCGGGCAGAGGTACCTTTATTGAGTCAGAGTGGATTTGGTTAGGGTAGTGCGGTAGCTCCGGATATATTCACTATTGATGGCCAACCGGGACTTCCATAATATTTCTGGTAATACTGGCACTCTTTTAGATTGTATGGGGGGGTTGAGAACAATGGCTAGGGTCAAATATAAAGCAGTCAGTGTTAAACCACAAGACAATAGATCAAAGGGATATCACTTGAAAAGCATTTGGCAACTCTGTAACATGCAGTAAACCCAGACCTAAACCCTATTGAGCATCTGTGGATCATCCTCAAATGGAAGGTGGGGGAGTGCAAGGTCTCTAACATCTACCAGCTCCGTGATGCCATCATGGAGGAATGGAAGAGGACTCCAGTGGCATCCTGTGAAGCTCCGGTGAACTCCATGCTCATGAGGGTTAAGGCAGTGCTGGAAAATAATGGTGGCCACACAAAATATTGACACTTTGGGCCCAATTTGGACATTTCCATTTAGGGGTTCACTCACTTTTGTTGCCAACGGTTTAGACATTAATGGTGTGTTGAGTTATTTTGAGGGGACAGCAAATTTACACTGTTATACCGGCTGTACACTTACTACTTTACATTGTAGCAGAGCATCATTTCTTCAGTGTTGTCACATGAAAAAATATAATAAAATATTTACAAAAATTTAAGGGGTGTACTCACTTTTGTGAGATACTGTATATATCATCCAGATATTGTATTCCATATATACATTAATCCAGTCGGGAGCATACACAGTCTTCAGTCAGAGCAGACTTTACACGAACAGGATCACATAACTGATAGATTACCTAACTGAATCTCAACATGAAAGTTATAGATTACATCATCACCTGCTAAATCAGTTAACTCGAACCTGAAACCGAACATGCAAGATACAGAATTTAACATCATAAGTTAAACACACACAGAGAAGCAAAATAACATACAGTAATTAACATACAGTACATAACATACATTAGGTAATCAACATAACATAACATATTAAATAACAATAAAGCATACTGAGCCCATTTTCACAACCACATAAATAAGAGTCCAAAGGGGTAAGTAAGGTGGTCAGGGGATCATGACACTATGCTAGCACAATATGTAAGTGTGTAGATTGAACACATGCCCATGATAGTTTATCAGATTTCTGATACCTGATTCCCCATTAATTTGATTACTTTATTTTATTTATACAGAAAACCCCCAAGATCAATGGATAGAAATAAAATTAGAAACAGTTTTTTTCATACAAACAAATGTGGATCAATTGTGGATATCAGATCCACACTTCATTCCCCAAAGCACACCCGACTTCATGTGTAGCAAGTGTATTGCATATATAATACAAATAGCAGTAATATTTTGCAGTTCTGAGAGTCGTCGGGTTAATATGATGTTTTACATTAGAAGACCTGAAGGATTTTGCCTAGAGAATACTGTCATCTGTAGGGTTAAACGCTATTTTCTATGCCAATATTATCCATAAAAACAGATGTCTGTAATTCTCTCTTCTTTGACCTTTGAGACTTATCAAAGTCACATAGGTAATCATCCAATCAAACACACTATCATTATCAGAAGAAAAGTAATTATAATCTGAATATGTTTCAACATGATTATTACGAGCCCCAGACTTTTCTACGTCTGATTGGAGCAGAATTTTAGACATTAGCACTTATGATTTGCACATTGTAAGTTCATTAGCTTTTATTTTTTTGCCATTTGAGAACAGAGTGTCTAACGGAAAGCTTGATTTCTTGGAAAGTGGGCCCTTGTTATAATATTCCTGGTAAATGTGGATAGGTTTGTTATTGATGTTCCATGTTTTATAGTCTACAATTTTGAAGAACTAGGCTCCCATTCAATTAGTCAAATTGTTATTACTGAAGCCTGTAATGTAGCCCGTAAAATGTATTGATATTCAATTGGCCTCTTCTAGCTACCCTCAATCCATTTGCGAGTTACAGGCTCAAAATTCCTGCGGTTCTCAAAAACGTAACTCTGTCCCATCTCCTCCTTTGATGTTTAAAGCCTGTAAATGTTACCAGTGCTAAAAACACAAAATCCATATTCAATTGCAAAAATTCAACAAGCCCACAATTGTCTTCAGACCCGTAAATGGCAAATGTCTAAAAAATTTCTACTAGTAAAAGGTAGGACTCACAAGTAGGTTAAACACCTGTTCCTAACACTGTAAAAGCAAATAAACAAACACTACTGTACTTAAAAATACTGGGAAAGCAAGGAGAAGCATTACAATTAATTGCACAACAGTCTCAAGCTCTCAAATCTGCAATAAAAAAAAAAATATGTTTTATTTCCGTGTTATATTGATCCCAATAATCAAGGAGTTAATACATATCAGGCCACCCACGTGGACTAGACCAGTTTATTTATTTATTTTTATTGATTCTGGATTGCGAGTCCGATTGCAGATAGTACTTCTAAACAGTAATTGATTGTAGTTTAAACTACATGTTTTACTAATGTCATGATGACGGTCACATTTACTATTGGCTCTGTCTAAATTGTAACTTATGGGCTTGCTTAATTGATCATGAATTGCCCTGAATTGCTACATACAGGTTCATGGTTTGCGTGTGGTGACTGTAATTAAGGGCTTGAGTCAATTGAATACAGCCAGAATTGTAACAAATTTCTAACCAGCAGACATGCGACCTGTATGAAGGTAATTACGTGCTTGCAATTGGATGGAGGCCCTAGTCTTGGCAATTCAAGTTGAGTTTTCCTTCGAGGTCAAACCTCTCAAAAGCTATAATGGTATAATTATATACCGTATTTTTCTGTGTATAAGACGGTATTTTTTTTGCCAATTACGGAATGTTGCAATTACATACCTTGGTCTGGTACTATAATGCTGCATCTGGCCACTAGATTTAAGGCAGGAGAAAAAAAAAACACATTTGGAAATGCATTTGGTTCCAATTAGATTGCATTGCACTGCAAGTGTGCATACATACAAATGTGTATTTTATAAGTTTTTATTGTGTTACACATATATTTAAGGGCACTTTCTGTAATGATTTTCACTGATTTCCATTCCAGCTTAATATCCTTGTGATCACATCACTTATTACTCAGTCGCTGTGTGCAAATGCCTTTTTCCGGTTTAACACAGGATCCCAAATATATTGAGCTGAAATGGAAATCAGTGAAAATCATGATATTTATTTTTTTCTGAATTTTGGGCTCCATCTTATACATGGGGGTGTCATATACATGGAAAAATACGGTACTACAATACAATGATCATTCATAAGAGCATATTATAAATTTCATCTATATTGTATAATATAATGTATTACATTACATTACAATACATGATACAGAGTGTGAAAGGATTAAAAAATATATATACACTTTCAAATATTTAACGTTCAAAAAAAATTGTCCATTATCAAGTGATGTTATTTAAAAGACAATGCTAAAAACATACCTATAACAGTTAAAGGTATATATACGTTTCCAGGGTTTCAAATGTTTGGTCAGAAACAGGCAGTGATTATAAGAAAATATGTGTTATATAGATAAGTTCAGTGTACTTACAAAGTTATATGAAGGAAAGTAAATACTAGCTTTGCATACCCACAGGGAGCTTACATGACCAAGTACACACAGAAAAGCAGCCAGGTACAGATATTGACCTTTCAAAAGAAGTACTTGCTGCAGGATGGAATCACATGGCTGGGTGGTGTCTGAGCTCACAGCTGAATCTGAGCACAAGGATAGAGAGAGATAGAGACTGCATATCCCAAGCTGCTTTGCAACATAGGAACCCCAGAGTATGATACAAATGTATCAGCTAACCTCTGCTTTCTCCTGATTGCCCAAAACAAATTATGAATTTTATGCTAATCTTAGCAGGGATTTTCAGGGGTGTCAACTAACAAAAGACGTAGCTTGCAAACTGAAAAGATTTAGCAAACATCAGGGTGAGTTTGTAAATGTTTATTTTGGTATTTGTTCATGCAAAAAAAATGGTTTGCATACACTACTAATTCTCCTCTATCAGGTGCATTCATAACACAGGAAACTTGAAAATATGCCTTTAAAAGCACTCAGTTATAACCCTCAGTTACCATTATTGTTTTAAGCATAGCAAAATGTTTAATAAAGATAAGTTACTCACAATAAAAAAAAAAAAAAAAGTACCCATAACTAGTTGAATTCCAAACACAAAGCTGGTGTAATTGTTAAATTGTGTTATATGTTCTCATAATGATGTAAGTATATTTTCCTGTGCCGCACTCCTAATACATGGCCTCTGCAATATGAGCCTCATTCAATTGCGTTATCGGGGGAGATTCGGGCTTCCCAAATGTAGCCCACAAGTTATTTTGCTATTCAAATGGCGTCTTTTTATGGGCACCGATCGAGTTGCGGGCTCCGGCCTCCAATGGTTCAAATCGCAAGTTAATGCCCCTCCAAGCCTTTGATCTCTCATGGCCGCAAGAGTTGCGAAATCTAAAATCGGGAATTGCTATTCAATTGCTCAGATTCCCCCTCGCTAATCACTCCGTCAAGCCCGCAAAAGGCAAAAGTCGAACCACAAGTTACTGGTACCAAGTAGGACTCGCAAAGGGCTTAATGGCATGTCCAGAGCACTATAAAAGCAAATAATATATCAATACTGTACTTTTATTAAAAGTTAAAGTGATGTTAGTTCTTAGAATTAATACCACAACATTCTCAAGCTCGCAAATCGCCCGAAAAAAAAACTTTATTTCATGTTCAATTTCTATGTTATATCGATCCTGGCAATCAATGTATTAATACATATAATGGAACTCGCATGTAACAGAATATCATATTTATGGCTTTATCAATATTGCATCATATCTGGAATGTGGGTCCGATCGTAACCCGTAATTCAAGCCGTAGGACTTTGAAATCCAACGTCCATTTTCCATTGACGTATTGAAGTAATGATAAAGATCTCTGTTTCCATTGGCTGTTTCGAATCAGGGGTTATGGCCTTTCCTGATTGATCATGTTCAAGCCTGCAAATGCTACCTTGGATAGCATGGTTTACGATGTGCACTATCGGGCTGGGACTTGCGGGCCCGGGCAATTGAATAGCAACATAAGTTGCAGACTCTGCAGGCCCGCAGGAGGCCTGCAGACTTATGGCCTATACCTCCATAACTTGTACCTCCAAATTGAATGAGGCTCTATCTATTTAGAAATTAAATAAAAACATATTATTTTGTATCATATGTGGTGCTTTACAGCTCCAGTTCTATTTATAAGCCCCAGCAGTCTGTCCCTTGTGAAGTGGGAAACATCAGTAAGCTGATGGTTTAATATTCATTACAACTCGGGTACTCTTAGAAATCACTCATTAGTTTTTTTCCTGTAAAAGAGTAAGAGCCTCATTCAATTGAGTAATTGTAAGTTATTGGAGCCCATAAAGGAACCCGTAAACTAATTTACTGCAAATTTTTGCGAGCTGCAAACGGATTACGGGCTATGGGTTGAAAATCCCTGCGGTTGTTACAACCGTAATTTAAACGCCATCTAAGCTTTTGATCTTTCACGTCCGCAAGAATTACGTTCGCTAAAATCGCAAATCCATATTCAATTGCTACAATTTTGCAAGCCTGCAAATGTTGTCACACACGTAAACGGCAAATGTAGAAGAAAATCCTACGGGTACCAGATGGGACCCGCAAAGGGTTTTAAAGACATGTCCGTAGCACTGTAAATGCAAATATAAAAGCAATACTGCACTGTAAATGAGGGGGAAAGCGATGAAAGACAATAGAATTAATTGCACAACCGTCTTAAGCTCGCTAATCATCAATCAAAAATAATTTATTTTTATGTTTTATTTCGGGGTTATATCGATCTTGGGAATCAATAAGTTAATACATATCAGACCGTCCACATGGACTAAAACAGTATTGGCATTCATTTTTATTATTTTGTATTTTGCAGGTTTGTGAGTCTGATCGCATATGGGACCCCTAAACGCTAATTGATTGACATGTAACCTCCATCTTATACTGCTGTAATGATGACAATTTCATTTTCTATTGGCTGTTTCTAAATCGTTAATTATGGCCTTGCTTAATTGATCATGTTCACGCTCTGAAATGCTACATACGATTGCATGGATTACGGTTTCAGCTTTCGGTCTGTAACTTGCGGGCTTGTTCATTTGAATAGCACCGTAATTGTAGCCGAGTTCAAGCCCGCAGCAAGCCCACAGACATACGCCCAGTATCCCACGAGATGCGGCCTTGCAATTGAATGAGGCTCTTAGTGTCTTAGTGATATATCTCATTGCATGGATAAATACTAGAAACAGCATATCTTAAATTAGCAGGAAAGCATCCTATGTGTAAGGACTATATGTCTGTAAAGTTGGTCATGCACTTAAAAATCCTTTGTTCCATCCCACCCCCTGATACTCAATCTTCTTTCACCTCACTGGCCCGTAAGTCAATTCTATATTTTTTTTTTTGCTCCAGGGATAGGGTTAAAAGTAATTTAGCCAGTCATCTCTTTAGTAGCCTCAGCTGTCGATTTAGCTGCTTCTCAGCGCTGAGCTTGTTGGCTTCTCAGAGCTTTCTCTGCCATCATCACTAACTCCTGATTATATTCAGCATCAGGCTCCTTCTTCAATCCCTTGACAGGGAAGCTGCTAAATGTGCGTAGATAAGCATGCCCCTTGAGTAGAGATAAGCATGCCACTTTTGAGGATTCCACACACTATCACCGTCATATTTTTCCAGAAGACAGGAAGGTCTCTGTCTTGAATATGGAAACTCCCTTTTGTCCAGTAGTTCTTCCTTGCAATAACAATTAAAGTCTTCCTGTCCAAAAACTTCCTTGAGTGCGATTTCTGTAATCTGTTACCTCTGGTAACTACAACCCTGTTTGGATCTAATTTTTCAGATCATAACAATTAAGGGTTCCTGCGCTTCACAACACAAGTAAGGGACAAGGACTTTGGCCCAGTGCTGGTGAAGCCAAGCTTCCCTAGTGGCAATACTTTCAAGGTTCAGGAGGTATATTTCTACATCATCCTTACTTGTTATTTTCCATATGAAGAGATGGGTTTTCTAGTTAGGTCTAAAGTTACAATAGTATTTGCAGACATCTCTGGCTTGCTGCAGCCTGTCCTTGTCTGTTTGTCTGGTGGCTTTTATCAGGGCTTTCACAAGTTCTTCCATCTTAAACCCACTTCTAACACCATATGTGACAAGGTATCTGGATCAGTGCCATTGTTTCCAGCATTTTCGATAGAGAGACACCAATACAGGAGGCTTTAAATGCATTTTCAAACTTTACTGTGTCTTTAGCCAGTTTTACAATAAATAACACACCAAAAATAAGGAAAATTATTGACTTAGCTTCCATTGAAGCACTAACTTTACTTTTAGTTAGATATCTCTATAACCAACCCCACTCACAGCTAACCCTGGCTGCAGTCCTTCAATGAAGCCTTCTCTAGCTGTTAGCAACAGTCCTTAAAGTGGCCACACTCATCTCTCTGCTCCTGGGTTTTAAAGGCAGTAAACATCTAAGCTCTATTTCAGTAATGTGCTTTTTTTATAGTAGTTCATCATTGCTTACAGTACCTGTTAAACTCTTTTGAAAATACAAAATAAAAATATATATATAAAAACAAACAAACTCCTAAGCTAATCACACTCGCTCAGGAGTTAACTCTTTCTCCTTCTGACGGAAAACAAAGCTTTGCAACAGCTGTGCCCATGCAAATTCCTGGTCTCATGTGTATGTGTGTGTGTGCATATATACACCATATTCAAACATGTAATTAGTGTCACGACTCACACTCACCTTATTAGTCTGGCCCAGTAGGCCTTGCTATTACTTATGGTTGACAGTTCTTCAGAGTAACTTTATCAGCTCTTACAAAGGGCAATTTGCCATCAATAAGCAAACTACAAGAACACATACACCAAATTCCAAGACTTACTAGATTTAGCCTAGAATGTCTAGATATAGCTTAGTGTTGTCAGTCTAAATTCAGTAGCATTTCCAAACAAGAGCATGTGCCATTTGTATATTCCATATTTAAAGTAGTGTCTTAGCTGAAGATCTAAATAACTGCATATTACAATTGTATTATCAATCTGTGAGGCGATAAGAGAGGAAGAAAGAAGAAGAAGGTGGTTAGCAGAATGAAGAGGACAGTTGGGGGTTTACTTAGAGATGGGAGCAGAGATATAAGAGGTTGCATTTTTGTTGAGTTATAGGCTATGGTCATAATCTTACATTTTATTCTGGAGACTATTGGAAGCCAGTGGAGTGACTGCAGAGAGGTGCTGCAGACACTGAATGTTGAGATTGGTAGATGAGTCTAGCAGACATGTTCATTATGGATTGGAGAGAGATGGGTGTTGGGGAGCCCAGCAAGAAGTAAGTTGCATTGGTCGAGGCGAGATATGATGAGAGAGTGGATTAGGATTTTAGTTGTGTCTTGTGTAAGATAGTGACATATTTTGGTAGAGTTTTTAGGTAAAAAAGACAAGATTTTGTTATGGATTGTATGTAAGAAGTGAAAGAGAGGGTAGGATCCAACAGAACCCCACAACTATGGGCCTGGGAGGTGGGAGTGAGGATGGCATTGTAAACAGTGAGAGATATATGTGTGGTGGAAGCTGTGGTAGAGGGTGGGGATATTAGGAGCTTGGTCTTTGACATGTTGAGTTTGAGTTGACAGGTAGACATCCAAGTGGATATACTAGGGAGGCAGTTGGACATTTGTGCTAGGATAGAGATAGATAGAGCAGGTGCAGAGAGTTAGATTTTTGTCTCATCTTCATATAGATCAGGGGTGGGCAAGTAAAGTCCTTGGAAGAGCCCCACATATGCCAGGATTTGATGATGTCCCTGGTGAGTGAATCGTTTCTTCGGGCATCCTGATTGACTAACCTGTGCACAGAAAGGATATTCATAAATACAGGCCTGTGCGGGGCTCCCCAGGACCTGATATAGATATTGAAATCCAAATGATTTTTATTAGGGTACCAAGTGAAGAAGTATAGCTGGAGAAAAGGAGGGGCCGAGGACTGAACCCTGGGGTATGCCGTCAGAGGGCGAGGCGAAGAAGAGGTGCCAGAGAAGGAGACACTAAATGTTTGATCTTCAAGGTATGATGAGAACCATGAGATAGCTGTGTCACGGATGCCAGGAGAGAAGAGAATTTGGATAAGAAGAGGGTGGTAAACAGTGTCAAAAGCAACAGAGAGATCTTTGACTTGGCAGTGAGCAAATCATTAGAGTCTTTAGTGAGAGCTGTTTCTGTTGAGTGTTGGGATCGGAAGCCAGATTGGAAGGGATCAAGGAGGGAGTTGGGGGAAATAAATTGGATAAGGCGGTTGTAAACAAGTCACTCAAGTATTTTTGAAGCCAGGGGAAATAGAGAGATAGGGCGGTAGTTAGATGGAGAAGTTGAGTGTGGGTTTCTTAAGAATGGGTGTAATTATGGTGTGTTCTAAAGAAGAAGGAAATTTACCAGTGTTTAGAGGAATAATCTGTGAATGGATGGGGTCATGTGGAGAAGTTGTAAGGAGGGAGGATGAAAGTAGAGACCTCATCCTCAGTTACAGCATCAAATGAGTTCATGATGGATGTTGGAATTGGGAAGGGTAACGACTTGGAGTTGTTGGTTTGTTGGGAGGTGGGCGTGTTAGGGCCACTCTGGGAGGAGAGTTCGATTTGGATGTTTTATTTTTAAAGTAGGTGTAAAGTTATCACCTGTGAGACAAGAAGGAGCAGGAGGTGGGGGAGGGCAGAGATAAGGGCTGAATGTGACAAACAAACGTTTGGGGTTGGAGGATAGATTTGATATTAAGGATGATAAGTAGTGTTGTTTGGTAAGATTAAGGGCAGAGAAGCAAGATAAATTTGTAGTTGAGGAAGTCGGCAGAGGTGCGAGATTTCCTCCATTGTTGTTCGACAGCGCAGGACCACCTCTGGATGTAACGTGTTAGCTTAGTATGCCATGGTTGAGGATGAGAGTTAAAACATTTGCCGTGGTTGTGGGGGCCAAGGTGTCAAGTGTGAAAGATAGAGTCAAGTTGTATTGCGAGGTGGCAGCATATAGGACAGTTCGGGGAGGTGAGGGGACAGAAAAGGGGTTGTAGCACAGAGAAAAGGCGTTGAGGGTCGAATGCTCACAGGTTTATGTGAGTTTTGGGGGGAGGGAGAGTAGAAGGGCAGTGCATAGGAGGTGTGGTGAGGTGTGGTGAAATTGCAGGTAAGGTAGTGGTGATCAGATAGAGGGAGTGAGTTAATGACAAGATTGGAGGTTGTACAGAGATTGGTAAAAAACAAGGGAGTGCCCATTACGGTGAGTTGGGGATTCTGCGTACTGCGAGAGACCAAGGAAAGAGGTGAGTGAAATAAGTTTTGTGGCTGTTGGGGAGGTAAGATTTACGATTGGTATTGGATCTTTTGTCCAATATAGATGCTGAGCGCTAAGTCCGTCAAATGCCTGCACTTCTTTGTTCGGTCAATATGATTCTATATATGCAGGGTTTGTGGCATGCTGTTGTACCATTCTGGTAAATAAAAGGAGACTGCTGCTTATCTGGGGGCACTGTTCATAAAGATGCCCAATATTAGAGTGTAGAAATCGCTGAGTTGTGTTTGGAGAAGCGCAATTCTGCTCCTGACCAGTACCTAGATGTTCGGTGAATCTGTGCGGCTGGATGGAGTGTCGTTCTAGCATTGGTATATGATCTTTCCAATCTTGTGTGTGAGATGATGTATTGATATAGTTCTCGTTATACAAAGAACATACCATACCATTTATCGTATATAAAAATTCCAGTTTATTTTTGTTTTACAGAATTCTCCGCCCTCTGGGTCGGCATTTAAGGCATTTAAAAACAATGATGAAGCAATAAAATCCAAAGTGATAAAGATAAGAGGTAAGATTGTCGGTGGTGATGTTGAAATCTCCAAGAATGAGTGAGGGTACGTTGGAGAAGAGAAAGTGAGGGAGCCAGGTGGCAAAATGATCCAGAAATTATGCGGGTGAGAAATGGGTGAGAAGAGGGGGACAGTGTGAACTTCAAAGGAAGATAATTTAAGGTAGGGGACTGGTGGTGCAGAGAGAGGAAAGTAGTATGCACACACCTCAACCTTGCTTGTTCCCAGGTCTAGGAGTGTGACTGAAGTGTCGGCCACCGTATGAGAGTGCAGCAGGGGAGACAGAGTCTGATGGAGTGAGCCAGGTTTCAGTAATAGAGAGTAGATTGAGGGAGTGAGAAATAAAAAGGTCATGAATGAAAGTAAGTTTGTTGCAAACAGACCTTGTATCTGAGAGGGTAAAGTAGATGGTTTGTGACAGGTAATAGGGATTAAGCTATGGGAGTTTCAGGTGTTAGATGCCCTGTTGGCTGTAATGTGGCTGGAAGCAGGTCGAAATGAGTGAGCTGCCTGGGTTAAGAGGGGATATATCTCCAGCAGCTATTAGAAGAGAGAGGCAAGAGATGGGGGGGATGTATAGCGCAAAGAAGCGGAGAGGTGAGTAGGGATGAGGAGAATGTTGTATTATTTGAGATATTGTATTGAGAAAATTAGGTGAAGTGTCTAAGAAAGAGGCAGGAGATTATAAGGAGGTAGAAAGTGTGAGAGAACATTGTGTAACAAAGCATAAGAAAAACAAACAGAATAAATGAAAAGTAGAGATAAGGTTTGCTTGCCTAGATTGTTCCTGTTAGGCGTGAAATGCAAGTGAAGTAGACACAGGCACACACATTAACATCAAAACACACAAACATTACAGAAACTTATAGTAAACATGGCAAACAAGACAGCCACCTAGGGGTGCAATATCTGCATAACAGTGTACTTATATTTGACTTGGTTTATGTTTCACACATAGCCCCTGCCTTCCCTAGCCAGTTGCAATGAGCAAGTTATTTTGTGGGGGAGGTGGGCTTGCAATGTGCTGCCCAATAGTAAAACAAGCAGGGTATTCTGTTTTCAGAACACAATAGTCTAATTTGGTGAAGTGAAATGAGAAAATTAAATACATAAAACAATTTTTTAGAAATAGAAAACAGAAAATTGGCATGTGCGTATGTATTCACCCCCTTTGTTATGAAGCCCATAAAAAGCTCTGGTGCAACCAATTACCTTCAGAAGTCACATAATTTGTGAAATGATGTCCACCTGTGTGCAATCTAAGTGTCACATTATCTGTCATTACATATACACACTTTTTTTGAAAGGCCCCAGAGACTACAACACCTAAGCAAGATGCACCACTAACCAAACACTGCCATGAAGACCAAGGAACTCTCCAAACAAGTAAGGCACAATGTTGTTGAGAAGTGCAAGTCAGGGTTAGGTTATAAAAAAAATATCCAAATCTTTGATGATCCCCAGGAGCACCATCAAATCTATCATAACCAAATGGAAAGAACATGGCACAACAGCAAGCCTGCCAAGAGACGGCTGTCCACCAAAACTCACAGCAGAGACTGGAGTATCTGTACATAGGACGTCAATAAGCCGTACGCGCCATAGAGTTTGACTTTATGGCAGAGTGGCCAGAAGAAACCCATTACTTTCAGCAAAAAACAAAATGGCACGTTTTGAGTTTGCGAAAAGGCTTGTGGGAGACTCCCAAAATGTATGGAGGAAGGTGCTCTGGTCTGATGAGACTAAAATTTAACTTTTTGGCCATCAAAGAAAACGCTATGTCTGGGTCAAACCCAACACATCACATCACCCAAAGAACACCATTGAAACATGGTGGTGGCAGCATCATGCTGTGGGGATGTTTTTCAGCACGCAGGACTGGGAAACTGGTCAGAGTTGGGCAAAGATGGATGGTGCTAAATACAGGGATATTCTCAAGAAAAACCTGTACCACTTTGTGCGTGATTTGAGGCTAGGATGGAGGTTCACCTACCAGCAGGACAATGACCTCAAACACACTGCTGAAGCAAAACTTGAGTGGTTTAAGGGGAAACATGTAAATGTGTTGGAATGGCCTAGTCAAAGCACAGACCTCAATCCAATAAATAATCTGTGGTTAAAGATTGCTGTTCACAAGCGCAAACCATCCAACTTGAAGGAGCTGGAGCAGTTTTGCAAGGAGGAATGGGCAAAAATCCCAGTGGTAAGATGTGGCAAGCTCATAGAGACTTATCCAAAGCGACTTGGAGCTATTATTGCTGCAAAAGGTGGCTCTACAACGTATTGGTTAATAGTTATGCACATTGGCTTTTTCTTTTATTTTGTCCTATTTGTTGTTTGCTTCAGAATAAAAAAAAAATCATTTTCAAAGTTGTGGGCATGTTCTGTAAATTAGTTGATTCAAATACTCAAACGAACCATGTTAATTCCAGGTTGTGAGGCAACAAAACACGAAAAATGCCAAGAGCTGTGAATACTTTTGCAAGGCACTGTAGATAGTTGAATAATCTGAATATTGCATGGATGGGAGGGTTAAGATGTGAAGGAATAGGGTGACGTGGAGAAGTTGTAGGGTGAAAGTATGCTAGTAGACTAGAGACCTCATCCTCAGTTACAGGGTCAATTGAGTAAAAGATTGATGTGGGATTGGGGTAGGGTAAAAGCTGAGTGTTGTCGGTTTGTTGAGAGGCTGGTGTGATTCAGATGTTCTCAATTTTATTTTTTAAATGGATGGCAAAGTCTTCAGCTGTGAGACAGGAAGGGGCAGAAGATGCACTGGGCTAGAGGAAAGTAATTAATGTGGCAATCAAATTTTTGGGGTTGGAGGATATCACATATAATAGTTGTGGTAAGTTATGAATGTTGGTCGCACAATGTCATAGCCAGGCCTACAATGAACTCCGAAGGCACTCATCGTGAGGTCTGTATGACTTTGAAAAATGCCGGCAATGAGCGCTGAAGGCGCTCACTGCTAGGCACACGATGAGCGAGAGGCATGCATAACTTTGAAAAAATACGACTTTAATGGCTGCCAGAAGCCATTGGAAAACTGCCAAAAAGTGTCAATTACTTAAAAAATTAACTTACAACCTCACAGAGCACAGGGGAGAAGCAGGGAGCCTGTGGGTGAGGTTGCAAGCTAATTTGAGCTTTAATTGAGCTGTTTAGGACATTGAAAATCGGCTAAGCGAGAGAAAAAAATGGCGGCTGTAAACCTGTAATTGTTTGAAAAAAGGCTCAAAACGAGGCCAAAGGCAGTACCACTTAGCCGCTCATCGTAAGCCCCACAAGACTTTGAAAAAAGAACCAACGTGCTCAGCTCGAGGCACGCAAGACTAAAAAAGGATAGATAGGCACTCAATGGGAGACACGCAAAACTGGAGAGAGAGGAGAAACACACAGGGGAGGGAGAGGGGGGAGAGGGTCGAAAGAGACAAAGGGGTGAGAGAGGAGGGAAAAGAGACACAGGGGAGTAAAATAAGGAGAAAAAACACCGGGCAGGGAGAGGGGGCAGGGAGAGAGGTGGAAACAGACACATGGAAGTGAGAGGGGGGAAACAGACACTGGGGTCAGAGAGTGGTGAGAGGCTCGTCATGAGCCCTCATTACTTCGGCGCTCACAGCGAGGTCCGTAAAGTAGACTGGAGTAGAGGCTGGCAATCAGCGCCGATGGTGCTCATAGGTGAGGGGAGTAGAGGCTCGCAATGTGCAATGAAGGTACTCACTGCAAAACCCGCAATTAACTCAGACGGTGCTCATCGCAAGGCCCGCAAGTTAGAGGGGGGAGAGCCTTGCATTGTGTGGCAAACAGCATTGCCAGCCTTCAAATGTTATTGCTGTCATTTTTAACGGGCAAGTCGCTAGTTTTTAGTGTTAACAATGAGAAGTAATCCTGTTTGGCAAGATTGAGGGCAGAGAAGTAGGAGAACAAAATAAATGTATTGTAATGGAGGAAGTCTGCAGAAGTGTGAGATTCTGTACATAGTCATTCAGCAGCGTGGGAGCGTAGTGTGTTTGTTAGTGTGCCATGGTTGTGGAAGAGAGTTAGGGCATCTGCCTGTGGTTATGGTGGGAGAGTCAGTGGCAAATTTGAAATCACTAAATCAATAAATCACAGCTACTCGCAGAGAGACGGGTGAGAAGAGGAGGATAGTGTGAACTCCAAATGAAAAGAACTTTGGGGAGGGAACCAGGGGTATGAAGTACAAAAGTGCAGCAGAGGAAATTATTACCCTGGGGGTTGTGTGTGGCTGACAGCTGGTGGAAATAAGCAGATGAGATTTATTATGAATAAATGTAAAGTTATCGGAAATTTAATTTGGAAAGAAAAATCCCTCATACAATTTATAATCTTAATAGAGCAAATCTAGGGGTATCCGATATTGAAAGGGATTTGGGAGTGTTTGTGGACAACAAGCTACGTAACAGTGCTCAATGCCAAACAGCATCTGCAAAGGCAAGTCAAATATTAGCATGTATTAAGAAGGGTATAAAAGCAAGGGAAGCAAATATAATTCTGCCACTATACAAATCCCTAGTATGCCCTCATTTGGAATAGGGAGAACAATTTTGGCACCACTTTATAAAAAAGGACATTTTAAGGCTGGAAAAGGTACAGAGAAGGGCAGCAAAACTAATAAGGGGAATCGAGGGGCTAAACTATGAATCGAGGGGCTAAATTCTCTCAAAGAACAAAGGCAAAGAGGGGAAATGATTACCTTAAATGAATATATCCAGGGTCAATTTAAGGCTTTGTCAAGTGCCAGGATGTTATCAACTTACAAGAGGACATCTCTGGAGGTGAGAAGGAAAAAGATTGCACCTTAAAGAAAAAGGGTTCTTCAATTCTACATGCCTATATATATATATATATATATATATATATATATATATATATATATATATATATATATATAAATCAGAGAGTCACAGTGTACAGTTATACCTTACATTGTATCAGAAAACCCAAATCCACATTAAGTCCAGTATCTTTAGTTTTCAAGAATGTGTCATCTTCATTTCAAGTGTTTTCTCAAGTGGGTGTTTTTGAAATCTCTTTCAATTTTCAGGTTTTTACATTTCCGGGTAAAATGGTGCTGACTGGGGTATAGCCTCTTAATTTTGTTTCTTCAAAGAATGGTAATGCAGATTCATCCTTAGATGTGGCTTTTGGCTGGTTTCTCCGATGTAACTGACAATTTCACATACAGTACATTGTATTAAGTAAACCACAATAGAGGATGTACATGAATATGATACTGTAGGTCTGTGTCATCTTTACAAATGTGCTGACATCATTTTTAGAGAGTTCTGTTGCAAGGTTCTTTGTTTGGTTTTTAATTTGCCAAATATTCTGCTGACTTGTTTCTGTTTCAGGTTTGGTGTCTATTTAAATGCAAGGATTTGAGGTTTTGAAAATATGTTTTTAATTGTAAATCATTAGTTAATAGTAGTTGTAAATCTAATTATTTTGTGCTATTTTCTATAGAGCTGAATGGTATGTAACCACTAGAGGTATATTTGAGTTGTTTCTTTTGTTTTGTACTTCAACAATTGAGTTGTTATACCTACATGTCCTGGTGTAGCAACATGGTGGTAGGAAAATAGAGATGTGCAAGCACTCGTGTACCCAGGGGGCAGATAATGAGATTGTGCCTTGGAACAGCAGATATTTCATACATGAATGCACACTTTATACATACCACATGCATTTAGAGACACTAACATGCAAATAATCCTCAGACCCCTGATGTGTAAACTAATTATGTGTTCATAAGATTCCCAAGTTGAGGGTCACTAGGCTCTCTAAGGTGAGACATGTCAAGATTCCTATTGTGCCTGTTCTGATTAGGTCACAATGTAAAATTAATTTGAATTTTGAAGATTGAAACATTTTTTATTTCTGATATTCTTTTCTTAAGGACTTAACATCATGTTTTCCTGGTATGGAGAGAAAAATATCTATTTGAATATGATCATTTTAGAACTGCTCACAGGCCCCTATTGAACTGCAAGTCCGCAGTTGACTTTATACTAGCCGTAAGGCTTTAAATTTGCAACAGTTAAAGAGCGATTCAATTGAACAAGCCCGCAGTTACCTGGCCAAAAGCCTAAACTGTAAACCATGCACCTGTAAGTAGCATTTCAGGGCACGATCATGATCAATTAAGCAAGTCATTAACTAACGATTTAGAAGCAGCCAATAGTAAATGAGTCATCAGGACGTCAGTATAACATGGAGGTTAAAGGTCAATAAATTAACTTTTAGATGTCCGATATGCGATCAGACTCGCAATCCGGCAATGTACTAAATAATAAAAATGAATGACGATACTGTTCTAGTCCATGTGGGTGGCCTGTAATGTATTAACTCCTTGATTACCAAGATTGATATAACTAAAAGTAAAAAAAATAAATATTGCAGATTTGCAAGCTTGAGACTGTTGTGCAATTAATTCTTATGTATTTTATCGCTTTCCCTGTCTTTAAAAGTGCAGTATGATTTTTTTATTTCCATTTAACCCCCTTGTGAGTCCTATCTGCTACACATAGGATTTTCTTCTACATTTGCTATTTACGGGTGTGAAAACAATTGCGGGCATGAGGAATTGTAGCAATTGAATAGCGATTTGGGATTGTAACATTTACAGGCTTGAAAGATCAAAGGCTTAGATGGGTTGGAGTTACGATTTAATTTACGATTTTCAGCCTGTAACCCGCAAATAGTTAGCGGGTTGCTAAAAGACGCCAATTGAATAGCAAATTAGTTTACGGGTCACATTACAGGCTCCAGTAACTAACAATTGCTCAATTGAATAGGGGCCACAGTGTTTCACTACACTCCATTATCAATGGCTACAGGGATCTAAGAGCAAAATTCAGCAGGGGGGTTCTCCTACAGGTGCTGATTATCTGCTCTGTTTCCACATGCGAACAGCTCATTCAGACTAATATCGGAAAATAAAAAAGTGGAGAGATTATATGACAACAGTATTCATACACACAAACCCACTTACCGTATACTATCTTGTCATAAACTCACTTTGTTTTCTACATGCCATTCCTATAAACCCCCTACACTGGCAGCATGTTAAAGGCTCTGTGCAGTAACATACCCAAAAAACAATTACATGGCCATGTCTTGTCAGAGAAACTGTAGAAATGTAATAGCCCATCTAACATTCATGGGTTAACACATTATGTTATACTTATAAACAGCCAAGCAAAAACAAAATTCAACCTGTTTCATTTTATTTCCCAATTTAGCTTTCCAAATTTCTTCCTTTCTTTCTGGAATCTACTCTGATGTGGGCTGCAAATGCTTAAATATGAGAACATCTGTTGCTGAATACTTCATAAACAGAATTGGAGGGGTATGATACACACTATGAATTGTATGAGGAGTATTAAAATAAATCTATGAAATAAACAATGAGGTGAAGATCTTTGGCTCATATTTTGAAAGGCGGAATTAATGCTTATCAGAAGAAATTGACAATTCAAAAAATATGTATTGTTTTCTTGTTCTTTTTTTGTCAATATGTCCATGTTGAACACGGTAAATCATATTGTTAAACTGCAGAGAAACTCTGTAATTGTTTTGCATCTCTACCAATTTACCATATTTTAGATGTAGGCTATCTGAGCACACTTAACTTTTGTTTTATTATATATAGAGAGAGTAATTTAGTAATTATTAATCAAAATATAAATATTGAGGCATTATACTGATGCTACTGCAAAAAAGCTATCTGGTTTAAGTCCATCTAAAAACTTATAGTAGAGATACTTGGCAACTTACTGAAAATGGTGTAATTTATTTGCATATATTATACATATTACGATACTGTGCATATATGCTGTTTGATTACATTGGAAATCTACTATACACAGTTAAATTTCTTTGTATATATTGCACAGATACAGTGAAATTATTAGTGCCAGAAATGAATGAGTGTGGGACCTTACTGTCTATACTGATATATTATAGGAAATTGACTTTAGGGAAATTGTCCCATTAGTGCTTAACACTACAAATTGGATAGAAGGCAAAAGTGGGTATTATTATACATATAACTTTAATGAAAAATAAACAGCGTTGATTAAAAAGATTAAAAGGAAAAGGGGAACTTAAAAACAAAACCACTAACTCCTTAGTTAGTTGCTGCAAGCCTTAATACCACTAAAGGTAACTTATAGAGGATTGTGGGGACACTTTTTTAACCACAGTCTCCTTAATATGCAATAACCACGCAATACACCCTATAGTTGGTATATTATATATATATATACATCGGATTTGCTCAAACACTGGAGACCGTGATAACATTTTAAAAACTATGTCTGAATCTTTCAAACAAAAGGGTTACAAACCCCGTATTATTACCCCAAAAATATCAACTGCCATCAAAATACCCTGAGAACAACTATTAAACTACAAAACAAAAGAAACTACTTCACGTATACCTCTAGTGACCACATACCATCCAATTTTAGAGAAAATTCGGAAAATAATTAAAGATTAACAACCATTACTAATTGAAGATACTGAATTAAAAAATATATTCCCAAAACCTCCCATCCTTGCATTTAAACAACCACCAAACCTGAAACAAAAACTTGTCAGCAGAAAATTGGCCAATGAACAACTGAATACAAAAAATGGAACTAAACCTTGTAACAAACGTGCCTGTAAATTATGTCAGCACATTTGTAATGATGATACAGCCACACATAACAACAAAACCTATAACATCAAACGATCATATTCATGTACATCGTCTAATGTGGTTTATATGATACAATGCACTTTATGTGACACAGGCTGTTACATTGGAGAAACTGGCCAAAAAATGCATTTAAGGATGAATTTACACAGGCATTCAATAAGAAAACATAATGAAGACAGTTATTGTAGCCCAGTAGGACACTATTTTAGCCAGAATGATCACTCCATCGAAAACTTAAAAGTCAAAATACTCAGAGGAAAATTTAAAAGCATCCAAGAGAGAAAAGCATTTGAAATAAAGATGATCACATTCTTCAACACTAAAAACACAGGACTTAATATAGATTTGGGCTTTCTAACACATTATCAGAATTTCATGTGATTTTTTTTCTTCTTCTACAATAACAGACTTAGTACTCTTAGTGAGGTGTTTGTCCAACAGGAAAGATATCACTGTGGACTACAGTGCTCTGCTTTTTCATGTATATATTGATGTATATGTGTATATAATATGTGTATATATGTTTCCTTTGCTATGTTGTGTTTATTCCCCATATTTGTATTTACCTGATGATGTCAGATGCTGTTTCCACTCTCTCTGCATCTGCTGTTATTATTCAAACTGAGGGTTCCATCTCATGTAGTATTGCTTGAGACTTGAAAAAGGGAGGCTTAGCCTCTCGAAAGCTCATCATTATAAATAAGACGTTTGTCCAATGCAAAAGGTATCAAATTATATTGCAATACTCATTATTAATCTATATTTATATGGATTAATAATTACTAAATTACTATATATATATATATATATATATATATATATATTTATATATATATATATATATATATATCATAGCTGGTATTAAACCACAGATATTGTGAGCATTTGTGGGCTTGTGTCTCCTCTGAAATATACATTTATAGGCATATATGCCATTGTAATATACTAGATTATAGAAGTACTCCTACTGAGAGGGCAAGTAAACTTCCAAACTCCGCAACCAATACAAGGATTTCCCATATGTATATTTTTGTTGAGACACTTTGAAGATCCATTGTTAAACTTTATTTATATGTATACATATTTCCTTATCATTGTTAATAGGAGGGGACTTATATTTTAATTGTCAGTTTTTTAAATATTTAGTTTTTTTATTTTTGTTAATACAATTTACTTTTTTCTTTACTCCAGCCTATAATCATGATTATTCATCACGCCATTGATCAGAGTATTGTCAGTGGTTTGAGTTTTCTTTTTCTTCGGCACCCACGACTTTCAACAACATGCCGACTGCAGTGCGCATTTCTAAAGTCGACGACAGATGCACACCAGCCAAAGGGCGCAAGTGATATGGCCTTACACCCTCATGGGCACCGCCACTCCTCATCTAATGGCTCCATCCTTGGTGACAGAGAAAGGCAGGCATCTACATCTGGGTCCCAGGTGACAATGGGCAGGTGAAGGAAATTAACACAAACGATGTCGCACAGAGAATCACAGCAGCTCAAGAGGTACAGCATACCCCAGGCCATCTTTGCTCAGAGGATCTTGTGCAGGTCGCAAGGAACCCTGTCTGATCTCCTGAGGAAATCCAAACCTTGGAGTAAGCCTAAGTCTGGATGGGAGACCTTCAGGAGGATGTGGAAGTGGCTCCATGAGCCTGAGTTCCAGAGGATGTCGGCCCTGAGGCTGGCATGTAAGGCCTTTGTGTTACTTTGTCAGTCCTGTATCTATATAATAACACACAATGCAGCATTTCACATAAGATACCACTGGTTATTCCAGGAGAGAAGAGAACAAAGGATTACCAGATGTGTGTTTTAAAGAAAAAAAAAGTTTGGTTATTGCAAATCAATGGGGGCTATTGCTTTATGGTAATCTAACCTCTGAGGAGCATCAATAAATTACCATAACATTCACACAACATGTGAGGTATTGAAGCTCTGCCAAATAGTGAATATTAATACAGGTATCAACAGCAAAGTGTAACCTAACGTCTGACCATTATTTCCCTGCGGTTATGTTACTAATAATCATTAATAATGTCCATTCAGTGTATAAGGAGCAGCAGCACCCATAGTGGCTGGCACATGGCACCCTGCAGTTGTTTGTAGAGCAGCTCACAGAAAGATGTCTTGCTGGCTGCTCTGTGAAAGCAGGGGTTAAACTGATTTAATGTAGATATTTTAGAATTGAAGTATGGAAAGCCTTAATACAGTACTGTAAATGTCTTTGGACAGAGATCATTCTGTCATGTTCAGTGTGAAGCACATTTATTTTTCTATGAGCCCCCATCCCCCACCATAGCTCAATTGTACCACTCTCACCATCATCAGATCTCTCACCCTCCATTATAATCTCCCTCTCCCTCTATCATCAGATCCCTCTCTCTTTCTCTGCTTCTCTCCATCCTTTTCTTTTCCACACATGAGAGACCCTTTCTTTTCTGTTCTCATATGTCTTTATTTTTTCTTTTCTCTCATTCTCTCGCTCTCCTATTATATCCCTGCAGAGACTCACAGGTCATCCCTACAAATATCCACTTGACTGCTACTAAATCCTCAAAGCAACCAATTGTGCACTTAGCAAAACAGATTTTATGGATATAGAGGAGGACCAGGAGTGATGGAGTCAGTAGTGTAGAGGCACCAGGACTGCCAGGAACAGTTTCTCCTGCGCACAGATGTCGGGAGCGCTATTGACGGGCGCGCTGATGTCTATGTGCGCATGTGTCGGCTCGCTGTTGTCACTGCACATTTGGCGTGCACTGGAAAGTCGTGCTACCGTTTTCTTCTATATGTATTGCTGTCTCCACTCTCTCTGCATTGTTTCCTTTCAAACTGAGGGTTCCATCTCAGTCAGTTTTGCTTCAGACTTGATACAGAGAAGTCAAACCTCTCGAAAGCTCGTCATTATAAATAAGGAGTTTGTCCAATACAAAAAGTATTTCTATGTACTGCAATATTCATTATTAATCTATCTCTCTCTATATACATATATATATATATATATATATATCACATATATAGTTGTGAGCATACGAGCCGTTGCTCACGCTTGCGGGCTGGCGCAGCGAGCCTGCGTCCCTCGCGAAGTGAGGTTCGCAGTTGCTGGCAAGGAGCACCAAAGGCGCTCCTTGCCAGCAACTGCGGCCCTTGCGAAGAGAGGGAGCTGTTGCTCACGCTTGCGGGTGAAGCAAGGGCGTGGGAGAGGGAGCTGTGTGTGCACGCCGCTGGATTGTGTGAGAGAGGGAGCTGTGCAGGGGAGCAACCCCCTCCTTACCTGCAGTTTCAATGGTGCTTCAGTGGAGTCCCTGCCAGCGTGTCTGGTCTGCAGCATAGGGGACTCCAAATTGACTTCAGAGCTATGGCGCCACACTGGAGACAGGACGGGTGGGACTCCACTGAACCACCAATGAAACTGCAGGTAAGGAGGAACAGAGGGAGCATCAGGGGGGACAGAGGGAGCATCTGGGGGGACAGGGAGCATCTGGGGGCCAGGGGGGAGGTAAGGGCAATCAAAAGGGGTGGTATGAGATGCGAGGGGGGTATGAGATGCGAGGGGGAGGGGTATGAGACACGAGGGGAGGTATGAGACACGGGGGGGGGAGGTTATGAGACACAGGGGAGGGCGAGGGAGGTATGAGACACAGGGGAGGGGGAGGGGAGGTGTAAGGCACAGGGGAGGGCTAGGGGGTGTATGAGACACAGGGGAGGGAGAGAGGGAAGAGACACAGGGTAGGGACAGGGGGAAGAGTCACAGGAGAGGGGGGATGAGACACAGGGGAGGGAAAGGGGGAAGAGACACATAAGAGGGGGAAGAGACACAGGGGAGGGGGGAAGAGACGGGAGGGAGGACCAGACACGGGAGGGGTGAAGAGACACAGGGGAGGGGGGAAGAGACATAAGGGAAGGGAGAGAGAGGAAAGAGACTCAGGGGAGGGAGAGGGGGAGAAACAGGGGAGCTAGAGGGGGGAGAAACGGTGGAGCTAGAGGGGGGAAGAGACACAGGGGAGGGTGATGGGTAAGGGACACAGGGGAGGGGGAGAGAGACACGGGAGGGGGGAAAGAGACACAGGGCAAGGGAGAGGGGGAAAGAGACACAGTAGAAGGGAGAGGAGGGAAAGAGAGACAGGGGAGGGAGAGGGGGAGACACACAGGGGAGGGAGGGGGGGAAGCGACAAGTGGGAGAGAGACATAGCGGGGGAGACATAGGGGAGTGAGGGGTGGGGGAGAAAAAAAAAATATAGAACTCCTTCATGCCGTCATTTTTGACGGGCAAGTCGCTAGTATATATATATATACACTAGCGACTTGCCCGTCAAAAATGACGGCAATAAAATTTGAAGTTTGGCAATGGTGTTTGCCACACATTGCAAGCTTCTCCCCCTCTACTTAACTGGCCTTGCAATGAGCGCCTTTGGCGCTCATTGCGAGCCTCTCCTCCCTTTACCTCTTACCCATCTACTTGACGGTAGGCTCTCAATGAGAGCCTCTCCCCCCTCTACTTTACTGTCCTTGCGTTAAGCACCTTTGACGATCATCATGGGCCTTGGAATGTGCGGCAAAGGTGCTTATTGCGAGCATCTTCCCCCCATGTCCACCGGTCCCTCCCCAGGGAGGAGTTGAGAGCAGCCGGGGGAGGAGTTGAGAGCAGCCGGGGGAGGAGTTGAGAGCGACGGGGGAGGAGTTAAGAGCGTCAACCCGCAGCACATTGTCTCCCCGGACAACTGATATATGTGGGCCGCTCATGCCAGCAACAGAGGCCCTCGCTTTGCGAGGGCCTCAGTTGCTGGCATGGGGTGCTCCATCCCAGCAACTGAGGCCCGCAGCCCTCGCTACGCGAGGTCCGCGGCTCGCGCTCCATGCCAGCAACCGAGGCCCTCAGTTGCTGGCATGAAGACATCACATATATAGTTGAGAGCAGGCGAGGGCTACGCGGGCCCGCAAGAGTGAGCAACGGCCCGTACGCTCACAACTATATATGTGATGGATTAATAATTACTAAATTACTAAATTACTTTACATTCACGGCTGCTTCACTCTTCACACACACACACACACACATATATATATATATATATATATATATATATATCCTCTGTTTACCTAAGATTCTCCTCTATCAGATGCATTCATAATCCAGGAAATTTAGATATGCCTTTAACTAGTATATGCCATTATTCTGCGCCGCAAACCATCATTATGGTGTCCCATTATCTGCTTTGATGGTTTGTTGGTGTGGGGACATTGGACACTGATAAGATTTCCATTGTTGCTATTGAAAGTTCTTGGAGTGCACATTTTCATAATAAATTGGAAACTCCTCATCCCAAAATAGTTAATTGTGGCTTCTTGAATGGCTTAACTGCATATATAATTTTATTAAAGTAAATAGAGGTATTTTTATATTTTATATTTTACTCGTGATCAAGTGTAGCTCTTCAAATGGTAAACTGTAAATGACACGCGAACAGCCAATAAACAAGCTTAAAAAATGCAAAAATAAAAGTTCTCTGCAGCAATAGCAGAAGCAGTCATAGCGATCCCCACCAGTAGTGGAAGATTGGGAATAAAGTGGTGGGAAACATTCACCGTTATGGCATGACACAAGCAGGTCTTAGGCAGAGCAGCGGAAGGCATAGTAGTGGTGCTGCAAGAGCTGAGTTGCAAGCAGCATGTTAGAGAGAAGGCTAAATGACTGTAGAGACTGCACTCTTGTAACAAACAGCATATGAGAATATACTGTAGAAAGAATATAACACATAATCACTATAGACAATTGTGTACAACTACTACTTTTTAGCCCAAAATTAAGTGAGCACTGGAAATAAAGAAAAAGCATAATTGACTCTCTTTCAACAAATATATTAGTCACAGCCATATGGTTTGAAGAGAATTTATTCTCATTATATTGAAAGTGCAGAGTCAGTTGCTGTTGCTATCAATTTGTTATGTCCCATTAAACTATCAAGCATCTAATAACATTAACATAGGTGGTCTGCCTTGAAATATACTGGGACATTGCAGTCAACTTACAATGTCCCATGAAAAAAAGAGTAAGACATTGCTAGGTCATCTGCAAATGCAGAATAAGAATTCTCACAAGAAGTCTATGATCTAAAATGGTTGAGTCGCATAGATTTTTTTCAACCTATGACATTTGTTTAGTTACCAGTCTATGCTTTGGTATGAACTGCTGGCAAGTCATGCCTGCTAGCTCTCATGGGATTAAACAGATGACTAGCTATCAGATTCAGCTAGGGTAACAGTGGAGCCCTGGAACTATCCTTTGTGGGAAAAAATGTTTTGCTTTCTGCTACCTACCTGAAGTCCATTTTATTAAATCTGATTAACGTGGGCTGAAGTCCCATGTAGGATTTTTGTTACTTATGGCTCAGTTATTGTTTCTTTTGTTTTGTTTTTTTTGTTTGTAGGGGAGGCGGTATTGTTTGCCTCTCTCTCTCCCTGACCCGCAGGTTTGGCCTCTGGAATCACTGGCAACATCTGGCTTCTATTTTCTTGATTGATGAGTTCTCAACACCTTCTCATTTATTGCAGAGCTGTTTGAGAAAACCTAATGTTTTGCAAAACTGGTCAGTGGGCTGTTAGTATTGTGTTTCAAAATATCAAACCTTTGTTGTCAGAGCCTTTCGTGTCTGGATCAGTAGCTGACATGTAGGCTTGTGCTACCTGGCCCCTTGTTAGCCTGTTTAGAGGGCTAGGGAGATCCAGAAAGATTAAATTAAATTGGGAGTGGAGGGTGGGTTGAATGGTGGAACACTGACAGGTAAGTGAGGGTTGGAGAGGTATTTAAGGGCTAGGCTCCTCCCACAAATCCCAGGATTACATGGACACTTGTGGTCGGAGACTTTTGTGTCTGGATAAGTAGCTAACATGTTGGCTTGTGCTACCTGGCCCCTTGTTAGCCTGTTTAGAGGGCAAAAATAACAAGTGTAGGCACCAGACATTGTGCGTGGTTTGAAAAGTAGTAGTGATTGGTTTCTTGCTGGTTTTGGTGGTATGGATGGTGAGAGTAAAATAGTCAGGGAACAGGGTTATGTCTTGCTTGGTGATGTAACGGAGGTTGCATTGAGAGGTTGTGAACTCTCCGGGCCTCAGAAAACTGTAGGAGGCCAAAAGATGGATAAGTTGCTTAAAAATGAGACAGTCTATTGGCTAGGACTTAGAAGGGGTAGTGCAGGAAGCCAGGCCTCTAAAGAAAGATTTCATGGCAGGGTTGGAGAGGAGGGATTTGTCAATGAAATGATTGGGGGTGAGATGAAAATGGATTGCTGACATGTAGGTTTTTATGGTGTTAGGATCTAGGTGTAAACCCTTGTCACAGTGGGCTGCAAATGCAATGATGGCAGAGTGTGGTAAAGGAAATTTTATTTTTAAGTGAGCTACAAAAACACAAAATAATTTACATGCCCTGATGTAGGTATGCGTCGTATAGGGGGATAGTCCCTGAAACATTGTGTTTTGGGCAGAGAGTAGGAGGTGGCTCAAGTCAATGCCCGAGGCAGGTGAATCGGGGTAGAACGAATCGTGATCCAGAGGTAAGGTCCAAATATCCTGTGGAGAGAAATGGTACGTTGGTGGAAGGTTTTGATGCAGGCAAGGGAACAGTTGGCATTGATTGGTGAGTAAGGGGTACGCAAGTTCTCGTAGAAGGGACATCGTGGCGTCGTCTTTGGCTTTCATTTTGGATATGGTGCGGTGGGTATGAGGATCATCCGTTACGAGACAGATTGACTGGCCTTGCCAAAGATGACCCCAAGTGCTAGTGGCTATGAGCGTAAGGATGATTTCTCTAACTGGGCGCAGGCCAAGGAGATGAGATTATTTGCGCTTTAAATACTAAGGTGTAGTATTGAAGATGGTTTGCAACAAAGATTTGAGGTGAGTACGGAGAAGGAGTTGTGAGGAACAGGGATCTACCATTCCATTGCAATAAGTATTTGGACCACAAGTGAAGGTCGGCTAAGGATTGTCTCTTAAGGACAAATGGATGACGAGCTTCGGAGTGTTTGGAAAGTTCTGTAAGGAGATTGCTGGTGAATGGCCGCCCTTGGGGCAAGATGAAGGAGGCCTAAGTGAGATGTCCTTTTGCAGTTCCTTTTGGACGTATTGCACTGGCAGATTAGATATCATGCGGGATGAATTCAAATTGATCCCCAGAAACTCTACTGAGTGAGCAGGCCCTAAATTCTTATCGGAAGCGAGTGGTATCCGCAAATCGGTGAACTGCTCCACTGCTTTCTGGAGGCTAGATGGGGTACAGAGTGGAGGCTAGATGTAAAGAAAATCGTCCAAGTAATGGATTACTATCGGGCATAGTTTAATGTAAATGAGGATCAACCATAAACTCTGAGCAAAAAGATTGAAAATGTTGGAGCTACTAAAATTGATGCAAAAAATGGAATGACGCCATTTGACACTGTGGATGTGACACAGTGAAGGATGTAATGGCAGTTGTTTGAAGGCATCTTTGAGATCTGATTTGGAGAGCCACGTTCCAGAGCCTAATTTGAGGATATGAGCTACGGCATGGTCTATTTTTGAGTGTTGGAGGGAAAATTTGCTAGAGGGAATGAGGGAATTAATACTGGGTGTGGTGGAGGAGCGAGGTGCGGAAAGGTCAATGACTAACCTTTACTTGTTGGAATACTTATGGGTCGCAATCCCAATGGGGTTGATCGTCCATACGGGGATCGGCAGGGTAGTAAAAGGGGCCCAACATCTAGTGGTTCTGAATTTCAGAGGCGAGAATCTTGTCCACCACCTCAGGTTCCTTCGCAGCAGATGCTAAGTTAGGAAACCATACTGAAAACTTGTGAGGAGAAAAGTGGTGAAGTGGGCAGAAGGGTGGTTACTTAAGTAAGTGGATAGTAGTGGCAAGTTGATAGAGGCTAGTCATGCTGGGTGCATTGCTTGGGAGCAGAACATTTTAGGCATGTGCTTGGCAGCACAAAGCACAGCCTGCAACCTCAAGAAATACATCTGGCATCCAAGGCGGTCCTTTTGAGTACGGGGAAGAGGAGTAGGTATATAAAGGAGGGAAGGAGGTGAAAGGCCAGAGGTGCTGGGTAGTGGCAAATTAGAGAAGAAATTGGAGGAGTGTAGGGGTGACTGACAGTGGGAGTAGAGAGTGGCCTTGATACCTGCAAAATGCCTACAGAACGATTCCTGATCTAAAACGGCCCAGTTGAAATAAAATTGAGCTAGCGTTGCTGCAGCTTTGGCTGTGAACGAATGGTAGTAATCAAAGAAATGATAGCCGCCGTATTTGTGGCTCAGGATCTACGATCAGGTAGAAGCATTCGTCCAACTCTTGGCGTATATTGGGGAATGTTGAACATAGGATGTCCCTGTAGATGCTAAATGATAGCACAAATATCTGTGACAGAGAGTTTTCTATTCAGCCTGGGGTATTTGGCCCTAATAGTGACTGATACTTCACCTTGCAAAAAGGTTTTGTTTTCTACGCCTTTGCTAGATGGTATGAGTAAGGAAACTAAATTTATATAATTGCCATCCAGGATGTCTCTTCTCAAATTAGCGGGAATGAAATGAGATGGAAGGATGGCAGGAGGAAGGATGGCTCACCTCCTGAGGATGGAGCTTGGATGGCGCAAGGATTGGCCACCGGTGGGAGTAGATTTTGGATCCTTGCAGTGCGTCTCTCTAGAGAGTTGATGGAAGCCGATAGCTCTGTGAACATCAGGTGTAATTGGACAATATGTTCGGATGGCGAGAGGTTAGCAGGCTGAGGACGCCTGCTGTCCTTCAGGATCCGGTACAGTTGAGCCTTACGCGTTGAAGCCGGGTATGGGATTCCCCTGTGATTTAGCTCCTGGATGATACGAGGTACCGTCCAGATGCGATAGGAGGAAGAGCTGCTGGCCACAGATGGGGGTCTAGCTGGAGATGAACCTGCCTGCGAAGGCACGCTTTCAGTGTCTGAATTTTGTCTCAATAGGCCTGAGAGCATGAAAAAGGTTTGCTAAAAATGGGAAGACAGTCACAAGAGATTCAGGCTTCTATGGGAAGCATGGTTCTATGTGGCATCATGTAGTGGGCTGGTGTCGGCTATTGGCTAATGAACGTGTCAAGGTTCCTATGGGAGACGTATGTGGACGTATGCTGTAGTCAGGAGTCGCAGGGGGCGTGGGCTGAGCCACCTCAGTGGCGAGGTGCAAGTACTGAGTTGGTTTAAAGTTGGATAACGGATATTAAAGGACACCTATGGGGTGTCATGGAGATAAAAGACAGGAGGGTAGCGGGCATGACTTAGGAGTGGTGAGTTGGTGGGTGAGTTAGGAGAGTGGGTGCATAGGGGTGAGTGGGAATGGAGAGCGTGAAAAACAGGCAAGTGTACGTAAAGTGCAGTTAATTGGTATTGTCGGAGTGCAACGTGACCAAAAAGTATATTTTGGCGTGGATAGGAAAGCGTGATGGGCAATGAAATGTAAGTGTGACTTATAAACTGTTTAACAGGAATTTGGACCTAACTTGGAGTGTAGGGAGTGTGTAAGTATGATTGTGCAGACATTTCCAGAGCCAAAAGATTAAATGTTGAAATCGGGGTACTGCCACTTTAAGAGCCGACAGCAGCCTCGTCTAGCGTTGCCTAGCAACCAGACGCATAAGGCGGCAGTAGCTAGGGATGCAATCGGAAGCATTGGGTATTGCAGGGAGAGCAGGGCAATGGCTGTGTGAGCGTGTGTCATCTCACAATAAATGATTTGCTGTGACCAGCGTCAGTGGTCAAGGTGTACTATCGCCTTTGCTATATGATATTGTTCTTCAACATTGATATTACATCCATCAGCTAGACAGCTGTTAGCACATGTTAAAGGATACTCAATACGGAGAGGACACAAAAGTCAGCAGCCAGATTCAATGTTACTTACATCAGACGCAAGGATCTGTTTTCAGACCGATATTGTCAGGATCACATGCTTCACTAGTGCATAGATCAATGCTGGCTGTTATTAACATGCCATTGTGAGACTCTGCAAGTCCACCACTAAAGCAGTATTATTCTTCATTTAAGCTAACAACAATCATGTCTTAGATATCTGGCTATATGATAGCTTTAGAATTGTGGAAGCTACATGTTTGGGGGGGGGGGGGGGCTGTCATTGAAGTTATGTCTACCCGAGAGGCACTGTAAAAACCCCATAACATTTCTTCACAGTCTTTTTTGCAGTAGGAGAAGGGGGATAGTGGGGTCAAATCCTGGCGGTGTGGCGAGTGGTCCTGATGTGACCTCACTAACAGATGAGCTAAATAGTTTATTTTTTTCGGTATATACAAGGCAGGTACCAGTGGTTGGGACACAGCAACAAAATAGGGCTATACTACCATCACTAAATAATTGGTTAACGAAGGAAGAAATCCTATAGAGATTGGAGAAAATAAATGCTAATAAAGCCCCACGTCCTGATGACATAAATCCAAGGGTACTGAGGGAGTTCTGTAATAGCCTAACCATTATATCTAATTTTTCAAGACTCAATCACCACAGGGTCGCTACCAGATGACTGGAGAAAAGCAGAGGTGATACCTATATTTAAGAAGGGAGCAAGAGCAAATCCTAGGAATTATAGACCAGTGAGCCTCACATCTGTAGTTGAGAAGCTTTTAGAAGGGTTAATAAGGGATACAAGAATATGTCTATTTGAAGAGGATTATAAGTAGCAGTCAACATGGATTTATGAAGGATAGGTCATGTCAGACCAATCTAATTAGTTTCTATAAGGAGGTTAGTAGGAACTTGGATCAGGGCAACTCAGTGGATGTAGTCTTTTTGGATTTTGCAAAGGCTTTTGATATAGTGCCACATGGGAGACTTTTTAGCAAAATAAGGGATACAGTAATTGCAGTAAATATCTGCTCATGGATCGAGAGCTGGCTAAAAGACAGGAAGCAAAGGGTTGTTGTAAATGGAACATACTCCGATTGGACTAATGTGGTAAGTGGGGTTCCTCAGGAGTGACCTAGCTCTATGGATCTCTATGTGTGTGTTTTTTTTTTAATTATGTGTATTGCAATTATGTGTAATCTGTAAATATGTGTCAACAAGGATTAAGTGTAAAATCCTAAATAGTATAATAGAAATAAACAAAACTGCAAGTTACTGCTCTCAAAATACTCCTACTCTCTCTCTCACTGAAAAACCTCCAACTCCGGTACCTGCATGGTATTTTGGAAGAAAATACAACACAGTCAACGCAAGGGCTAGTGGAACGTAACTTTATAATCTCCATCTGTCAATTATCTGCTGCTAGAACGCTTTCTATTTGCTGAGAGGCCTGTGTCGCAATATATTATACTGCGATTGGATTGTAACAGCAGATCACATCTCAGGAAGCCCCTTAAAAGTTTGTGGCCGCGGGAGGGATTTACGGGCTTGAGGCTTTGGCCCATTAACTCGTGCCCTTGCTCAATCAAATTGTATCATAATCAGAGACGAATGGGAGCCCGCAACACACCCGCAGGCATACGGCCTAAATTGCTCGAGGTTTGCAATTGAATCGTGCCCTTAGCCCTCAGAGGATTGCGTATTGATTTATACCCTACTATTCAAAACCTATTAGAAGAACTGGCAAAAAAATGGATCTCCATATTATTGAAATGTTTAAGTGAGCTAATGTCCCTCATCTTATATTGGGAACAAAAGCAACTACATAATATAGGTGTAGTACTGAAAAGCAAAGTTGAGAAAATCAAGAAACAAAAAACAAGTTCAGACTTTATGGACTGGAAAAAAACTTGTTAATAATTAGGAAAAAACATCCAAGAGACCTACATGTTTTTAAACTGGTAATATTTTAACAAAAACAAGGACATTTAATGCACAAAACACAAGCTCAGATGGATTCATGACTTCAGGGTCAGACTGGTCTGATATGGAGCAAGTAAAAAAACAAATTGAGGTCTTACCCCCCAAAGAAAAAAAGGATGAGCAGGATTTTTTTAGTTTAAAGAACAAGATTTGGAAGGGTAAGAAAAAGTCAAAACACATTCAAACCTCAGAAAAGTATAAGGAGAAATTAAACTCCTTACAGATATTCAATTTGTCTGATTGTTACCTATCCAATGAACATCTAGCTGTGTTGGAAAAAATGTCTCAACTTTTCCCCAACAGTGGATTTTAAGTTATTTAACAGGTGTAACAGAATCATTGATGGAGTATACGTGGGAAAGAGACTGAGCAGAGCCCTGTGTCCACTAAGGGAAGAAAGGGTTAACACAGCAGGCTAATCAAGCAGGCCAGCTGGGTTCCACCTTTAAAGGTATGATTAGCACCAAGCTGAGGAAGAGAGCTCAGCCTGAGCTGGACAGAGGACACCAGAGCCTGCTATGGAAATCCCCTGCTACAAGGGAGACTTGATATCCCGTAAGCTTTTGTTTGGACTTTTTGTTTTGTGTGAACGTTATCTTGCATAGTGAGGGAACTACAGCCAAGAGTAAAGCCAGTGCTTCTATTAGAAGCTAGGATTTTGTTTTGCACCATTTATGTTGTTTTGCTACACTCAAATAAATACTGCTGATATTTTAAAAAGGGCTCCTGAGTACTCCATTGTGGTGCAGGATACAAGGGCACGAACCCTGAGTGTGACAGCAGCGTTATCACATGTGGTGGCAGTGGTGGGATCTGAACAATGGAGGAACTAGTGATGGCCCTAATACAAACCATTGCATGCCAGCAGGAGACTACTCAACAGTTACTGAGACAGCAGGCCCAGGCAGCACAAGTCCTGGCGGAACAACAGGCCCAAGCTGCAGAAGACCGAAAGCTGCAGCGGGAAACAAACCAAATCTTGCTTGCCCAGCTACAGCACCTGATACCTGCAAAATCTACCCTGATGCCGGAAACCAGTGGAAACATCAATCCAAATCGGTTTCTACAGAAAATGAACCCGGATGAAGATGTGGAAACATTTCTCCTGACTTTTGAAAGAATTGCTGTCAGAGAAGCGTGGCCCCAAAGACACTGGGCCAGTATAGTTGCTCCGTATTTGTGTGGGGAGGCTCATAAAGCATATTTTGACCTGGACACAGAGCAAGCAATGGATTATGCCAGCCTAAAAGCTGAGATCCTGGCCAGAGCGGGAGTTACCAGAAGCATTAGGGCACAGAGATTACACACATGGAAGTTTGTGGAGAACAAGAACCCTCGCGCACAAATGTTTGAATTGCTGCACTTAGCCCAAAGATGGCTAAGCCCTGAAACTAATGGACCAGGGAGAATTATGGAACTACTGGTAATGGATCGCTAACTGAGGAGTCTACCCTCAGGCTTAAGAGAATGGGTGGGACAAAATGAGCCGGAGAATCCAGATGAATTTATTTCATTGGCAGAAAGATATTTGGCTATGAATGAATTTTCCTGTCCTTCAACAGTGGAGACCTACAGTATTCAAAGGCGGCCTAATCACCTAAAGGCTCAAACCTTTAACTGCATGAGAAGGTCGGGAACCGGACAAAGACACCTGTACCCGGAAGTGAAAAAGAGTCTGCTTCAAAACAAAGCAGAAAGGGTGTTTCCTGAACAACCCTGGCAAAGAGGCCCCCCCCCCCCCCCCCCGCAAGCAAGGGGACGTGTTTCTTTTGCGGAGAACCAGGACACATAGCAGCTTACTGTCCAAGTAAAGAGGAACCCATGCAATGCAACATGGGAGAAAGTCCATACCACTGTAACTAATTAACCTGGTGGGGGTGACAGAAAAGGCTCATCAGTTTACCAAACCCATAAAGGTTAACGGTAAAGAAACGACAGCCCTAGTAGACTCAGGAAGTGCTGTGACTCTTTTCTCAGGAAAACTCATAAGACACAGTGAAATAAAAACCTCAAGACGAATGGGCATAAAATGCGTATATGGTACCGTCAATCTCTACCCTACCAGAACTGCAACACTGGAGATACAGGGGAGGAAGATGGTAATCACTGCACCCGTCGTAGCTACCCTGCCTTATCCGGTAGTACTAGGCAGAGACGTTCCCCACTTCAAAGATCTTCTTCCTACGGACCGATGGGAAAGCAGAAAAGAACCTGTTGAAATGGTGTCCAAACTGATAACAATTCCTTATGTCCACATCTATCATGCTTAGAGGATGGCTTATTCTCCAGACCCGGGAGAGGCCGAAAAACAAAGCGGGAGCGGCGAAGAGCAAAAGGGATGGGCACGGAAATACGAACGAAAGCTTTTGAAGAAGCTTTAGCCGCAAGCCGAGATAAGGAAAGACGAGGGGCACACAGAACGGGTCCTACAGCTCATGATGAAAGAGTGGAGGAAACAGAAGAACCTGGAGAGGAAGAGCTGACTCCACAGCAGTGCTTCCAGGACAATAATAATTTTGCACGAGACCAGGCTTCGGACCCAATTTTGCAAAATGTACGAAATGAACTATCACAAGTAAACGTTGTACCTATGCCTGACAGGAAAAAGGAGACAAGGACTGTATTTCCTTTTACGAAATGATCTGTTGTACAGAATTGTTCCCTCAGGGACAGAGACACTGGAGCAGCTCCTAGTCCCTAGAACACATAGAAGGAAAGTCCTTGACCTGGCTCATCGTAACCTCCTTGGGGGACACCTTGGAAAAGATAAAACACTGGGAAGAATCCGGAAACGATTTTTCTGGCCTGGTATACATGCTGAGGTAGCCCAGTATTGTGCATCTTGCCCAGAATGCCAGATAACTGCCCCTCGACCTAACCTAAGGGCCCCATTGATACCCTTGCCCATAATCGAAGAGCCTTTTGAGAGGATTGCAATGGACCTGGTTGGCCCTCTCGAAAAATCAGCCAGAGGACACCAGTTCATACTAGTAATACTGGACTATGCCACAAGATATCCAGAAGCGATACCACTACGCACAGCAACCTCTAAAAATATAGCTAAAGAGCTCATACAGCTGTATTCTAGGGTGGGGATACCCAAGGAAATCTTGACTGACCAAGCGACACCCTTTGTGTCTAGATTAATGAAAGAAATGTGCAAGCTCCTACAGGTGAAAAAACTAAGAACCTCGGTTTACCATCCTCAGACGGATGGATTGGTCGAGCGGTTTAATAAAACCTTGAAGAACATGCTCAGAAAGGTTGTAGCCTGAGACGGGAAAGATTGGGACTTACTTCTACCCTATTTGCTCTTTGCAGTTAGAGAGGTCCTGCAAGTCTCCACAGGGTTTTCCCCTTTCCAACTCCTCTATGGTCTCCATCCCAGAGGCATACTGCACATACTACGAGAAAAATGGGAAGAACAAAACGTGCCTGGTGAGAATATCATAGAGTATATCAGGAAAAGGAGGGAAAGAATCTCTCAAGTTGGCCCCCTGGTACGAGAGCACATGGAAAAAGCCCAACAACATCAGCATACATATTACAATCGCACGGCACAGGTGAGGAAGTTCCAACCGGGAGACAGAGTACTAGTTCTAGTACCCACGGCCAAAAGCAAACTACTGGCCAGATGGCAAGGCCCGTACGAAATTATTGAGGCCATAGGAGATGTGGATTATAAAGTGAGGCAACCAGAGCGACGAAGAACAGAGCAAATATACCACGTAAACCTGCTAAAGCCTTGGAGAGAGCAGATAGTAGAGGTAAATATTGTTTGTCTTGATGAAGAGTTGGATGATGTCGGAGAAACTATTCCGAGCACAGAGGCAATGCAAGTAGAAGCATTTGTGTCACAGGATCTGTCCCCTGAACAGAAGGAGGAAACGTACAAAGTTATAAACCGAAACAGGGATGTCTTCTCTACACAACCAGGTCGCACCACCGCTATTTACCACAACATCATCACTAAGCCTGGGATCAGGGTAAGGATGAAACCCTATCGAATACCCGAGGCTAAACGAGAAGTAATAAGAGCAGAAGTAAAAAAGATGCTAGATCTTGGGGTTATTGAAGAATCCCAAAGTGAATGGTGTAGTCCTTTTGTGATGGTCCCAAAACCTGACGGCACCATCAGATTCTGCAGCGTCTTCCGCAAATTAAACTCTGTATCTGAGTTTGACGCATATCCCATACCTAGAGTGGATGGGTTGATAGAGCGGCTTGGGAAAGCAAGATTTTTAACGACCCTGGACTTGACAAAAGGATATTGGTAAATTCCGTTGACACAAGCAGCAAAAGAAAAAACTGCCTTTTCGACCCCAGATGGGCTCTTCCAATATAAAGTACTACCATTTGGACTCCATGGAGCTCCAGCCACCTTCCAGAGACTGATGGACAGGTTATTACGTGAACATTCGGAATATGCTGCTGCACATTTAGATGACATAGTAATCTATACCACAGATTGGGAGACACATCTTCCAAAGGTGGAGTCTGTGTTAGAAACCCTAAGATGGGTAAACCTTACAGTGAACCCTGCGAAATGTGCCATAGGACTTAGTGAAGCCAAATATCTGGGTTACACTGTTGGACGAGGAATTGTCACACCGCAGCTCAACAAAGTGGAAGCAATCCAAAACTGGCCTCGCCCACTGAGAAAAAAGCAAGTAAGGGCCTTTTTGGGAATCGTGGGCTATTACAGGAGGTTTATCCCACATTTCTCCACAAGAGCCAACCGCTGACAGAACTCACTAAGAATAAGGCACCTGACGTAGTCAAGTGGAACTGAGGAAGCTTTCGAGGATCTAAAGACAAAACTGTGTCAAGGTCCCGTTTTAATAGCCGCTGATTTCGAAAAGGAATTTATCCTACAAACAGATGCTTCAGGAGTAGGACTTGGGGCCGTATTGTCACAGGAGGTGAATGGTGAAGAACATCCCGTCTTGTTCCTTAGCAGCAAGTTGATGCCACGGGAACAGAAATATTTTGTGGTAGAGCAAGAATGCCTGGCCATAAAATGGGCCACGGAAGCCCTCCGGTATTACCTATTGGGAAGAAGGTTCACCTTGGTCTCGGACCATGCCCCTTTACAGTGGATGCACCAGAACAAGGAGAAAAATTGCCGCGTGACGAGATGGTTACTGTCCCTCCAACCCTTTGACTTCCGTGTTCTTCATGGAGCTGGCAGCCTTCATGGCAATGCAGATGCCCTATCCCGCATACACTGCCTCACGGCGTTGGCCGCTCAACCCCATAGTGTCGAGCTGGGAAGGGGGATATGTAACAGAATCATTGATGGAGTATACGTGGGAGAGAGACTGAGCAGAGCCCTGTGTCCACTAAGGGAAGAAAGGGTTAACACAGCAGGCTAATCAAGCAGGCCAGCTGGGTTCCACCTTTAAAGGTATGATTAGCACCAAGCTGAGGAAGAGAGCTCAGCCTGAGCTGGACAGAGGACGTCAGAGCCTGCTGTGGAAATCCCCGGCTACAAGGGAGACTTGATATCCCGTAAGCTTTTGTTTGGACTTTTTGTTTTGTGTGAACTTTATCTTGCATAGTGAGGAAACTACAGCCAAGAGTAAAGTCAGTGCTTCTATTAGAAGCTAGGATTTTGTTTTGCACCATTTATGTTGTTTTGCTACACTCATTGTGGTGCCGGATACAAGGGCACGAACCCTGAGTGTGACAGCAGCGTTATCACACAGGTTAATTGTTATTTGACTATATTTATTTGCGAGAAATTGGCATTGAAATTGTTTTTCTCCACAAAGGCAAAAAGCATTTAATTTGATGAAAAGGATCGAAAAATCTTAAGGGACCTTGAGAGTTTATTATCTGAAAATGATCACTCTCAGGGTCCATTTTCTTCTTTAAAACCAAAGAGCAAATGTACTCCGGCTCTATCTATTAGTCCCAACATTGAACCATTTGTAAATAACATAGTAAAGGACGTGGAAATATTGTCCAAGAGTAAAATCACGTATTCCAACCTAATAAAGAATGAAAGAAGGGCCCTGAATGAACTGCAACAAAATGATAACATCATTATACGTAATTCAGTTAAAGGTGGCAATATAGTAATTCTAAATAAAGATAACCATATCAAAGAATGTGACAGACTCCTGAAAGATGCAATCTGTTACAAAAAAAATAGTAAAGACCTAACAGATGATTTTGTTGAACTAAAAAAAACTGGATAAGGGTCTGGAAAAGAAAGTTACAAGCAAGTAAGAGTTTTAATTTTTAAATACAAAACATACAAAAGTTGCAACCTTCAATATCATTCCTAAAATACCCTAAAAAAAAACTATGAAACCGCCTGGTAGACCAATAGTTTCAGGTATAAACAATGTAATGGAAAATTCCAACAAATATCCTGATTCCTTCATATTAAGAGAATTTGTATCCTGTTTGTCACATTATTTGAAAGATACAAACAATGTATTATTAAAACTTAATGGAATTGAAGCTAGTGAAAACAAACTGTTTTGGACTATGGCTTGGGCCAAGACTGGGAATAAGTTATCCTGTTTATTGGTTAAAGTTATGTATTTTTATTGCTTATGGTTAAAATATGATTACACTGTTATACTGTATGTATCTTAGTTTATGCTCTGCATAACATATTAGCTATTCTGCAGGCTATTGCATCCGCCAACACCCAAGACAGTAGTCTAATAGATAATCCTTTTACAGGGTTTCCCAGTAAGCAGGAGCAGCCTATTATGTGTAGTGTTATTATCTGGTGAAGACTCCCCAGGCTTACAGAGGCCATGGGCAGATAAGCAGATTGTCTGAGTGGATTGAACAATTGTTTAAAGTTAATATAATCAACAGGATCAGATCTGATGTCATCAGAGGTACTGGGCTTTTCCAGTAAGCAGGTGGCAGCCTATTATTTAGGGATGGGGTTAACTGATTGGCCAGCCTATGTGCCAGAAAATTGTATAAAATATGCCAATTAATAAAGGTATGACAGTTGTGTCTGAATTTACAGAAACAAGGTGTAAGTGTAATTCTGTGCATTAATCCTAATTCTAGTGGATTATATGGTGTTCCTGATATCCTGAGGCTATCTTCTGTACCAGAGGTAGTAACAACTACACATTCCTGCTGGGGTAGGCTTGAACTAGGTTCTTGTCAAACCCCATTGAAGAAGCAGGTCGTGACACAAACTATTGGTCTTGTTAGATGTGGAGTCTTTATACACAAATATCTAACACACTAAGGGAAAAATGCAGTAAAGTATTTCCTACAGAAGAGAGGTACTCAATATAACAACTTTAACAAGTTTGTTTTTTAATTATTTGAGTTTGTATTGACTTGCAATTATTTTGTTTTTTTCAATTAATTCTACCAGCAATGTGTGGTACAGCTATAGGCACTGATTGTGCCCTACATATGCAAACTTGTATCTAGGGTGGTGGGAGGAACAAATGGTATTCATTGAGAAAATGGGCAAATACATGAAACATGTGTAATTATGAATCTGTTTGATGGATGACATGTTGTTGTGGAATGGAACATCAGATTGTCTATATGAATTTATTGAAGCATTAAATGACAATGGTATGGGTCTATATTTAATTTCAGAAATTAATGAGACTTCTATAACTTTCTTGGACTTAAAGACAAAGAAAATGGAAGATGGTAAATTAAAGACTTACACCTACAGGAAACCTTCTGCAACGAACAATTTATTACAACTAAAGAGTCCAAAAGGTTTTTATTTCGGGAATACTGGTAGGTTAATATTTGAGAGTAAAAATAAATTGAATTTGAAAAAGAAGCAAAGGAGCTGTAATCTCGGTTCATGGAATGAGGGTACAGTAAAAAAGTACTCAAAAAAGCATATAATAGAGCCAGAGATTTTAATAGAGAGGCCTTGCTAGTTGACAAAAGTGAATGAAGATGTAGTAAGGTGCAATAGCAAGTGACATGATATAAAAAAGATATCTGGTAAATATTGGAGTATTGATTTAGATGATAAAGATTTAAAGCCATTTCTGAATAGCAGAGCACACATTACTTGTCATAGATCAGGGGTCCTCAAACTACGGCCCGCGGGCCACACCCGGCCAGCCAGGGTCCTGAACCCGGCCCCACCTGCCCCTTCCCCCAGGCCCCAACGTCGCTTTGTGTCTCCAAAGCTGAAGCCCCTGCTGACACCTCCTAGTCATCTGACTACACAGAGCAGGGGCTGACCCAGGGAGGAGCCACCAGGGGGAGGAGCCACACACCGGCAGCTTGAAGGATAGGTAAGGTGAGGGGGTTGTGAGGGAGAGATACAGACATATAGACAGACAAGGGCGAGTGAGGTAGAGAGAGAGACAAGCAGACAAGGGGGAGTGAGGTAGAGAGATAAGGGGAGTGAGGGAGAGAGAGAGACAAGGGGGAGTGAGGTAAAGAGAGCAGGGGAGGGAAGGAGAGACAGACAGACAAGGGGGAGTGAGGTAGAGAGACAAGGGAAGTGAGTGAGGGAGAGAGACAGACAGACAAGGGGGAGTGAGGGAGAGAAGCAAGGCGGTGAGGGAGAGAGAGAAACAGACAAGGGGGAGTGAGGTAGAGAGACAAGGGGAGTGAGGGAGAGATAGACAGTCAAGAGGGAGTGATCGAGCGACAGACAGACAGACAAGGGGGAGTGAGGTAGATAGACAAAGGGAGTGATGGAGAGAGAGAGACAGACAGGCAAAGGGGAATGATGTAGAGAGGCAAGGGAAGTGAGGGAGAGAGAGAGAGAAAGACAGACAAGGGGGGGTGAGGTAGAGAGACAAGGGGAGTGGGGAATAGAAAGACACAGGAAGACATACAAGGGGGGGTGAGGTAGAGAGACAAGGGTAGTGAGGGAGAGAGAGAGATAGACAGACAAACAAGGGGGGTGAGGGAGAGACAGACGGACAGACAAGGGGCAGTGAGGTAGATAGACAAGGGGAGTGAGGGAAAGAGACATGGGGGGAGAGAGGAAGGGAAAGATAGAAAGGAGAGAGAGGAGGGAGGGAGATGGACAGAGACAGAGAGAAAGTAGAGATAGGGATGGAGAGAGAAATGGAGATAGGGAGGGGCGAGAGAGGAGACATAAAGATGAAGAGGAGAGAGAGAGAAGAAAGAGGGAGAGCGAGAGAGAAAGGAGAGGGAGGTTTAGATATAATGAAAGGAGAGAGCGGGGGATGAGAAAGGAGAGAGAGATGAAGGAAGATAGAGCGGGAGAGAGAGAAGGGAGAAGGAGAGAGAGAGACGGGAGAGGGAGAAGGGGGAGAAATGGAGAGAGACAGAAGGGAGAAGGAGAGGAAGAAGGGAATGACAGAAGTTAAAAGGAAAGGGGGAGAGGGAGAAAGTGAGAAGGAGAGAGAGCAAGAAGGGAGATGGAGAAGAATTTGAAAGAGGGAGCAGGGAGAGGGAAAAGAGAAAGGGAGTAGTAGAGAGAGGGAGAAGGGAGAGAGAGAAGTAGAGAGAGGATAAAGAGAGAAGGGATAAGGAAAGATAGGAACAAGGGACAAGGGAGAAAGAATGAAAAGAGAGGCAGAAGTAGCAAGAGGGAGAGCAAGGGTGAAGGAGAGATAGAAGAGAGGGAAAGGGGAGAGGGAGTAGGGAGATGATAATGAGAGAGAGGGAAGAGGGAGAAGGGTGCGAGAGAAGCAGAGAGAGGGAGAAAGAGAGAGAGAGGAAAAAGGGTCACGGGAGAGAGAGAAGAGAGAGGGATAAGTAGCAAGAGGGAGACGAAGGGAGAAGGAGAGATAGAAGAGAGGTTGAAGGGAAAAGGAAGAGGGAGAAGGAGGGGATACGGATCGGGAGACGGAAAGAGAGGGAGAAGGGACGAAAATAAGGGAGGGATATATATATACTGTATAGGAACTTTTTCATATTTTTTCAAACTATAGTCCGGCCCCCAACAGTGTCTGAGAGGCAGTGAACTGGCCCCCTGTTTAAAAAGTTTGAGGACCCCTGTCATAGATCATCACTTCTATCCCCCTCTCTTCTCTCCCTTCCATTCCTCCTCCTCTCATCACCTCACTCCCCCACCATCTCAGACAAACAAACAAAGCAGTCACAACACCCAGTCACACACAGATACACATGCAGACACACTCTCAGAAACATGCACTATAACCGTCCACTCACATGATAAACAGAACAAAAAGTGTGTAAAAGTTTTTGTAAAATAAATGTGTGCTATGTGTTTTTTTAAATATCTTCTAACAGTGTGTGGTGCAATGGTAATGTATTAATAGAAGCATTGAGTATGTGTTAAGGTAGGATGGGTATGGGTAGTGGGTAGATTGGATAGGGATCAGGTAAAGAAGGTGACATTTATTATAAAAATTATTAATATAGCAATATGTATATGAATTATTTACTGGTAAATTTACTTGTTAAAAATATGTAGCAACAAAGCACCAACCTTCCACTCTCTCTAATCCAAACTCTTACTCTCTCACATTTAATAAACCTATCCTCCACTCCCGGGACCTGTGGGTTATCTTACACAGCATGGCACAGCCAAGTTTGAGCAGGAAGCACATAACTCTATAGACATAATTATTACAGCTTTCATATGGCACAAGAAAAGATACAGGATTACCATAGATAAACTTTTCCAACCATAAATGGTGGCATGGCTTTCCCCAATCATTGGTATAATGTATTTGTCATATTCCATATCATCACAGATTGGTTGCTAAACATAACAGACTTTACAAATCTGGATTTGGAATCAGGATACTTTAAACGTATTTCTCTTGTTGTTTTCCTTTAAGGAACTCCATGGATAAAGCAGGTAAACCAGATGCCTTTTCCTGCTGTTACTGAGGAAGCAATTTTTTTTTTCAACAAAACTGACTGAATCTCTAAATTTATCTCTATTCAGGGAATTCCAGCTTTTCCATCATGTATAACACAGTATCACATCTGCCACAATCAAAATTGTCTCAGGTTTCACCAGTTTTGCATCTGGAAAGACAAATTATGCTTACCTTCCAAGATGCACAGAAACAGTTTATTTGACCTAACTCTAAATTTATATTTATAGACAACAGAATTTATAATCTAAAACAGGGTGAGTGTTTGGACATCATACAAAACTGCAAAACTAGAAAATCTAATAGAAGCTACGAGGAAGAACATTTTTCACATATAACACATATAATAGTTGTCAGACTGCGATTTGTCGTCACACTTGCGCGCCTCACAAAGCAAGGTGCGCAACTTGCTACAATGAGCGCCGAAGACGCTCATGGCAGCCAGCGGCGCTGTGATACGTGTGAGCCTCGCAAAGTGAGGTGAAGCAGCCACGCAGCACTGAACATTGAAAAAATTATAGCCCCAGTATACATCCAATTTCAATAGTTCTCAAAATATATTTGTCCGTAAGGCAAGCAGCCTCCTTCAGCTTATATACAGGAAACACACCAAGTGCTACATGACGTGTAGAGAGAGGACCTTAAGGGCACATCATGTAGCACTTTGATGATCCATCAGTGATCCTATTAGTCTTGATATTTCGATGCTCACAAGACATATAAACCTTATTCATACATACCTAGTTATTATAAAGGTTACATTTCACGTTGTATGTTTATCGCTTTTATAATTGTAAATTAAGAAACATGTATACTCATGCACACTCCTAGCAATCTCCTGTTTTACGAAATCTTTTGTCACTGAGGAAGCTGCATATTACAGCAGCGAAACGCGTCACTTTTACTTGGTTTTATTGTTCTTATCAATGGATTTTTCTTACCTGAATTGAATCAGAATTTTACCAATAAAGATACTTTTATTTATGAAAATGGTCTGAAGTACATGTGCTTTGGGACACTCCTTCACGCACACGTGGAAAGTAAACAACATCAGACTCGGCGGTTACACTCGACACAAGGCTTCATCACACTATATGTACATTATACCATGGGTTAGCACCACCATATACTGCATATGTCTTAGAACCAAGAGACTGAGGACACCGGCTGGGTACGTCGTGTTAGACACACTCAAGATTGTGTGCTTTGCAAACATTCACTCTCCACACCTCCTTCACATATCAACAAGGCACCGGTGTGAAGAGTGCTTTTGGGAAATAGCAGCACATCCGACCACTGTTCACACCAAGCAGCATACAACTAGGATTTGTGCGATTCGAACCTATTAATGACCATTGCCGATCAGACAAGATCTACCAAGCGCTAAGGCTAGACTTTGGCTGTGGTCAGATTGTACCCAACCACCAAACCCAATCTCTGTGCCTCTGGGTGACTCTGAGGACTTAGGAACGTCAAAAGAGATACATTGCTCAGAGATTTATTATAGCCCAGTAGCACTCACAATTCAAGAGATTGAGAGAAGTATAAAAGAGATTCTGCTGTATGATAAACATTATCTGTTTGTACAATTTTGAATGACCACAAGCTTTTGGTGTGAAGGGTTTCTATTTATCAATTCTCTCCCACACACAGTCTGTGACTCTCTAATACACAGTGTGAAATGTGCCATGGTGATACAAAGGTTACTGCCATGTTTATATATCAGAATAGAGGATTTGATCCACCCATCTTTAAGATACGAGGAGACAGAATTAGCTGAAAATAGAGATTTTAAAGAAATATATGGGATGGGGCATGTTTGGTGTGGGGAGTAGCAGGATATATGTGGTGAAGGGCAGGGGAAGAGAGCAATTTGTTATTAATTAATATTTACTTTACTCTTGTATTTTTATGCTATATCTCTCACTTGGAAATGTGTGTTACGGGAAACAATCTCCTCATTAGTCATTGTGAGGAGTCATGCCTGATTACAAAGGAAAACACATTTATTAACACTCATCCATGAGACTAAAAATATGCAAGGACACTGCAAAGACCTCAAGATACTGTTTCTATTTTCCACAGCTCATTTTGCAGGAAACAATATATCAACTGTAAAATTGTTGTTGTTTATTTCATACATGACCTGTTTCTTGCGGTCCATATTAAAACGTAAACGTTATAAATTAAAAACTGGATAAAAAAAAAGTTAGATTAAAAGAAGTAAAAGCTCAAATCAGTGGATCTCAACAGCCTGGTCCCGAGACCTTATCTGACAGTCATCAGAGATGAGGAGAGCCCAGCACTTTATACATACCATCACGATTAGTCACAGTTATAGATATAGCTACACTGTATTTTATTCAGATCAGTTCAAATCTAGATGAAAGTTCAGTAAGTAGAACATGTTTACCCTGTTAAAGGAACACTGTACTATGATTTTTGTTTTTCCGTAGGGACCCCCCATAGGATGTTGAGTACCATTGGGGTCTTACTGGACCCCAATGTTAATAGTATACTATGGGTGTCCATATGGGGACCTCCATGGTATAAAGATAATGTTAGGTGCCATGGGGTTCAAGAGGTTTAAAAAGTAAATCTTCATTATATGTTTAGTGCTTTTATACTGTAAGCACCCTGGTTTTGCATATTAGCAAAACCAATAAGATATTATTGTTGCTATGGAAACGCTAAGTACTTCTAGTGTTTCGCAGCAATTTCCAATGTGACTGTGCGTTAACATGGTATTGGAATCAATATTGCGATATCCTGTGAGCATGCTCCTTGCACTCTTGATCAAGATAGCCTAAGTACACATTGTACTTACAGCCACATGCCCACATAATTTAACAAGCTGTTTCCCTCCTGTGAAGTGGGTGAGGATCACAGAGCGAGGTAAACTGCCAAAGGGCACCCCCTTAGACATGAGCATTTAATTTAAAATGAAATAGATTTTTTTATTTTATTAATAATGCTATAAAAAATGTAATTCTGTATGCTGCCTATGTAATATTTAAAAAAAAATAGTACAGTATATCTTTAAACATGGTCTTGGTCTCACACCCGATCCTCATAAACACTGGATGTTGATCAGACAGTCCCTAGACAAAAAAAATAGTTTTATTGCTCCATATAACCACTGTTAGTGTTGAGTGGAGAATAGTGAGCCTTGGAATTCTATATCTCTAGCTCTGTGAATCTGAAAATAGATCTGCCACCAACTTGTGAGATGAACTAAGAAACTGTGCGGCTGTTTATTATGATCCTTGCAGTTCAATTCATACAAAGCAAATAGGCTATCAGACAACAAACACACCAAAATAGAAAACTGCAGTGATGCAGCTGGCAAAATCTCTATAAAAGAGTAACTACTCACCTTCTCCATTGCAGGAAACAATCCCTACCCATGCTAACAAAGAGAAGCCTGGACATACAGAGCAATACAAAATCCAGACATATTAATTTAAACCAGTGTATGATAGCAATAAGGCTGCATACTATTTGTATGCCATAAAGATTTATCAAAATGACACAGAAGTTTAATATGTCTTGGGGAAGTTTATTTTATGGTTGCTTCTTATTTCATATTTTTTTTAGAATGTTCTATAAATATTTTATCTGCCATCCAGGCCATTTACTGTGAGTCCAGTTTACCATGATACTTCCAGATGAGTGTGTAGCTAATATGGAATTTGCAATATTTTGATTTATCAGCTTCCATCGTTTAAGCAGAGCAATATGCAGAACTATGTGAATGGGCCTTAACGGACCAATGTAGTTTAAGAAAAACTTCACGTCTGTGAAGCATGTAAAAAAACATACAACATGAGCACCTGTCTAAGCTGTGAACCTAAAACAGTTTGTCTGGGAAAATCTTTCAATTGCAAGCCTGCATCTGGCGGGATCCAGGCCGTATGTCTGCGGGCATGCTGCAAGCTCCCTTCGTCTCCAATTCCAAAAAATTGAGCAAGGGGCGCAAGTTACGGCCCAATGCACGGTATAATATAGTGAGATACACGCCTCTCAGCCAATAGAAAGTGGTCTAGCCGCAGATGATTGACAGAGGGAGATTATAAAGTGTTGTTGTTCCACCCCCCATGCTTTGACTGTGTTGTATTTGTTTCCGAAGTGGCACGCAGGTCCAGGAGTTGGAGGTTTTTCAGTGAGAGTGAGAGAGTAGGCAAGTTCTGAGAGCACTATATTGCGGTTTTGTTTATTTCTATTCATCTAATTATGATTTTACACTTAATCCTTGATTACACATATTTACAGATTACACATAATAGCAATATACGTGTTCCTTGTAGGGGGAGGGTAAAGGCATGGAAGGAAGTAGCGGCTAAGGTAACAGCAGTGGGCACAGCACCAAAGGGATGTGCGGTCCGTCAGGCACCATTTTGATGACATCAGGGCCAGGGTAAGGAGGATGATGGCCAAGGAGGACAAGCAAGCTGTAGCACCAAGTAGTGGCCCCAAAGTGACTGTGTGCCACAACGAGTGGTAGACGGTGGCCAAGGACCTTCTGAGCCAGGTGCCCGCCTCTGGAGCTTCACGCCTGGTGGCCCAGCAGGACCCAGCCTCCTTGTCAGGTGAATTTGACCTATACCAACATGCCACCACATGTACATAACACACACTACACATGTACATGATGACCAACAAGAACACTGACATGTTAGCTCCATGGAATTAACAAGGGATAGATGGATGCGTCATTAAATCCATAAAGCTGAGCACAACAACAGTAATCAACCAATAGAGAGTGTGCCCACTGCAGTGTATGCAATTACAGGCCGCAGCTGGAATCAAGATAGTGCTAGGAGCCAATAACGATAAATACCAAGAACCAAAGAATAGATCATATCTAGCAAATGATAGCTAATCTGAGTCACAATTAGGAGAATCATCCAGGTTCAAGCCTAGATGTCAGGTAGTTAGGAAAGCACACAAAACAATGTATTATTCATCATACTAATAACATATACCTTTCTTTTATATCTTTCAGAATCAAGGAGGTCTGGGTCCAGTGGTGAGCCAGAGGCGGGGGCGTCGGCTCCATCGAAGCAGAAAGTCGAGGAGCAAGCCCCCGCCAGCGGGAAAAGGCACAGAGGAATGAGGAAAGAAGAGAAGCCGAGGGCCCTGGTTTCGAGGAGGATGTCATCTGGCTAGTGGGGTCACCTGCAGGACCAGCAGCCACACCACTGGGATTTGACCCCACTATCCCCCTCCTCCACTATCTCTGCCATGTTCCTCCCACTGGAGGCACCAACTGTACTTGACACAACCTTCCTCCTCCCCTCAGCAGTGCGTTCAACTGGCCTCCACCAACACCATAGCCCTTATTGAGCCAGGCTCCAGCAGGGCCCCAGATCCTCCCCATTGGGCCACCACCATCTCCTCACCAGGCCACGCCCCAGTGACCTCCATCCCTAAAACCAAGCCAGGCTGCGCAGGTGGAGATGCTGGCCCTCAAGCGGCAGCAGATCTCGTGACTCTGGAGGATCCAGGCCAACATCTCCGGCAATCACGGGGAGGTCATGCACAGCCTGGCCAGGCATAATAGGGAGGAGAACAGGCACCACCTAATGACTGCATCATACCTGACTGTGCTGCTCAGGATGGGGGCAGACCAGAGCGCATTCCAGCAAGTGAATGCAGACACCATGCAACGTGCTCTGGTCCCCAGCCCCGGAGGCATGCCCATCACTGCAGGTGCCACTGCCTCCTAGGGGGATGCCTCCCCCTGCCCCCCAACACCACCACAAGTGAGACGGCGGTCGGCCATGGGTGATTGGGGCCCTGTGGCTAGGCAGAGGAGGACCTAGGGGCTGCGCATATTTGTGTGCCTTCTCAAGAGCACTCCTCGGTGACAATCTATTGTTACAAATGTTAACCTAATCTAGCCTGGCTGCAGAGTCTTGGATCTTGGCCTATGTAATGTGATATTTTGTATGCAGATGGCTACCTCCAATCACATGGTCCATGATCCTCTTCTCTGTGGACACGTAGGGTTCTGTTTAACATTTCACCAATTGATAGCCACTGAGGCATGCTGTTGAGAAGAGATACTGCAGCCCTTATGTTTTTTAGGCCTCAATGAAGCTGTGAGCTACACCATGTAGGGCCACTGTAGGTGGGCAGGTCATAGCAGAGAGGTTTGACAAATCCCAGTCTACTGGAAAAGGAACTGGCAACCCACTCCAGTATATTTTCCATGCAAACCTTGTGGATGCACACAGAGACATAAGTAAGTGACATAAGACACCACAGAGGGACTGAACAAGCAAGTGTGAAATGTTCCCCTAATACTTGATTTATGTCATGTGCCGGTGTCATTTTTCCACTATTTGTTTTTCCAATGTATATGTGATGAGTGGGATGTATAAGATAATCTTTGTATCTTTAGGGTCCACATTAGAGCCTCTGTGAGAAAGGATTATTATGGCAGCCATTTTAATGTATTTCTGTTCCAATTTAATGAGGTGGTGTGTCTTTAATAGCTTTCAGCATCTTGCCACATGACTTTTCATATTGGCATGTGCATGACTATTACAACCGATGAGGAAAATAAAATTGTATTTTTTGCAATATGTGATAGTTGGGAGTTCCAGGAACCTCATATAGGATCTGATGTGTTTATAGTTTCATAAATACAAAGATACAATAATACCATGGCAACTTTAAAATAACAAAATGTATTACAATGTTAATCAAAAAAACAACGGCAATTAAAATACTACAATTAGCAAAATAGTCCCACAATCACATATATAGTTGTAAGCATGCGGGATGTTGCTCAACTATATGTCCTAGATACAATGGAAGCTGTTGACCAACGTATGCAGCTTCAAGAAAATAAAAAATGCTTACCCAGTGTTTTTATAGAGCTAGATAAAATTATGGCCAATAACCCCTACACTCAAGCTTATAAAAAATTGGCAGAAGTAGAAAAGGAACACAGTGGCGGCTGGTGAACTTTCAAGTTGGAGGGGCACCAGGGCGAAACATAGCCCCATCCCCTTTTTTCAAACCACACCTATTTTTATAACTCCTCCCCCTGATGTCATAATGACCTTTATAAGACCCACCCAATGACCTTATACATGTAAAGCCCATTGAAATACATGATCAGCAATGCAGCAATGTCAAGAAGTAAAGTAACAATGTGTTAAATTCATTGGTATACAATATAGATTGAAAAAAATCATGTGACAAGACTACAGCAATATAATAATTGCACCTATACGCATTAACAGAAAAATTAAAGCAGTGACACCTACCATTAGTCGGCTCTTCTTCTCAGGGTATTCACGTTCAGTAAGTTGACCAACGAGTACAAACAAATCTGCTGCCACATAGGGTTTGCACCTGGGGTTGAAAGAAAACAAGCAAATCAATCAGACCATTCAAGAACAAAACCATACCTTAAAAACCTTAAAAGACCAAGTGGAACCATATAGGCCTCAAACATACCTTAGAAGACCAAGTGTGACCATATAGGCCCCAAACATACCTTAAAAACCTTAGAAGACCAAGTGTAACCATATAGATTCGCTGTACATTTGCCACAAAGACATTTAGTGTATTTCCATGCTGGAAATGAAACAAATGCATTGGCACGAAGTGAGCATCATCACACTACACTAACTGCATGGTTTCAATTAAATTCAACAGATTCACAGGCAAGGGAATTGTTATATATTGACATTCCATATCATTATGTTTTCATTAATGGATTATGGCGACAAAGAAAAAGCCTGGTTAATAAAATAATACCAAACATTTACACTGTCAGTCCAAGAGACCTTGAACATTTCTGCTAACGACTACTACTTTTAAATGTTCCTGGTGCACAAAGTTTTGAACTCTTAAGAACTGTTAATGACATGGTATATGAATAATTTCATTTAGATGCGCGACATAGAAACTTCCTAGCTGATGATACAGAATGGGAAAGATGTCTAGAAGAAGCAGCACTATGTCAAATGCCACGGCAGATGAGGGAACAATTTGCATTCATTTGTATCTTCTCAAATGCTCCAAATGCATTAGCTTTGTGGGACCAATTTAAAAGTAATATGGCTGAAGACTTTATGCAACGATACAATGAACCGATTGCACAATTAAAAGCATTAATGGAAATCCAAGAAGTATTTTTAACTCATGGATTAAGTTGTGCAAGTTTTAATCTGCCAGATCCAGGTCTTATAGACAATATCAACTTTGAAGACTATGACATTCAACTACAAACAGAAAGAACAGAAGAAAGACTTGCAACTTTAAATACATTACAATTGCAAGCATTTAATTTAATCAAAAATGCCCTAGATGATGACATTGTCAAAGAGCATTATTTCTCTCTCGATGGACCTGGCAGATCAGGAAAAACGTATCTATATCATTTATTGATGAGTTTTGTACAAGCACAAGGTCAAATCTCGCATTTGCAACCACTGGAATTGCTGCACTTTTGTTAGAAGGCGGAAGGACTGTGCATAGTTGATTTAAACTGCCAGTGCCGATTTTAGAAACATCAGTGTTGGATATTCGGATGACATCATTACAAGCCAAAAAACAAAAAAAAAGTAAATTAATTATAATAGATGAGGCTACAATGATGTCATGTTATGCCCTACAATGTATTGACCGTTTGCTTCGTGCAGTCATGGATAATACTTTGCCATTTGGTGGAAAGGTAATGTTGTCAGGTGGCGATTTTAGACAAACATTACCTGCCGTTGTAAATGGAAATCGAACCAACATTATCGAAACATGTATAAAGTCAAGTACACTATGGAAACATTTTACCCATCTTCACTTACAACAAAATATGTGATCAGAAGGAGAAAATGATTTTAATAATTGGTTTATTACAATTGGAGAAGGAAAAACAGAACAAATCCAACTTTTACCTGACGACACTGTGCACATCCCAGTTCATATGATTTGCAAACAAGATCTTATATCGGCTATCTTCGAAACTACAATAAATAACGAGGACTATTTTGAACTCGCCAACAAAGTCATACTAACATGCAAAAATAAGGATGCATTGCTTCTCAATAATTAAATATTTAAAAAAATTAATGCACCACAAAAAAATTATCACAGTTCTGATTCTGTATTTGGTGATGACAAAGAAAGTCAGACAAACTTTTCCACGGAATTCATAAACTCATTAACTCCTTCTGGAATGCCACCACATATTTTGCAGCTAAAGAAAGGTGCAATTGTCATGTTACTGAGAAATATATTCTTTCAATCAAAGAAACACAACCCATGCCACACAAACTGCAAAGAAAAGTAACAAATTACCTGAAGCACAATTTAACAACAAAAAAACAAGCAAAAATATCGAGAACCGTCGGTTTATTTCAATAATTCATTTTTATGGCACTCAGAAACTTTGGACACCACCACTATTTCCATATTAAACTCTATACAATGGCAAAACAAATAGAGAGCAGTGGTTACACATTGCGGACGAACTTTAATGTCTCACGTTCTCTTTTTAGAGAACCACTCTTCCACATAGGAAACTCTATGTGTCATTTTAAAAAATTACAACACCAACAAACACATGTCAACCATTCAAAACCACCAATGACTAAACAACTCATTACTATTTCATGGAAGTAATGTTTATGCATGATTATCCCCACAAAACACTTGCCTTGCATTTTCTACAAAATTCGGTTCAAATGTTAATTAACTATGTTACTGTTTATAACGTTACAAGTTTTACAAAAAGGAAGCTAAAGTTGGTTAGTTCTACATATTACAAACTTTATGATAACAGCACAAGGATGTTTTCCTACACAATGTAAATGTTGTATTTCATGTTAAACATTAATGCAGGGAGTAATCCGATTGCCAGTTAATGGGGTCAGGAAGGAATTATTTTTTTTCCTGCTTTGATCCAATTGGCTACGTTTCACGGTTTTTACTGTTTTTTCCTCTGGATTCAATATATATTTCGTTTAACACTTCTTAATCTACAAGTTGCATGTTAAAAAACCATTATGTAAAGTTTACAATACTCATTAATCCAATGTTCAAGTATTCTTCCATTCAAATGTTACCACATTTACCAAAAAAATCTTCAGCAGTTCCTCAAGAAAAAAAGGCAAGTTTCAAAAATAAACATGTTTAATACAATAATTGTACTTCTTTACACATAAGAAAAAGGTTACAAGTGTCAAATACGTATATTACAGACCAAACAAATTTACAAACATACACATCTCATTGCCATCATTTTTTGACAGGCAAGTCACTAGTTGAAAATAATTACAATGATAGGTATAGAATGAGTCTCAGATACAGTTCATAATGTACAATAATATTACACAATTACCTAGGGTCAATTTACAAAAAAATTATACAGTATAATATTGCACAAATACAGGTCAATTCCTTATTGTGACATATAAAGTGCATAAAATCTGTCACTGCCTCCACTTCTTCCCTGTCTATTTGCCAGGAACTGAGATTGCCGTTTGTCATGATCTTCTTTTTAATGTTGAGCAGCATGCAAGCTTTTGCACTCTCCTCTTTTACCCTCATCAATAGGTCCTTTAGTTTCTCCTCACTTTCAACCATCAAAGTAGTATCATAGGCATATCTGAGGTTGTTAATATTTCTTACAGAAATATTGATTCTGGCTTTGGATTCACACTGATGCACACTGTCAAAGGCTTTAGAATTTTCTATGAAGCAGAAGTAAATGCTTTTCTAAAACTATCTTGCTTTTTCTTTTATCCATCAGATATTGGCAATTCTCTTATGCCTCTTCCTCTGCTGAAGCCAGCTTGCAGATCTGGTAGTTCCCGATCCATATATTGTTGGAGTCGAGCTTGTAGAATTTTAAGCATTACCTTGCTGACATGTGAAATAAGTGTAATTGTTTGATAATTTTAGCACTCTTTGGCACTGCCTTTTTTTGGGATTGGGATTTAGACTGACCTTTTCCAGTCTATTGGTCACTGTTGAGTTTTCCAAATTTGTTGGCATAAGGCAAGCAACACTTTCACAGCATCACCTTGTACAATTTGGAATAGTTCAATTGGAATTCCATCAACTCTTGCAGAATTGTTATCAGCAAGGGATCATAGGGCCTGTCTCAGCTCTCCATGATGTCTGGCTCTAGCTCATTGGACAAACTATTGAAGTCATCACTGCTGTTAAAATCCTTCCCGTATAGATCTTCTATGTTTTCCTGCCACCTCTTCCCTATCTGATCGTCTTCTTTTAAGTCCCTACCATTTTTGTCTTTTATCACGCCCATTTTGGCATGAAAGGTGCCTTTGAGATGCCAAATTTTCTTGAAGAGATGTCTTGATTTACTCATTCTGTTATCTTTTTCGATCTCTTTACAACGCTTATTGTAGAATGTTTCCTTGTCTCTTCTTGCTATCCTCTGGAATTCTGCATTCAGTTGGACTAATCTTTTCTTATCTCCACTACCTTTTGCTTTCCTTCTTTCCTGGCCTATTTTCAAAGCCTCGTCAGACCGCCAGTTTGACTTCTTAGTTTTCTCTCTCTTAGGGTTATTCTTTGTTGCTGTTTCCTGGATAATGTTGCAAACTTCGGTCCAAAGTTCTTCAAGCATTCCATCTTCCATGTCTAGTCCCTTAAATTGATTCTTTAACTACACTGCATAGTCCCAAGGGATATCATTTATTTTGTATCTACATCATCTGATGATTTTCCCCCTTTTCTTCACTTTCATTCTGAACTTTGCCATAAGAAGCTCATGAGCCACAGTCAGCCCAGGTCTTGTTTTTGCTGATTGTATAGAGCTCTTCCATCTTAAGCTGCAAAGTATATAGTCAAACTGATTTCTATGTTGTCCATCTGGTGATGTCCATGTGTAGAGTCGTCTCAAAGGCAGCTGGAAGAGGGAGTTTGCTATGACCAGAGAATTATCTTGACAGAATTCTACTAATCTCTAACCTGCTTCATTTTGGTCACCAAGGCTAAATTTGCCAGTTATTCCAGGTGTCTTTTGGCTCCATGATTTAGTATTCCAGTCTCTTATGATGATAGTAACATCTTTTTTTGGTGATATATCTATCACATGTTGAATGTCTTTACAGTTGTAGAACTGGACAGCTTCAGCTTCTTCAGCATCCATGGTTTAAGCATAAACTTGCATCACTATGACATTAAACGGCTTGCTTTGAATTTGAATTGAAATCATTCTGTCATTTATTGAGTTGTAACCGAGCACTGCTTTGCCCACCCTTTCATTGACTCCTCCATTTCTTCTGCATGATTCTTGACCATAGTATCTGGTAGTTGTCTGATGTGAAATGTTCCATTCCAGTCCTTTTAAGTTCATTAATTCCAAGGATGTCAATGTTATATCTATTCATAGATATAACATTCCAGGTTGCTATGCTGAATTGTTTTTTGCAGCAGCAGAACTTTCTTCTTCCCTTTAAGACACATCTGCAGTTGGGTGTCCTTTCGGCTTTGGCCCAACCACTTCATTAGATCTGGTGATCTAGGCACCTTCTGACCTTAGGGGCTCAACCTCTGGTGCCATATTGTTATGTTCTTGGTTGTGCCTGTCCATAAAGTTATCTTAGCAACGTTACTGGAGTGCGTTGTAGTTTACATCTCCAGTGGACTATGATTTGTCTGACCTCTCTGCCATGACCTTGGGTGACCCTACATGGTGTAGCTCACAGCTTCAATGAAGTACACAAGCCCCTTAAACACGACAAGGTAGCGATCCAAAAAAGTGTTTACATATTTAGATCCCCTCTAATACTATATATGTACATGTATTCAGCCAGGGTTTCCTATACTCATATACATGTCTAAATATTGAGAGAGGGTCACCTGTAATCATCACAGCAATACAGTTTAGAAATATTTAGTCAGTGTCTCATACAACCAAAAACACATATTCAGCCAAGGTCTTCTATAGACATATGCGGGGCATAAGCCAGGGAAATTATAATATAAATATTATACCACAATTGTCAATTATTATATTCATGTATACATATTCAGGTAGGTTCATGTATCACAAGAAGATATACATATTTAATCAGGGTCATCTATAATCATAATTCATCCAGGGTCTCCTATTATTATGTTCTAAACATATATTCAGCCCAGGCTCCCTAAAATCATATACATTTACATATTTTCATCCGGGGTCAACCAAAACTAGAATATAAACACATATATATGTAACCAGCCTCACCTATAAGCATACAAATGTATGCATATTCAGCTAGGGTCACCAATAGATATAATACAAATACATAAATATTTATCCAGGATCAACTATTATTAAACAAATATTTACATATTCAGCAAGGATCACCTATAATTAATATAACAATATATAAATGTACAGTCAGGATCTCCTGTTATTGTAATATAAATATTTAAATATTTTCCAAGCCAAGATCACCTATAATTATTTCAACATATTTTTAGACATGGCTCCATCTATTCATATTGATAATTGCAGCTATAATTATTCAGATAAGCAAATATAGAGCATATCCCTTATAATCATATCATAGATACAAGCCATAGGTAAACTGTTAGGGTTAGGGTTAGTTTAAGGGCTAGGCTACCATTCTAAGCCTAGAACTTCTCTAACATATCGGCAGAGCTGCAAAATATCGTCAGCGCCATATAGTGGTTGGTCATCGCACCTCAGAGGCGGACCTGTGCCATAACTATAACAGGATAGATAAATAAACATTGTATAAACTTACTAAAGCTGTCTCTGTTTAACTGGTTCACTTTCTGCCCACTTGCTACACTCAGCATATTCCCTTACAAAAAACATTTTAGTTTTAAAAAAAAGCATTGTATAAACTTACTAAAGCTGCCTCTGTTTAACTGGTTTACTTTCTGACCACTTGCTACACTCAACAGGATGATGCAAGAAATGCATTGGATGCCAGAAATTATTGTTTAGGGTAAGTTGAAAAAGGGGCACCCTCCACAGGGAAGATTCACTATGTGATTGCCTACTAGGCCTAATGGTTAATATTGCCATCTTTCCAGTCCTGTGTTGGCTTGTTTTACATTATAAATTGCAGTAAGAAGTAGTACAGCATAAGAATTGCGACCTAAAAGCGGGAAACATTGATATCTCAATAAAACAATTGCATTTGAGAATTTGCTCTTTCATATATTTAGTGAAGAGGGCTTTTGGAGACCTCGATATCTAGGTAAATAAAATTAGTGCAGATAGAGAGGGGGGAAGATAGTTGAGGCTGAATACAGCGGACAGACAGTGAATACTGTCAGTGTTGTCTAGGTGTAATCCTTCAGAGGCAAAGTACTGATGGCAAGTCCAAAGACACAAGTCCAAGGGCACAAAGGCAAAGAAGTGGTCAGGCAAGCCAAATATCAGGGACCAATAGAAATTTAACAAGGTCACTAAGAATCCCAGTCATCAGCAAAAATCAGCCCAAAAGTGAACAGAGTGGGAAGACACAAGAGTAACCAGCACTATTACCAGTTACATGAACCTACAACAGGCACTGAGAGGAGACTTGAGCAGCAGTAAATAGTCCCAAATAAGGTGTGATTGGCTGGTAGAGAGACCGGGGCTTAACAACAACCAATTGGTAGAAGCAGCGTAAAAAGCTAGGAGAGATACTATAGACTGATCTGGCACAGCCGTCATAGCAGCCTCTGTGGCACATTTGGGCTAAGCCTTGAGATCTGCCACATGCTCAAATCTGGACACGGACCCTGACATATTAAAAATAGGGTGTCACTCTTAAATTTGAGGCATTTTATTCAAAAGCAGGATATTTAAGAGGCTAAGATGGACCTGGAATTACAGATGAAAAAAAAGACTATTCCTCCAAAAGAGGAACAGTTGGAAGTTATGGGTTTGTGCAGCATAATGGGACTAGATAGATAAGAAGGTGACATGTTGTATCTTCTTATGTATATTCTGTTTCTTAGGAGGATTGATGGATCTTGAACGGTGATTTAGGTTGTTGTAAGTGTAGTAATAAATGCAACTGGAGTGACTAAACAACCACTGTACCATGAAAAATTGTGAGTCTTACTATGAAAATAATTATGCTTAGAAAGTGTCATAAATATACTTTTTAAGTAGAAGAAAATAAATGTTGATCTATTTGTTGGACCCTAGAGATATCCAAGGTATTGTGGTGAGGATTACACAAATCAGAAAGGCATTGTTGCAACACGCCTTGCTCAGAAATAGGGAAATAATTACTAGCTTTAAAATAAGGCTGAAAGGCTATCTATATTCGTTCTTTTCCCCACTACGTTGGATGTACACTCTGAATAGTGGATGGATTTGCCGAATGAACACATGATGGCGCTGGTCTTCACTAAGCCCAGCTTTATCCAGAGAATTAGCAGAAGACCTTATATGGTATTCTTGAGAACGCATGGGTGGGTGTGTAACTTTGAGAACCGGATACATCCAGTCTACCATGTGGCTGGAGGAGCCCTTTGTGTGTGCAGCTTACCAGTCAGGTGGCTTTGTGTAGACATGTAAACCTAAACTGACCAGTAAGAGGCAAAGGATATGAGTATGGGGGTGGCATTCTAATACTAAATATAAGGAGCACAACAGGAAGAGTTCGCTCTCTGTTGCCTTTGACTCTCTTTCCAAGAAGTCCTTCTTGGTTTCCTATCTGGGTACTGGTAATGTATAATACACACACATGGACATAATACACTACACCATAGCCAGTACATTATAATGGTAAAACGACTTTCTGCTAAGATATTAAGAGATGTGTTGTTCATTGTATTATCATAGGTCATGCATTGTTAATGTAATGTAATAATTGTATTTTTAATAAACATTGTAACCATTAATCTATAGAGCCTCTTGAATATATTTATTGTTTATCCATGGGAAACAAGATCTCAGAGTCTGAGATATGAGTAATTATTATCATAATCATAACTAATATTTTATGGATAATAATAGTGTGATTTAACACACAGAATAACTGTGAATATAATAATCAGATATACCTAATTATTTCAGGCATGTACATTTCTGCATACTTCTGAGCTTGGTCAAGGGAATGGGATAACTGTCAAATACTAAAAGCTTGTTTGAATCTGAAATGCCCCTCCCCTCTTCCTCTTCTCGACCACCCCTCACTTTACTGATAGATAGCATAGACATACCCCTTCAGACTCCCCTCAGACCGGCTAGCAGAACATTTTAATAACAAAGTGGAATTTTCTGTCTGAAAAATTAAATATTTTCTAAAATTGCCTTTATGTTCATGGCTTAAATAGCTGCTAATGTTGTTAATAATTACTTCACAGTGCCTTGAAACTACCATGATCCTTTGAGTACCGAGATTTCTGTTTACAGAATTAATGTTCATTTAGAAATTCTGCTTAGAATCTTGAAATTCACCCGCTGATCAGACCTTCCAATCCAGGGGTACCATACACCTCCCACACCTTCAATTCTAGAGTGAAGCCTAAAGGGCTTGGAGTCAAAGTCTGCCCACACTCATATTGACAAAGGCAAGAAACAAAAGCTAACATGCTTGCACAGATACCCTCTAATCTGGGGATGCTAAGAGCTAAAGTGTTGAACCACTAAGGAGTACCTAACACTTTCAACCCCAGTGCCTGCACACTGTTAAAGGCCTAGAAGCAGGGTACAGAGAGCTGTTACACAACAAGCCAGCCCCCCAGGGGTTAAAGGAAAGTCCTGATCTATTGTATCTGGTGATTTACAGCATTCCAGGACTATAAGCCCAAAAGAAAATTCATTGTGATTTGTTATCTCTACAGTACATTCTTGCCTGAACTGTCTTATATCAAACATAGTGGCTGGGAATTACTCCAAGGGCTGGAAGACTTGCTGGTGTGGAAGGCACAACCTAGGGTGGCATGCCCAACATGTTTTGGACAAAGGTTTGAACACAACAACTTGATAGAAATAGCTCACTTAATAAATCTGCACAGCTCCATCTAGTGGGCAAATTTCAGGCCTGCAAATTCAGACCTGCAACAATAAAACTACACTACACTGTCATCTGGTGGGCCTACAAAGTATTTGCAGCTCCATGCAACATTGAATGAGAGCTATAAGGCCTTCCAGTTAACCACTCCCTGCACCCCTCATCATTACCTGCTCCACTCGGCTATCTCATGGGACAAGTTTTTTTTCTCCCAACGCTTTCTCACCAGCCAAGTCTTCCTATCATAATGCCTGAATAGCACTATAAGTGTACCTGAAGGCACCGGGCCCAATGACTTGATATAACCAGACTGGAGGCCTCTTGCACCCGGCCTACTGGTGTGTTATGACTGGGACGGGAGCTAAGCAGATATCATCCCTACTTGTTAACAGAAAGAAAGCCTATCCCTGTACTTCCCGATTGTCAGCCTAGACAGTGTCCTCTCACATTTTCGTGCCTCAGCTTTACCCACTGAAAACACTATCTTCCTATCCATCATGGGGAAATCTAGCAAGAAAACCCAGCAATCTAGAGGAATTAAGGATCACTTTCCAACACAATCCCCTCCACCGGCTCCATCTCCACAGCCAGACCCCACTTCTTCAGACAGCTAGGACATCGAGGATACCCTGGATTGCCCTCCACATGTGGACTTGACAGATGCGACGGTGGCAAGAATAGATGCTCTCTTACAAGCTCTCCTATCCACGGCGGTCAGGGAAATCAAGCAGGAAATCCAAGACTTGGGTCAACGCACCAACCACCTGGAAAACCTAACAGATCAAATCATTGAGTCACAGTTTTCTGGCAGGTGATTGACCAACACTCACTGCAAATTTCCACCCTTGAAGCCAAGCTAGAAGATCTGGAGAACCGCTCGAGACGATTCAATGTTCGCTTCCGTGGCATTCCTAAAGCGGTAACTAATCTTTTGCTGTACCTGCAAACAACTATTCAGTCCATCTTACAGACACGCCCAGAGTCAGCTTGGGAAATCGAGAGAGCTCATAGAGCCTTGGGAGGTCCCCCGAACTCTGATCAACCAAAGGACGTTTTGGTCCACTTTCTCCGCCAGAATGCAAGAGACCTTCTTCTACAGGAAGCCAGAAAGTCCCCCGCCATTATGGGTCCAGACGGCTCCACTCTGCAGACTTATGCGGATCTAGAACCATCTACGCTCTGGAAACGTAAACTCATGAAGCCCGCAATTGCAAACCTCATTTACAACAAAATTAAATATAGATGGGGCTTCCCATTCAGCCTCTCCTTTCAAGTGGGCTCATCCGCTTATACAGCTTTCTCACTGGAAGAATGCATGGCTGTCCTGGCTCAACTCAATCTAGCCCCAGATCGTGGACTGTCGGAACCCCCAAATCCTCTGGACCCCAGCTCGGTGGAACCTGCAAAAATGCCGCCTTCTCAACACCCAACTACGCAATGGGCGACAGCCTCAAAACCTTAGCGACCCTGGAGACCTTCCCGAATAGAAGTCACACCAAACATCTCTACGCTTCTGTCTAAACCCTCGCTGGACATTCCTAGTAATCCGGTTGTGCGTTCCTCATCCACGAAAATCTAATTTTGGATCGCTTTCCCTGATATTCACCAATGACTATTTAAGACTTGCAATCCAGAGTCATTACTCTAGGCTTGCACTTCCCAGTAGGATATGTTGAACTCCTACATACTTTCCAAGGCAACTTTGGAACTTTAGATTACTGGGTTCTCTTACCCACACCAAGTCGACTTTCCCCTGGACCAGGTTTGGTATGCCCCCTATGTTTATTGTCCTTGGGAATCAGATCTTAAACTGTATCCACTATATGCTTGAGATAGGGCTTTAACCCCCTTCCCATTCTCCTGTACAAGGCAACATCAAGCCTATTTGGATCTTTCCATATAATTTAGACCCGTGGTGGATCCACTAACTTTCCCAGAAAGGCCCCCGCCCTAGTCTCCACTCACCCCTCCCCCGGCATTGGGCTGGCCTAAACCGGGGTCCCTCAGGCCCCTCAATTTAAATCCAATCTTAGAATCAAAAACCCTCCAACCCGGGCCCCCTCAGGTCCATTAATTTAATTTTAATACACGCTTGGGGAGATCCCCCCTTTGCCCTCGGCACTTCCTGTGCCTTAAATTATTTGGTGAGGATTTACCTCCACTATACTTTTATATTGTTTTTTATATTGTTTGATAAGATGTTGATTTTATGGATATGTTCTCATTGTTTTTAACTGTTCTTTTTGTCTCTATTCTCCCCTGCATCCTGGGCTGTCTGGCTCCGGTCCTTCGCTCCTCCTCCGCCTGTGGTCCTCGGCCACCATGAGCTTAGCGGCGGTCTCAACATCTTCCTGAGCATTCATTACTCCCACAGGTACAATGACTGACACTTCTTTCACCTTTCTCACAATGTTAAAGGGTTAAATTCCCCATTTAAAAAGCGTAAAGCATTTATCTCATATAAATCACTTCGACCCTCAGTAATATTTATGCAGGAAACTAATTTTTGCTAAAGGAAAAACCCAGTCTTACTTCCTAAAGCGGTAACAAATCATACCCCTACTTCATAACCTCAACTTGTCCCACTAAGAAGGCTATACTACTCCATAAAGACTTCCCTTTCACCGTGGAGAGTAAAAAAATTGACCCAGAGGGCAACCACATTTTACTAACGGGATCCCTTCTAAATACTAGGATCTCTCTTATAGCTCTGTACTCCCCCACTACCGCCCCCCATAATACTCTCATTAATCTCCTTGCTCATTTCAAATCAATAGATATAGGCAAAATCATTCTAGGGTGGATATCAGCTTAGCTATAGACCCTAGCATGGATAGGCCCTCTAAGTCCCAGGGAGAAAAATTCTCCAAAAAACTTAAGCACATCCAGAGACTGCTCGAGGAGACTGAAACATCAGGGAGAAAGGGAGTACGAGTTTTACTCCCCAGTGCATGGCTCACTCCTTCAGTACTTAATGCTAGCAACAAAGAGTCATATAGCCAGGCAATGGAAATCTCCCACTTTTACTTTACAATCAGTAATCAATAAGATGAAGTACATTGCTATAAATGAAAGGCTAACCCATTTACTGGAGGACCGTATGCCTATTTTTCTCCAGATATGGAATCCCTGGATTCATTCTCCCTATAGCCCCCCTATCACATGAAGTCTTCTTAATTAACATTGTGCTGTATTTTGCTAATTCTTACATTGGAGCGGAGGAGGCGGGACGGGCGGTGGATCCGAGTTGGTAACCAACAGGACTTATACTTCAGTACCCTTGAGACAAAAAATTTTTTCGAATTTAAATTTCATGTGTAGTCAACAATGCTTTTTATTTTTCTCTTTTATTATACTGTTTTAGCTCAATTAGAGTTATATTGTGTCTATACAACATAGTTTGTTTTTTGCTTTTCTTTTCTGTTTGTTTCTTACTTAGGCTCTGGATGTTTGCTCTGCTAGACCGAGAGTACCAAACTGTTTTATTTTAGGTAAACTTTTTCCCTAGAAAATTGGAAAAACCTAGGTAACCTGGCTACCCTTAGACCTTCCCACAAGTGGGGATATATATTTTTGGTTAACTTGATTTCAACTATTATATGGTATTTTCTTATGGTGTAGTGTAACCTTTTCTTCTTTCTTTTTCCCCTTAATTGGGTATGACTGTATGTTAATAATGTCAAACTGCTACTTGGCTTTTATGTTATCCTCCGATTTATTTGGTTACCTATTAAAAACCTTTGGAAAAAAAAAAAGAATCTTGAAATTGTCAGCAGAGTAAAAGCTCTTTTAAAGGTAGTGATGGCAATAGTTATGCGATTCATACATCTATTGTTTTTGTAATTGTTATCACATATATAGTTGTGAGCGTACGAGTTGTTGCTAACGCGTAGCGAGCTGCGGCCCTCGCAAAGCGAGGGCACTGCCCGAGGGTCTCAGTTGCTGGCATGGAGCGCCGTAGGCACTCCATGCCAGCACCTGAGGACCTCGCAAAGCGAGGGCCGCAGTTGCTGGCATGGAGCGCCTTCGGCGCTCCATGCCAGCAACTGCGACCCTCGCAAATTTCACCTCGCAACCCAAACAGCACGACACACACATTACGACACTCGCAAACAACATACGACACACGTTCACACACATTACGGACTCGCAACACTCGGACGCAACTCGCGAACATTACAAAATGTAAAACACAATACATACACACAGCACATACATAAAAACCTTACCTACACCAAGAGGGAGCACCCAGGACCTCAAAAATGCAACTTAGACCTCGATTTTAATCGAAATAAAAGAGTTTGTAGACTAAAAAAAAATCTAAGCGAGAGAAAAAATGGCCGCCGAACAAAACGAAAACGAGGCTACAGCACTCTAAACTCGCAAAACACCACAAGAAACTCGCAAAACACCACAAGAAACTCGCAAAACGCAACAAACGACCTACGGATATTCATACCACACAGTGCACACATTCAGCATGCTTACACAGCAGCTCCACACCACTAATGCTGCAGCAACATCAACACAGATTGCAGCTCTTCATCACAATGCTTCAAAATAGGTTAAGTATATTCATTTAGTAATGTATTACATATTTCATTATTATACACCAAACAGCATTAGCTACCTTACAATTTCATTGCCGTCATTTTTTGACGGGCAATTCGCTAGTTAATAATAACAATATACACAGAGCTATACTACATCCATTAAAATCCAACATCGGAAAAGGCAAAAATATTTTACAGCAGTTGAGGAAGAAAACATTTAAGCTTTCTGGATCTCATCTAATGCATCTTACTAATATTTCTACAGGAAAGCTTGCAGTCTGAGCAGTATCGTGGGATCCATAGATACAGTATCGTTTGATGCAAACATATTAAGACTCTTAGTGTATGGAATAAAGGTTTCCTAAGTGCTTCTGATGAGCGGGTGGTGCCTTCATTAGTGTTTCATCACATAAAAAGAAGGTAGAAAAAAGAAGGATAAGAGAGGCGGGGTTTTATTTAAGAGCTATGTGATTCATCCTTGCTGCAGAACAGGTTAGAAGGTTTCTTGAAATCTTAATAAACCAGCATGAGAGTTATCACAGAGTATGTGACATATTGCAGAGGTTTCAAAACCTTTTATTTTTTTGTGTGCACTGATTAGATTACATGGGTAGGACACACCTAAGTAAAAAAGAATAACAACGGCTTAACTTCAATAACTAAAACTAAAAGTTTTTTGATCAAAAAAATAAAAACATTCCTTAAATAAAATAATAAAAAATAAGATATAATATCTATACATTTGATCAACTTCATAGGAGACTGTGTAGCCAAACTATATTTATTTTATTATTTTATTTAAGCATGGGTGTAGGAACTGGGGGGAATGGGGGGACGACAACAAATCCCCTCCGGATTGTACTATGTTTTCATGTACATATAAATAAGCTATTTTACGGCCTGTGTATACATTGAGCTGTATCCCCCCAGAATTATTGTGGCTCGTACACCCCTATATTTAAGAATTTCATTTATTTTCTGACCAATAAATGTTACGTTTTAGTTATTCAATGAAGCTCTACTATTATATATTTAAGTGAGCCATATAATAGAGATATTTTCTCTTTCCTTTTTTAGTAAGTGATACTACTTCAGTGAGCACCTTATGATATTTTGATGTGTGTGAGAAATCAGGGCTTTGAGACACTATTCAAATTGTTTGGTGTAGAATAAAAACTGTTAAGCTGGACATAACTGTGGGGCTTCTATTTCCATCTTTTCAGCGTGTTGAAACAAAAGCATGAACTATGTTCATCGTTATATATCACAGACAAAGTGAAAGTGGTCAGTAGCTATATAGAAATGAAAGGTAATAAATGTAAAGAATGTGTTGGAAATTAAACAACAAAACTACCGCTGATCCCATTGACACTCTCTGCAATAATAGTCCTCATTCACTTTAAATCTTCATTCACATGGTCTAATGCAACTCGCTCCTCTTCGGCTTTTTTGTCCATTCATTCTTGACACAACCCATGTCTCCACTTTTCTAGCCAAAATCCAATGACTAATTATTTTTTTTACATATCTCTTAGTGATCTCACCCCAATTAAACTAATTTACTACCATCTACAATCTGATGCTGGGAAAGATTAAAAGCACACAAAGAAGGGGGCAGCAGAGATGGAGATGAGGTCATTGAAACAATAAACATGAGCTTGGTGGAGCTCAGAGGGGCAGTGGGTGACATATGTGCCCATTGTGCTGTAGTCCATAGAGTCACGGAGAGTCACACATGACTAAACAAATAAACAGCAACAATCTCCAATATATCTCTCCATGCTCAAGATGCCCCTTAAATCGTTCCAGTTTTCCCTGTGTCAATTCTGTTACCATTCTTTCTCCCGCCTTACACCCCTACACTACAATATTTTTATCTAACCAATGAAAACAACTCTTTAATTGTGGTGGATGACCCTATAAGTCATGGTGGACTACCAAATGTCAGTAAAATCAAGATATAATTTAGAATACTTCTGCCTGACATTACTCAGTCTATATAATGAAGTCTACACACCATCTGTTTTTTTGTACTGTATTAAAGATAGCACAACCATAGGCTACAAGCGAAAAATTATGTTTTCCTTAGGGGCCAGTTATGGTGTAGAATTTTGAGTTTTGCTTTAATGAAGGTCCAATAAACCTTCCTTTAAAACCCTGTACTTTCATCAACAAAATTAGTAGCAGTACATGAACAGTATATTTTGCACAATTTGCACCATGGACCAAAGTTGGTCTATCAGCGTCACTGGGTCTGTACCATTTCAAAAGATGGCATAGTCTTACTTGCCAACCGGGACAATTGGTTGCCCAGGCAAGAATTTAGCAGGCGATATCAAATGCTGTCATTGTATGCTTTCAGTCATCTTATCTAACACAGACATCAGTTCAGAAGAGTTTGCGGGTCTTACAGTGTCTCCAGTCCCCAATATGCATCTGTTTACTGTATCCATGTAGATTGATCTGTCCAATTTTATTCACCTTTCCTTAAGAAGGCTTGATTTTTTCTCCTCTTATTGTCTCATTTATAACACTTACTAGGTGTGTAATACTTCTGTCAAAGAAGAAGATAAGATCAGGGAAGATAACAACTTAATCAGGATCTGCACCCACTTTTGACATGTAGGTTATTTTTGATGTGCTAATCTTGTGACATACAACTTTCACATTCAGAAGTATATCCCATTTGAATCAGTAATATATAACCAACGTTTGTTATTCTCTTTAAATGTTTAGCTCCAGTGGTTAATAAAACATTTGGCTTCTTGGATATAATGCAAAGCTACTTCCTGGAGTCTAAGAAGTGGTCTTCTATGCCTCTCTCAACAAGTTCCCTAGAGAAAGATACCAGTAATTGTGGAACCCAGTCACATATTTACCACACTGATAACATAGCAACAAAAATGAGACATATTGATAGTACAGTAAACCCCCCGTTATCCGGCACCTTTGGGGACTGTAGTTTCTGGTTAATCAGGAGTCCTCGAATTTAAGGGTCTAAATGACCCATAAGTACCCCAAAACCCCTCAAAATGCATTTTAAAAGGCATTGGCACCTAAACTGTAGTTTCTGGTTAATCAGGAGTCCCCGAATTTAAGGGTCTAAATGACCCATAAGTACCCCAAAACCCCTCAAAATGCATTTTAAAAGGCATTGGCACCTAAACTGGGCATTTAGGGCCAGAAAAAATTATTAGAAAAAAAGTTAGCCTTTTTTTTTTTTGCAGTCTTAAACTCAAGTTATGGTGGTTTATCGGGAGTAAATTTAAAATGGGGAATTGATGCAGGTGCCGGTTGCTTGAGAGTACTGTTTAATAGAGTGCCGGATAACCGGGATTCTAGGATTCTACTGTATATTACATTGGACGATAGTATTATTATATAACACCTGCATTTTGTTTTTGTTAAGAAACTGGAGGGACTGATTATCCGTGGTGATGATGTAATGTTATACATGGCCATCTTTTTAGATGGCTATTTCTTTAAATAAATAAGTAAATATTAATTGTATAAATATAAATATATATATATATATATATATATATATATATATATATATATATATATATACACACAGTTGTGCTCCAAAGTTTGCATACCCTGGCAGAAACTGTGACATTTTGGCATTTTTTCTGAAAATATGACTGATCATGCAAAAATATATATATATATATATATATTTTATTGTAGGATAGTGATCATATGAGGCCATATATTATCACATAGTTGTTTGGCTCCTTTTTAAATCATAATGATAACAGAAATCACCCAAATGGCCCTGATCAAAAGTTTACATTCCCTTGAATGGCTTGTTACAGACACACAAGGTGACACACACAGGTTAGAATGGCAATTAAAGGTTAATTTCCCACAAATGTGGCTTTTTAAATTGCAATTAGTGACTGTGTATAAATAGTCAATGAGTTTGTTAGCTCTTACGTGGATGCACGGTGCAGGCTAGATACTGAGCCATGGGGAGCATAAAAGAACTGTCAAAAGACCTGCGTAACAAGGTAACAGAACTTCATAAAGGTGGAAAAGGATATAAAAAGATATCCAAAGTCTTTAAAATGCCAGTCAGTACTGTTCAATTACTTATTAAGAAGTGGAAAATTCGGGGATCTCTTGATACCAAGCCATGGTCAGGTAGACCAAGAAAGATTTCAGCCACAACTGACAGAAGAATTGTTCGGAATACAAAGGAAACCCCACAGGTAACCTCAGGAGAAATACAGGTTGCTCTGGAAAAAGACGGTGTGGTTGTTTCAAGGAGCACAATACGACAATACTTGAATAAAAATGAGTTGCATGGTCGAGATGCCAGAAAGAAGCCTTTATTGCACCAATGCCACAAAAAAGCCCGGTTACAATATGCCCGGCAACACCTTGACACGTCTCCCAGCTTCTGGCACACTGTAATTTGGAGTGACGAGACCATAATAGAACTTTATGGTCACAACCATAAACGCTATGTTTGGAGAGAGGTCAACAAGGCCTATAGTGAAAAGAATACCATCCCCACCGTGAAACATGGTGGTGGCTCACTGATGTTTATTTTTTTTTGTTGGGGGGGGGGGAGCTCTAAAGGCACAGGGAATTTTGTGAAAATTGATGGAAAGATGAGCACAGCACATTATCAGAAATGACTGGCAGACAACTTGTATTCTGCAGGAAGGCTGCGCATGGAACGCTCTTGGACTTTCCAGCATGACAATGACCCTAAGCACAAGGCCAAGTTGACCCTCCAGTGGTTACAGCAGAAAAAGGTGAAGGTTGTGGAGTGGCCATCACAGTCTCCTTACCTTAATACCATCAATCCACTCTGGGGAGATCTCAAACTTACGGTTCATGCAAGTCGACCAAGACTTTGCATGACCTGGAGGCATTTTGCCAAAACGAATGGGCAGCTGCAAGAATTAGGGGCCTCATAGACAACTATTACAAACGCCAGGAGGAGAGCAGTTATGGAAAGGCCTCTGGGGGAGGAGCACTGAGTGATTTGGTCCCCGTGGGGATGAGTGCAAAATATTTTTACAACCACTGAGGGGCCAATTTCTTTTTGCACCGTGGGGCCCTTCATTCTATATATATATATTGTATACTGTCTTCATACCTTGTGTGGAAACAATGCTAAATATTTTTGTGTTTCCTGAAAATAAATAGTCACCTATTATGGCTTAAAAAGTGGTTGCTATAGTGTAAAACAATCTGATACCTAGATTACAACTTTTCCATTTGCAGTTTGCAAGAAGAAATCAGCACTTTGTGAATCCCTGTTGTTCCTGTAAGTGTGACTGTCTTCAGCGTTGTGTATTTTGTAAGTTTTGCAAGCCTGGCGTTGCTGAGCCTCGTTTTCATGCTGTTTCTGAAATTTGGCGTTTTTAGTCTGCCATTTTTTTCCTCGCTTGACGAAAACCACAACATATGGGTGTAATTCGCTTGCAACTTCACTCCCAGGCTTCCTGTGCCTCCCCCTGTGCTGTGTGTGTTATAATTTTATGTACGTTTTTTTTTTCTGTTGGTGGGTTTCTAGAGTTACGCGAGGCTCGCATGTGTGTCGGCTCCTCTGGCTGCAAAGAGCACCTTTTGCAAGGGCGCAACTACCCGACCAACATCGCAAACGTTACATACACTGACAACTATATATGTGATACATTACTCACAAAGCTTTTGAAATTCAAAAGGTTTACGTTATAATTACCTTGAATACACTTTCTACACCCAACTTGCTTTTCTCCAGGGTCAACACTGTGGTTTATACTGTTATACTACTATACTTTCCTAAAGGGTTAAAGGAACACTGTCATCCCACCAATAGGCTGAATATATTTCAAAAAGCATGAAAAATTGTCTATACATTGTACTAGCAGTTTTGTTTCAACAGTAAATGATCCAACATTATTTGTGCAACTAATTAGTACTCTGGAGGTGCTCATTTCCATGTTAATGTAGCTCAAACAATCCTGAAAATATTAGGAATAATTTTGTAGTGACAAAGTCTGTTTAATTTTTGTTCCCTCAATAAGGGATCTTAGAGATACACAAATGCAAGTGCTGCTTACTAGGCTTCATATTAGTAACATCCTCACTGCCACCTGTTGCCCCCTGACAACTAGAGTCCTAATGTTTGTTTTTTCTGAGCTATATGATAAAGGACTTGATCCCAAAAGTGACGATAATGCTCCCAGAAAATACTGGCCAGCTTTCACTGCACACACTACAGCTAGAACCTAAAGCTAAGTAAACCCAGAGGATATTAACACATACCAGCTAAGAAGAGCTTACCTGGAACAAGTACTGTCACAATCTTCATCACATTCACTAAGATTGCCTTGTTATAATAAGGTGCCTGGAGGTAAGCAGTGCTTTCCCCAGCTCTACCCCCACTTTCAACTTTGCAGACAAGTCTTTGCAAGTGAGCATGCATAGTGATTTTAGGTATATGGTAAGTAAAGAGAACAATATTTTTTTATTATAATACAAACTAGCGACTTGCCTGTCAAAAATCACAGCAATAAAAAGTGAAGCCTGGCAAAGCCACACAATGGGAGCCTCTCCCCTCTACTTTACTGGCCTCGAGATGAGAGCCTTTGGCGCTCATTGTGAATCTCTTAACCTGTCTACTTCCTCCCTTGTGTCTCATTTCTCCCCTCCCTCCCTTGTGTCTCCTTTCCACCTTCCTCTTCCTCCCTTGTGTCTCCGCCCCCTGTGTTTTTACCCACCCACTCCCTCCCGTGTTCTAACCCCCTCATGTGTCTCTTTCCCTCCTGTGTCTCTTCCGCCCCTCTGCCTCCCATGTGTCTCTTTCCCCCTCCCCTGTGTCTCTTTCCCCCTCTCCCTCCCCTGTGTCTCTTCCCCCTCCTCCGTGTCTCTTTCCCCCCTGTCCCCCCCCTCCCCCTGTGTCTGTTCCCCCTCATGTCTCTTCCCCCCATTTCTATCCCCTGTGGCTTTCCCCCCTCCCCTGTGTATCTTCCACCTCCTCTCCCTCCCCTGTGTCTCTTCCCCCTCTCACTCCTGTCTCTTCCCCCTCCTCTCACTCCCCTGTGGCTCTTCCCCCCCTCCTCTCCCTCCCTGTGTCTCTTCCCCACCTATCCCCCTGTTTCTCTTTCCACCTCCGCTGTGTCTTTTCCCCCCTGTGTCTCTTCCCCCCCTCCCTTGTGTCTCTTCCCTCCCTCTTCCTCCCCTGCATCTCTTTCCCACCCTGTGTTTTTTACTCCACCTCCCTCGTGTCTCTTCCCCCCATTTCCCTCTCCTGTGTCTTTCCCCCCTCCTCTCCGTCCCCTGTGTCTCTTCCCACTCCTCTCACTCCCCTGTGTCTCTCCCTCCCTCTCCTGGGTGTCTTTCCCCTCCTTCCCTGTGTGTCTCTCCCCTCCTCACGTGTCGCAATAATCAAGGCTGCGATCAATCGGTTGTCAAACTGAGATTTGACGCTAAGCGTGACAACGAATCACAGTTTGACAATTATAATATGTGATTATCCACAAAGCTATGCTGTGAGACATGTAATTTGTATTATAATAATGCTAATAAATAATAGATAGTTTACCTCTTGGATTCTAGTATAATACAAATCAGAGGGGAAACATCAAATAGAATTCAGTACTATACATTTTCTGATGATGAATATAATAGCTTGAGTTATAAATATGAGCATAAGCACTTCATTATCAAAATAATGGTTGTGTAGAACTTTTGTTCTAGGATGGTAAAATGCTTTATGAATACTGTGAAGTAGCTCTTAACTAGAGTTTCATATGGTAGCACAACTTCACAGTGCGTGAAGCATGCGCGCTGATGCATGAGCACTCCCACAGAAATTCTACAGTCAATTGCGTGACCCGGCAACTGTGCGCGCGACCAGACATTTGCGTGTTGGACTGGCACGACCTCAGGTAAGTTGGGGTTTTAGGTGTTAGCTTTAGGGTTAGGCCTGTTTGGGTGGGCTTAGGGGTGTTAGCTTTTAGGGTTAGGCCTGTTTGAAGGGGATTAGGCATGTTAGCTTTAGGGTTAGGCCTGTTCGGGGGGGCTTAGGGATGTTAGCTTTAGGGTTAGGTCTGTTCGTGTGGGCTTAGGGGTGTTAGCTTTAGGGTTAGGCCTGTTTGGGTGGGCTTAGGGGTTTTAGCTTTAGGGTCAGAACTGTTTGGGTGGGCTTAGGGGTGTTAGCTTTTAGGGTTACGGCTGTTCGGGTGGGGTTAGGAGTGCTAGCTTTTAGGGTTAGGGCTCTTTGGTTTAAGAGTTAGGCTTGGGGTGTGGCGGGTTAGAGTTAGGCTAGGGGGCACCGGGGTCTTTAACCACTCCGCTTCCAACTGGACGTACATCCAGCACTAGTGGTTTAGTCAGAAATTAGAGAAACTAAATTAGAGAAAGCCCCCCAAGTGTTTCTCCCCCTGCCTTGCTCTGTTGCATATATACCTGTCTCTCTTTGCTCTGTAACTGTCTCACAGCACAGCTCCGGTCTCTCCTGCCATCCTTGCCTGGTGCAACAGTGCAGCAGTGCAGAGACACTGGGGGGAGAGGAAGGGGGAGAGACACTGGGGGGATTTCTCTATTTTTTTTCTCCAATATGCTTGTTACTGTTAGAGTGTTGCGCCCTTCCGTCAGCGCCCTTTTTTGGCCGACTTTACAAAAGTCCATGCGCTTTTGCCATGCACAATTTGCGTGTGCGCTGAAGTTGGGGTGTATATGTAACTTGTAAATCAATAGCAATTGGGTGTACTGCTATAACATGATATTCGCTAATATTTAACATATGCTTAAAAGGATCTTAGACCACTTGCTATGGGCTAAAAATAATGTGCATTGGGATCACCTGTTTAAAGCTTTAGCGAGTGCATATAAAGTCCTATTACTTTATTTATACCCTTATTATTTGCTTTTTTGTTTTTTGTATTTTTATTTACTTTCATTACGTTGTGGGTGGGGGAGTAAGTGTAAATATATAGTGGGATATATATATATATATATATATATATATATATATATATATATATATATAGCGCATATTAAGAGAAAATAACAGGTGGAACTAGAGAAAGTGGGATATGATGCAGGCTGAAAGCAGGGATTTGTCCTTAAATATGGTATTTGCACTATTGATCAATGCCTGACCAAATCATCTTATCTTAACTCATGGACTACTTAATTAAAAAGCTATAGTTTATGTTTCTTCTTATGTTCCCATTATTTGGTATGGTTACCTTCTCTCCAAGGGCTATTGGTTGCATTGCATTGCAATCCATAGCTGAGACACTGACCGGAGTTACCAAGACAGTTTGAAGCTGAAAAGGTTAATAGGGGTTACATTCTGTCATTGCTACCCCTTTGATACATTGACTGTGGTTAACCACAGCATTTGCATATTCTCACAAACCTATTCAACACTGGCATGCTTCATAACCAGCTTAGGCGCTACTGCTGGCAGCTACAAAATGGCTTATACTGTAGTGTATTTGGGGATTGGGAGGAAAGAGCAGGTCTACTGGCCATATGACCTCCATCAATAAAGGCTACTAACCCAGTCAATGGTCCAGCCAGGCAGAGAAGAGCATGGGTCGAGTTGAATTGTTAATTACAGAAGACTTTTAGACTTAATGGTGCAACCAGCAGGCTGCGTGACCTCTGGCAGCCATGTAGATAACCTGATCGCAATCCCCTCAGACAACCTGGCACCACACTCGACCCATGTTTCTCCCCATACCAAGTAGACACTCGGGTGATTGGTCTTTTCATAATTCCCGGCATTAGCGCCCCCTTCCTGATTGGATATGAGGACAATCCACTAACCAGATGTTGGCCTGGCAGGGATTGGACAAGAGGTGAATTATTAACCTTTTTCCATTTTGTTTTACTGTGTATAAATATGCCATCCCAAAAATAAAGTGTGTATGCGCTGTTGGAGATTTATAACACTGTAGTATGTGTCTTTATTGGGGACGGGAAATACATTTCAAGCCTTAGATTCTTGCTGTGACCGCGTATGACTCCTGGAACTCCTGTGTGCTAAGAAAGAAGAGGTAAGCTAGCAATACGGAATATGTTGGCGTGTTACAAAAAAGCAATAATAATAATGATAGGCTATCTTTTTGAGGTTCTGGACCTTGTAAGGTAGTGTGGCCGAGCTCTGTGACAGGGACTTTCCTTTAAATGAGGCATATTACATAGGTTAGGAGGCACAGCGAGAATGCCTCAAAAAGAGGGAAGATAAGCACAGTTGAATGGTATAAGGTAATTTTTAACATGCTGAACTAGGATTAGAGAATACAGTGAACCAGTGGGTGGTGGTTCCATACTGCATAGCAGAATCGGGGATAATGCAGAAGAGAGCACAGATGATACGAGCAGTAGACTTGGTCAGTTTTCTTTCATTTTGATTGTATGGGGCAAAACAAATTAATAATCAATGGACATTAAATAGCAGCAGCTGGTTATTAAACATTATACAGATAAATATAAGGTATTTCTAACATTATACTGTTACAATATCTGGAAATGTTAACATTAACCCAATTAATTAACACAAATATATAAAAGCATATTTTGAGGCATATAATTGCATTGTTCTTGACCCAAGAATTCCTACAGTAGTTCCTCATTTTGCCACTGATATTCTTCATGGATAATGATAGAGCTTCATCAGGTGGAAATGGTTAAAAGACAAGGCGATGAACTCCTGGCAGTATTATTTGCCATCAGTAGATGGCTCAAACGTGCTAACTAGGGAACATCTGAGGCTTGTGTAATGTGAAGGGTGCACAGCAGTCTATTTGAGAAAAAAAAAAACAAGAAATGAAGAATTACGAGGAGGAAAAAGAGGCAGGTCACCACCCCCGGCATTTCAGAAGCTGGACATGTAGCATGAGATAGGATGGAAAACCACAATTCTCCTCCCCAACCATCAGAAAGATCAATACATAAAAACAGGAGGATTCATCCTCGTTACAGCCTTCTGCTGTCAAGCACAGAGCATGGGGGGAGATGGGCAAACAAACCATTCAGAGAGATGTAACAAAGCAAAGGAAGCAGAAGGAGGCTCTCCAGAAATGTGATACACTAATAAAGGCAGAAAGAGAGGTTACAGGAAAATAATACACCAAAAGCAAGAAGGCGAGACCTTGTGGATAGAAGTGCTGATGAAGAGCAGAGAAAACACATAGACATTAGAACACATAAACAACACGGAGAGGTGCGTTTGTGAAGGAAGCTGGTTAAACACAAAACAAAAATGTGATCCATATTATTTTCTGTCATTACCTAAATAAATAATGGACAATGGGTGATTAAGGGTACTAAACTGCATCACTTCTTAAATTTGCAAAGATCCAAATTAAAAAAAACAATAAATGTATAACAATAGCAAATTTAATTCAGCATTTTAATAGCTGTACACTAATGCATTTAGATTTGAAAAGAGGTGCATTACATTGTATGGTTAATAAAATTACAGTATTAAGCTGCTACTTATTTAGTGTAAGTAATAAACTGTGAAAGAAAAACATGAAAATAAGTTCTAATTAAATGATATTAAAAGGGAACCATGCTCTGTTGGTGTGCTACAGCCTAGTACAGCATTGAGAGAGTTAGGTTAGAAAGGCAAAGTGAGTGGGATAAAGGCAGTGATTGAGACAGAAATGAGAGCAGGGGAACACCTCCTGATCCTCCCCTTCTTCTCCTCCTCCTCATCTGGAAGGGAACTTGTCAGAGCTCTGTGCATTTTTTTCCAACCCGTCTGCCTGTCTGCAAGGAAATGATAGGGTCTTTTTTTCTCTTTGTAAAGCAGGAAGCAGACAAAAGAAAAGGTGGAAAGCTCTGCAATGCTGTCTCTCCATCCCCCTGAGACTATATCCTGAGACCTCAAGGCTGATAAGGCATATAATAAAAGAAAACGATGGAGGCGATTCTGCATCGTGCGTACTAGGCCTTAACCCTTTCAGAACATGACCTGTCTCGCTATATTAGCAAGCAGGGATGTGTAACACCTTGCAATGGCCTGAAAGTCTTAGGTTTACAACGCAAGGTTAATCAGTATTTTTAGCCATATGTATATACTAGTCCGGGAAGGAAATCACTCTTTTCAGTCAATTTACAGAGGTCTCTCTTTGGGTTATAGGCTGATTATAGGAAAAATATGATTACTATACTGAGTGCATAATGATTTCAATTTTACCTTTGGATAGTTGTTTGCCTCTGGATTCAAATTATCTTTGCAAGAGTTTTGCAGGAAGTTTCTAGTGAAACTCATACAAAAATATATTTGTCTACAGTAAGGGAATACAATACCTAAGTAAATGGTAAAAATAAAATAATTAATGGGCCCATAACAGAAATCAGCTTTGTTTCCTTAATTAACCAATATTAACCAATATACAAAGCTTTGCTAAATAAACGCTTAACTATCTGCCAAAGATATTTGCTGAATTATTTATACACTATCTGTAAGAATTCATCCTTTGCCATAGAGAAGCATGAAACACCTTGTATCACAAGATAAAATGATATATATAAAACTATCCTATAGAAAAATAATATAACTCAAAGTATAAAAAGTTAAAATTACAACAGAAACAACATGCTGTATATTTTCTATCACAATGTACGGTTAGAGACACCTTTGCAGTAACAGAAGACATTTAACACTGGATAAAACATGACTGAAAGAGTTAAGATCAGCCAGTAACTGCAGTGGAGAAATGTGTAACTCACATGCATCACAGACACCTTAGCTGCAGTGACAGTCAGTGAATTACAATAGCAGAGTAAAGTAAGGAAATCAATATATTTCCAGTACCTTCTGATATACCAGGTGAAACAAATTAACTGAAATAGAGTGTCCGATCTTTCCTTTTTTCTGTTTGTTTTATAAGCTGGAATTTTATTATTATTATTATTATTATTTATTTGTAACGCTCTAACATATTCCATAGCACTCTACATGGGTTAAGTACATGGCAAAATGTTATTAACAAATTACAAAATAATGGAGGGTCCTGTCTTAGATCTTAAAAGTAAACATACTTAGTGCTTGTTTCTAACATAATAGTTTGGATTTTTTTTTTAAACCTAAAAATTAAGTACAGGGGTTCCCATTCTATGGTGGATTTGTCAGTAATAGTACTCAAGCTATTCCCAGGTGGTATGATAGATACATAAATATTTATGTGAAGGGCACAAGTGGCTAAAGAGGTTGCTCTCAGAGTGGGTTATCGTGTCCATAGAACTAACCTATTAAGGTTAGTTCATTCTCTGATTGAGCACCTCTAACTTTATTTTTTGTTTACATAAATATTTCTGTTACTTATTACTGAGCAAACAAATGGAAATATATATTTTTTTTACTTCAAGGCTTTAAGTTTGTTCAGATGGTAAGAGGAGGAACATTTTATCTTTAAGAGCATTAAAAAACAGTCTATATGTTGTTCTACCACTTTTCTATACAATAAAACATTACTGATATATTTGGTATTGTTTGTGCATCTCATTTATGACAACATGCAGTTCCATATGATAACCTGTAGTCAGGTGCTTTATAAGGGTGGGGGAGGGGTATCTTGCTGCATGATAACACTGTGGTACATCGTTTTTAATACTAGCAGAGCAAACAAGTAGTACATCAAGAGCAAAAAACTGTTGTTTTTAGGGTCGCTCTCTCTTTAAAGTTAACTGATCACTTAGCATATGGTACAAGAAAAATGTAAGGAAGTGTTGATGTTGTAACAAAACACCATTTCAGATGTCATAACAGATAAGGGTTAAAGACTGAATTAAATGGCTCTCCAGAAGATAGTACTATGGGGTATAATATAGTGTATTTCTGTTAACAATATGAATTCATAAATATTTATAACTATATTAGAGAATTCATATTTCGTCAATTTTGTTAGAAATTAAATTGTGTTGTTTAAAAGTTGTGTTCTCGGCTATTCAAACGTAATCATATTATTAGCTTAAGTGAATGGAATAAAACATTTCTAAATGATATTTAATAGTCTCAGTAAAAAGTAACCTGTTTAGAAAAACCTGCAAATGCAAAGCAGTTCTTTTCTGTAAGTAATGGTGTCTCTAGTGATTTACACAGCACCGCATAATGTGTTAGATTTTAGTCAGCCCTTACTATTACACTGTGTTATCTATGGGAGTGTCTAGACTTGGAGTCAGACAGCCCCTGTAGCTACTGAACATCAGAGCCACTCAGTGCAATCCAGTAGAATCCACTCCAGCTTTTGCAGCTTAGCCGTTGGCTGTGGTATCTTTAGTTTTAAGTTTTATTTCCAGTTGTGTACATGCCTGCCAGCTGAGTCTCAAATCACAGATCACTTAAAATTCTGGTCTTGTTTTCAGTTTTCCTTAGCAGGTTCATACCTACAGTAGATGTAAAGATGTTCTGATTTACAATACTTGCGGTGAAAGACATATACATATGTTTATTACCCTGGTTTACATGAAGCAATATATTATATGAATACATATATGAATACGAATACACACACACACACGTATATATACATGGGTGTAGGAACTGGGGGAGGATGAGGGGGACAAATCCCCCCCAGATTTCTTATTGCATGTATGTATGCGTATAGAAGCTGTTAAATACTCTATGTATCAAGTGAGCTGAATCCCCCCCCCAAAATTATCTTGGTTTCTACACCCCTAAATATATATATTCACATTAAGATGCAAATTCACATCTGAATCTATCATTTGAAATATATCACATATGATAGTATATATTACCATGCAGATAACTACTCAAACATATGATAAACGACAACAAAATCACATTAATATGAACATCTTTTAGATATTAATTGAAATGTATGTTATAATTAATATTGCATGCTTAGCTACAGCAACAAAACAAGCTGATTTTTTACCGGCATAAAATAAATAATACACTTTCAGGTAATATCCAGTATACAGTGATGTAGGAATAATAAACGTGTATTAATGTTTTCCTGCTTCAATAATATGGTTTGTTTCAGTTTATTTACTAAGCAGTTTTGACATTTTTTTACCATACATTTCTTATAACAATTGCAAAGCCTAGCAATCATTGGGATTCATTAGGTTAGTAAAGACACCCACTATATGCATACATTGTACAAGGTTTCCTAGTTCTTGTGGCTTGGAGACTATAGGGGTCTCTAGCACATGTCTAAGTGTAATTGGGCTTCATCCCACTTAGTTAAAAAAGCTGTGTGGTGAACAGAGCTACCATCTATCTTCATTAAAAACATATTATTGGTTTACTGACTAAGGGTAGTTTTTATGATGTGGTCTCATTTATTGAATAAATGGATAATATTTTTGTGGTTTTCAAATATTAGTATAGTGAGACAATTAGGGTTAACCTGCGCAGATTTGTTTGCCAATGCCTCAGATATTCTTATTGAAGCACCTGTGCACAGTCAGAAATACTTGCGTTTTGTACTTGAGGGCAGATATTGCCTATCCTTGCTATTTTGTATAAGATGTGGTTAATGAAAATCAATGAATTTTAACCAAGGACACAAAAGTCCAAATGTTACATTGTGTAGATGTGTACACATATTTCAACATGTTTGCATTCAGAAATGTTACAAAAAGAGAAATAGTGAAGATGCACCACTTAACTAACAATCCCTCTAAAGGAAAACAGAAAATATATTTTTTCAGAGTAATAATAAGTAATAATAGACAGCAGGTAAACTGCAATAAATAATGCATATTATACTCATGGCATGGGGTGGATCTATCTCTGCAGAAGTCCCCGTTTGGTAAATATTCTGAACTCTTCTGGCTAGTATGAGTACTTTAACATAATCTCTTGGTTCACTGCAAAGGGATTTGTTTAAATGATTGCTGTATGCAAAGAACACCTGTTAACACCACTAGTAAAAATAAACTCTCAGTGGTATCAAGCACATTGCCTACTGCTTTGGCTGAAAATTAAGCTTTAGGACCCCAGGCATGTGTGTGCAAAACTAGACGCAGTTGTCAGGATACACACACTTAGAAGTAAGTGGTGGCAAGGCAGGCACACTGGCAGGGTCATATGGATACATGGCACATTGGGAGACAGGCTACTGGATCTGCAGCAGACAGGCACATTAAACAAGTTGCAGCAATACAGGCATACTTGCAGACTGGAATGAATAGATGGCAAAGAAGTAAACACAATACTGGATCTACAGCAGAGAGGCACACTCAGGAATAAGTGGTACCAAGGGAGACAGACTGGCATACTGGTATGAACAGATGCCACAGTATGTGAGGAGGTCGCTCTGGAAGAGCAATATGCTTATTGGGTAGGACCTGTTGGGATACCTCATCATTTTTCATTGGGGCTGGAAGAGGCACATGGGGATCCGGACTGTGGCTTGGGGACAGAGAAAAGACAGCTGTGTCTGTTTGCCAAACGCTGTCACATGCTGGGACTGGAGACAGGCTCTCAGACAGCTGACCTACTTTGAGCTTTGATCCAGCAGGAGCTAAAGTTGGAGGTGGATTATATAGACTTGCTGGATGAAGTATCCCTGGATGGGTTTTGGCCACCCAGCTGGGAGGGCTCATGCCAGTCGGGAATGGAACAGAACCACCTAACAAGTACTACAGAGACCCAGCTAATTGTTGCCAAGGCTGGGTCAGAAAATTAAGGTATGGACTGTGGGGAGAATTCTGACAACTGGGATTCTCAAAATAACAAAGATGCCTTCATCCATGGGGTTGACTGGGAAGAGGAAGAACTGGTCCCTATCTTTAGGGGGCTGAGTCTCACCCAGTTAGAGGCATGGAAACAGGGCCAAACTACAGCAGTGCCAGGCCCAGGGGAAGAACTAGGGAAAAGCTACCCTGCTCCTAGAGTAGAAGAACCTAATGAGCACTGGGCCCTACCAATTGACTGTGAAAATAGTGGAGAGGTTCCTTGGATGACCATTGTCCAGGAGCCAGCCACAGACCCTGTAGCAGAAACAGAAAGTAGCCCTGCTCTTGAGCCTGAACAAGAGGCAGTAGCAGCTGCTTCTCAAGGGTTGCCTGTAACTACACACCAGGCAGTCTCAGAAGGAGAGAGTCAGGAGGTTCCACCTGAGGATCCAGAGACCAAAGAGCCAGAGGGTACCCCAGATTGTGGTTTGTCTCCTGGTCTCCCTACATTGACTCCCCTGCAGCTGCCCAAAAACACTGGCTGTGTACCTGTAACCCTGGAAAGAAGGGTCCACTGGCCAGCCCTGTTGGGAGAGAGGTTGGCTACTCAACCACAACGGCTTGTGTCAGAGCTGCCCATTAATCCAGCATGGATGACACCAGAGAATGTCACTAGCCCATATTGCAACACCAGCATCCCAGTTTATTCAGGAGCAAGCTCAGGCCTAACAAAGGGAACCTTGTACTCTTGAATTTTACCCATGGGCCTGAGTACTGATCCAGAATCAGCAGGACAGGAGGTCTCCCTAGCATGGAAGGAGAGGGCTTTGCTGGGTAAGGATCCTCCCAAGTTTATCCTGGACTTACTAGCTGGGATGTACTGTTTCCCCTGGACTACCTTGAAAGGTCCTCTATTGCAGTTGTCTTATAAGTCTCCCCAGGGGCTTGGGATGGTCTCTAGGCCACAGGGAAGGAGTGAGTATTCACCATGGACAGGGGGAGGCAGGGCACCCAGAGAGCCACTGAGGCTACCACATGCATAGACTGTCACATCAAGAGGACCGGTAACCACCTGTATAGATGGGAAGTTATCTGACAGGATAAACTTCCCATGCTATACTAGAAAGGAAAGGGGGAGAAATTGTCATGATTTAATTGTTTAAGGACTCATATTGTCAGTAATTTATGAATATGGCCAAGGGAGGATGACATTGTTGAATTGGGATTGTGTATTATTGTGTGTGTTATGTTGACTGTACATGGTTATTATGTATACTAGTTATAATATATTATAAGAGGGAAAATGTTATATAGAACATATGTGGAATTGTTAAAAATGCTCTGCATTGAAGTTAGCTGCAGATCATTGCACCCTCACCGTTGATAAACAGCAGCCAATACAGATGCATGTACTTTAAGTAGTCCTAAGCACTTGAGTTTAACATAAAGGTTTTTTTTCACTAGCCAGCTATAGATATTTGGTGAATTTGATCTCAAGAGCTTTGATAGCCCAAGGTTGCAAGCCGGATGGGCCGACATCACACAAACACAAATGTACACAAGGGTGTGGTATTGAAGAGTATAAATATGTTTTGATCATTCAATAAAGGTTGAGAGATAGTTTTCACATATCCACAGTGTGAGACTATTTCTGTGTGTTGTATCCTGACTTGGGGAGTGGTCTTGCCATGGGCCACTTGTAACCTGTATGCAGTATTCTCTGCCAGTACCTTTTGGGCATTGCCCTCTTCAGAAGCCATCTTTTGTGCCACAGAGAACAGGAACTACATGATTCTGCTGGGTAGGTTTAAACTAGGTTTATACCAAGCCCCCTTGAAGAAGCAGATCATGACACCCTGTATAGAATTGTATTTATTTTTTAACCTTCTCCCTGCCATGGGAAGGGGTTTATCTAGATAGAGGTATATATATGGGTGGGAGGGTGTTAGGGTTAGTTTAGTGTGTTCGGTTAGGTTCATGTTCATTGTGTGGCGTTAGTATGGAAACTACTGAGTTTCAGACTCGTAGTCTCTGACGGGTATATGTAAGGCAGACTGCAAGTACACATTAGAGCTAGAGAACCATAGCCAAGTCAGTAAATTTCCTGGTGGCAGCCATGTAATAGATTTGCTAGTGAAAACTCCCATGGATACGAGCCACTTTATGTACGAGAGCCATGTAATTGAGCTCTTATTTCCTTAAATGTCTAAATGTCCACTATTTTTATAAATATGGATCCAACAGACTATTAACTTTAACAGTTACTAAATCAATGTTCATTAAATCGAAGGCTGACTGTATGTGATTGAAAAATAGATCTATTCACATATTTGCAGATCAAGAATTTTATGGATCTATCACCCATAAATGTACTTGCACATTCCCAGCATATACATTAAATCCAGATTACAAAATTACCAGAACTTGTTGGAAAATGAAAGTCTTCAGCCAAATATCTGATGCCCTTTTCCAGCAGAGATCCATCAATACACAATGTGGCTTTTTGTTTTAGCTACCAACTGGCCACAAGATAATAATGGGTTCATCAGATATGTCATAATGCTCCCATCTGTGACATCATGATAGAGACAGAGTTAAACTAAAGCAGGACTGGGTGAGGCATCCTTCATTTGCTGACCAGCTCAATCAGAGGAGAAGGATATAATGAACATCTTTGACTATGTGATTCATGTTTCAAGAGGCACATTGGCAGACGGAAATAATTGTAAGTAAAACATGTTATAATGATAAGCCCCACGGTATAATGTGCTATTATAGGCTATTGAATCAGATTGCTATCTATAGCCAATGAATGAAATTGTAGAATAAACTTCCAGCATTTCTAGCAATAGTGCTTTTTGGGGGAGTGCCTACTCAGTTTCATAGCCTTTTCCAAAATTAGTTTAGGCAGACATCCATTTTCCTTGCACCAAAATGCCTAAAAAACACTGAGCCTCATTCAATTGAGGCATCGGGAGATCTGGGCTTCAGAAATGGAGGCCATAAGTTGTTTTGCTATTTAATTGGCGCCTTTTTGAGGGCTCCAATTGGGTTAGGGGCTCTGGTCTCCGATTCACTGCAATGGTTCACATCGCAACTTAATTGCCCTCCAAGCCTTGATCTTTCACGTCCACAAGAGTTGCGAACACTAAAATCTCAAATCGCTTTTCAATTGCTTCCATCCCCCCTCGCATAGCAAGCTGTCAAGCCCGCAAATGGAAAAAGTCGAACCACAAGTCACGGGTACCAAGGAGGAATCGCAAAGGGCTTAAAGACATGTCCGGAGCACTTTATACGCAAATATACACACTACTGTACTTTTATTAAAAGAGAAAGTGATGTTAGGTATTAGAATTAATAGCATAATATTCTCAAGCTCTCAAATCGGCCGAAAAAATACTTTGTTTCATGTTTAATTTCTATGTTATATCGATTCCGGCAATCAATGTGTTAATACATATAAGGGAACTTGCATGTAATAGAATATCATATTTACGGCTTCATCAATATTGAAATATTTCAGGAATGTGGGTTCGATCGTGAATCGAAAAATTGAAGCACGTAGGACTTCGAAGTCCAACTTCCATCTTTCATTGATGTTATGGTGACAATCACTGTTTCCATTTGCTGTTTCTAACTCAGGAGTTATGACTTTGCTTAATTGATCATGTTCAAGCTCCAAATGCTACATACGATAGCATGGTTTACGATGTGCGCTATTGGGCCGGGACTTGCTGGCTTGGCTAATTGAATAGCACTATAAGTTGTGGACGACGAAGGCCTGCAGCAGGCCCTCATAACTTGCGGCCTCTGAATTGAATGTGGCTCACTTTTCTTGTCTAGTGCTAAAACTTGGGAACAGCTCAGCACAGTATTTAAAGAAGAGATGGAACCGTTTATTTTTTTATATATCTCATTTAGTACTGTGACATCAATGTTAAAAAAAAAAAAAAATTACAAAAATTACAAGGTTGTTAGAGGTGTTTTACATACTGAGAGCCTCTCTCAATTGGCCAAATCGTAATTACTTGAACCCGTAATGTAGTACATAAATGTTACAGATATTCAGTTGGCTACATTTAGCAACTCACATTCCAATTTGTGAATTACTAGCTCAAAAGTACTGTGGGCTTGTCAGAAAGGTAATTCTGTCCTATCGCCTCCATTGATTTTTCAAGCCCGCAAAAGTTAACAGTGCTAAAGACGCAAAATCGATTTCTAGCCTTCTAACCCGTAAATCGCAAATGTATCAAAATATTATACAAGATATAAACCTGTTTGTAAAACTGCAGCAGCAAATAAACACACAATACTGTACTTTAAAATACTGGGAACGAATTTCTGTGTTATATCAATCACGGGAATCAGGGGGTTAATACATATCATGGTACCCGCATGGACTAGAACAGTTGCTTTAATGATTTTTATTGATTTCTACATTGCTGCATTGCGAGTCTGATCACAAATTTTACTTCTGAGCACTAATTAATTGTAGTATAAGCTCCATGTTCTACTTATTGGCTGTGTCTAAGCAGTATTGTGAGTGTTTAAGAAGTAAATTCCAGACTTGCTTAAATATTGTCAGATCATATGATCATGCCCCCTGAAATCCTGCTTACACGTGCATGGTTTGCATGTGGAGGCTGTGAGAGGGCAGTTGCAAGTTGAATACATCTAAATATGTAGAAAAAGTTCAGTTTTGATAGCTTTCAATTGAATGAGGCTCTGAGTATGGTTAAGATAGATGGATTATGAAGCTTTATTACAGCTGGACCATCAGACTCCCCTTTTTAGGGCAACAATAGCTATTTTTTCATGAAGAATTGCATTTGTCAATCTCCCCATTTGTTAACTCTTGTACACTTTAAAAAAAAGGCTACTGAGATATATGGAAATATATTGAAAGATGGACATTAATAGCCTTTACAAAATACCTTGATAGTTTGACATACAGAAAATAAAGTTTTCATAATTTTCTAAGAAAGTGATTAATTGTAGTTAAGGTGGAAGTTATAGGAAATAGAGCAAATGGTGATAATATCTATAAAATAACAATGTTTATGCACTTGATGCACAATACCTTTCTACTGCACTACATCACCTTCTCAGTCAGACCCCTCTCTGACCTCACCTGTCCTGACACTGCCACCTCACTGTACAACTCGACTCTCACTTCCACACTCGACTACTGCAACTCGCTCCTTGCCTGCCTCCCCACCACCCGTCGGTCTCCACTCCAATCCACAATGAATGCCTCCGCTAGGCTCATCTACCATACTCAACGTTCAGTGTCTGCAAAACCTCTCTGTCAGTCACTCCATTGGCTTCCCATAACCTCCAGAATAAAATTTAAAATCATGACCCTAACTTAAAACAACCTCAACAACAACTCACTACCTTATATCTCTGCTCTCCTCTCAAAATACTCCCCCACTCGCCCTCTTCATTCTGCTAACAACCTTCTTCTCTCCTTCTCACAACCTCTTTTCTCGCGCTGCCCCTTTTTTCTGGAACTCCTTGTGTCACTTCATTAGACTATCCTCATGCTTCAAAACCTCACTAAAAACACACCTGTTCAAAGAAGCCTATCACCTTCAGCGTTAACATGCACAACAGATCTTTCACTCTCCTGTATCATACCCAAACCCTTTAGATTGTAAGCCTGGGAGTTTTCAATCTTGTAAGGTACTTTAGAGCACACGATATTGTAAACTCAAAGATAGGGCACTCCACTCTTGTAATGTGTCAGTTTTGTTTTACCTTGTACTTAACCCTTGTTCAGCACTACTGAATATCAGTCACATTAAATTCGAAGCTCGTATGTGCAACGTGAGATATTCTATCACATGCGAGCTACAGTATATGTATTAACACATTGACTGCTGGGATCGATATAACACAAAAAATAAACATGAAATAAAGTATTTTTCAGGGCTAATCTGCGAGCTTGAGAATGTTGTGCTATTAATTCTAAGACCTAACATCACTGTCCCTGTTATGATATTTACAGTAGTTTGTATATGTGCATTTACAGTGCTACGGGTTGGACTTTACCCCCCTTGCGGGTCCTCTCTAGCACTTGTTGGCTTCTTGGCTCTATTTGCGAGTTACAAGTTTGAACGCCAGTGTTCTTGATGCAATTTAATAGCTAAATTGGAAACATAGCGGTTACGGGCTTGAGAGAACAAAGGATTTGCGGCTGCGAAGTTCTACGTTCCACGTCCCATTTTACGTCCTTGTTGCGTCTTAACCCGCAAGTCGTCTGCGGGTTGCTTTAAGAGGCTAATTTAATAGCAATAAGTCTTACGGGCTTCGTTACGAGCTATGATTTACTAAGTAGAGGGAATTTATTGGAGCTGTATGTTGGAATGTTACAAACAAAGATAATAATAATAATAATTGTTTATGCATGTGAACTGAATTAATATAATTTAATACAAATGAACTAAGGAAAATGCAGACAAGGTTATAAAGGGCAGGGGAATGGCAATAATTTATTTCAGTAAATATGTGAATTGAGTGCATGCAATTTACTGAAAACTAAATAGAACGTGAGAAAACACTACTTTTCACTTTGCTCTTAGTGCTCCCTACCTACTGTAAGCTGCAACTTCAAGATAAAACTTAAACTGCACATGTAGACTGGCAAGTATAAAACTGTTGATCTAAAATATCATTGTTATATAAATATTGTAACATCAAATGGAACTCAAACATATTTCAAACATTATAAGATTATGTTTTAAACTACAAAAGGTTGCATTTTGCAGTTAGTTGCTTTGTTGCTTCTAAGAAATGCGTTTACCCAGATCACTGGCTGAAGATTATGAGCCTCATTCAGTTGCAAGCCTGCAAGTCACCCTAGATGTAGGGCGTAAGTCTGTGAGGGGGAATCGGAGCAATTGAATAGGAATTTGCGATTTTAGCGTTCGCAACTCTTGAGGTCGTGAAAGATCAAAGGCTTAGAGGGGCATTAACTTGCAACGTGAACCATTGCAGTGAATTGGAGGCCGGAGCCCATAACGTGATCAGAGCCCGCAGAAAGGTGCCAATTGAATAGCCCGGATCTCCTGATGCCTCAATTGAATGAGGCTCTATGATATTAATTTCTATTACTGATCGTTGACTGACATGAATACATCTACCAGAGCAAGTTGACATTGAAGTAAACCACTAGGGATATTTCAAAAGTCCTGTTTTCTAATGCCCCTTAATTCTTTATATCTGGAAGATGTCTCAAAAGTTATAATCTTCATAGTTATGCTTCAGAGTTATAATCTTCATACACAAAGCAATCAGGGACATGGCAACACTTTGAGCCCGATTCAATTGAGCTATCACAAGTTACTGTAGCCCCTAAGTGGGGCAGCAAGTTAATTTGCTATTCAATTGGCATCTTTTTGCTCTAAACTGGTTATGCCTTGAAAATTTTGCGATGGTTAAACCCGGAACTTACAGCCTCCCGAAGCCTTTGATCTTTCAATTCCGCAAGAGTTACGATGGCTAAAATTGCAAATTGCTATTCAATTGCTCCAATTCCCCAAGCCCACAAATGTTTTTACACCCGTAAATGACAAATGAAGGAGCAAATCCTACGAGTGCAAGAGAGGAGCCGCAAGGGGTCTAAACACCTCTACATAGCATTGTAAATGCAAATAAAAAAATCAATTCTGCACTGTAAATAATAGGGAAAGTGATGATAGACATTAGAATGAATTGCGCAACAGTCTCAAGCGAACAAATCGACAGTAAATTAAATGTATTTTTATGTTTCATTTCTGGGTTATATCGATCTCAGGAATCAATGAGTTAATACATATCAGGCCACCCATACGGACAGTATTGGCATTCATTTTCATAATTCTGTATTTTGTGGTTTTGCGAGTCTGATCGCATATCGGACCCCAGAACCTAATTGACTGACATATAACCTACATGTTTTACTGCCGTAATAATGACAGTCTCATTTTATATTGGCTGATTCGAAATGGGAGGTTATGGTATTGCTTAATTGATCATATTCCCGCCCTGAACTGCTACGAACCAGTACATGGTTTACGGAGTCGGCTTTGGGACAATAACTTGCGGGCTTGATTAATTGAATAGCTCCGGAATCGTAGACAAATTGAAATGAGACAAATTGAATAAGGCTCTTTATATCTCATAACTTCAAATTAGCTCCTAAATCCATTCATTCACAAAGTCCCTTTAAAACTCATGTTTCAGTAAGCAACTATGACATACTCTTTACTTTTTGTGTTCCCCCTCACCCTGAGAAATGGTCCATTCCTGGCAATGACTGACCATTTTATCACCAAATAGCTCCATCACTTGCTTTAACTTAACCAAAGTCATGCACTCTAGCTTAAGAGCTCTCTTTATCAGGATCTGCAGCTCATTCTGTAATGATGTGTGTAAACTTTATTGTCAGTCATTTTACATACAATCCTTAATAGCTTTGCACACTATAGAATGTGTTTGACATATTATAAATAAATAAGAGTGAATAACTAGTACTTGAATGATGTTAGCATCTAATACTTTATATATTCATTTTTCTAACATATCTTTTTTGTTAGTTTACCCACTCCTTAACCTTAGTCCCTGCTGTAAATAATTTTGTTGGTCTGTTTTGCATAGATCATTAATAGTTTACTAATATTCAGGAACTTGTAGCTTGACTGTAAATTTACTAGAAGTACACCTTATTTGCACTAGAATCCGTTAAATTTAAGAGTTTCTCTAAAATGCTTTTATGTTCATTGCTTACACAGATGCTAATGCTGTTGATTGGTTACGCACTTGACAAATATTGCCTGTAAACTACGATAATCTTTAATGAATAAGTCTCAGGATAACAATGATGAATATCTTTTGTAATCAATGAATGAGAAAGTAAAAAGTAAGGCATTGCCCTCTATGCCCTCGTCTAATTTTTTAAAAGTTACGCCTATTTATATTTTTTTACATTTATATTGGCTGAACTTCTCTGATAAAAAAATGGTATGGAGAAGATAAAAGAAAGAACATGACACCAGACATAATATTAATGTTCAGGAATGACAGCATATAAGGAATAGATTATAATAATTAACCATTATTATCAAACCTAGATACCAACAGTGTATGCTCTGTATCTGTAACAGACTTCCTAACCTTTCTATCCTGCTGACATGATGGACACAAATAATTTCCTTAATATGCCTTTTCTAAATTGATCCATTTTGCTGATAATCATCATCTCTTAAAAAGATAATCTCCTATTCCTTAGTTATAACCAACTGAGAAAAAAGCTATTATCTCACATAATTTTTATTAAAATGATATTCATTAGCTGCGATTGAATCTTGGAATATTCAGTAATCGTGTTCTGAGAATTTTAAATCTGATTGGGATAATGGAGAAGCTATGAAGTACAATGAAATGTGCAGGAGCAAATACTACAATGCTGGTTCTTTATATGATACCATGTTTAATATTTCAGTTAAATGGGAACAGTGGTTCACTAACAAAATGCACAGTGTTTACTAACTATAATTACTATTATTTTTAGGAAACTTACACTGCAAATGATTTGCTTTCCCAACTGTATTTGAGCTTGAGCTCCTACCAACCTTTTTCAAATTGTGCCAGACTTCAACAGTCACCCTAGAGTCTGGGGAGATGTTCTGAAATAATGAACATTTTAAATAAACAGAAGGAGCTCTTAAAACTCTTTACTATTGGATCATTACAGTGGGTCTTTGTTTCTTAGCTAGCTAGCTTTTTCCTTTGAACAGATAAACTTAAATCAGGTTTGCAGTGATTGCAAATACAGTAACTTTAAAATGACACAGCAAAGGTTCCAAATATAGGTACAGGGTCAGTCACACAACTAGACCTGGGAACAAGCAAGGTGGAGATGTGGGTGTATTGCTTTCGTCTCTCTGCACATTGTGCTGCATAACCTTGGTTCCTTCACTCTAATTCTTATCTTTCGAAGTACACACTATTTGCCACTTCTCACCATCTCTTTGCAAGTTGCTTTGATCTATTGCCCGCCTGGACCACCCTCTCAATTTCTTGATCGTTTTGCTGCCTGACTCCCTCATTTTCTCTCCTCCACCTTCACTCATTCTTGGCAATTTCAACATTGCCACTGAAACACCCACCACCCCTCCAGTCACTTTCACTTACGTCTTCTTCCCTTGGCCTCTTACAATGGACAGAATCCCCAATTCACTGTGATGGTCACTCCCTTGACCTTATCTTTACCAATCTTTGCACAGTTTCCAACCTTATCATCACCTCATTCCCTCTATCTGACCACCACCTCCTAATCTCGACCACATCACTGCTTCAATTCACTGCCCTTCTTCAAGCTTGCCACCAGAAGCTACAGATATCTCCAAAGCACACCCAAAACAACTTTTTAATGTGCTACAACCCATTCTCAGCCCCTCACCACTGTCTCCTGCCCTGACATTGCCACCTTACAGTACAGCTTGACTCATCCTCACAAGTACAGGTAGACCCTCTCGCTCTCATCCATAACCATGGCACACTACACAAACGCAATAAATCCAGAGTGACTCATAACAAAGTCCTTTTAAACATGCTTCTGAGTGAGTCATAATTCTTTTTTGTCTTAGTTTCACTTGATAATTAGCTGTTGAGATTATTATGTATCTGTTTAAATGTTATAGAATTCTGACATGGGGCAATACTATTAGATAAATATTAAAACTGAGACAACAGAGGTTCCATATATGGGATACTTAATAAAATAATAGTAATTTATAAATGAAATGTTATCTTTAAAAAGCTGCATTTTCTTACAGTAAACTAATAATTCTGTTTAAAAGGGAGATCATGGATCTCTGAACCTATTATAGTCAAAAGAAAACTATGTGAGAAAAAAAAACACTGGCCATGCTCAGACTATAGGGAGAACCTAGGTTAATTAGAATATATATTCCTTGAGCACTCCTTTCTTCTTCACATGGTTTTCTTCTGATTAATATAGATTTAGAGTCTCTAAAATTGTAAACATCAATGTAAGTAATAAAGAATTTTTCCTTTTCTAAAATTTTACATTGTACCATATTTGAAACCTCTGCTTTTTCATTTCCATATGGCATTTCATGTTTAGAAATCATTTAAATTAAAAGCCAACACTTGAAGTGAAATTATCTTAATAAACAAGCTAAACTCTTCTAACTAGAATGAAAGTGGTTAAATCCATGTGCCAGGTTGCTGCCCTCCTTTTTGTTATGTTGCCAGGGCATATGTTTGTTGAATGTTGTCTGAGCCCATTATTTTGCTCAGTCTCCATGATCATCCACTGGCAGCGATAAATCACTTTTGTGACATCATTACTTTAAATCTTAGCTCTGGCTGATGTCACTTCTATGATTTATACAATTCCTAGTCGCATAACATGATTAAGTCCCCAGCTAACCAGCCCAGGGTGCTATGTTATAAGAAAACAGATAAGGAGCAAACATTTACAACTTGATGCTGTAATTACATCCCTGAATTCAGGTGTCATAATAAACAACTCAGGACTTTACCCTTGTGGTTTGTCAAAATGTCACCCAAACCTATTGATGTAATCGCCACCATATAATTCACTGTTATCATCAATTATACTCCAGACTTATTGTACCAGCTCATAATCAGTAGTCAGGGAGAAAAACAGAACCTCAGAAAAAAAATCTGTGTTTTAACAGTATGGGCCATATTTAATTTGAAGCCCGCAACTCAATTGCAGACAGCTCATGTTCACCTCAGATTGCAATGCTATTCAATTACTCAAGCCCGCAAGTTGCTGTCTCAAAGCCGGAACTGTAAACCATGGACTGGTTCGTTGCAGTTTAGGGCAGGAACATGATCAATTCAGCAAGCCTGTAACCTCCCATTTCGAATCAGCCAATGAGTCATGGAGGTTACATGTCAATCAATTAGGTTCGGGGGTCCGATATGCGATCAGACTCGCAAACCCTCAAAATAAAGGATTTTGAAAATGAATGCCAATACGGTTCTAGTCAATATGGGTGGCCTGAAATGTATTTACTCATTGATACCCGATTCCATTATAGGTACAGCCATTTTGCAATTAACAGCCTTACCTTGATAGCAAGACCTCCTTATTGCTAATGCTGTCATTGCAAATTAATATTCAACATAGATCCTTGCAGGCACAGTCAAGCGAAGTCACTGGTGACAACCTGGCCACTACTGTTACAAAACAAGAATGTGACATACACTGGATAAAGCGTGGGACTGTTAATAACAAAATGGCTGCACCCATAGTGGGGAAAAGAAGAAAGCTTAAATCATGAGAAAGTAGTGTTATTCCTTTATGTAATACAGCAAAATGTGTTATCAAAAAATAATATTGATTAAACTAACAATATTTTTTTTCCAGACTTCAGTGGTCCTTTAAAGCAGGACAGATAATTATACCTGTAATCAGAGCCAGAAAATGCAATGTAACATTTTTTTTTGTAAAACAACGTACATCTTTTTTGTTATACTGTGCCATGTTGAAGCTTCGCAGTAATATGCAAAACATTTTTCTGTAAGTCATGGCACTATTTGCAGAGTAGAAAGTCATCTGTAAATCTTAAATATGTAATTATGAAGTTAATACACTGTATTCTAAAGCATTTTCAGCTTAATTGTAAGCACATTTACTGTATCTATGCCACTATTCAATAATTTATGGCTCAGGTTTTGCATATATTGATTGCATTGGAGCGTTTCATTTATCAAAATATTTATCCAGTATGCTATACCTGGAATAAATCAGTGTAATCATGTAAATTGGAGACTTATTGTAACAGTCAAAATAAGCAAGTATGCAATGGATTGTATTGTTTTTTTAGCTTTAGTCAGACACAATGTATATTCCCTCTTGGGTTGGTATCTTATTAGTCACCTACCTGTCTAAAATAATATTCATTACCATCAGAGCCACTCAGGAAATTGAGAGCTCTTTTGTGGATCTTGCAGGTGCAGGTGACTGATAAGAGTATAACCAAGGATAAAGGATAGATAGGGCATATTTCAACAAAAAAAATCAAATTTTCTAAGTAAAAATGTTGGCATTGGATTTACTTTTTACTAACTGCAAACTGGCTTATTCAGAATTGTCATTTACAATACTGCAAAAGCTGGAATATTTTTTTTGTCCATTTAATGATATTAAACCTGTTAGTTTATATATGTCATAATTTTAACTACATTAATTACTACTAATAATTTCCTGACAATGTGTGAATTTTAGGGTAGCTCAGAAAGCAACTACTGCAGAATGGGAATATTGAATTATTATTTTTTAAATCCTTGCCTATCCGCTCAGCATTGAGGGATAAACATCACATAATGTAGGAATAGAGTAGTAGTGTGCATATCCCAGACACGTGTAAGATATACTGCAAGTGAATGACGCAGTGTAAGAAATGAAGGTGATTATATGAGACACCATGAACAATGACACATGGATAATTGCAGCAAAGCAGAGCAGGGGAGGGGAGGAGACTTGGAGAGGAAAAAATAATCTGACACACAACATTTGTACCAATTAAGCATTTACTTGCAGATTTTGTAACTCTGCCAAGTGGTAATTGTGCATATTCCGTGGTGTACAGCTAAGGATTTAAGTTGCCTCTGCAGCCTGTCTCATAGTCAATATAAATACCAGAGAAAGTGCTGCTAGTACCTTGCTTGTGTTTGTTAAATTAATTCAGTGCCTTTTGTTCATTTTTTCCCAGCTCATTGTGGTAGTCCCACACACTGCCTCAGATTGAAAGCACAATATCTGACACGAACAACAGCGCTGCTTATACAGGGGGCGAAGGAGCCCTACTTGCCTCTCAAGTCTATCGCATTCAGATTGTTACAAAAATATACTACAAATTAACAACTAATATACAAATCCCACTATAAGCATTAATAATCCAGTTACAATAAACTCATCCCATTGTTTTCAGACTGTGACGGGAAGTGCAGGGCATCTCACTATATGTGAGGAGCTTCAACTGAAAGACAATTTAAGTTTAGGTTTCAAGAAACAAAAAGAGACAAAACACTGGTAAAATGCGCTAATAAATACAGGCATTTTAATAGTTGATCTGGTACTCAATATACACCACAAGGGCCCAGTTGCTGTTTAGTATAGAGTATATCACTATAAAAATGGCTGTCTGAGGAGGCTTTGAAAGTAGCCCAGGAAAGATGACAAACGGATGGGGAAGAAGTGGAGGCAGTGATAGATTTTATTTTCATGGGCTCCAAGATCTCTACAGATGGTGGCTGCAGCCATGAAATTAAAAGATGCTTTGCTTCTAGGGAGAAAAGCTATGGCAAGTCTGGATACACTATTAAAAAGTAAAGATATATCACTAACAACAAAGGTCTGCATAGTTAGAACTATGGTATTTCAGGTGGTAACATACATTTTTACAAAGTATAAAATAATTACCGTATATACTTGAGTATAAGCCGAGATTTTCAGCCCTTTTTTTAAGGCTAAAAAGGCCCCCCTCGGCTTATACTCGAGTCACTCCCCCTAGTGTCTCTCTAACCCCCCCCCCCGTATCTCTCTACCCCCCTGAGGATGGAGGGGTTGAGGAGGGGGGTTGAGGATGGGGGGTTGAGGAGGGGGTTGATGTTGAGGAGGGGGGTTGAGGATGGGGTGTTGAGGAGGGGGTTGATGTTGAGGAGGGGGGTTGAGGTTGAAGGGGGGTGAGGAGGGGGTTGAGGATGGGGTTGGTTGAGGATGAGGATGGGGGGTTGAGGGGGGCGGAGGAGGATGGGGGGTTGAGGGGGGAGGATGAGGATGGAGGTGTTGAGGAGTGAGGTTGAGGGGGGGTTGAGGAGGGAGGATGAGGAGGGGGTTGAGGATGAGGAGGGAGGTTGAGGATGAGGAGGGAGGTTGAGGATGAGGAGGGAGGTTGAGGAGGGGTTGAGGATGAGAAGGGAGGTTGAGGATGAGGAGGGAGGTTGAGGATATGGAGGGGGGTTGAGGTTGAGAAGGGGGTTGAGGATGGGGGGTTGATGATGAGGGGGTTGAGGATGAGGAGGGAGGTTGAGGATGAGGAGTGGGGTTGAGGATGAGGAGTGGGGTTGAGGAGGGAGGTTGAGAATGAGGAGGGGGGTTGAGGAGGGTGATAAGGGAGGGGGTAAGAGACACAGGGAAGCGAGAGGTTGGAAGAGACACAGGGAAGGGAGAGGTTGGAAGAGACACAAGGAAGGGAGAGGGGAGAAGAGAAACAGGGAAGGGAGAGGGGAGAAGAGACACGGGAGAGAGAGGGAGACACAAGAGGGGGACACAGAGGGCACAAGAGGGACACAGGGGGCAGCACATTTCCCACCCTCAGCTTATACTCGAGTCACTCATTTTACCCAGTATTTTGTGGTAAAATAGGTGCCTCGGCTTATACTCGGGTCGGCTTATACTCGAGTATATACAGTAAATACTAAAAGTTATACGGCTATACTTCATGGTGTTGAGGACAGATGTGTGATATGACATTTTCAAAAATATCTAAGGGTATAATAAAGTTTATAAGGAAAGTATCTTTCAAAAAAACAATAAAGCAAGAAAAAGAGGTCATGGTTTGATGTTGGAAGTTGTAAGATTTAAAGGTAAAATGCCAAAATAATGCTTCATAGAAATGGTATTAAAATCAAAGAACCTTCCACTAAATAAATAATGCATAACTGTGATAAGCATAATACAGTTCTGAGAATTAATTAAGCCAAGATATTTATGTAGAATGGAAAGACTGGATTTGGTTCTAATGTGTTGTTAGATCTATATTTCTTTTGGATACAATTGTTAGTTTAAATACACAATACACTTGGATCCATTTTCTACTGTAGTGCTTATTACCACTGTGAGATGTGCAAACTGATGGCTGTGAAATAAAACTAAGCATTATGCTGTGATACAACTCTGTACACACAGCCAAAGTTTTTAAAGAGCAGGAATACCAAGGCAAATAATAAAGGAATATGAAAATGAGCAAGGAATGAAATAAGTTGGGTGAAGAGATGTAGAAGAGGAGTCGGGGAGTGTGGAAGGGGTTGCATAAGGTAAGGTGAAAGTGCAATGGTATTGAACAGAGGCAGAAGTGTGCAGAGTAAAATGAAAGTATGTAAAGAAAAAGGAAAGGAAGAGTGTGTAACGGAAGGGATGAAAGGATGAATGGGGGAATGAGAGAGCAATGAGGTGAAGAGAGGAAGAAGTTAGGAAAATGTGGAAAATACAATAAAAAGGAGTAGATATAAAAAGTTGGGTGTGGGCTGAGGGAAATTTAGGAATCTGAAAGGCAGAACAGAGAACAAAGGGAGGATGTGAGATAGCTAAAATGGGGTAATAAAACAGAGGAATAGAAACATAGTAGGTAAGAAACAGAAAGTAAAAAAGAAAAGATGAAAAGGTGAAACTTCTTCACGACCAGGTATCTGGAAGATATCATTATTTGCTATGGGACTCTTTCTGGCCACAATAGTGATGGGAAAGTTGTTTCAAGGGGACTAACACCTGGACTGTGGCATGCCAGAGGGGGATCCATGGCAAAACTCCCACGGAAAATTACATAGTTGATGCAGAGTCTGGTTTTAAGCCATAAAGGGCATAAATCACCTAACATTCCTAAATTGTTTGGAATAACATGCTTTAAAACATCAGGTATGATGTTGTATCGATCAGTTAGTGTAAGGGTTACACCCGCTTCACAGTAACAGACCAATCTCCCCGTTTAATGCACCGCAAACAACCGCAAACAGTCCCTTTGCACAACCGCAAACTCCCCATTTGCACAAGGTTGGATACCAAGCTAGCCATGTCCCGTTCTTTGTCCTCACTGATGTCATTGAAGGTCTCTTCCTCCACCCAGCCACCAAGGGTCCCCGAAAGGTGACAACAAGCCCCCTGGGACGCCTGCTGTGTTTGGTCTTCCACCTCCTCAAAGCCACGTTCCTCCTCTGACTCCTCTTCTTCAGACTCCCAGAGTCTGGGGGCTTCCACTGCCCAGCATGGAATATTATACACAGGTCAGAGTCTGGGGGCTTCCACTGCCCAGCATGGAATATTATACACAGGTTAGAGTCTGGGGGCTTCCACTGCCCAGCATGGAATATTATACACAGGTCAGAGTCTGGGGGCTTCCACTGTCCATCATGGAATATTATACACAGATCAGAGTCTGGGGGCTTCCACTGCCCAGCATGGAATATTATACACAGGTCAGAGTCTGTGGGCTTCCACTGCACAGCATGGAATATTATACACAGGTCAGAGTCTGGGGGCTTCCACTGCCCAGCATGGAATATTATACACAGGTCAGAGTCTGGGGGCTTCCACTGCCCAGCATGGAATATTATACATAGGTCAGAGTCTGGGGGCTTACACTGCACAGAAAGAAATATTTTACACAGGTCAGAGTCTGGGGGCTTTCACTGCCCAGCATGGAATATTATACACAGGTCAGAGTCTGGGGGCTTCCACTGCACAGCATGGAATATTATACACAGGTCAGAGTCTGGGGGCTTCCACTACCCAGCATGGAATATTATACACAGGTCAGAGTCTGGGGGCTTCCACTACCCAGCATGGAATATTATACACAGGTCAGAGTCTGGGGGCTTCCACTGCACAGCATGGAATATTATACATAGGTCAGAGTCAGGGGGCTTCCACTGCACAGCATGGAATATTATACACAGGTCAGAGTCTGGGGGCTTCCACTGCACAGCATGGAAGATTATACGCATTGCCTCTGTCTGCGTTATTATAAGGTGTGTACTGTTAAGTAGTACTATTCCTTTTGGTTTAATCACTGTTATGTCCACTATCAGGGGACGTGTATATGGCATGGATTTTTGGAAGCAGGAGATGGAAAAAGATGCTTGGTCGGTCCTCCCACTTGAAATTTGGGGCACTGTGCGTGCAATCTAAGGTGCCACCAGATATGAGTGTCACTGTGCACTGGCAAAAGTTGGCAGAGTAGATGCAATAGGCTTCACACACACGCCTGTAGGCAGGCAATTGCTATTCAATCTATTACAGTCAAAAAAGTGTTGTTTTATGTCACTGTACACTACGGTTGCACCAGATATGACGTATCACTGTGCACTGGCAAAAGTTGGCAGAGTAGATGCAATAGGCTTCACACACACGCCTGTAGGCAGGCAACTGATATTCAATCTATTACAGTCAAAAAAGTGTTGTTTTATTTCACTGAGCACAGTATAAGCTGTTAGGTGTTAGCCTGTCACACACACACGCTGGCAGGCAGGCATATGCAATTAGATTACATAGAATTTTTTTAAAAAAATAAAATAAATGATGTTCTAGCCCTAAAAAGGGCTTTTTGGGTTGCTGTCCTTCAGATGGAAGGCTCTGAAAGGGAGTGTATGCTGCTGATTGGCTGGAATGTGTCTGCTGACTGTGAGGTGCAGGGTCAAAGTTTCCTCAATGATAAAGAATAGGGGGCGGACCCAAAAGCGCATGTGTTCGCCGCGAACGCGATCATGCAAAAATCGCTGCGAATAGTCCACCGGCGAACTGTTCGGGACATCACTAATAGTGACCCATAACATCCTTTGAATGATTTGATCTGGAGTACGTGTCATTTGAGAGGTGTGAAACATTTATCAGTTTGGAAGAATTCAGCAAAATAGAATTTTCTGCCATTTCATAACCAATAAATTAAGAAAATTATTGTTATTTTGTACAGTATTGCTACAGGATTACCATATTAGCAAAATTGTTTTTGCAAGAGTTAACTGTTAGGATGATTGTGGTTACTTTATAATAATAAAATAATCATTTTATAAAAATGAAAGATATTTTGGATAGGTACTTGAGGACGTTTTGGTTCTCTCTACTGTTAATATTTGTGGATATTTCATTATCCTCCCAAGAACAATGCACAATGAATGTATGATGCTACTGGAAAACAAAAACACACATAGGTAGGAGCACCACTTCTAGAAAACATGCCATTTTATAATAAAAGCGAGCCCTCATCCATACCTATAGATCTATTTATAAAATGCCCTTCTCCATATCATATTTTAAAATAAAATGCATACATATAACATTCTACAACAGGTACTATTTTTCGTGATCGATAACATGGAGTAATTGGAGACTTCACATGAGGCCTACCAGCTGATATTTGAAGGGGTGGAGCTACTGCAATGGGCGCCTCCTCTGGCTGGCCCCAGTAATGTGAAATATTTTTTGTATTTTATTTTTTGGATGTTGTTTGAGAATGGCTGCTAAAAGAGGTTTGGGTGCTGCGTGAGCATGTATGCTGAGAGGGGATGCATGCTGAGAAGCACTGTGTGGGGATGGATGTTGAGGAAAGCTGGATGCTATGTAGGGTTCAATGCTGTGAGGGGCTAGGTGCTGTGTGAAAATCAGAGGCGGAGCTACCGCCGGTGCAACCGGTTCAGCCGGTGCAAGGCACCGGGGCCCTGCTCTGTGGGTCTGCTGCTGCCCCCGGCAGCTACCTTTGCCCCTGCAAGTTTCCCGCAACCCTCCAATGTCCCCTGCGACCCAATCTGCAACCTGTGTCTGTAAGAGTCAATGTATAGCCTGTGTCTGTAAGAGCCAATCTGCAGCCTGTGCCTGTAGGTGCCAATGTGCAGCCTGTGTTTGTTAGAGCCAATGTACAGGCTGTGTCTGTAAGAGCCAGTCTGCAGCATGTGCTTACAAGAACCAAAGTTCCAAGCAATAACCTCTCTCCTCCTTCTCTATGTAGCTACCATCCCGTTGGGACCTCAAGTCTTCTCAGTACAGCTAATGTGAAGTTATAGTCTCTGTTATTTGATCTAATAATGTTTTTTATTTATATCTGTTTAGTTTTAATGTTTTGTATCAAAAAACTAGAACATCAGTTCAAACTAAAAATTTAAATATCTGGTGTCTGAAATGGATTAACGATGAGAACTGAGGTACCACTGTGTATATATGTATGTAAACTATAGCAAAGGGATATGAATATAAAAACAAGAAGGTGGGCCATACAGATTAATTTGAGAGCAGTTATGGGCATAAAACATTTAGAAAGCTCTCAAGGGATGGCAAAAGGCAAGACATCAGAGAGGAGGCAGATAAAAAGACCATTATTCCTAAATAACTTATTTTAGACGTTTATATATAAATACACATATACACACACACATATATATATATATATATATATATATATATATATATATATATATATATAAATCTAGTAATTATTAGCTTAAAAAAAATTAACCCCCCCCCCCCCACAGGGCCCCTATTCTCTGGTGCTGTGTAGTGGATGAGAATGCCCCATTTCAAAGTATATTGTGCATTTACTCCAGCAATTAATTCTGTGTGTGTTCTGACTCCATGACCCTATGCAACAAATCACGCCAGACAAATCTTGTGTCTGCTTGTGCTTATCCATAAGCCTTTCTTGACAAAGATACTGGAAAGGGTTACTAGTTACTTCTTCAGTGGTCTGAGATTTGTTTGACATTCTTTCCTTCAGTTAGTTTCATTTATTTTAAAACAATTGCCATACAAAACAAAATACTTTGGTTATCGCTTACTTCCATTGAGCTTAATTGCAGTTATCAAGTATAGGGTAAGTAAATAAAAGTGTCAAGAAAGTATATCAATGCATGATAATTCACAAAAATTGTGAAAAAAGTAACAGAGATTTTGACAACAGATAAAAACAAATAAGATGACTAATCCGCCCATTCTGTCTAACTTACACATATCCAAGGCATTATTGCTTTCCCTACCACTTCCAAGGGCAGGCAATTCCACTTGGATATCACTTTTTTTTTTAAGTTGCATTTAAAAAAGCCCATGGAAGTGCTCTGTACATAAAGGATCTGCAACGTTAGCCCCAGTGTGTCATGGAAGGAAGGCACATATAGTTCTATTTTTACAGCTCTGTTTGATGAAGATATAAACAGTGTTCTTTGGCCAATGATCTACACTCTTCATTTTCTTTTTTATCTATGATTGGTCAATTAATGAGCAGGCAATTCTTAAAGGCATATTGCTATAAAGGCTTAATTTCCTACAGCTAGAAAACCTATGAACGACTGAAGAAATGAAATGTTGTTGGGTTAATTGGGTCTTTGGGTTTTTAGAATTGGGGTGATAAGAAGCAATGTTTAAAATGTTAAAAGCCTGTGTACCTAAGTGCTATATTTCCTGATGTGATATAATGCCTATTATTTCTCTTTTCATTTTGGTCAACTAATGAAGGGACAACTTTTAAAGGTATAACACTATAAAGCTGTAGTAAATAGATAATATATGAATGAATGAAGAAACAAATAGCTGTTGAACTAAATGGGTCTTTTTGGTTTCAGATTTTAGGTGACAAGAAGTAATGTCTAAATTATAAAAAGCCTGTGTTCATAGGTGCTATTTTCTTCTGGTATAGTGGGTCAATCAGGTGATTAATAATCTAGTGAATAATTAAAACCGTTTTAACCAATAGACAAATCACCATGGAAGAATAACATTCAAACAGACTTATCAACATCTTTTCAATCTGACATCTCCTTGGATTAATCTAAAATTGAAGATGGTAAACAGAGTATAGTTCATCCAATAGATACAGAAACAGTTGATGAGAATTTAGCGGTGACTATGATAAAATCACTACTTAAAGAATTTCAAGTGTCAAAGATAAAAGAGGAAGTGTCCCTTGAAATTAATTAATTAAAGATTTAGAAGTTAGCCAAAATGCAGTGGTTAAAGATTATCAAACTTTACCAAAAGTAATAAAAGAAATGAGAGAAGAATTTAACTACTTAAAATTTAAATGTGTCAAATTTGAAGATCAATCTAGGTGCAACAACATACGAATTGGAGGGATCCCAAAAAAAATCACGGCTAGGGAGCGTTCCCCATATATACTGACGTTTTTTTACACTTTAATAGAGGGAGATATAAAAACAGAGGAAGCAATAGATAAGAGTGCATTACATCCCGCTACCGAAGGGTCTGAATAGAGACACAAAAGAGACGTGATAGTCAAGATTCATCACTATGCATATAAAAATATAATAATGAAATTTGTATTTCAGAGGAAAACATTTCAAGATCCATATCATCAACTTCCTTTTTTTCCGATCTTTCGGGTGACACATTAAGCAAAAGAAGAAAGTTTAGGGAAATTACTAAGACTTTGAGAGAAAATCACATAATATATAGGTGGGGTTTCCTCCTAAAATAACTATTTTGTATAAAGAACAAACATTTGTGGTTGAATTGCCACAAGGGGGATTACCTTCTTAAATATTGGAATCTAATATCAGATGAGACAGTTACAGTCAATAAAACCCCTGACTCACTTGCTGAACAGGAATGGCAACGAGTAAATAAGAAAAGATAAGTACTCCATAATCCCTTTCAATATCTGATACCCCTAGATTTGCTCCATTAAGATTATACATTTCAAGGCTATTTTTCCTTCCCAGATGCATAACTTTACATTTATTGATATTAAATCTCATCTGCCATTTAGATGCCCATTCCTCTAATTTATGTAAATCCCTGATTTAATTACCTTGCACAACTTTGTGTCATAAGCAAAAATGGAGACACCACTTCCCAGTCCCACTTCTAAGTCATTAATAAATATGTTCAAAAGGAGAGGACCTAATACTGAACCCTGAGGAACGTCACTTACCACATTAGTCCAATCGGAGTATGTTCCATTTACCACAACCCTTTGCTTTCTGTCTTTTAGCCAGCTCTCAATCCATGAGCAGATATTTAACTGCAATTCCTGTATCCCTTAGTTTGCACAATAGTCTTCCATGTGGCACTGTATCAAAAGCCTTTGCAAAATCCAAAAAGACTACAACTTTGATCCAGGTTCCTACTAACTTCCTCATAGAAACTTATTAGATTTATAATCCTGTACAAATATACCTAATATTGTATATTATCCCTTTTTAACCCTTCTGAAAGCTTCCCCACTACAGAAGTGAGGCTCACTGGTCTGTAATTACACCGGATTTGCTCTTGCTCCCTTCTTAAATATAGGTATCACATCTGCTTTTCTACAGTCATCTGCTAGAGACCCTGTGTTGACTGAATCTTGAAAAATTAAATATAATGGTTTGGCTATTACAGAACCCAGTTCCCTCAGTACCCGTGGATGTATTCCATCAGGACCCGGGGCTTTATTAACATTTATTTTTTCCAACCTCTTTTGAATTACTTCCTGTGTTAACCAATTATTTGGCAAAGGTAGTTTAGCCCCATTATGTTGCAGTGTCCCAACCACTGGTACCTCCCTTGTGTATACCAAAGAAAAGAACCTATTTAGTTCATATGCCTTTTCCTGGTCACTAATTATCAGATGGCCTGTTTAACATTGTAAGGTTTCTATAGCTTCCTTCCTGGCCTTCTTCCCATTAATATATTTAAAACATATTTCAGGGTTAGTCTTACTCTCCTTTGCAACTAACTTTTCATTTTCTATTTTAGCCAATCTAATAGCTCTTTTGCTAGTCTTGTTGATTTCCTAGTACTCACGTAAAGCAGTCTCTGTCCCCTCTTGTTTGTATAATTTAAATGCCTGTTTTTGCTCTGGATCTTGATCTTTGAATCCTTGTTAAGCCACATTGGATGTGATTTACTCCTTTTACTTATTCCCACATGGTATAGGGTGATAAGTATGTGTATTTAGTAATGATTTAAATGTTGTCCGTTTATGTTCAGTATTTTTACCTGACAGTTCTTCGTCCCAGTCTATATGTTACATTGCTGCCCTTAGACTGTTAAAATCTGCCCTTTTAAAATTCAGAGTTTTCGGTGGCCTCTTACAGTTATGTTTTTTTAATTCAATCACAAATGAGACTGTGTTGTGATCACTGTTTCCCAAAGGTTGCCTGTTTCACCATTTGATACCATAAATTAGGCTATCACCCCCAAGATAGCCTAATTTCTAGTAGGTTCTTGTATAACCTGGGCCAGATAATGATCCATGAGTGTACTCAAGAACCTGCTCCCCTTAGCTCAATTGCCGGTCTCATTCAACCAGTTTATTTCAGGGTAGTTAAAACCTCCCATTATTAGAAGTTGCCCATGCTTAGCTGCATTTCCAATTTGTAACAATAATTACATTTCCTCACTTTCAATTATATTTGGGAGTTTATGGCATACTCCTTCCAATATTATTTTGGAATTTGCTGCTCCGCTATTTAACTCTACCCACAAGCATTCAACATTATCGGTAGTCCCAGCATAAATATCTTCTCTATAGGCTTATATTCAAGCTTAACATACAGTGCATATTTATTCAGCAAAGATAAATGTGTTGCTATAAACAGTAGTTGTAAGGTATATTTAGAAAGTGAATAAATGTAAGCCTCCAATTTTATTGTTATGAGTAAAATTAAAATTAAGTCATGTTTGTAATTGTATATATATATATATATATATATATATATAGCCTTCTCTCTCACACTCCCCCTTCTCTATATCTCCCTTCTCTCTCCACCTCTCTCTCCCCCTCTTTCTCTCTCTCTGTCTTCATCTTGCTTTCCCCCTTGCCCTATAAAACCCCCTCTCCTCTCATGCCTCTCTCTCCATGTGTCTCCCTCTTTCCCCTTGCCTCTCACTCCCTCCATATGTCTCCCTCTTTCCCCCATGCCTCTCCCTCTCCCCCATGTCTCCCTTTCTCCTCCATGCTTCTCTCTCCTCCTTGTTTCCCCCTCTCCCTTCATGTCTCCCCATGTGTCTCCCCCTTTTCTCTTTCCTTTCTCCCTCTTCCCCATGTCTCCCTTCTACCCCAATGTCTACCCTCTCCTTCCATGTCTCTCCTTACCTCTCTCTTCCCCATGGCTCTCCCTTTACATACATCTCTCCCTCTTGACTATGTCTCCCCCTCTCCCCGATGTCTCCCTTCTCCCCCCGTGTTTCCCCCTCTCCCTCCATGTCTTCCCCTTCCCTTTCTCCCTCCATGTGTCTCCCTTTTTCCTCTTTGCCTCTCTTCCCCATGCTTCTCCCTCCCTCCATGTCTCCTACTCTCCCCCATGTCTCCCCCTCTCCCTCATGCTTCCCTCTCAACATGTCTCCCCCTCTCCCCCATGTTTCCCTTTTCCCCTGTGTCTCCCTTTTTCCCCTTTTCCTCTTTTCCCCATGCGTCTCTCTTCCTTAATGTCTCATTCTCTCCTCCCATGCCTCTCCCTCCCTCTGTGTCTCCTTCTGTACCCCATGCCTCTCCCTCCCTCCGTGTCTCCTATCCCCCCGTGTCTCCCCCTCTCACCCATGCTTCCCTCTCCCCCATGTCTCCCCCTCCATGTTTCCCCCTCTCCCTCTATGTCTCCCCTTTCCCTTTCTCCCTCCATGCGTCTCCTTTTTTCCTCTTTGCCTCTCTTCCCCAATGCCTCTCACTGCCTCCAAGTCTCCTTCTCTCCCCCATGCATCCTACTCCCTCCATGTCTCCTTCTCTGCCTCCATGTCTCCTTCTCTCCCCCATGCCTCTCCCTTCCCCCATGCCTCTCCCTTCCTCTATGTCTCCTTCTCCACCACCATGTCTCCCCCTCTCCCTCCATGTCTCCCCCTTCCCTTTCTCCCTCCATGTGTCTCCCTTTGTCCCCTTTGCCTCTCTTCCCCATGCCTTTCCCTCCCTCAATATCTCCTTCTCTCCCCCATGCCTCTCCCTCCCTCTATGTCTCCCTTTCTCCCTGCATGCCTCCCTCTCCCCCTCTCCCACAATGTCTCTCCCCTCTCTCATACCTTCCGCTCCTGCTCTGTGCGGTCGGTCTGCTGGCTCTTCCCTCTGCTGGCTCTTCCCCCTGCCAGCAGACACAAGCAGAGAGCAGGGGACTGTGGAAGGGAAATGTGTGGTGGAAGGCAAGAGGGGGCTTTTTTGCCACCTCCAAAGAGGTGACAACCGGGGCTCTCCACCGCCCGTGCACCCCCCTTCCTTTGCTACTGATTATTGGTATACTGTTGTGTAGCTTTTCCATAACGTTTTACAGTATTTTTTGAAAATTCTGTAATATCATGTTAGTGATTTTTCTGACAACAACCAGCCAAGTTTGTAATGTTCTTATGTGTTTATGTCAGTGTTTAACCAAACTTGCATAACAATAACCAGACGCCATTTTACATACTACTGCTAGATCAAATCATGCATTTGCATAGATATAATAGTAAGAATTCAATCTGGGGTAGTAAAAGGACATTTGAATCACAGTAAATGTATTGATTCAAAAGGAATAAAGCCCTCAGTGTTCATACAATATATACATTTCCACCACAAGTGAGTGTCCACCATCAGTGCATAAGGCTGCATTCCTCTGTGGAAATGAAATGTAAACAATCAATGTATGTATGCCTTCCAGCATTACCTTCCTGGTTATTTATACGTCTGTCCTGAAGTTACTTGCTTCAGCTGCCAACATTTCCTTGTTTCAACTCTTTTAGTCTAGTCTGTCAGAATGCATCGTTAGGTTATTGGAGAGGAGCCATGTTGCACACAGTCTGACTGTCACTGTCCTCTTGTGACTACTGAATTTGAAAGGCCATAACCAGATGCTCTCACTTATATGACAATACACATCAGGAAATTTATATCTTTTTGATTTACCTTAGCAACAGCCATATTTATTGTTTGTAATCTATGTCTGCGTCACCTTCAACTTTTAATTGGTTTATTGTATTTACAAATATTTATACATTCAGAAAGCAGTTTCCGTTTGCACTTGTTAATTATTTGATAGCATGTTGTGAAGAGGGGTTAATATGTTGCTCTGTTATTTCCATATATGATTGTTATGCATGTTAGATGGTTCCCTTGTGATTTACATTTTGCTGTCCCCAGACTTATAACATTGGTAAGTGATACAAGAGTGGGATTTGAGCAGGAATTTCAAGGAAGCATTCTATAGATTAGTAATAGTGAGCTCACGGCCAACATAAGGATTTTCTTGGATGTTTGGCCCATTGCCTTGTTGTTTATAGCTCTATGGATCCATCTATCTGTGTGTCGCCCCTGGGAATGGAAACTTCTCCTTTCTGGAGAGGCCCAATACATACATTTTTAACTTTTATATGCAACTACATATTTACTGTACTACAACTTTCTCAAGAGATTGTGTCCTTTCCATTATTCACATTAAAATCACTTGCAGTTTTAGATACTACATTCCCTATTCGAAAACTTTTTTGGCTTTCAAAGCCTACTCTCACAACAGGAAGTTGATCATCAGAAACCAAAATGGTAATTTCCATAGCAGGATAATTGAATATTAAACGTAAATTATAGAGGTCCTATTATTTATTTTCTTTTACATTCTAAAGCAGTCATTCTATTTTTAAGTGCAGTTCTTCAAAACATTGTACAGTAAATATAGGACTGGAGTGAACCTTTAAGTAAAAATGTGAGACTTTACAGGTCAATACAATTTCCAACCATTGATATCTCCAAGGAGATGCTAGTGTGCCATCAACACAGACTATGTTATATTGTAAAACAAAGTGGCTACAACAAACTAGTTGTTTTCTTAAAATCACTTCATAACTGAGTTAGCTTTCCTTAAGGTGAAATGGTACCCGCAGAGAGACTATTCACCTGTACACCTCACATAATCATCTCTAAGGAACAATTTCATTTTCTGCACCAGCATGGCTGTGCTGTGAAACAGTCCATTGTGTGAGTGCTGTTAAGGCCTTTGGGCATATTGACGAAGAGAAGACTGTATGCTTGGTAAAACTATTACATACAATACATCTGTGTGCAGAAAAAATATATATCTATCTACCTATCTAGTAGATTAAACTTAACATACATATTATGAGTGATGAGCTTTCCAGCAATGCAAATGTTATCTTTTTTACTGAACATTTACTGCTAGATATCTTTTTTTCTCCTTATTGATGCTTACATCTCAGTGGTTTCAATGAAACTGAAATCATATTATTTACTCACAAGTATAAACATGGGGTATATTCTCTTTTTTTATACTGCACAAGTTTTGTTAGATTGGGTGCACAACCCGTTTGCTACTGGTTTTCTTTCTCTTTTTACATTTGTAAATTCCTTTGAATTTGTGTAGTCAAACACTGTGTAAAACATGCCAGTCCCTTATTTCTGTCATTGTCAATTTGTCATGTCTTCTAAGTGTTTTAATTTACCAAACTTATTCCCCCAATAAATTCCAATTCTGTGGGCTTGAAATTTGCACAAGCCTGCAACTACATGGCCAAAAGCCAAAACCATAAACCCTGCAATCGTAAGTAGCATTTCAAGACATGGTCATGATCAATTAAGGAAGCCGTAACTACTGATTTAGCAACAGCCAATAGTAATTGATGTCAGCAAAATATGGAGGTTAAACCACAATCAATTAGTGTTTAGAAGTCCGATTTGCGATTGTACTCGCAATACAGAAATGTAGCAATCTAAAAAAAAATCAATAAATCGACTATTCTAGTCCATGCGAGTGCAATGATATGTATTAACCCATTGATTGCCGGAATCGATAAAACACAGAAATTACACATCAAAAAAATAATTTGAGACTGTTGTGCAATTAATTCTAATGCCTTTCATCGCTTTCCCTGTATTTTAAAGTGCAGTATTGATTTATTATTTGCTTTTACACTGCTACGAACAGGTGCTTAACCCCCTTGCAAGTCCTCTCTAGTACTTTTAGGGTTTTTGGCTGCATTTGCCATCTACGGGTGTGAAAACAATTGCGGGCTGAAGGAATTGTAGCAATTTAATAGAGATTTGCAATTTTAGTGATTGCGGGCTTGACAAATCAAAGGCTTAGATGGGTCGGAGTTACAATTTTGACAACTGTAGGGATTATTAGCCTGTAACCCGCAGATCGAATGCAAGTAGCTAAAATAGGCCAATTTAATAGCAGTAACTTTTGCGGGCTACATTATGGGCTACAGTAACTACAATTTGGACAATTTAATAGGGGCCTTACTTTGTCATTTTCCTTTTTTTTTATTTCAAAAACTTTTATTATTATGCAAATAGAGTAGAGGTGCTAATCTGAGAACGAAAAATACCTCAGTCATTTTTTTTACTATAGGTTTGGTTACCTACTCAGAGAGCAACCTCTTTTAGAGCACTTGTGCCCTTCACAGGGAGAAATATCCTGTAGAATATACTGTAGTGATCCAGTCCCAAAATACCAAGCAATTCTCCCTGAATAGGAGAAACAGCAAACCACAGACGCGTTTCGGCCTCTATGGGCCTCATCCCTAAGGCACAGTGAGCAAGGAGTCCACGTCTGCTTGCCCCTATCACCCATAAGGTGAGGAAAATATATGCAAATAGAGTAGAGGTGCTCATCTGAGAACGAAAAATACCTCAGTGGGTTTTTTCAATAGGTCTGGTTACCTACTCAGAGAGCAACCTCTTTTAGCTCACTTGTGCCCTTGACAGGGAGAAATATCCTGTAGTATATCAGTCTGGTCTTACTCAAAAGAGTGACCCAGCCCTAAAATACTAGGTAATTCTATACTGAACAGGAGAAACAGCTACTACCTACTCAGAAAGCAACCTCTTGTCTTCCCCACTCCTCTTGTCTTTCCCTTCTCCCCTCTTGTACCCTCTTGTCTCCCCCTTCTCCTCTTGTCTCACCCTTCCCCTCTTATCTCCCTCCTCTTATCTCTCCTCCCCGCTCCTTTTACATAGTTACATAGTTACATAGTTACATAGTAATTAAGGTTGAAAAAAGACTTTCAGTCCATCAAGTTCAACCTGTTAAGATCTCCTCTGATCTGCAATATGCGGATTAGTTATTAATTAAATTATTGATTAAATAATTATTAATAGTATAGTATTGGAGAATGAATAAAGAGTTAGTCCATCAAGTTCAACCTTTTTAGATCTCTATTGATCTTTTTAATTTGGACTATTTATTATTATTGTTAATTGTTAATTATTGTTAATTGATCCAGAGGAAGGCAAACATTAAAAAAAAACCCATTGAAACTTTGCCAATTGTCTCATAAGGGGAAAAAAAAGCAAAATTCCTTCCTGACCCCAGAAACTGGCGATCAAATTTCTCCCTGGATCAATATTCTTTGCTAGTTATCTAGGATAGCCTTGAATGCCCTCTTTATTCAGAAATATATCTAACCCCTTTTTGAAGTTGTCTATCGAATTCGCTGTCACAACCTCCTTTGGTAGAGAATTCCACAGTTTACCACCCTAACTGTGAAGAACCCTTTTCTTTGTTTAAGGTGAAATCTTTTTTCCTCTAACCTCAACGGATGTCCTCTTGTCAGTTGAAAATCTCTTGCTACAAAAAGTTCACTTGACAAAGCCTTATATTGACCCTGGATGTATTTAAATAACGTAATCATATCTCCTCTTAGACGCCTTTTTTCTAGCGAAAATAAGTTTAATTTTGCTAGTCTTTCTTCATAACTTAGCCCCGCCATTCCTCTTATTAGTTTTGTAGCCCTTCTCTGTACTTTTTCCAGCTCTAAAATGTCTTTTTTGTGAGGTGGTGCCCAAAATTGTACTCCATATTCCAAATGAGGGCGTACTAGAGATTTGTATAGTGGCAGAATTATATCTTCTTCCCTGGCTTCTATACCCTTCCTAATACATGCTAATATTTTATTTGCCTTTGCAGCCGCTGCTTGGCTTTGAGCGCTGTTACCTAGGTGGTTGTCCACTAGTACTCCCAAATCCCTTTCAATATCGGATACCCCTAGATTTGCTCCATTAAGATTATAGATTGCTTGGCTATTGTTCCTTCCCAAATGCATAACCTTACATTTTTTTTTTGTATTAAATCTCATCTGCCATTTAGCCGCCCATTTCTCTAATTTATGCAAATCCTTTTGTAGGGAAAGTACATCATTATCTGATTTTATTACCTTGCACAATTTAGTGTCATCAGCAAAAATGGAGACACTACATTCGAGTCCTACTTCAATGTCATTAATAAATATGTTAAAAAGGAGAGGACCCAATACTGAGCCCTGAGGAACCCCACTTATCACATTAGACCAATCGGAGTATGTTCCATTTACAACAACCCTTTGCTTCCTATCTTTTAGCCAGCTCTCGATCCATGAGCAGATATTTACTGCAATTCCTGTATCCCTTAGTTTGCTCACTAGTCTTCCATGTGGCACTGTATCAAATGCCTTTGAAAAATCTAAAAAGACTACATCCACTGAGTTGCCCTGATCCAAGTTCCTACTAACCTCCTCATAAAAACTAATTAGATTGGTCTGACACGACCTTTCCTTCATAAATCCATGTTGACTGCTACCTATGATCCTGTTCAAATAGACATATTCTTGTATTCTGTCCCTTATTAACCCTTCTAAAAGCTTCCCAACTACAGAAGTGAGGCTCACTGGTCTATAATTCCCCGGATATGCTCTAGATCCCTTCTTAAATATAGGTATCACCTCTGCTTTTCTCCAGTCATCTGGTAGAGACCCTGTAGTGAGAGAGTCTTTAAAGATTAGATATAATGGTTTGGCTATTGCAGAACCCAGCTCCCTCAGTACCCTTGGATGTATTCCATCAGGACCTGGGGCTTTATTAACATTTATTTTCTCCAACCTCTTTTGTATTTCTTCCTGCGTTAACCAATTATTTAGTGAAGGTAATGTAGCCCCATTATGTTGCAGTGTCCCAACCACTGGTACCTCCCTTGTGTAAACCGAAGAAAAGAACCTATTTAGCTCATCTGCCTTTTCCTGGTCACTAATTATCAGATGGCCTGTGTCACATTGTAATGGTCCTATCGATTCCTTCCTGGCCTTCTTCCAATTAATATATTTATAAAATATTTTAGGGTTAGTCTTACTTTCCATTGCAACTGACTTCTCATTTTCTATTTTAGCCAGTCTAATAGCCCTTTTGCAAGCCTTGTTGATTTCCTTATAGTCACATAAAGATGCCTCTGTTCCCTCCTTCTTGTATAATTTAAATGCATATTTCTTTTTCCTCATCATGATCTTTAAGTCATTGTTAAGCCACATGGGATGTGATTTACTCCTATTTATTTTATTTCCACATGGTACATGCTGGTGAGTATGTTTATTTAGTAAGGATTTGAATGTTGTCCATTTATTTTCAGTATTCTTCCCTGTAAGTTCTTTGTCCCAGTCTATATGTTGTATTGCTGCCCGTAGCCCATTAAAGTTAGCCCTTTTAAAATTTAGAGTTTTTGTTGGCCCCTTACAACTCTGTTTTTTGTATTCAATCTCAAATGAGACTGTGTTGTGATCACTGTTCCCCAAGGGTTCCCCTATTTTTACATTTGATATTATATCAATATTACTTGTGATGACTAAATCCAAGATGGCCCCATTTCTAGTAGGTTCTTGTATTACCTGGGCTAGATAATGATCCCTGAGTGTACTCAAGAACCTGCTCCCCTTAGCTGAGCTGCTGGTCTCGTTTATCCAGTTTATATCAGGGTAATTAAAGTCTCCCATTATTAGAACTTGCCCATGCTTAGCTGCATTTCCAATCTGTAACAATAATTGTATTTCCTCACTTTCAGCTATATTTGGGGGTTTATAGCATACTCCCACCAATATGCATTTAGAATTAGCTCCTCCACTATTTAGCTCAACCCACAAGGATTCAATGATGCCGTTAGTGCCAGCATAAATATCTTCTCTAACTATAGGCTTAAATTCAGGCTTAACATAAAGACAGATCCCTCCTCCTCTTTTACCATTTCCCCTATCTTTCCTAAATAGGTTATAACCATCCAGATTAACAGTCCAGTCATGAGATTCATCCCACCATGTTTCCGTAATGCCTATTAAGCCCCATTTTTCTTGTACTGCTATTATTTCTAGCTCATCCATTTTCCCAGGCAAACTTCTTGCGTTTGCAATCATACACTTTATGTTGCTATGGCTCTGCTGATGTGAAGTGCCTGCCACTGTATTTGAGGCCCCTATTAATATCTCCCTACTTTCTATTGTAACCCTCCCCCCTTCTCCTCCCCCATGGGTAAATAATTCATCCCTTTCCCTCTCTACCCTATTTACCCCAATACTTCTATATAGTCCCTCCCCCCCACCTACAAGTTTAAAAACTCCCCCAGCCGTTCTACCATCCTATTCCCTAGCACAAAAGCGCCCTCATCATTAAGGTGCAATCCATCCTTGCTATAGAGATTGTACCCAAGTGAGAAGTCAGCCCAGTGCTCTAAAAACCCAAAACCCTCTGCACTGCACCACTTTTTTAGCCACGCATTAACCTCCCTAAGCTCCTTCTGCCTCCCTGGGCTAGCACGTGGCACTGGTAGTATCTCAGAAAATACTACCTTGGAGGTCCTTGCTTTACGCTTATTCCCTAATCCTCTAAAATCATTCTTTAGGACGCTCCATCTTCCACTAACTTTGTCATTGGTACCAATGTGTACCAAGACCGCCGGTTCATTACCAGCCCCTCCCAATAATTTATCCACCCGATCCACAACATGCCGAACCCGAGCACCCGGGAGACAGCAAACTGTTCGATTGCTGGGATCTGGGTGACAAATTACCCTGTCTACCTTCCTAATAATAGAGTCCCCTACCACCAAAACATGTCTGTTGCTCTGCCTATTCTGCCCTCCCTCTTCTCCAGTAGAGCTGTTCGCCCGGCTGTTAGAGGGAACAGCTCTATCTGGCATTGCCATTCCTGAATGGACATCGCCAACAGTTTCACTCAATCTGGCAAATCTGTTGTTGTTTGCCAACTCAGAACTGGCCTGCCTCCTCCTGTACCCTCTGATTCCCCTTCTAACTGTAACCCAGCTACCTCCCTGGCCATCCTCACTAGCCCCAGCTCCTCCCTCCATACTAGTCCCAGCTAAACTGTGCTCCGTGAGCACCAACTCCCTTTCCAGTGGAGCAATATCACTAAGTGCTGCAATTCTTCTCTCCAGATCTTCAATTTGAGCTTCCAAAGAGGCAACATGCTCACACCTGTCACAGAGGTATGGACCCTGGATCATCTGTTCCAGTAGTGCATACATTTGACAGGATGTACACTGAATAAGGTTGCCACTGTTTGAAATTCGGCTGAGTTACAGAGCGATAAAATTAGCCAAGCCTGCAACAGTCGTGGCCGACATCCAAAAATCGTAAAGCATTCTTGCGCACGTTGTCAATTAGTCAAACCCTTGGTTACGGTTTTAGATGGAGCCAATAGTAAAAGAGATTGTCATCATTACGTCATTGAAAAATGGAGGTTAGATTTCAATCACTTACGGTTTAAAGTACAAGTTGCGATCGGACCGCATTCCAGAAATAATGCAATATAAAAAAATCAATAAATATGATATTCTAGTCGATGCTGAAAACATTAATTGCCAGGATTGATATAACAGGGAAATTAAACATGAAATAAAATATTTTTATTGCAGATTTGTGAGCTTGAGAATGGTGTGCTTTTAATTTTAATATCTCACATCACTTTCCCTTTCATTTACAATACAGTAGTGTGTTTATATTTACATTTACAGTACTACTGAAAGGACTTTAACCCCCTTGCGGTTCCTCTCAAGTACCCGTTGGGTTTTTGGCTCCATTTGCCGTTTACGGGTTTGAATGCCAATGCGTCCTTGGGGATTTGTAGCAATCCAATAGCAATTTGCGATCGTAACATTTATGGGCTTGACAGTTCAAAGGCTTAGCTGAGACAGAGTTCTGATTTTGATGGCCCGTAGAGTTTTTCATCCTGTAACCTGTAGATCGTTTGCGGGTAGCTGAAAGAGGCCAATTTAATAGCCGTAAGTCCTTTACGGGCTACAAATTCTTCAGTAGGAGGAATTTAATGGGGCTGATGGTCCTTTCTCTCCCTCCATGTTTTTCTCCTTCTCTGTTCTCTCCTGTTCTCTTATGTTCTCTCAATATATTCTATTCAATTCTTCTGTTCTCTAACTCTAACTCTATCTTCTCCCACTTCTTTGCTTCATGGCTTTGTCTTCTTTTCCATGTATTCTCTCTACGTTTTTTCCTCTCTACTTTCTTTCTATTGCTTTCTTCTCTTCTATCTCGTCCCTCACTGTTATCTTCTTTTACTTATTTTTGCCTCTCCTTTTTCCATCTTTGTGCTTTGACTTCCATTTTCTCTATTTCTTTTCTTTGTCTATTTTTTCTGTTTTGTGTTCTCACATCTTCCTCTATTCTCTCAAACCTTAGCTTCTCTCACTTCTTCTCCACTCATGTCCCTTCTCTTCTCTCTTCTGTTTGCTCTGTCTTGTCTTCTTTGTATCTACTATCCTTTTCTCTTCACTGTCTTCTCCATCTCTTAATACTCTGAATTCTCAAGAAGTACCTCTCCTTATCTTAATGCACATTAGGATACTTAATTCACCCTCTTTCTAATACAGAAACTTGTAAGAGGGATAGAGTCCGGTCTGGAGCAGTTACAAGGAGCGGTATCAGTATTTTACAGAAGACTCAGGGATGTAGTACGTTGTCTGCAAACCAGATGTCAGACAGGTGAACACATTGCGGAATGGGGGAGGAGACTTCTAGGGATTACATTTTAAAATCTTAGAAAGTGTGAAAACTTTTTATATTAGCACAGTTCTGTACAGTGGGGTTTCAGCAGCCTAGATGATTTACACAGGGACAATGTCATTTATGTGACAAATCACTCAGGTCCACACTTCTATAAACTTTTTTATCTGCCATAAGCTTTGCAAGAATCTTTATGTCTCCGTTCAATAGGGATATGGGTCTATAATCTTTTACCTCAAGATGGTCGCAGCCCACCCAGGGGAAAAAAATCAGATCTCCCTGGTTTAGTTCAGGAGGGATTGGTTGCCCCTCTAAAATTTTATTGTATAGATTGGTTAGATGGGGGACTAAAACTTTTTTTACGATAAAGGTTAGAAAATCCATCCGGACCAGGGGCCCTGCCCACTCTCAGGCTTTGTATAACCCCAAGTACTGAGTGCCTCAGTTTCGACGTTTGAAAGAGAGGGAAGGTTGCATGACCTGAGGAAGGAGGCCATTTGAATTTCTGAGTTAGGTTGGGGGGATGTATATAGTTTTCGAAAGAAAGTGGAGAATAGTTTCTGTATTTTGTTAGGACTAGTGGTGATATCTCCTGATGGAGTTTTAATCCAAAATTTTTTTGATTGGGATAATTTACCTTTCAGTTTTCTGGCTAGGATAGTATCCGGCTTGTTAGCTTTAGAAAAAATTCACTCATAGCTTTTTCTGTGTAAGCTGATAATATTAAATCTAATTCTAAGCTGATGTTATCTATCTTTTGACAGAGGTTGGGTGTGGGTTTGATTTGATTAGGTTTTTATAACTCTTTTAAGTCTTTCTTTAGTGTTTCTTCCCTAAGGCATTGTTGCTTCTTATGTAAGGAGGCTAATTGTATACATGAACCTCTTATATAGCCCTTATGGGCCGCCTAAACCCGACCAATGTCTGAGTCCTGGTTTACATTGGTGGAGAAGAATAATTCCATGTCTTGGGTAATCCGATCCCTAAATGTTGGGTTTGAGATAAGCATGTCGTTAAGTCTCCAGGAGTAGGGTGGTTTGGCATTAGGGCCTAATTCTAAGGATATGCTGACCAAAGAGTGGTTGGACATGGGGCATGGACAGATCTGTTTTTTTCTGAGATCCGTTTGTTCTGTGACCCTCCTCTGTGTCTGATCTCTCGGAGGATCCCTGTGTGGGTGCCGGTGAGGGGGTTTGGTCTTGAGAATGTGGCTTAAAATAATCTTGTATTCCTTTAGATTGAATGCTCTGTTTTGTTTTAACCATCTTGTATTTTTTATAAATATAATATTGTGGGTATGGATTTGGAGCTGTTGCTTGATGAAAAGCAAATCTTCTCCCTTTTAGTTAGTGGATAGTAGGCCGACGACCAGAACTCATCCAATTATATGGGTTTTGCAAGTTGCTCATGATGCTTCTCTGGTGGAGGTATTTTGGTTGTGAAATACTAGAGCTTGCATAAGTTAGAAATTATTGAGGTTGCCTTTGGGCCCTGATGAGTTTTCTTGCTAATATTGTCCCCCAAATGGTATATAGAGGAGTTGATAGCAGATAAGAATATATGGACTTCATAAGCACGTTGTGGTATAATAGTGAGTTGGGCTCTAAGATGCTATCATGGTGGGACTTAGTGTTATTTCAGGAACAAATCTCCTGTGAGTGGGCTTTAGGCCTTATTCCTAGCGTTGCCGCCCAAAGTCCAGATGAAGGCGAGGATGCTGGACCCCTTCGACAGCCCCAGAAGTAAAGATGGTTTACCTGATATTTTTCCTGTATAGAGTCCAGTGAGTCTCTTCTTGTGTGGAGTTCAGGCCCCTGTTGTAGCACCTGCTGCAGTGCAAATCAGTAGCAGTAGAAGGCCTCAGGAGGTGTTTTCCTTAAACCCTGGAGGAAAGGACCTTCTCGACTGGTCTAAACTGTAGGGGGATGATTTAATTATTCCTCTGGACCAAAATTAGTTGTTATAGACAAGTGAAAAAAACAATTTTTAGTTGTTTCCTAGAATTTTCTGTTAGAGCTCAAGTGAAGCACAGCTGTTTTCACTGAGTGACAGTTTAGAACCTCATCCTTTCATCATCATTTTTCTTGTTAAATTATTGAATATACAGGTTAGAAACAAGAAAATATTACATTTTAAATGTTTATTTATACAACAACAATAATGGTGTTCAGACAATAAGAGTTTAAATATATTTATTGATTTGTATTAATAAACAACAACAAAGTCAGAGGTGCTCAATCTGGGAATGTAGTTTCGTTCTATAGCCTTGTCACCTACTCGGGAAGCAGCCTCTTGTGCACTTAAAAGGGAGAGATATCCTATAGTATATCAGTCTGGTCTCACTCAAAAGAGTGATCCAGCTCCGAAATACCAGGCAATTCTACCATGAACATGAGAAACTGCAAACCTTCACTCTTTCTTTCTGTTCCTCTCAGTTCTGCAGCTCCTTCTTGACTGACACCTCTCTTACTAGTAGTCCCATGTCTCTAATCTCACCGCTTTCAATGTTCAGATTAAAAATCACTTCTATAAAGATACTTTAAAATAGAGCTCCCTTAGCGAATTTCCTTGAAGATACTTAGTGGCTTCCATCTTTCCACATGCACTTATCCTTTTACGGTAATGTGCCTGTATGTGTTTTTCCCCATATAAGTAGATTATAAGCTTTTCAGGGCAGGGACTATGTTAAATTAGTTTGTATTGTCATTTAATTGTTTCGTATGTTGTTTCTGTAAAGAGATGTGCACATTGATAGCACTATACAAATAAAAATACATACATACCTACATAAATGTCACTTAATAAAATAATTTACCCATATTTCATACCCTTTATATATACTCTCCATGTTATTTATTTTGCCATTAGTAGATCCCTTTAAAGGGTTGGTAGTTGTTTTTTTTTTAATGGAAAGGGTGGTGGTTAGTTTGTTTCAATGGATTGGTCTTCTAGCTGTGACCCAACAAATCATCAAAAGAGGGGAACATTAACTCTTTGGAAAAGGTAGTGGCCAGTCATATTTTCACAACATATTTGCACAGAGCATTCAGTTGTTGGTTTATGTAAGTAAATGGAAGATGCTGGATTTGTCCAAAATCCCTTATTAATGTCATGGGCAAAAGGTATACTGCACAGAGAAGTGTAAAATTATCACTTCACAGTTTTAAAGAACCATAATAAATAATGAGCAAAATCTTTCTAAAAAAAACACAAGTATAGTATTTTAGTTTTGAATTGTTATATGCAATAAATAGATTGCTTATTAATGTAGTATATGACCTCCACTATATGTGTTTTCAAATAGGGGTTAATTTTGTAGTCAGTTTGCTGTATTGTAACAGTACATAATTAAAGTCCTGTCAGTAGTACTGTAAATGTAAATTAAACACAATACTGTATTGTAAATGAAAGGGAGAGTGATGTGAAGTATCAAGAGGAAGGGATCATAACTGAAACAATTGGTGCTCATCAGTACTATATATAGTTACATGTTACAAAAATAGGACCCAATTCCTGAATATAGAAGCAAGAATTTTCCAATGGGGTTCATTTTCAGCTCTGCAAACTAGACTGTGCTTCAACCTTTACTTCATTGGGGAGATGTGTTGTGGACTTGCTCTAGATATATGGTACTCTGTTTATCACTAATTGTAAGTGCCCCTAGGTATCGCGCTGTGGCCTGGGGAACATGAACAGTTCATGTAGTTGCACTAAAGGCAAATCCTGGTTGGTGGCACACTATTTACAACTATCTAGTTTGACACTTGCTTTAGTAGATAAGCAGTGGGAAAGAAATGGAGGTATTTGGTAATAATGTAATATATGTAGGTAAAGGTAACATGAAATGGAACATGTTTTTATTATGAATCGTTGTCCTGCAGCAAACAAGAGTAATTTGAAACAGACAGATGGGCCTGTTTAGAGTGAATTCAGCAATAGGCGAATTTTTTATCAAGCGTCTCTTAGTAGCATTGTTTGTATGCAAGACTAATAAAAAATAGAGAAACTATGTTGCTTTTGTTGTAAGTAAATGAATAAAATTACAATTATATGTATAAAGTGGTAACATACTTTACTTGAGAGAAAATATTATCAATTTGATTTTCAGAACATAAAATTGGTCAAAGAACAAACAATGAAATTAGTCTCATGAGAGGGAACAGGAGGCACGTGTTTCATATAGATTTCAGTAAAAAGAAAACCTATTAACATGAATTTGTTACCAAAAACATTCAGTATCAGGTAACTTGGTGTTCCATTTTAGTTTTTTTAAAGTATTTTTATATATATATTTGTGATCTGTGCACACAGTACCATTTTGCAAACCTTAGAGTTTTTTTTCTAATATACATATGCATTAAACATGCTGAAAATTATATGAAGATCAGTGGAGCAAGTAAAAACTTAGAGAAAAGAAGCACTTCATCTACCTTGTTTATGCTTTCAGTACCTGGCTTCTGACTTCAGATTATACCTGGTTGTTGAGTTTATACTAAACTCTGCACAGACCTATATCTAGTATTTTACTTCTGTCATTTCAATGATTTGTCTGTACTGCAATTTTACTGAATACTGACCATAATAATCATATTATGACAATCAATCTTTTTACATTATGAATAGTTACACTGAAATTTGCAACATCTATAAAATAACATTAAAATTCAAAGACTGGAAATCAGTATAAAAACAAGGACATATGTACAATATAGCAATATCGTCTTTCTTACAGCATTCAACAATGGAAATGGAACATACTCAGATTGGACTAATGTGGTAAGTGGGGTTCCTCAGGGTTCAGTATTAAGTCCTCTCCATTTTAACATATTTATTAACGACTTAGAAGTAGGACTGGAAAGCATTGTCTCCATTTTTTGGGTTCTCTAGTAACGGCTCCCTCGTGTTACCGTAGGTTTGTCTGTGTTCCATATACTTCTCATTCTGCTCCTTTGTTAGCCCAGAGTTCCTCTTCTTCCTCAGCTCGGTTACTTTCTCTTTATACCTTAACTGTCGCTCAGTAGGAGCCTGGTGCCGGGTGGTATGCCTGTTATTCTCATCCTGCCGGTGGGACAGCATCCTGTCGTCCCCCTGCTTGTCACGACTCTGTGCTCTTACCTTCAATTCATCACAATTCTTGCACTCGTCTGCTGACAGGTTGTGGTATAGAGGGCTGATGACACTTAGTTGTGCAAGGTAGTTAAATCAGAAAATGATGTTCTTTCCCTGCAAAGAGATTTGCATAAATTAGAGAAATGGGCAATTAAATGGCAGATAAGATTTAATACAAATAAATGTAAGGTTATGCATCTGGGAAGGAAAAATAACCATGCTATTTATAAACTTAATGAAGCAAATCTAGGGATATCAGATATTGAAAGGTATTTGGGAGTGCTTGTGGACAACCACCTAGGTAACAGCGCTCAATGACAAGCATTATTAGCATGTATTAAGAAGGGTATACAAGCAAGGGAAGCAAATATAATTCTGCCACTATACAAATCTCTAGTACGCCCTCATTTGGAATATGGAGTACAATTTTGGACACCACTTCATAAAAAGGACATTTTAGAACTGGAAAAAGTACAGAGGAGGGCAACAAAACTAATAAGGGGAATGGAGGGGCTAAGTTATGAAGAAAGGCTAACCAAATTAAATTTATTTTCTCTAGAAAAAAGGGGATATGATTACCCTATATAAATACATCCAATGTCAGTATAAAGATTTGTCAAGGGAGTTTTTTGTGCCAAGAGGTTTTCAACTGACAAAGGGACATGACATACTTTGAGGATTGAAATAAAAAGATTCTGCCCTAAAGAAAGAAAAGGGTTCTTCACAGTAAGGGTGGTTAATCTCTAGAATTCTCTACCAGAGGAGGTGGTGACAGCGGAATCAATAGATAACTTTAAAAAGGGATTGGATATATTTTTAAATAAAAAGGACATTCATGGTTATTCTGGATAATTAGGCCCTCATTCAATTGCGATTTGGCCAATTGAATAGGGCTCTATTTTAGCACATAGCATATTTTTTAAATAAGTTTTTAGTTCGTGAAAACCTTGCTTTTGGATAGATGCTTACTAACTAAAAACTTCTTTAAAAAATATATGTTATGTGCTTATTTAGAGCCCTATTCAATTGGCCAAATTGCAATTAAATGAGGGCCTTAGAGAGGGAGTATTGATCCATGGAAGAATCCGCCAGTATCTGGGGTCAGGAAGCAATTTTTTTGTTGTCCCTTTGACAAAGTTTTGACTTTGTTTTTTTTTTCTGTTTGCCTTCCTCTGGATCAATTAACAATTAATCTTCATACCGCAGATCAGAGGAGATCTTAAAAGGTTGAACTTGATGGCTAAAAGTATTTCATCAACCTCAATTACTATGTAGCTATGTAACAAACATTCAGTGAAGAATGGTAATGACTTCTGTAAGTTTGATACCCTCAATAGCAAGCAGAGTCCTTCATTAAGGCTTTTGTATTTTACAAGATCGTTTAACACCCAAGAACAAGAAATTGTCCAGAAGATAGAACATAGTGTATACTTAAAAAGTCTAAAAACATATTTCAAATATGTCAATATGTAAATAGTTTTGAGGACTACGTCATGCTGATTATTTTTTATTGTCTAGGTTCTTTAATTGCAGGAAGTACGGTAGTCTCCCGAAATTTAAGCAACCAGAAAATAAATGGAATACTGTACTTTAAACAAAAACTAAGATTTATAGGACTCAACAAATGCCAGGAGCCAGGTTATCGTGCCACACAATGCTTACAGGCACATAGATTTCATCCACTGTATGTCTCTGCAATTCAGTCTTACCCAAAAGCAGACAGGCATGAGTGACTGAGCCAGTGCAGTGCTGGCGTTACATTCCCCGGGTTCAGTACCGCACCCTCCAGTCAAACATACCTGTGTGTAAGTGAGGAGTGAAAGCTGCTGCTAGAACAGCCCTCACTGACAAATATACTTAGCAGAGCTTCCTATGTGCAGCTAATCTGGGTCTCTTTTAATAGTAACTCTCAAGCAACCAGAAACAATATTTATCTGGCATCTACCAATCCCCATGGGTGCCGGTGAACTGAGAGTCTCCTGTATACATTTCAATTGGTGTATTTTGATATAATTGTATATTGCGATATTGGTAATGATAGACACAAAGGTGTGCGGATCCTAAATCTTTTTTGTAACTACATAGAAATATACATCTAGAAAGTTTAATAACAAGTTTAGTTTAATTAAAACTTAGGACAGTCTTATGCTTCTCTCATACATGTGTTTGTCCCTACCTCTACATATTCAGCATTTTGAAAACAAATCAGAAAAAATATCAATTGTTAGAATTTTGTAAATCTTAGTTTTAAAGAATATATTAACAAAGTTTATTGAATAAATAATATGCAAATTCTTTCGTGCTTGCACTTTTAAGAAATATATGATTTCATAATGTGTCTTGGGTAGATTGATCCTATAAATTATATGGTACATCTTTTGGATTTTGACATAACAAAATCAGATGGGAAAATCAGTATTCATTAGCAAAGTTTAGTGAGAATATAATTTTTAAGATCTCTACGGTCTGAACAATTAACGAATATATTGTTTCAAATATTGTTTTGTTTTATTTTTCTTGTGGATTTTTTTGATGTTTCTCTGAATCCAGTAAAATTCCTAATTTATTCTTAATTTTATATTAAGATATTGGACTTTCTATAAGTTTCTTACATTGAACTTGGGTGAAATGTTTTGATTAAACAACTATAAAACCCCACAGACAGCTGTTAAAACAAGCCTAATTACTAGACTGACTAGTAAGTGGATAGTTTTTGTGTTTTGCCAGGCAGTTTATACTTTTATTGATTTAATTTGATTTTATGGGACTTCTGATAGATTATGTGCAAGCTTAGTTTAGCGTAGTGTGTGCATTTTAAATTCTGCAATTTTAGATTATATATTTTTTCTGGTGTTGTTCATAATAAAATGTAAAATGATATATATTTTGTTGAATATCCAGGAAACTTCTAAGTAGTTTACATGCAAACACGATTTTGAAATTTTATTACAGTTACTTATTTCCTTTAGTATTATTGAAATTATAATTATTATTATTATTATTAAGATACCATTTGTGCTGGTTAACCCAAACTTTTATTTTCGCTTGCCTTTTTATATGGAACTATTTAGTCTTTTTTTGTTAGGTGGTTTCATGTTTTGAGTATTCTGTATTTGTGTATGTGTGTTTGTGTGTGTTTCAAATTACAGAGACAAACACTTACAGACAAATGCAATGAACATGAATATGCTTATAAACGCATACCCTCTTCTTTTATATGCATATTATAAATCTATATATACCAGTATATATATTTATGCAGACAAGACATTTGCCCTAAATAAACTAAAGCATTCTGAGCATGTCCGTGTTATAAGAAGATGTCCTGTTCTGATCCTGTTATTTATAACCAAGTCAAATCTTTTCCACAAAGGCTTCCCAAACATATATTTTCCATTTGAGTCTTTGTTTCTACTCTGGTTATTGTCATTTTCATCTGTCCATTTTCACTGCTTCATTGCTATATGTTATTTTCTAGGTTGCAATAAACTACCATTTGGGATGATTACATATTTCTAGGATAATCCAGGAATACCTCCATAAGAGGTAATTTTCCATTTCTGCAAGCTGATAACTTCCAGGGCCTGAAGACGTCCTGCATCGGTAGTAGCCAACATGCAGTAACTTCCTCTGCAGCCTCCACCGGAGTAGTATATCTCCGCTATGATGGGCTGATCTGGTTGCACATCCGCACATAGGTCTGACCATATCTTCCATCGCAGTGCATGGAGACATTGCTGTCACCTCCTTCCAGGACAAATCAATGTTTGTTGTGGCCTGCATGATAGTAGCATCTGGACTGGGTAATATTCTTCGCAGAAGATGAAGTGCTGGTGGTTGCCAAAAACTTGATCTTCTCCTTGTTTTTTAGGATGGTGTGGATTGTGGAGGTTGGCAGCTTTAAATCCGCTCCAATGTCTACTTGGTGTTCTCCTTTCTCCAAGCGGTCCGGAACCTGAATCTTCACATCCATAGAAATGATATAGTGCTTTAATTTGGCCTGATTTTCCTTTACAAAAAATACAATTGATGTAGATTTTATTAGACAATTAACAACCACATTATGAGAAACAAGGGAACATGGAAAATATTCTGTACCTTCTGTCTAGATGGTGGAGGTAGGAATTGGGGGTTTCTTGTGGCTCTTTCTTTCTCCAGGTTGGCACTTTGCTCTCTTCTCCTGTCTCTTTTAATGTTGTGACGCTGTTCTGTGCATTAAACAGCATTATAGTGAAGCAGAGCTTTCGGGGGGATAGTGGCCAAAAAACAGCTCTAGGAAAATAAGACCTGCAGGTTGAAAAAGAAGAGTGTCGGCAAGTTCAGAAGAACAATTGTAAAAGTTATCGAGGGCCACCTGTATTACTTTCAACCTACATTTATGTAGATGATATCCTGTTAAAATTTAGAAAAGCATTCAATATATTAGAAGGTAAAAGATTTAGTAATGTATACCTTTGCTCATATACAATGTTAATATATAGTAATTAAAATGTAACATTCTTTAAAACAATATGTGAATAATGATTTACATCAATGAAATTCAGATGTCAAATACAAAGTTGTTACAATGTTCACTCGCCTCTAAAGGTGAACATTCGCCATGCTATGGGGTCCCATTCCAATCTAACAAGTAACTTAGTAAAAAGGCTCTCTCGTAACTGTGAAGCTTTTTTGCTCTCTTTACAGTGCATTGCAAAAGTATTCACCCCCTTGGCATTTTTCATGTTTTGTTGCCTCACAACCTGGAATTAACATGGATTGTTTGAGGCTTTGCATCATTTAATTTACAGAACATGCCCACAACTTTGAAGATGTTTTTTTTTTTATTGTGAAGCAAACAACAAATAGGACAAAATAACAGAACAAGTCAATGTGCATAACTATTCACCCCCCTAAAGTTTGTAGAGCCACCATTTGTGGCAATCACAGCTCCAAGTCGCCTTGGATAAGTCTCTATGAGCTTGCCACATCTTACCACTGGGAGTTTTGACCATCCCTTCTTGCAAAACTGCTCCAGCTCCTTCAAGTTGGATGGTTTGTGCTCGTGAACAGCAATCTTTAAGTCTGGCCACAGATTTTCTTTTGGATTGAGACCACTCAAGTGTTGCTTTAGCAGTGCGTTTGGGGTCATTGTCTTGCTGGAAGGTGAACTTCCGTCCTAGCCTCATATCACGCACAGAGTGGTACAGGTTTTGCTCACGGATATCCCTGTATTTAGCACCATCCATCTTTCCCTCAACTCTGACCAGTTTCCCAGACCCTGCTGCTAAAAAACATCCCCACAGCAAGATGCTGCCACCACCGTGTTTCACTGTGGGGATGGTGTTCTTTGGGTGATGTGATGTGTTGGGTTTGCGCCAGACATAGCGTTTTCTTTGATGGCCGAAAAGTTCAATTTTAGTCTCATCAGACCAGAGCACCTTCCTCCATACATTTTGGGAGTCTCCCACATGCCTTTTCGCAAACTCAAAGCGTGTCATTTTGTGTTTTGCTGAAAGTAATGGCTTTCTTCTGGCCACTCTGCCATAAAGTCCAACTCTATGGAGGGTACAGCTTATTGTCGTCCTATGTACAGATACTCCAGTCTCTCCTGTGGAACTCTGCAACTCCTCCAGGGTGACCTTGGGTCTCTGTGCTGCCTCTCTGATTATTGCCCTCCTTGATAGATTTGATGGTGCTCCTGTGGATCATTAAAGATTTGGATATTTTTCTATAACCTAACCCTGACTTGTACTTCTCAACAACATTGTCCCTTATTTGTTTGGAGAGTTCCTTGGTCTTCATAGCAGTGTTTGGTTAGTGGTGCCTCTTGCTTGGGTGTTGCAGCCTCTGGGGCCTTTCAAAAAAGGTGTGTATATGTAATGACAGATCATGTGACACTTAGATTGCACACAGGTGGACATCATTTCACTAATTATGTGACTTCTGAAGGTAATTGGTTACACCAGAGCTTTTTATGGGCTTCATAACAAAGGGGGTGAATACATACGCACATGCCAATTTTCTGTTTTATATTTCTAAAAAATAGTTTTATGTATATATTTTTCTCATTTCACTTCACCAACTTAGACTATTGTGTTTTGATCCATCACATTAAATTGAGATTAACAAAACATTGAACTTAAGGCTGTAATGTAACAATATAAGTAAAAAATCAAGGGGGGGGGGGAAATACTTTTGTAAGGCAGTGTATATAGCTATTCTAGGAAACACACATTTGCTGCAGAGTTATTATATATTTTACACTTAATATACTGAATTTACTTACACATTACTACAGATACATACACATAGCTATCACACATTTCTACACACATACACTAGGTCTCAACACCACATTAACCCAATACCCCCACCCTATACCCTCAATCCTTTAATATATTTACATATGGACAGGACAGGAGACTGGTACTAAAAACAAAGCACCCAATTGTACACATGAGGAATTTGTGGTCCTCTTGTGTGTCATCCGTGCCAGCTCCATTATCCAAGATGGGGGCAGTGATGTGGAAGCAGGTAGCTGGTCAGTGCCCTGGGGGTTCGCCCGAGTGATGTCACGAGTGTCAATAACAGATATGACGACTGCTGGTGCCAAATAGGAGAGGATGCTGTGGGACTGGATAGCGTCAGCAACGGTGGTCGGACTCCCGGTTATGGCAACAACTGCACAGTCATGGACCATGGCAGGTAATACTATAGATTAACACTTATACGTCACATACTCGACCATGTACGCTAAACATATATCATCACAACACATAATGGGTCATTCATGCTAAATAGAGAACACTGTGTAACAGCTTCCACATAGATTCTTGGATTTTACTAGTTATATAATATACCTGTGTGTATATTTACTTTTATGTACTTTGTTTTATTAAGAATCAATTAAGAGCTTTGTTTTTATTGAATTAAAATCAACTAAATGGTCTCTCTATGGGTCTACCTACAGCAGAGTGTTCAGACACAGACTCTATAAGGCTGGATGTGCAGTATAGTGTCTTATCTTATGTGGGGCAATATATCAGCAGCATGTTGCAGAATGTTGTGATAGATGGTCTCTGATTAGTTGGTGTGAGACACATCACACCTAGTCCAGCAGAGTCTGTGTCTGTATAAGCTGCAGTGGGCAAACCCAAAACCAATTAGAGCTCATGAGCATTTCTTAATAAAACAATGTACAGTGCTATAAAAAAATGTACAATGTACTGTTAAAATAGTGAGGCTGTGAGATTCCAATGTATTTTTCATATTACACGATTAAGTGAAAGGTTGAAAGGGGGAGCTAGTGCAATGCACCAGGGCCCTGCTCTTGAACTCTGGTGGTGTCCCAGTGCAGTTTAAGATTTTCTTATAATTTTGTAATGTAGGGTCTCACTTCTGCACAACCCCTACCCACCCAGGCCCGAGGAAGGGATGGTGGCCAGGAGGGGTCACAAGTATTCCCCACGCGGAGCAGTGCAGGCAGGGGTGAGATGCAGCCAAGGAGCCATGGCCCTCCTCCTGCGCTCACATTCAATGCTGAGAGGTGGGACACTCCCCACACTGAGCGGGGACACTCCCCCACTCTTAGCATAGACAGGAAGAGGGCATACCTGCAGCTGACAGGAGCCTCCTCACAGCACAGCCCTCCCAACAACCCCCCAGCACTGACAGGAACTTCTACATGACAAGACACCTCTATGGGTTACCCTAAGCGGTTTAGTGCTGCTCTCACTGTCCTGTGATCTATGAATGTGTAATAAATTATATATATATATATATAAATATATATATATATATATATATATATATATATATATATATATATATTTAACCCATTGCACAAACACACACACATATTTATATATACATATATCACATATTATATACATATATGATATTATAATATTATTATATATATTATATATATATATTATAATATAATATTTAAAAAAAAGTTCACCGGGGCCCTCCATTCCCTAGCTCCGCCACTGCTTCTGCATACATGAATAATGAACTAATACAAAATCAAATAATCACAGTAAAGATATTAAACCATAATGTTACAAACCTCTGCTACTAGGGTTGAGTTTGACCCCACTGGCACCCTTCTCCCACAGATATATCCCCCACCTGAGACCTCGGTTTGGCTGGATTTAACAATGTGACCTCCTGGACCACCAATGATGCCACTATCACTAAGTCCAACACCTCCTCCACCAATACCTCCTCCAGCACTATGGCTTTACTGGATACAATGGAGACCAACAATGCTGCCAGCACCCTGGAACCTCCCCAGAATACCACCGCTATCAAAATGTTAACTTAGTCATGCTTGTCTACAGAGTAGATGAGCATGGCCTATGTGATAGTAACTTTGTGGCTAGCCACCATCACATAGTCCAAATAATTTTTCCTGTGGACAAGTATGGTTATGGTTAACATTTCCAAATTGATGGTCACTGAGGAATGTAGTTGAGAAGAGATGATGTAGTCCCCATTTAGTATTTTATTACATTTGCTTATAAATCTGTATTTCTTTTTAGCCACCCTATGTTAAGGTATAGGGGATGTGTATAATGTAATCATCTGAATGAAGATATTAATATATTTTTGGATCACATCATAATAATATAAACATATCAAACACATATGATGATAAAATATGTCTGGACATGTCTTCGTGCATTCGATTTCTGTAATCTTATGTTTCCATGCCAATTATGTGATGCTAATTAGACATTAATGTTGTTATGGCCAAGTGATTAGAGTTTTCATGTTAATTATTAATAACATTATCAACATTTAACATCAGTTCACATATTTGTGCAAACAACACCTAAAATATGTATCAAGAGTAACTTCAGAAAAAAAAGAACCTTATTTACAATCAAAAACTTTTTTGAAATGACCAGTACAGGTCACAACAATGGTGTGGTTGTTAGGATATTGCCTGAATTAGTGTGACCAAAGAGTGTTCATGAAGTATTTTGTACATTGTTAGGACAGATTTCTACATTATGTATGAACAATAGTGATAGTAATTTGTGAAGGTAATACTACTAAAGAATAACATTATAACACTGTTCTGTATCACTATTGCGCTGAACAGTATTTTAACAAATCACATGCTATTTCATAAGATATTAATAAACACTAGATTTGATTCAACATATGTATAATATATAAACCTATTCTCACATGCACAACCACAATAACAGGGGCTTAGGACATGTGTACACAGGATTATCGAAGATGGGAGTAAGATTGTTAGCAGTACAGAGAGAAAAGGATAAAAAAACACAGTGTTGGCAGTGAGGATTACATTAAGGTGGACGTAGATTTGAGTGGGATTGATAATGTATCATCCAACATTATGAAATGTCAAGTATATCATAATAGTAAAGAAATACACAGATAACTGCAGGTGATCATGCATAGTGTCAGGAAGGTAGGATTTGCTAACACTACTGTAATGTGCAATGATACACAACAATACACATCAGCAGCAATATACATATGGTGTGAAAAATAAAGGAGGCTTGGAAATCTAGAGTAGAGTCAAATCCTTGAGAACAGCTATGTTAGACGTCTCCAGTTCCTGTTCCTCAGATGCACAGGGAAAGTGACAGTAGCAGTAGAAATGAGATCTGGAAGTAAGTATGATGCAGGCTTCCACAGAGGCAAAGTAGAGGAGAGGAGAGAAAGTGCAGCTCAGCAGGCACATATAAATCTATGCAGAGTATGTGAGTACACACGTGCTGACAGTATGCAAGAAACATTAACTGGCTTATGTCACATATCATCTGCATAATAATCTGACAGTGAAACTTTACAGCAATTATTAAAATCAACATAGTTATTCTCAAATATCACACTGTATAGGATAACATTACGGTAATTAATACATACACATTCATGATGCAGTGTCACAAGAGCATGGCCCTGGATCACCTTTTAGATGAGCTTCATGTATGAGTCATACAGTAATCAAAATCACATGTCTTGAAGATCTGTAAAAAGATATGAAGATTAACAGTACACATTCAATCTCCCAAACTCATTCAACTGTTAGCGTCACATGTGTGTATCTTTGCATATCTCTTTTACATGTATGTTCATGAGATATCCAAAACACTATTGGGATAGCAGTTGATGGTGTGGGAAACAGCCACATACTGTAGAGTTTACAACATTAAAATGTAACATATATCCATGTTTGAGGAGAAACATGTGCTTCTTTACCTTTGATGTGATCATGATGATATCAGCCAGCAAGAATGGTCACACAGGATATGGCTGAGGCTGCCATATGGGACGTCTGTGTAACATGAAAGATAAGCCTTCATTAATTGTGCTGATATGTTATGTGAATAATTATACATCAATAGGTAATAATTCCCCTTCTGGATCGCTACCTTGTTGTAGTGAAGGGTCTTGTGTGCCTCAATGAAGCAGTGAGCTATACCATGTAGTGTCACCAAAGATGGGCATATTATAGCAGAGAGGTCAGAAAAATTGCGGTGTACTGAAGAAAGGAATTGGCAACCCACTCCCATATCTTGGCCAAGAAAACCATATGGATAAGCACACCCAGAAACACAGACAGATGTGCCTGGTGTGCTGCGTCCATATGGTCACCAAAAGTCGGACGCAACTGAAGGACTAAACAACAATAACAACAAGGTAATCATTATCATACTTACAAGGTAATGCAAGTCGATGTTGCTCTCAATGGGCCTCATTCTAGTATCGGCCGCAGCCGTTGCGGGGCCGCAAGGACCGGCCGCAAGCTATTCGGCTATTCTATTCCCTTACGGCCGGAGGCTCCGGCAGGCTTGCGGCCGGTGCCTTGCTATCTCTTGCGGCCGCTCGCGCCAGAGGAAAGCCTTTGATCTGAAACGGCCGCAAGAGTTTTGCAATTCAATTGCTCCGGGAAACCTCTCTGCAAGGCTAAAAACGAGCCGCAGCTTACTTGCAGGAAAGAGGTCTCGCTAGCACCAATTAAGCACATAAAATAGCCCAAATAAAGCCATCCTGCACTTTGAGAAGACTATAAAGGGATTTTAGGTGTTAGAAAAAATAGCACATAATTATCCTGTACTCAAATCCGTAAAATATTTAATTTTTAATATCCGTAAAATATCCATGTAAAAAGTCCAGAGTGCTTGGAGCACCTCAGACACACCCACGCCGCAGCCGGAAAATAAACAGTTAATTTGAACTCGGGTTTGGGCAGATGTGCAAGCTTGAGAGTGGGTTACTTTTAATCCTCATGTCCCCCAATATGATCCCTAGCATTTACAGAGCTGTACAGTGCAGGCTTGAATTTATTTTTGCGTTTTTATATTTCACAGATTACGGCCGGTTCCAAGATATGCGGCCGGCCGTAAAAGGAGATCCTTGCGGGGCCGTATAATAGAATCGCGAGTTAACTGAACCCCCGCAAGGAATCGCAGCCTTACGGCCGATTTACGGCCGCTAATAGAATGAGGCCCAATGTGTACACATACATGAATGTTATTCAGTGGCTGTGTAGCAAACCAATTAGTTAACACACACCCCACAATCAATATGTACAATATGAAGAGATAGTTAACGTCACACATCATCTGTTATGATTATGAGCATTTACCCTTATCAATGTAAGATCAATTAATCAATGTTTGATGACATCATTGTTACCCTTGTTGAGCTTACATCAGTGTGTAGTAATTGTGTTGTATTTTGCTTAATTATGCTGCTATTCCTCTTCATAATCTATAACCACAACAATATTATACTCCCTGTCTGCATGTGCCCCACATCAATCTGACCCTGTGCCACAAACACTCTGTCCTTCACAAATTATATATGCTGTGTTGTGATACATGAACAGTAGTTTAAATGGGAAATTACAAAAATAAAGAATTTTTTGAGATTGTAAAATTTGGAGAAATGGTTTTTATTTTTATCTAAAATGTGAGATGTCTGGAAAGAGTTGAATTGTGTGTTCTTCATAAGTTAAATGTTGTTTTTGCTCACATAACATTTTCTATGGAAGATAAATATTTCAAATATATTTGTATCTGGTTTGTTTGTAATTGGTTTATAAGAGCTCTATGTATCATATTTGCTATAGTTGTGATGTCTGGTAAAATTAATTTAGTTATATTAGATACTAGGGAGGATTTACTAAAGGTTTACAGGTGCGAAAGTGCTAACTCGCTATTCAGCTTCTTAGCTTGTGTTGATATTTATTAAAGGCCCTTCTCCTGTGTGATACCTAGCTCATTGTGGCTGATTGCAAGCTATATTGATCAGGGTGTGTTATGGGCACGTTACCTGTATCTATCGTGAAAGCACAAGTTCTCAAGTTACTAAATGCTTACCCTGCTTTTTACTACCCATAATGCTGATTTTCATCATCATTGTTTTCAACCTTGTATTATCAGATTATTTATTATTTACATGAAATAATATGACCAATATTCATCCATTTGTATACAACATATGACGCTAGATCTTAAGGGCCCTATTAAATTATACCTCGTAGTTCTCTCGGTGCTCGCAAAAGGCAGTTTTCCTGCTGTTTGTGAGTACCGAATCTCTCGCAGCCTGCTTTGCGATATGACTGCGAGAAAATGGCCGAGAATAGGCTCTGAGAGAGCTACATAGCCTTAAATCTACGCATGATTCTCGCATATCGTAAGAATCCCTAAGTGGACAAAAAGTGCGCGCAAGGGATCCGAAAGCCTTTACGTGCTGCCTCGAAACAGCCCGAGACAGCAGTGTGAGGCTCCCCCCTGCACCCTATACACATGCTGCAGGGGTCTCTATCAGGACCCCTGCAGCACCCCCACATTAACCCCTTGCAGCGGGGGTCCCCGATCTGCATAGATCAGGCCCCCCGCTGCATTTCAAACTTTTAATTTCCCCACCGCGGCTCCTAAAAGGGGCCGCGGCACACTATTACCCAATCCCGGCAGCGGCACCTAAAATTAACCCCCCTCTATGCTGGGGGTCCCCATTGGGACCCCCGAAGTGTCCCCACATTAACCCCCTGCAGCGGGGGGCCCCGATCGGCACCGATCGTGACCCTGCTGCAATTCAATTTTAAATTTCCCGCCTCACGGGTCCTCAAAGGACCCTAAAGGTCCTGAAAGGACTAGCACTAAAAATATGAACCCCAACTATAATTAACCCATTAACTCATGGTGGTCAATCCAGACCACCATAAGGCTCTATTTAACCCATTAACTCATGGTGGTCAATCCAGACCACCATAAGGCCTTAATTAACCCATTAACTCATGGTGGTCAATCCAGACCACCATAAGGCTCTATTTAAACCATTAACTCATGGTGGTCAATCCAGACCACCATAAGGCCTTAATTAACCCATTAACTCATGGTGGTCAATCCAGACCACCATAAGGCTCTATTTAACCCATTAACTCATGGTGGTCAATACAGACCACCATAAGGCCTTAATTAACCCATTAACTCACTCATGGTGGTCAATCCAGACCACCATAAGGCTCTATTTAACCCATTAACTCATGGTGGTCAATACAGACCACCATAAGGCCTTAATTAACCCATTACCTCATGGTGGTCAATCCAGACCACCATAAGGCTCTATTTAACCCATTAACTCATGGTGGTCAATACAGACCACCATAAGGCCTTAATTAACCCATTAACTCATGGTGGTCAATACAGACCACCATAAGGCCATAATTAACACCATCAGTCCCATAAGGGTATATTATTACCATTATGGGCATGATACAACCCAACATTAACCACATAAGTGCCATGATGGTCCTCAAGGACCATCATGACACTAACTACAAACACTACACTATAACCCCCAATAAACCATTTAATCTAAACTAACCCCCCTCTACACTAATCTATTAACACTTACACTACCTACCCCCTAATAAACCTCCCCAACACTCTGATTACAGGGGAAAAAAACTACCTTACAGAAAACAAAAAAAACTACAGTACAAAACACAAAAAAATACATTACAACCCCACCCCCCACTACAGAAAATAAAAAAATTACACACCTGAAAAGGAAAGACAGATAAACACAATACAATACATACATATAATACATTACATACATTACATACAATACATGACATTACATACATTACATATAATATATTACATATAATATATTACATATAATATATTAAATATAATATATTACATACATGTCATACAATACATGACATTACATACATTACATATAATATATTACATATAATATATTACATATAATATATTAAATATAATATATTACATACATGACATACAATACATGACATTACATACATTACATATAATATATTACATATAAAATATTAAATATAATATATTACATATAATATATTAAATATAATATATTACATATAAAATATTAAATATAATATATTACATATAATATATTACATATAGTCCAAATCAAATACCCCCTATCTATCTAACATACAATCTATTTAATTTAAAATAAATCCTAACTATATCAAATACATCCCCCTATCTATCTAATAAACAATAAATCCTAACTACATACACAGACCCTTATTCTAAAACAAAATAAAATAATTACAGTCCTAACTACACAGACCCTAATTCTAAGCTAAAATCAATAAATTAAGACCACTTACCTTTAAGATGTTGCTTCAGATCACTAACCTATGGGTCAAACAAAACAAAATAATTAGTACAAAACATTAACATCCAATAAATAAACATTATATACATTCTAAATAATATACTCACCTTTACAGCATGTCCCGTCATTGTTCAGCTCTTCCGGGGCGGCCCTGTTAAAAAAAAACACAATACATGAATACATTAATACAATATATAAACAATAAATAAAATACACATATAAACATCTAAATATACATTTAACTTATCTCCCCGCGATGTCCCCGGCCTTCTCTCCTTCAGCCCCGGCTGGGCCGCGGAACCATCCGCGCTCGAAAAAAAAAAAAAACTAACGGAGGTCTGCACTGGCAGACCTCCCCGACGCTAATGAGCCTCCCGGAGTCCTTTCCGGGAGGAAATTGGCATTGGCGGCTTGTGATTGGCTGAAAAAGCTGTCTATCAATTTCAGCCAATCAAAAGCCGTCAATGTGTGAGCCAATCAGGATGGGATACACCCCAATATCCCACCCTGATTGGCTAAAACACTTGTCTATCTTTCTGGGAACCAATCACAAGGCTCAGATGCCTTCAGCCAATCACTATGGGATACACCCCCACGGAGTGATTGGTAGAAGACATCTGCGCATCCTGATTGGCTCCTACATTGACAACTTTTGATTGGCTGACAGCTGAACTATGACGGGACATGCTGTAAAGGTGAGTATATTTTTTAGAATGTATATAATGTTTATTTATTGGATGTTAATGTTTTGTACTAATTATTTTGTTTTGTTTGACCCCTAGGTTAGTGATCTGAAGCAACATCTTAAAGGTAAGTGGTCCTAATTTATTGATTTTAGCTTAGAATTAGGGTCTGTGTAGTTAGGACTGTAATTATTTTATTTTAGAATAAGGGTCTGTGTATGTAGTTAGGATTTATTGTTTATTAGATAGATAGGGGGATGTATTTGATATAGTTAGGATTTATTTTAAATTAAATAGATTGTATGTTAGATAGATAGGGGGTATTTGATTTGGACTATATGTAATATATTATATGTAATATATTATATTTAATATTTTATATGTAATATATTATATTTAATATATTATATGTAATATATTATATTTAATATTTTATATGTAATATATTATATGTAATGTATGTAATGTCATGTATTGTATGTCATGTATGTAATATATTATATGTAATATATTATATGTAATATATTATATGTAATGTATGTAATGTCATGTATTGTATGTAATGTATGTAATGTATTATATGTATGTATTGTATTGTGTTTATCTGTCTTTCCTTTTCAGGTGTGTAATTTTTTTATTTTCTGTAGTGGGGGGTGGGGTTGTAATGGATTTTTTTATTTTCTGTAGTGGGGGGTGGGGTTGTAATGTATTTTTTTGTGTTCTGTACTGTAGGTTTTTTTTGTTTTCTGTAAGGTAGTTTTTTTTCCTGTAATTAGAGTGTTGGGGAGGTTTATTAGGGGGTAGGTAGTGTAGGTAGGTAGTGTAAGTGTTAATAGATTAGTGTAGAGGGGGGTTAGTTTAGATTAAATGGTTTATTGGGGGTTATAGTGTAGTGTTTGTAGTTAGTGTCATGATGGTCCTTGAGGACCATCATGGCACTTATGTGGT